>CM057351.1:402593729-403279856 GCA_030015575.1 Agapanthus africanus
CCTCCGTCATATCTTCCGACGATCGGAATCCATCATCTTCATCGTTATCATCTAAGATGTGGGTACGCCAAATTTCGTGTGATTCTACAACTTTTTCACCGTTGATTTAACAATGTAAAAAGTTCTATTGTCAGTAAACCGTTAATTTTGAACCCACTAATTCGAATCACACGAAATTTGGCGTACCCACATCTTAGATGATAACGATGAAAATGATGGATTACAATCGTCGGAAGATATGACAGAGGGCGTACTTTTTCGACGCCATAGGAGGAAATTCCCTCCTATGGCATCTTTCCTCCATTATTCTCTTTAACTATAGATTTACCATATAGGCTCCTAACGCCGTTACCGGATTTTAGTATTTTACCCTTATCCCTATATCCCTGAACCTTGAACGGGTTAAAAAAGGGGACTTTAAAACATGGGTGCTTTACAGATCTTAATGTTTAACCTTAATCGTTCTGTCACCGGTTGTTTTAAAGTGAAGAAAATCCTTTTCTAATCATATTCAAGATTCCTAATCATGTTCAAGATTCGAGGTCAGAGGAATAAGCACAAAAATTTCAAAATGCTAAAATCAGTTAACCACGGCAAAGTATTATAGATAAACCAATAATTAAAAGTATTTATCTATAATTTATAAAGTTTAAGGTAATTATCGAAAAAACGCCAATAGTCAAGGGCAATGCATGTGAAATTTACCCATTTTTTATTTCAATTGACATTCATAATATCACATAGAAAATTTCTCTGCAAGGATTTATAAAGAAAATGTCTCTACTAACCTTTGGATTTGGATGGGTTTTCGGATGAGATTCATATTACACGAATCTCAAAAGCCATCCAACACAAATCTCAAAACCCATCCAAGGATTTGTAAAGAAATTTCTCTACAGACCCTTGCAAACCCTTGCAGAGAAGATTTTTCCGAATTGGACTATCTAGGGATTAGATCAATGAGTAAGACAGGTCAAATATACGGAAAAAACTACCATGCAAGGGCTTGCATGGTGCAAACCCTTGCATAGCCCTTGGATGAACTCCCCTGACTCGCAAGGGACGCCCATCCAATGGCTTTAGAGAAGCTTGCACCATGCAAGCCCTTCCAGAGTAGTTTTTTCCCATATATACACAAAATTTGAACAAATTTAGTCAGGTGCACACATAACATGTAAACAAATAATGAGCATGACGTTGCCACCCAGGGAGAAGTCAAAGCGAAAGGAGATGACAACAATTGGTTCCATTGAATTGGGTACTAAAATACCATAACTCAAAATACAGCATTTCCTGGGAAGCACTCAATCAAGAAGAATGACCTGAGTATTGTTAATTCACAAATAAAATGACCTGCCAAGGATAACAGAATACACAGCATATCTTCAACACACATCTCAAACTAACTCACTCAAAGGACGCATAGCAGTCTTAAAACTGAACCACGATACAGCATTACATGTATCTGAACACAACATAATTATAGCATATCACGTAGAGATCGTGCTAACAACACCTGCATCTGTATCACTCTTTCCTCTGGCTATCGGAAACTACCATAAACTAGTATACAGTCATAACTAAGCTACAGCAGTCAGTTCATGCTGCTTCAACTCTTTCTTCCCCTAAGAGATTTTTTAACAACTTTCTTTCTGTTACGGCCTCTGATTGGCTTCGGATCATTTAGTATCGTCTCAGTTAATGTCATCTTTGTACCATTCTGCGGTACGACTGTGTTGGTCCCTTCGCTTAGGGTGGTTTCACGATTGGAGTTTGCATCAATTTCTTCTAATGAACTGAAAAATATAATCATATGGTTAGATCCGCTAAAGATTGTTGCAGTAGTGGCAACTGATGGAAAATAGTCTTATAATGGTTACCCATTGGCAGATATTCCGACGATTGAGCCATTTGTTTTTCTTCGGTATGTGAGAGTTCCCATCATGCGACTTTGGATCTGAAAAAGAAAGGATAACGCATAATTTGATGATTGATAAAGTTTCCTGGAAAAATAAAGGGAAAAAGTGCGTCGACTTAAAGCCTTTTCCCATCAAAATAGTACCAGATTTGATGAAGTTTTACTATTGACTTGGAAGTCAGCTCTCTAAATCAGTGCTAAATTCCCAACCTAGGAAACTGGATAAGAGAGGGATTTTATGTAATCCTGCATGCTTTGTCTCTCCAATGTCTCAAGACAGCATATAAGAAGGGCAAGAATGAAAAACTTGACGTAGAGAATTATGTTCAAACTAAGGTACAAATGAAGCAAGGAGTGCAACAGAACACATGCGAACCCAAAAAAAACTTTTTTGAAGTGGATGGATTAGAATGACGTTTCTCAAAACTAATTTCAGTTGGACTATGCAGTATATGAAACATGAAATGCCAAGCATCTAATCACAACCTACAAAGCGGGCTAACTTTTGTCGTGGTTAGCTCGTTTCAGGCACAACACAATCCCACAGAGGATATGATATTGATCACATTCTCGATTCTTCCTAAAAGTACCAACTGATTTCTCTATTCCGCTAGTAAAAAGTTAAAACAATAAAAAGTATCATATTTAACCTAATATGTCGTATATAACTCAAATACCCAAGCTCAGGATTATCGCAGCATTTTAATCTGTCTTAACCGGCTCGCCTATTTTGCCACAAAACTACCCATAAACTAGAAAAATAAATCAAATCTAAATTGCCCTGATCTAAAATCTCATAGATAACCAAGTTGATACTGATATCCATCCAGGGGTTTTATGCTGACTTTATCTTTAAAATCTCCTAAGACTCCTAACGGGCCATGTTTTACTCAACCACCACAAGAAAACCACAAAATTGGATCAGTTCACCTTTCGATCAAGTCTAAATCAAACCTGAAAACATAAATGCACAATTCTATCACCTTTGAGTGGGATGGAGCTGACGCATAGCCCAGCCAATATTTGCAAGTTGTGCACCCCTTTTCATAGTGAGCCTAGAAAAAGATGCAGCTTCGTCTGGCAAATTGGCCGTTGGCATGTGAGTTTTGTATACCTCGCCAAGGACCAACCTATTCAGGAAATAGTTCCCGCTTCATTTTACGGCCATATTATTTCCTATTATTTCTTTTTTTCCCCCTTACCTATAATGTTGATTCCATGTGGGATTCACCACCTCCCTATACAAATAGAAGTCGTCTCCTCTCCCCTTCTGTCCATTATATGCCTTGAACATGCGACCATCTTGTCACAAATCTCATGCCTATCAAACCTCCTGCCCCTTAGAAATATTAGTTTTCTATGTTGGCAAATATAACCTAGCAATCTTTACCTTTTGTAATATCAACTAATATCTGACTACATCTTGCTTTCATCCCCATAAAATGCCCACATGAGTTGACTAGGGTGATTAAGGTGAAGATTGACTTTTTTGAGACAGGCATGCATCTATATATCTCCCGTTGTGATTGATGAAGAAAGGCCAACACCTTTATGTTCGTCTAGAAACTCATGTATCAACAATATGCATTCTAGAAAAATAGCAGGAAGCCTTTCTTGGTACGCACAAACTCAATATGTTTCCATAGTAATCCAAAGTTGAGCATGTGAAATATCGAAAGACCATAAGATCCCATACATACCAGAAATAGAGTTAGTTTCTAAACTATTAGAAACTGCTGTCCCTCCAACACCAGTACTTGTCTGTACATTGGCAGTGTGAACATCATTGAGGTTGGCAACATTGTCGGCATCACTGGATGGAAGAAAAGAAATATAAATGAACACACATTCAGCCAGTATAAAAATTACTGAGCCTATACAGTTGCTTGTATGATGATTCAACCAAGCCTAAACAGAAGGTACAGTTGATATATGAGCTTGTACAGGGTCAATTTAAGATCATAAACAAAGAAGCAAATGATAATCAAAGAGTTTCCATTTTTGACATCACATTCAAAACACTATGACAAAGCTCATCAATGTATTAATGGCAACAAGTGCTCATCATGTCCATAAAATCCAATCATAGCATCCAACAATAGGGCCAGTTTGGGTGCTTATAAACAGAGTTGGTTCAGCTTGTTACAGGTTATCCCTAACATGATATAAAACCCAATAAACTAAGTAACCTAACTAATTAAATATAGACAGAACTAGGCTCAACATGAACCAATTTAGAACAAAGGGAAAAGAAAACTCGAGTCAAAGATGATCTCCTACTGCAGCTACACTAAACGAAAATAGGCACTGCTTAGAAAGATTACTTAGGACGTTTGCTTAGAACATGGATAAATATTGCATCTTCTTCATAAACCTGTTTACAATTTTTTTAAAAATATGAATAGGCAGGCTTCTTATCACTCGCATAAGAGAAAAAGAAAGCAAGGAGGTAACTGAAATGAGCTAGCTAAACACTTATAGAAGTGTTGCAAACAAAACACACCAGGGGTATATCTGAAACAGTATTTAACATGTCTAGCAGCTTTAAGTAGCTCCATTGTAGAAATAATAAAGCCAGCATTTCTTACGTCAAAAAGGGCAATTGATAACCCCTTAAAATATAGAAAAAGCTTTGTTGCAGACCTCATATCCTTGAACTCCGCATACTTTTAGAAACATGAAAATATTATCACTGTAAGTGCTTAAATCATAATCATAACAGAGCATCTTATATAGCCTCTACCTAAACCAACTAACCAGGTCAGAACTAACAGATCTCTTAGTCCCATAGAGCAGTCAGTATAATTAAAAGATGCATGTGATATAAGGTGAATGTAATTCAGAAAAGATAATCGGCTCACATTCTGCTATGAGGGTATACAGAGTAATTCATCGTCTAACATTTTATCAAGAAGTATCACAAATCAGTGCTCATTAAATAGCTCACCTTGGAACTGCCAGATTATTATTCTCCTGCAGCATCACCTCTATTTCAGATGAGGTGTTTCCCAAGTTCAAAGCAGAAACACCTTAAAATAATTATATTTAGGAAAATCTGGAACCAGATGAAAAATTAAGAATCTTAAGAAAACATAATCGGGCGCCCAGGATAGAGAAATTACCATCATGTTCCACTAATCTGGAAGCTAAAGCATGAGTATTATGCTGAAGAGAAACATTATCCATTTCGTCAGTGGGCTGAGAATGCTGTTCACATCCTTCAACATATTAGATATGCATTTTAGATAACTTTTTTCTCTTACAACCTTGCAATTTCAGATGGAAACAGATATCTTCATGCTCAATGGAGATTAATAAGAGCAATAGTTTAGGAGAGGAGTGGCACAATTGTAGTTAGGAGCAACGATGACTTGAGGTAGGCTGAATGAAAGGATATGATAATTGTTAATTTAATTGTGCAGATGGCCCTAAACATAGCTGAATGAAAGAAAAGTGTTCAAGTAGCCTACCCCGGATGTCTTTTATGAAGGCTTTAATATTGCACACAGAAAACTGAAAGTCAACTGAACTTGAACAAAAGGAGAGACGACAATTCCAAAGGACACAATTCGCTTACCTGTTTATTTAAACTAACTGTTCCCTGAGAACAAGTAATTGGCCTTGAAGCTCCATTGTTCGAAGGCATGGCACCAATAATATGCTCTGGCTCTGAAACTATGTCTGAAGAAGTAATATTACCTGTTTTAAATGGATGGTTTGCATTTTGCATCAGCACTTTTTAAATGCAATCTAAAGGCCCTATCTGTTGAACGTTAAAAAATTAAAGCTTAAATAGAGCCCCAGAATTTCCTGACCTCTTTTATCAGCCTCCGAAACACTTTTAGAACTTTCATGGTCTGGCGCTCTGGCAGATGATTCCATTTTTTTGGAGTTAGAAATCTCTAGCTTATCATCTGTGAACTTCAGATGGACTCGACGAGTTTCATCATGAATGTCCCAAGATCCAATGGAAAGATGATCCCTTTTTAAACCCTGCATATTTATTTTATCAAGATAAAAGTAATGGTAAGCATTCAGCATCACACCATTCCCGCCTCTGCATATTAATTTGTCTACACAAGTAGTGAACGAAATGGATTCTTCCCTGAGGCAAATAGTATGAAGTGTGTATGAACTGAAATATTGTTTGTAATCTTAGAGTTATAGATAGTACACTGGATGAAGGAAATGAACTCTTAGCAGTTCCGTAGGAAGTTTCTTCATTGTAATAATGCTTTCCACTAGCCGGCGAGGTCTTGAAACCTACACGACTAAACGATGGAGATCTCCATGGAGGCAAGGATCTCATGTATGATTTTGCCATGTCCACGGGTGAGCCTACTTCGCTATCAATACCCTGCAGTAAACCATAAAAGCAATATTGAAGAACAAACACTTTACATTAAAATTGTTAATGCTCATAACAAAAATGAGGTCAATGGATTTAAAAAAGAACGATGTTTGAAACATGATAAAGACTCCATGGGCCACAAATATACCCAAAAGTGCAGTTTATCTATAATTTAGTTAACTGAGATGAGGTTAGGTGTTCTGCTAGAAGATGATGCGTGTGCATGGTGCATGGTGCATCATCCTTGTGTATTGTGCATCCCTGCATCATTCTCTACCTCTATGAGGCTCCCAAAAGTATCTGGCAAATGAAATTAAACGATTCAGACACTTCCAAATAGCATAGGGCTTGAGATATAAAAATGTGGAATGAGTGTGTGTGTGCTGTGGAAAACTTTGATACCTTTCAGGACACAAGAATATTAAATATTCATACTATAGCAAGGAGTAAAGGCCCAAATTGGTGTAAATGATGAAGTCGAGTAAGAAAATCGGCCCCAATTACTAAGAGTTGATATTTTGTTTGTTTTAACTCTTACATTTATTTATTTGTGCTCAAGGAAAATTATGGTTATAGATGAAAGTTCAAACTTTGATTTTATGTTTGTTGAGCTTTTAAAGTTATACTAGAACATATTTCTTCCAGTAGTTTATTAATTTTCATTAATATATATTATTAATTATATTGATGAAAAAATATAGTCATATCTCCATGTCATCCTTCTTACAAATTTGTCATGTCCCGTTTATGTGTCCGTGCTTTATAGGTTAGGAAAAATGGTGAATAAAGAAAAAGGAAATCAGCTCCTTCAATTTACTCTCAAGATTGACATCAAGAAGTTTGGTACAGTCATGCATATTGACACATTACCATGGATATAGTTAATAAATCCTTCATGAAGAATCTAAAGAAAAAAGAGGCAAATAAAGTGAGGGAAGTAGCACTAACATATTGAAACATATCAGTGTTCAATGTGCAAGGTCCGCACTCAGTATCATATTTTGGTTTTGATGATGACTTTTTCTCCTCAAACCATTTTTTTGCTTCTGAAACAGCTTTGTTGCAGATATCAGGTGTACATGCTTCAAAGACGGATGAACCAGGATAAAGCAAATTAGGTTTATTAGAAGAATAAGGGACTCTTTCTGTCAGAGTCTTTTTCTGGCTAACGGATGGTAAAACTCCAGGAAGAGCGTCACTATCAGAACGTCTGCTTCGAAGCTCCTCTGTTTGATCCCCACGGACTTCACGAGATGGGAGGTTCACAATTCGTGATTGAATTAGCTTTGTTAATTTATCGCATTCTTCCCTGGTAAAAATTAAGAGGAAAAGTTATTCAAATACATTGATAACTAAGTCAGAATAATTCACAAATTGAAATGAACTGAGCTGTACAAGTTAAGTAACAAGATTCATATTCAGATAAAAGAAGATTATTTCAATCATCATTTGTGTTCATATATTCTAATCCGCCTTAAAAACCCAACAACAATTCCACATAAATCGTATTTCTGAACAAAAGAAAATTAAGCTAAGAGAAAATTAAAGGCTACATGGCAAGGGAATACCCTTTAACTTTTACCCCGATAATAGGAAATACCCCTAGCTTTCTAAAAACAACACTTCGCCTCCCACGGCTTTGATTTATTCCCAAAATGCCCTTCATTTAAATGTTTAATTAAAAATATATATGTTTCTAACTTTCTTCCATCATTTAATAAATATTTAATAAAGGGCATTTTAAGAATAAAGTAAAGTTGAAGGAGGCCAAATTCCAGTTTAGAAAGTTGAGGGTGATTCCTGATACTAGGGCAAAACTTTGGGGAATTTGTTGCAATTTAGCCGAAATTAAATGTCTTGACAAACACATCGATATCTTAGTACAGCAGAATCAATGAATACAACAAATCTTGGATCTATTAAGAGAATAAAGATGTAGAATAAGCACATAGAGAACAAAAAATGCAGATGATGTCACCAAACTAAACATTAAACTGACAGCAAGTGAAAACATACGATTCCTACATGTCTTTCCGAAAGAAATACAGCTAATCTATTTCTTGTAATTCATATATTTGGTAGTAACTAAAACAATTGTTTAATATACCAATAAGAAAGTGAAAGGGAAAACTGGTATTGTTTGAGTAAATTTGGGGACTGTGTGCTTACCATGAATTGGAATTGCATATTCATGGAAATTCCATGAATTTAATGAAATTACTAATCTGCAGTCGGATCCTAAAGCATACATCAGATTCTATGCAAAATCCATCTGATAAATAATTTAAGATATCTATAAATGAAGAAAAGAAACATGTCTGCATTGTTGTCTTGTGTAAATGCTTTTAAAAAGAATCTGGTGAGAATATCCTATTTGGGGGATTTTTTGGGCTCACCACAAAAAATACAAGTGGTTAAAATAAGATTTCAGCATCAAAAGTACTGCAAGAACAGGATATCATTACTTGATGAGAAGTTATAATTTGGTTTAGTGTATCAAGATATCATTATCTTCTGGTTATGGTTATAAATAAATGTAGAAATTAAAAATGTAAAAGATAATACTCTATACTTGTAAAGCCATTGATGCTGTTCAGGATCTTTTTGTGTGCTACAGAGTAATCAATAAAAATAGAAGTTTGAATGTCAGGTTATTTAGCTTGGGAACTGTATTAGGACCAACTCTGCATGAGTTCAAAATGGCACGAGAAGAAATGACCAATTAACCTACCTCGTAAAAGTCTCTTGCATAAGCAGCTGCTCGATAGCAAGTTTTGATTCGCTTTTGGAGACTAGTGCCAAGCTCCCATCCATGCAGTTATTGACTAACTGCGGTTCATTTCCTCTCTGATGAACAATAAAATAGATGTCCATCAACAATTTGAAACAAGTGTCCATAGTCCATACCAAATATCCTTAAGGAATCTGGTAAGTAATAGAACAGTTTGCAACCATTCTTTCCAATGTGGCTCTTTTTTTTCTTTTTCCGTAAGCCCTAACCTATGCACACAACACACCCAAGCACACAACACACAGCGCACCCATGGGACCCATGAATTTGCCCCGAAGCGTTAATTTGTGGTCATTTCCCCTCTCTTGGGGTTCAAACCCTGCACTCTCCCCAAGAGGGAAGTGCCCATACCAACTGAGCTACTGCTCATTAGTAATGTCGCTCTTTCAACATCATGAAAATATGAAACTAGAACATCCAAGGCAAATTAACTGTCAAGAAGAAAAACAAGTTACCTGATCCAATCGCTGACGCACGTCCTCATCTTCATCTTTATATAGAAAAACAAGAGACCGTTGACCAACACATCAACAAACAAAGAAACCACTTAATTTAATTGTTTGAAACTTCACATTGCATTCAAAATAAAAATCAAAACAGTCATGTGTTTCAAGATTTTATATGACCGTAAAGATAGGTCACAGATCGTATGCTTCTTCAAGCCAAGAAAACCATCAACGCTGACAAAGATACAAATGAATGAGACCTTTTCTCCACGTGGTAGCAACAATACAGTCAATAGTGTCGTTATTAAATAGCAAGCAAAGTATACACAAGAAGACAGACACAGCACGCGAGGAACTGTGGAAAAATATATGCAGCTAAGCATCCTCGAGTAGGAGGATGGTGATTCATGGGAAATGTTCGCTTGTGGTGTCACGAGTAGGTAATGGAATGAAGAAAGCAATTAGGTGACGGCTTGGATGGACACTAATTGATGGAAGACTTTATACGGTCTGCATTAACAATGCCTGGGGTAGTTCTTTGAAAAAAATAATTGAGAGTTGCATTTTGGATATGGATTGAGTCCTCTTTTGTATGTGTGAGCTACCCCCTTGAAATTGGTGAGCAAGTCCCAACTTGGATATAGCGATAATCGCCTTTTCAACCACTCCCAAATCATCATTTGTATCCATTAAGGCATCCTTTTAATTGAAGCTTTCCTTCTCTCTCCTAATTTTCCATTTCAAAGGGAACAACAATCTATCATTCACAGTCCCATACACTTAAAATTGACGCCGCCACCTTAATTTAACCCCAGGGGGGGGGAAATCAACAGTTCAATCAATGCAAAAATTACAACCTTTCTTGCTAAATTAAGCTAATCTAGCACAAACAGACCGATTTATAAGCCTAATGGATTTCCTGGGTAGCTACATACAAGTGATTTCAGGGCACAAACATTCTTTTTCATATAAAAAAAACCACTCGAATTATAAATAGCTAGAGTAGTGATTTCCAGCACAAATTACTAGCAGGAACAAGCAAAAATTACTACACAAAATTAAGCAAGATCAAGTAAGAGGATGAAGAGCTCACAGTCGTCAGAGCTCGTCTCGCCCTCAACAGACGAGTGATCAGAAGAAGGAGACGAAGAGCTGCGGTAAGAGGGCAGGACCGAAGAGATGAGCTTGCCCGCGCCCGAAATCAAGCCCGATAGCCACCTAGGGCTTCCTGCTTGGGCCGCCGCCGGCGAGCTCTCCGGCCTCGCGTAGGGCGAGGGCTTCGCTCGTCTCCGGCGGAGGATTTTGCCGCTAGATCTGGGCTTGTTGGCGACGCGAGCCCTAAAGAGAGAGGACATGGTCTGGAGAGAGAGAATAATTGGAGGGAGGGAGTGGAAATTTTTTGGGGAAAGGGGTTAAAGGCAAAAATGATCAATTAAAGGGGATAAGGAATTTATTTGTGAAAAACGTACGTGTGGCGGTATTCTTTTAAAAGCAGGTCCTTGCGTGGCTTACGGCAAGAATTTTACTCACAATAACAGAGCTGCTAATTCGATTCCAGAAAGAGCAGTATCGGAAACAAAAAATGCGGGATCCCTTGGGCTTAATTGAGATAGGATGCATCTTAGAGGCCGACATTTATGATCGTTTATGTTAGATGTGAAATGGTTGAATGTAATAAGACGTGCATAATTTCAAATGCTTGTAGAACTATTGCTCGTAGAAATGAGTCAATGCCCTTCTATTAAATGATATGAAATTAAAAGGGAAACAGTTTACTAAACATGGCCTGTTGGGCCCCTTTCATCCAGCAAATACTCTTCTTAGGCTTTCATATTAGGCCCAGCTTGTCACATGAAAATCAAATCTACTGAATCCAAAGTTATTCATTTTCTCTGTGTCCATTGCTACGGTCCAGAACAGCTGTATAAGAGGCGGTGCTCAAGAAGAACTACTCGAGGCTCGGTTCTTGGATGGGCCCCACCTGAATGCCCAGCACGTGTAGTAGGGCGAACACAGTACCGCCTTTTTCCCTTAGGGATGGTGTATAATTGCTATTTATCCATAAACATGAGATCCAACAAAGATTTAATATTGCTAATTGGTAATGAATAATTTAGGGGAGACAAAGATCGATGATATTAAAAAAAAATTGTAGATTCCCGTTTGCTATCGTTTGTCCTGACTTGTTACTTGGCAATAATTTAACACACGTGGCTCCTAATTATTCATCCCACTGTATTATAATGGCACAGGTTTTTTGCAATTGTGTAAGAGGCAAGCAGACACCCGCATGCATCGGATTATGACGTGCTATTTAAGGCTACGAAATTTATATTGATGCCCTTTATTGTTCTTCCATATGAATAACCGCTGTTTCTAATCGATAAGCGGTTCCAAAATAATAATGTTATGAAGTTTATTAGTTACAACAAATGTCGGATGAAATATATTTTGTGCATTTTTTGCGCCAGCAGATGTCAATGCTGTTATGAAATGAAAAATATGCATGTTAGAACCTCTAGCTGATAATGAAGAAGCATGTTAAAGAATTAATTTCCACATAGAGACCAAAGCTATGCTTAGCCCAATCATTCCACCGTATTTGTATTTATATTCAAAGTTCGGTCGGACAGGATTTACATCATCGGATTGCAATAACAAAATGCATTTCCTTTCCCTTAAATTAGTGTACACCAGAGAGGAGCTTGCCTTCTATCTTTTAACTGGGAACCAGGGTTATCAAACGAGCCGAGCAAGATGAGCCAGGTCTTGTTCGGCTTGAGCTCATTTAGCGGAAACTGAGTACGGGCTCGGCTGAAGTCCACAAGAAGTCTGGATCAAGTAAAAATCTCGGTTCATTTACCTTTTCTTCGGCTTCGCTCGCTCGCCTTGATTTGGGCCGTCTTGTTTTACCAATACAATGCTCCATTAAAGCTCGTTTAAATTAGCTTTAACACGGGTCTTATGGATTTAAGTCATACCGGAGTCAATTAATATAAATATTAAGATTATTTCAAAATAGAAGTCTTCAACTCTTTCGGTTAAGTCTATCAGTATATCCGCACATTTTGTACGAGCCCTAAACGAGCCGAGCTCGAGATAGCCCACATCAGTGTTCATGCGCAAATCTCATTGAGTTTAAATTCCGTTAAAGCTCGGCTCATTTAATTATCAAACAAGTTTGAATACGCCGATCCCGAGCTTTGAGTTTTTTTAACAGGCCACACCGGTGATCCGGCAAAAATAATACAGTGGAAGCTATTAAGTTTTAAGCGTGAGAGGAAACATGCAACACATCTGACCCGCAAGTAAGTATACCAACGGTTCAAACCATTACTGTCAGATAATTCCAACCATACCCCCGTCACTCGGAAGCATCAAGCAGTCCACAGTGTCAGTCTCGATATTTCCACCGAACCTCAGCCCCAATCTGGTAATAAAACGCAATCCAAAGAACCCGATGCCAAAACCCACTGTGTACTAAAAAGCATCGCCTACCATTTATAAAAGCCCGCATCCCTTTTGCACCAATGGCGACTCCATCTCAATCTAAAAGCCACGACCTTTCCCCTCTCTCACTAAACCCTAACCCTAATTTTCATCCAAACCCCCCTAGATCCCACTGCAATGGCCACCAGGGAGGCGACGCCGCCGCCGGTGATCGGAAAGGCGGGGCCTTACACCATCTTCATCACGCCTCCGGCGACTCCGAGGCCGTCGGACGATCGTAGGTCCCAAAACCCTAGCCCTAGCTCTAGCCCTAGTGTGGAGGCCTTTAGATCTGTGAGCTCTAGCCCTAGAGAGAAAATGTGGTCCAATTTGAGCCCTAGGGTTTGGGATTCGTCGCCGGTGAAGGGAGCTGAGAAATCGGAGGCGGTGGTGCCGCCGCCACCGATCCAGGTCCCTCCGCCGCAGTTTGAGAAGGTGAAAGGAGGGAAGCCGGCGGGATCGGTGTTTGGATTCTTTTGGGACGCTGTTGCTAAAGTCCAAGATGGTAGCTTTTTTTAGATCCTTTTGAAATTATTAGGGTTTTGGACGTGTTTTTGCATTATTTTGAGCAATTGGGGGTCAATTCTATGGATTTAATTCGTTAAGAATGTTTTCCCTCATCAGTATCCTACCTGATTTCTCTAGTACCGACGCTGAAATATTTTAGAAATCTGCATGAACATTTACTACTTTTTCTTGTAATGCTCTTAAATTATCTGTGTGTGAACATAGCTATAGATTTAATTCCAGTCAATTTCCGAAGCATCAAAATTGTGAAATATTTAAGGAAATTTCATGAACATATACTACTTATCATTGTAGTACTCTTTTAACTTATTTGTCAACTCCAATTAATGTAATAGCCACTTAGCAATTTACCAGGTATGAATTGCTTTTGATGTTCGCTTGGTGTCTTGTGCAGCACATTCGACATTGGATCAGTATTTTGCTGGCTGGCTTGGTTTAGACCAATCCAGGTATCAGTGGGCTTTGAATGATTACTATGAAAATAACAGTGTGGTGAGTGATATTTCTACCCACGGCCAATTTTTTTTGGGGGTGCCATCTCTGATTGCCTTCAATGTATTCTTTACCAAGCACGTTTCTCATAGGCTAGAAGATAACATTGGTTTGCGATCATTTATTCTTTTTCTAGCGATATACTATTTTTATTGCTACTGCATCCACAACGCCCTAATGTTCAAGAATCTGGTTTAGTGTGTTGATTCAAACAAATCTGTTTTGGTATGTCTATTTTACTTGCTTACTGTCCCTTATCAAAAAATGGTGGATCTAGAGCTTAATGATCCATAGAAAATATCATGTACGTTGATATTTCTCCTTAGTGTTTAGACGGAGCACATCGTAATGGAATGTTCAGAATTAAAATTGCTGTGGTGCCACTGTTGAAGTTTGTTACATCGATAAATGATTCTTGCCTCATATTTTATTGCTCCCATCTCCCTTCGATGTTCATTTAATAGTTTTTATATGACCATTAACTATACTTTCCGGCTTTATTTCTAAACAATTAATTTGCATGTATTGAGCTCTATGAATTTCATCGCGCTGAAGGCTGGACTGAATATTATCAAGTCACAAGCATATTTTATTCAATTTTTTTTACGTGAGCAGGTTTACCTCTCATATTTTTGTTTGCTATTTACCTGTGCAACTTTTGCATTATGGAGCTTGACTTGTTAAGGGATTAAAAAAAAATTAATCTGCTGCTGTAATCATATGTGCTAGATATCAGGGGCGGACCCACGTGCTATGGAGAGGGGCCACATGCCCCCTCGCAAATTTCGGGAAAAAAAAGATTTAGTATAGGTTGCAATTGAAGTCCGATATTTTTGGATTTATGTTATGTATGTTTATTGCTTCAAAAAATAATATATAATAGCACATAGCTCAAGCGGTAGTTCTTTTGATTCCAAAATAGGAGGTCATGGGTTCAAATCCCACAGTACTTATTATTTGTTTTTATTTAGTATTTTTTTAACAAGGGAACCATAATTCCTCATTAAAGAGTTAAAGAAGAGCTTGAAACCTTTAAATTAAATAAAACCATGCACTCCAAGTTATGAAGCTTAGATATATAATATTGTAAAAATTATTATTCTCATTGATTTAAACTTTTGTTGTTCAATTATCAAATGGTGATGGCATAAGTATACAATGTAGTTGAGCATCTTAACAAAATTTTATTAAGTATAATTGTCGATGTGCCCACTCTGTCCAAAATTCTTGGTCCGCCCCTTCGAGATACCTGTGTTGAATATCCTTTTTATGTCGGAACCCCCGATAATTAAAAAAAATCATTTAACCTGTTGAAAAATAGATTTGATTTTTACTGAACCTGAATCTGATTTATGAGTTTCACATATGCTCTATTTGCAACAGGGCTTTGTGTTTGAATTTGTGAACCTGAAGTACTTTCTAATTTTGAAATTTTGTGTTTGAATTTGAGAATGTGAAATGCTTCCTAATATAGAGACTTTCCTTTCTAATTGCATGTTGTGTTAATATTTGGACTGATGGTTTGTAATTACTACTAAAAAATAACACCCCTTTTGTATATCAACATTAGCAATATTTTCTCTTCACTAGACTTGTAGTTCCGGGGAATCTTAGGTGGTTTTAGCCTGCGTTCAACAATTTCAGGTATACAAGTTAACAAGGAAATTTTTTGGTGATTGCCATTTAGCTAATGTTCATAGTTCCTATTGCATGAAGCTATTCGTCAATATCACTGCTCATATATCAATGCCAAAAATCTTAGGTATTCTTCATTTCAATGCAGGGCAAGGATGGTGGTAAGCCAAAAGAACTTGTTAGCAAAGGTCAAGCTGTGTAATATGTTAAGTGCAGGTACTCTTTCAAGACTTGCCAAGATATCTTAATTCCCTTTTTTTTAGATGCTAGTTTCTGATGTTTAGTTCCCCGATTGTGCAGACGGTCTTATTCATGATTTACAGTTTGAACCAGCATAGAAGATTGCCATTTAGAATTCTTCCTGCTGTGGGTCGCTGGTTATTGTTCCTCAACATTAGTGTTTGAGTCCATGATGCATGAGAAGCAGAAGTGCTGCCATTTGAAATATTAGTAGCCTTTTTTCGCTTTGTTTTTGTTGTTCATGATCTGCCCTCTTTTGGAATGAAGTGAACTATGGGTTATAGTTTATTCTGACGGCTTGTATCAAAGACAACCCAAATCAAGAGGTCTAATTCTTATTTTTAAGCCCGGAAGCAAATTCTGTAAACAGCTGCTAATCGGTTCTTGATTTTTTCTCTGCTTATGATTTTTGTTTTCTCTAATTATAACCTTCTCAGATTAGTCAGCTTACCGTTTTGAAGCCATATTGTATTGATTGGGTATATTTTGTCAGATGATTCAGAAGGAGCGAGGTCAGAATTTTGTTTTGTTTCAGTAAAATAATGCAGTTTTTGTGACATTGTAGGGACCAGTGATGAGGTATGATCTGCTTCAGGAACTGGTCAAATAAAGAGATAAGAAACGAGCGAAGATGCTTCCATGATTGAAAACAAGGATTGGAAAAAGAAAAAGGATCAGCTTTATTTTGGCATGCAATGTAGTGATGAAAAGTAAGGGGAAAAGAGAGAACTAGTTGGAAAGTAAAGGGTATGGAGAAAACATTAGAGGAAAATTCTTTCTTTCTACTTTTGATTTACGGAACTTCCGAACCATTCAAATTTCAAGGGCCACAAACTGGTTTCTTTGATAATATCAAAGCATTCAAATTTATCTGTTGTCTTTCTTAAAGATGTTATCGTACACGAGAGAGTTAAAACGAGAGGGTCGAAGCTAGATCTACAGTCGCAAAGCCTTGTCTACTTTTTGATAGATCTACAGTCGCAAAGCCTTGTCTACTTTTTGATAGAGAATTGTATTTCGGAGCTATCCATTTTGATAAAGCATGATCTAGATAAAATGACTAGCGCCCATGATGTTCTGGACTTTAAAATACAGGAAATTTAACCTAAACTGTTTTCTGTACCATGACTCGTGTGTCCAAAATCATCTTGAGACCGATTTTGTGTACAAAACCCCCAATATTTTCGTCCGTTACACGTCCCACCGTTAAAATTTTAAATTTTTAAGTTAAATTTTTTCTCCCTGCATTTTCATCCCTTTTAGCAGTCCCCTGCCATGTATTTGGCCATTTCATAAGAGAAATTAACGACAGATGCTGGGTTGTGTGTAACAGAGAAAAACGGGTTTCCGTGCATAAAATCGGTGCGAGGGTGGTTTTGGTTACACGCTATGTGGTACCCAATGATTTTGGTGAAATTACCCTTTAAGCAATTATAAAACCGTTATTTTGAAAGTAAATTTAAATAGAGACTCAATGATCTTCAATGATCTTTAAAAACAAGAAAAGAATATTTTTTTTTGGAAAAATCTGGTTACCTCAAGCCCTAAAAGGCTCACAAGATCACAGTTAGAAAGGACAGCTCTCGATCAATCTCTCGGAAGATCCTAAAGCTCATATACACCGAAGCCTATCGCCGCCTCAACCATGCTCTCTTGCAATCGCAAGCGCAGACGTAAAATATCCGACACGCTATTTTCTCTCTCATCGTTATCTCTTTCTATAAAATATCGAGGAGAGAGAAAGAAAGAAAGAAAGAAAGAAGAGAGGGACGAAGAAGGAGAACGATGCCGGTGCTGACGTGCAACGCCTGCAACAAGGAATTCGATGACGACGAGCAGCAGAAGCTCCACTACCGATCTGAATGGCACCGCTACAATCTCAAACGCAAGGTATCGTCTCCCTCCCTCCCTCCCTCTCCCACTATTTTTAGGGTTTCTTAAAGCCTTTTCTTTTTTGGGAATGAAACTTGAAATTAGGGTTTTGGCAACGTTGATGATTGCAATTCGCTTTAGGATTGTCAAGATGGCTTGTGGCTTGAGGCTTTAGTCTTGAGTGGATACTTAGGCCATGGGGTTTTTGAGATAATACTTTTATTTTAGCTGCAGTCTTGATTCTTTATCGTTGAATTCGAGATTGAATTTGGAAGCTCTCTTTGTTGCGTTATGGCGGATCCAGGAATTTAAGTTTTAATGATAAGCTTGACTAAATATAACAACAAAATTTGATATAATCTAACCATTTCTTAATGAAATGTTCTTGTTTACAAGGTAGAAGCACATTGGAGCTCATATCATTTAATTAAAATATAAAATATAAAAATTGTGAGGAATCGAACCCGGCATCTTTTTTGTGGGAACTAACTAACTTACCTTTTTATAGCATTGCATATATGTCATATAATTTAAGATGTCAACTCTTGCTTGCAACTGATATTAGTCATCTAGCTCTTTTTAAAAAACTCAATGAGCGCATTTGCCCCTGCTGGACCCTACATAGATACGTCACTGCCTATAAAGTGCTAGCCTAAGCGGCTAATCATTTCTATAAGACCAACAATTGTGATAATAATTTCTACAGTAGTTTGTTGATTGCCCATTAATCGTTTGCGGTGAGGAAGAATGTATATATAGCACTGATTAGCTTTCACTATTTGAAAGTACTTCTAGTGATATCTCGACTTTTAAATTATTCAAGATATTTTAATACGAAATTGGAATTTCCAGACGATGTTGCATTTGAACGATTGGTTTTAAACGAGGAACTGCATTTCAATAGTGATGGTATTTGTATCATTCACACTAAGTTTGAGGAACATATTTACATGATTTATGTGCATAATGGAAACGCTGCCATCAAACCTAGTTATTTTTTCCTAACATACTTTAGGATATATACGTCGGTCCCCTTGTCTTCTATCCCTTTATTTTTGTTCTTTTTTGTCCGACATATGTTCGTGCACTTCTTTTCCTCTTCAGATCATATGTTTCCGCTTCATTATAATATCCTTTAACTTATGTCTAAATTTTAAAATTGGAGTCCATTATGTGCTAGAAGGTGGAAATGATGAGTTTGCTCATCAGAATTGCTCTCCATGGTCTTATCTTTTTGTACAGGATTGACTTGTTTACCATTGGAAGCTCTCTACTCTTAGTTTATATTAGCTTATTATCTTGCTCCGCTCTCTATGTTAATGTTCATTTATATTCCCTTATTGTTGCTAGGTGGCAGGAGTCCCGGGGGTCACAGAAGCATTGTTTCAGGCCAGACAATCGGCTCTAGCTGAAGAGCGCAGTAAGTTGAGTGCAGCTCCTATGTCGTACAGCTGTGCTCTATGTGGCAAAGAGTACAGGAGTGCAAAGGCTCATGCCCAACATCTTAACTCACGTAGTCATGTTATAAGAGCTTCTCAAGAATCCGGTCCTTCAGCCGCAGGAATTACCATCATTAAGCCACTTGCAGGTCGTACACAAAGCAAGTCAAGTTCATTTAGTAAGCCTGGGAAGGATGAAGAGAGCGAAGAGAGTGAGGGTGAATGGGAGGAGGTTGATCCTAATGAGGACTTGGATATGGCCTCTGAATCTCTAAGCCATCTTCATGTTGATGAAAATGATGCCGCCGCCGCCGCCGATGATGCGGCAGATGACATGGAAGAAGAAGAAGAATTGGATACATCTTGTTGTTTCGTTTGTGATCTTAAACACGACAGCATAGAAAACTGTATTATTCACATGCACAAATATCATGGTTTCTTTATACCCGATGTCGAGTATCTGAAAGATCCCAATGGCCTACTTACTTATGTTGGTCTGAAGGTAAGAAGCATACATGTTTTGTTGCCCATCGAGGAATATGGTTCCCATGCAGAGTTGAATTAAGTTTATTTCCCTTTTTGGTTCTTCTCACAGGTTAAAAGGGACTTCATGTGTTTGTATTGCAACGATAGATGCCTTCCCTTTCAAAGTCTGGAGGCCGTGAGGAAGCATATGATAGCAAAAGGTCATTGCAAAATACGGTATGGCAATGGAGGTGATGATGAAGAAGCAGAATTTGAAGAGTTCTATGATTACAGCAGCAGGTTTTTTTTTTGTCATAACTTCTTACTATATTTTGTAGCGCTTACAGCAGAACCAGGACAGACACTTTTTTTTTTCCTGCCGAACTTCTTTATGCATTATTGTATATTTATGGCATACATCCTTGCATTTTTAATCCTTCCATAGACGTCGAATAAATTGGTTCTGCCAGTAACAAAAAACTTCCTGGACATGCAATGATCTTGAACTGTACTAAGTTGCTTCTCCATACCTGAGTTCAGATCTTCTAATTTCCATGGTGTGGATATATTCTGAAATAATTCTAGATTGTTGATCTATCGGATCTCAGATAACATTTGGCCCTCTATATCTTATAGACTATAGATGGCTTCGGTTCATTATAATATGTCGTAGCTTTTTAATTCAACATATTTAGTTCCATCAAAATGTACACTGAGTTAGATTCTCTAGACCCCTCCTAAAACAACAATTTTATGCATCATTGTTGTATCTTTACCCATTACAATCATGAAAAGTAAATCTTATCATATAACTCTATTAGTTTTACTCTGATCCAGTTTTTCATCATAAGATTATAGATGACTACCATATGTACTATGCCCCTCTAAATTGATTCTGTTCTTTATGCAATTGCTTAAAATATGCCAGCTGTATATTATTTAGATTTCTATTAAGTTTAAATGGTTCCTTAATGTTTCTACTCCTTTTTTATAGCTATGTGGATGAGAGTGGAAAACAGTTGGTGGCATCAGACGACATGAGCAATACTGTTGAGCTAGGAAGTGGTGGGGCTGAGCTTATTATAACGCGAAAGAGTGACAGCAGGACAACTGTTCGTATTCTTGGTTCTCGGGAATATCTACGTTACTATCGCCAGAAACCACGCCCATCTCCTTCCGATGGCCTTGCTGTAGCTGCTTCATTAGCCTCCAGGTAATTTTGCACCTTGTTTATATAAATTGTCAAAAAGGAAGTGTATTTTCTTCACCAAATTTCCCATCAGACATGGATGTTCTTAGAATATAAACAATACCCTCTGTTTTTACGCCAATTTTGAGCAAATTGTAACTTGACTACCTTGTTCTATCCATTATAAAGTTGATCATGAATTTATCTGTGTGGTCCTCCCGTATGTCAAGGCAAAAGTGCTTGAATGTTTCCTTGGTGGGGTTTTGGGAGGGTTATTTATTTATCTAGGAAAAGGTGAAGCCCGCACCGACACCCACACCCACACCCGCACCCAAATATCATTAAAAGGCCTGTTAATGAACAAAATCCCCAGGTGTTTTAAGAGATACAATTTAGGGAGAGTTTATGTATTTCTCCATAATACTATTTACTACATGTTCTTCGTTGATGAGTAGTTATCTTCAGCACATCATAATCAATGGTCCTGTTTTGTTTGGTTGAACGGCATATGGGATGGATTGGCAGCAGCATAAATTTGGCTATGGTTTCATCTTCTATTTCAAACCCAGTCTATATTATCCAATTTGAAATGCATTTTTGTTTTGGTGGGCGCTGGAGGTATTGTTAAAAGGGAAGAACTAATCATACGTGATACCTGGTTCTTATGGATAATTGGACTTCTTACAGCCATCTGTATATGTTTCAAGAATAAATTCATGATTAAATAACAGAGGGTTGTAGGATCTATCATCCTCATCCTCAATATCAGAATGTGCTCGGTTATGAAAAATTTGATGCAGTTTTATAAGGCGGTTGTCAACCTGACATCGACTCACTCTTAGTGCCAATGTCCTTGAGAGAGGAAACAATGAACAATGGGAGGGGCTTGCCATAATACTAAATGACCATGTGGCGCTTCTAAATCCTTTTAGATCCTGGGAAATGTCTTGAAGAAGAGGAAAATAAATGATAGATTTACTATAGGAAATTATGCTAGACTAGTCATGAACAAAATCAAGAGCAAAGCAGAACATATACCTTAGAATATGTAACTTTGATCTGATTCATCTGGGATATATTTTAACCGTTTTCTTTTTAAACTAAACAACAATATGCTTGAAAAGTTGAAAGCAATGAAGAGGTATTGACAGTTTTATAATATTTTTATGTGTAGGTACCGGAGCATGGGTTTGGCAACGGTGCAATCAAGAGAGGAGCTGGTGAGGATGAAAGTAATAAGGGAGATGAACAAGAGGGGTGTTGACCAAATGCGCTCCAAGATTGGAATGAAGAGTAATGTCATCAGAAATCTCCCCAAGAATGTTCCATATTAGTCCTGCCGCTGAGTTTCGATACAATCATACAAAAGGATCTTTTGCATCTTGTCTATATTTGATTATCGCCATATCTTGGAGATGGAGCAGCCAGCTGCTCGTGAATCATTAGCGTAAAACGAACTGTTTACTTTCGTTGTGGATTTGTGATTCCTGGAGTCATTACTGTTTTGCTGCCATAGATTTTTCTATAATACCTATTTTCTGAAATTTTTCATGGAGTATCATTCAATGTTACCTGTTTCAATCACAAGGTAGCTTTGCTACAATAACTGGACAGTTTTATCTTTGTTTCTGGTTTCTTGCCTTTGTCTATGTTGTCCTGAAACTTTGGTTAGTAGGTGTGGAAATGATTAAATGATGCTGACTCGTTAAAGAAATGGTTCCAGTTTTGGGGTGCGCCTTCCAATTTTATTGTCATCCAGTTCTAAAACCTGACATCGACGAGAGAGGAAATAATGGGAGGGGCTTGCCATAATACTAAATGCTATTAGATATTGGGAAATGTTGTCTTGAAGACGAGGAAAATAAATGATAGATTTGCTATAGGAAATTATGCTAGACTCTAAGTCATGAACAAAATCAAGAGCAAAGCAGAACATATACCTTAGAATATGCAACTTTGATCTGATTCATCTAAAATATATTTTAACCGTTTTCTTTTTAAGCTAAACGAAGATATGCCGTGAAGCCCATTTGGTAAAAGTCCACTCATCTTTCTCATTCTGTTAGCAAGCATCTTGGTTATGATTTTACTAGCACAGTTGACCACTCTAATCGGTCTCTAATCCTTCATGGCTCTTGCATTCGTTTTTTGGGACACAAGAACAATAGTGGCCGTATCGAACCTATCCCCTTTGACACATCGAACCTATCCCATTTGAGCTCCTCTTTATGCAGCGCATTGGAAACCCTAACTAAATCCCCTTTGACAATCTTCCAAAAGGTCTGATAGGACATATCCGGCCTTGGCGTTTTGTCTAATCCGAGTTTGAAAACCGCCGTTTTGATTTCTTCTTCTGAAAGTTCATTTTTTGCTATTTTTAAAGTTTCTGCAATTATCAATTCTATATGATTTTCTAATCATAAGAGTTGATGACATGATTCACATGAACTATCTTATAATTAACTTTTTATATCATTTATGAATATTTTTTATTTGCATTAAATGGGAGAGAACCACACATTCCTATGAGATTCGGAGTTATAATAATAAAAATTGAAATGCTTACCTTAGTTTTTAATCCGGCGTATTTTAACGCTAACCTAAGATCTCCACAACAAAATATTTTGACTCTTTACTGTCTAGCTGGCACTAAAAGCAAGTCAACTGATGGAGGCCGGAATCTCCCTCAGATGTTGTTCTTCGTTGATTTTGCAGCTAACGGGGCTGAACGGTTGAGAGTCGGTGTGAGGATTGAGTGTGTGGGTCTCAATGGGTTGTTGGTTGTTTCTGACACCGAGCTACCTGCAAGAGAAGTCCCGGGGTGGAAAACCACCATAGGACCCTCCGACGATCCAGTAAGTACCGAGGAGTAATTGGGCAGAGTAGCGGTATCTTGGAAGTGAGTCCTACGTCCCTGAGTCGTCTGGAGGAGGGGTTTATATAGGGGTCGCATTGGAGTGAGCTGATGCGAGATTCTCACCGTCCGTTACGTCCCTGCGTCACGTTCGCGTTAGATGGCGGGATACGCCAATTAATGGAGAGATACGCTAGCGTGGGATGCGGAACGTGGAGCGGCGGAGATCTCGTGCGAGATACACGGAGCCGTTATGGGGGCTCTTGTTCCGTGCTCTCGGCCGGACAGGACAGCCGAGGAAGCTTGGCTTGGCGGATAGCTCGGCGACGAGCGAGGGAGCTGAGAAAGCTCAGCTTTGCAAAAGCTTGGTGAGGAGCAAGGAGGCTGAGGTTGCTCGGTCGTAGGATAGCTCAGAGACGAGCTGTTGGCTGATTGCTAGGCGAATAGAAAAGGTACTCCGGAGAGGTCTCCAAAAGGTTGGATGCAACCTCGAGTCGAGACGCCGAGGAATGTCTCCAATGCATCGTACATACTCCATCTCCGCAACCCCTAGGAATCTGGCTGGCTTACGTGGATGACACGTCACCTGCTACGTGTCGTAATCTGGGGAAGTCCCATTTACGATCATCATCAGTAGCCCCCCATTCTAGTTCCGACCTATTCATGGGTCGGGTCGAGAGTGGTCTGTTCGGTCTTCAATATTCAGCTTGGAGCCGAGAATTCTTTGTAAGGGTTGTTTAGGAGCGACATGGTGCTTGGAGGCTGTGTCTCTTCGATTCCTGGGTCCACGTGGCAGTTCACGAAGCATCTTAATTTCTGCGCATATCCTCGATGACGTCAACGGATTGGTGAAACGGTGGTGCCATAAATGGGACGTCGTTTCGCTTGCTCAAGCCGTTGATCTTCAAGCCACGTAGCCGCGATGGAGTGGTAGACCGCGAGACATCGTATCTGTCGGTTGGATCCACGTGAAGGACGAAACATCCAATGATTGGTTGCCACGTGGCATCCTCGTAGCCGTGGGGTGCGACGCTTCGTTGCGGCGGGAACGGATTTAGGCCGTTGGATGGTTTATGCCGAGTGTATAAATAGAGGAGACCATTCCTTGGCAGACATTTTGCTTTAGTTTTCTCCTGCCATCTGAAGATTGCCCGGCGCACCATTGCTTAGTTCGGACCCTCAGCCCAAAATCCTGTTAGTTGTATGTATGCCCTAAAGGCCATTATTGTACATATGATGTATATTATAGTGGATACTTGGACATATAGAGAGAGGACTTTCTTGCTTGACATGATAGTATTGTAGGGTGTTTTTCGTCATCCCATTGAGATGGGAATACGCACGCGCTTGTCAGGCGTACTACAGATTCCCCCTGCCTAGGGTAGGCCGGGGTTTAATGATTGTGGGGATCCGAATTTCCGGCAGCCGCGGACTAAGCTGCCGTTAATTACCCCTCGCCTTTGGAGTGAGAGAACCTCCAATTGACGGGTTAAACTGGTCATGCGAACTCAATGTGCAGTGTACGTGTGTGTTGTTTTGGAGGGGGTGTTTGGATATATCGGGAGCCACGTAGAGTTTTTACGGGGGTCCCGCTACCCGGATAGCGGGCTGGGGGTCAAGGGGGCTAGCAGCCCCCTTGCAGGGTGCGGGGCAGCTCCCCGGCCCAAATTTTTTTTTGAGGGGGACAGTGTTGTGGAGTGTGTGTGTATATGTACATATATATACATGTATACATACATAAAAAAAAAGGAAAAAGCGCCTAAAGGACGCGTGGGGTCAGCGCCTTGGGCGCTTTGCGCTTGAGCGTTGTGCGCTTAGGCGCAGGCGCGCCACGTGTCGGCACGTGGGCGCTTTGCGCTTGAGCGCTGGGCGCTGGAGCGCTGGGCGCTGGAGCACAGGCGCGCCACGTGTCGGTGTTAGTGTTTATGCCCTAGAAGGCCATTACTGTATCATACTAGTTTGTATATTACTTAATGGAAGCTTGGGATATTCACATGTATATAACAGTCTTGCTAAACATGGTAGTATGCTACTTGGTTTTTCTATCTTAATATGTGAGTGTACGTATTGATAGAGCTCTTAGGATCTTGCTTGTCTACCAGCGTTGTGATGGCAGTCACACTAGTGGGGGCTGGGTAGTCTACAAGCACATCCTTATTCAGGTCCCTGGTCGTTGGATTATCGAGACAGAGCATCGATATCCGGAGTAGACTAGTGTGTACGCTTCTCATCCCAGTTGGGGAGATGGTCTGTCCCACAGCCGTCAGTACGTCGTACTGGAGATAGTATGCAGGTGCTCGTTAGGTTACGGGTACACCGGACAGGACTCACAGGGAACTGTTGGTTGGTTTGATACCAGTCGTCAGTGAGCAGTTCCCAGGTGACATGAGTACAGCGTAGTCCGCAGACTTGACACTGCTACTTCGCCTCGAGTGTGTCCCACTGTTCTTAGATTGCTACCCTACCACGGCTCAAAGGAGTCGTGCAAACAGGTAGCAGTTGGGTGCAGTCCCGAGCACTTGGAGGCAGTGGCGGTTAGACAGGATTCGTCCCTCCCGGTATTGGGAGTAGATATCGTGCTGTGTCAGAGAGCCATTACGCAAAGTCCCTGGCCAGGGCAAGCGAGATTTACTGGTAGGTTCCAGTAGTTTCTCAGGGTGTAATGGGCTTCACTCCGACACGACTTATACCGCTATTAGGGGACTGACGCTTGCCGCCCCCCTAGGCCCGATATGCGATAGTCTTGGACGAACGGACCGGACTGTATGGAAATTGTCACATCAGACTCAGTAGGAGTTCGGATGGGTTTCCTCATCGGCCTTCTTATCGACAACTACCTGGGGACCGTTACGTACAGCTAGTGCCGCTTGCGGTCTGTGGTTAAACCCACTGCCAGCGTAGTAGTCGAGTCTCTAGAGTCCCACACAGAGAGTTTCCTACTCCAGGCGAAACGATATAGAGGTCGCATGGTTTTGCGACAAAGGGTTCGGACGCATACGTGCGTTTACGCACGTACGACTTTCGGACAGTTTTTACCAGTCGGCTTTGGTTTAAGCCAGTTACTGGTATCCGGTTATTGGATTTTTACAGTCTAAAGTTTTTCCGTATTTTTGCGGATTGGAGGGGCGTTCTCGTAATTGTACGAGAAGCTTCTAGAAGATGTGACTAAGGAGGTTAAGGTGACATAAGCTTTGGATAAGATTAGTGAGTCATGAGGGTGATTCATCATGGTCATTAATGCACCATAAATGCTTAATGACTCATGTTAATGAATCACCTCTTTTCATTTATGAAGCATGCTTATTCATTTCTTTTATTCATTATTCTAAGATAAGAATGCTTCATAATATATTATGATACACTCTCTCTCATCTCATCATCTTATCTCACATTCTCTCTCCTCAAGCTCTCATCTTCAAGAGACTAATCCTTAATCCTCATGTGTTGAGATCAAAGGTTTAGTTAGACTTAAACATCCATTACCTTCACTCTATATCATCCTTTCTTCTTTGATTAGCAATCAAAGTAGATTAGTTGCCTCAAGTTAGAGGTGTAGCTTGGAGTTTTGCTCTCGGGTGGATCGTCTACTACCTAGAGAAGGCCGAGGAGAACAAGGAGATCGTAAAGACGAAGGACTAGTTTCATTTGGTATAATCCCTAAACACAATAGTTAAGAAACTCTTTGTGTACGGTTATTTATAGTTTAGCTTCGATTCAAGCGGTTAGTCGATGTTCGTTCTTTAAACTTGATCGTTTTTGAAAATTCCGCCTCCCCACAAGTACTGGGGTGTACTACATCGACTTACAGTCGGCACGTGGGCGCTTTGCGCTTGAGCGCTAAGTGCTCGAGTGCCACGTGTCGGCATGTGGGCGCTTAGCGCTTGAGCGCCGGACGCTTGGGCGCCGGCGAGAAAAAGAGGCTTTTAGCTCCAGAAATTCTCGAAAGAGAAATCAGAGTGGAGTTAAACTCCTAAGAGGTTTTGGGGTTGATGAAAGGGGTTCTTCTTCTTTCTTCTTTGGTTGCTGGATCTTGAAGATCAAGAAATATGAGATTTTCAAAAAATCTCTTCTTTTTGAGATTTAATGGAAGATCTGAGTTCCCCTTTATGGGTTTTGTGGTGAAAATCTATTTAGTTTTATAAAATGAAGAGTAAAACTCTTGATTTAATTCAAAAGAAAGAAGAAGGTTTTGGAACCTTGAAGAAGGAGAAAAGATCTCAAATCTAAAAATTTTTTGGAGAGAGAAAGTTGTGAGATATTTTCATTATCCCTGCCTTTATAGGCTATACACTTTACACATAGCCCCTTGGGCTTCACAAAATGGCATTTTGCCTATCCCATGGCTCATGTGCCATTTCTTTTTTCCCATAAGCCATGGGCTTTACAAAAATTTGGCTTTATGCCTATTTTTCTTACATTTATCCATAAAATAAAATAAAAGAAATACAACAAAATTATTTATTAAATTTTTTTTATCTTGGCATGGGGGGGCCGGCCGCTTCATGTTCGGGCTCGACCCGGGCATGGGCCTACTGGATCTGGGCTTGGGCCCACTTGGCTTGGGGCTGACTTTGATTTTGACTTGGTCAACCGGGGTGTAAATTTT
Source organism: Agapanthus africanus (assembly GCA_030015575.1). Lineage (NCBI taxonomy): Eukaryota > Viridiplantae > Streptophyta > Magnoliopsida > Asparagales > Amaryllidaceae > Agapanthus > Agapanthus africanus. The sequence goes on from CM057351.1 coordinate 402,622,045, forward strand.
TACCCCAACAAATTGCCCCCCATCAATAAATGCATACCACATATGTGGGTCGTGTGCATGAAATTAATGGATCTTCTTTTACTTGGAGGCGACCTGATTTGGTTCCCGCTTTTTGGGAAGCTGGCACTGCCCTTTTTACGACATGGACGGTCGTTGCTTGACATGTCTCCGAGACGGAGTGTCCGTGATAGACGTTTCCCTGGCCCGGAGTGATCTGGTTCCCGCTTTGTAGAAATCCTGCGCTGCCCTTTTTACGACATGGACGGTCAATGCTGCCCTTTTAGCGACTTGGACGGTCGATGCTGCCCTTTTTGCGACTTGGACGGTCGGTGCTGCCCCTTTTGCTACGTGGACGGTCGATGCTGCCCTTTTTGCGACTTGGACGGTCGGTGCTGCCATTTTAGCTACGTGGACGGTCGGTGCTGCCATTTTAGCGACGTGGACGGTCGGTGCTGCTATTTTTGCGATTTGGACGGTCGGTTATGCCCTTTTTGCGACTTGGACGGTCGTTGCTGCCCTTTTAGCGACGTGGACGGTCGGTGCTGCCATTTTAGCGACGTGGACGGTCAATGCTGCCCTTTTTCCGACTTGGACGGTCGATACTGCCATTTTAGCGACGTGGACGGTCGTTGCTGCCATTTTAACGATGTTGACGGTCGATTCTGGATTTGACTTGCCCCGCTTCTGTCAAGACCCGAAAGTACGGAACATGACCGGCACTTAAACTACGAACGTCTCGAGGCGTACGTAATCTAAGTAAACCGAAAACCCAGAAATCCAAACCAAGAAAATAGTAGAGTGCAGGAAAAACAACTTAAAGCAAGTAATTTCAATAGCATAAGCCGAATTATGCGGTTTTTAAAACATCAAAAATTTACTGAAAATTTCGGCAGAGTCTCCTTTGTAAAAACTGGCCCCCAAACGGGATACAACATGAATAGTATACGAAAACAATAAAAAGGCATCCCCAAGCGGGAGCTAGCTCTTCGTCAATCGACGGTCACAACCACACAAGCAATATAATATACAACGCCAACGGCGAGGATCAAAACTCAAAAGGAAACTCAAAACCACCAGAAATATAACGAGCGACTCTAAGGTCGAAAGAATAAACAACACTGGTCTCTATCTCAATAAATGCATGTTTGGTTGATGGAATTCTAGATACAACAGAATAATGATATACAAGATAAATAATGGGGGTATGATACAAGTAAACCCACCTACTAGCAAATCACCCGAATGAAACTATGCCCGCAAAGCCGTAATGAACCTGTACGGCAACCTGCAAGAAACTGGGGCACAACGGGGGTGAGTTGCCAACTCGTGAATAGAAAAACATCTACGCACAGAAATCGCATAAATAACGCAATCCTAGGTCAATGATCATAATATATCCTCAAATATATATAACATGCAGCCTATAACAATGGCTAGGGTAAATATCTAACCCGAGTGTAAACTTATGTGCCCGTGTCAGTGCCTCAGGTAGCAATATATCATATGAATGAGGTATGAATGCATGAAAACAGAATACATGTAAATGAAGAAACTGTTTTCATAAATTAGTGAGATTTCCTTCGTATTTTAAACTGAGGTATCATAATTAAAATCAGTATCAACAGTGTCTAGCATCGACACAAAACATAAATCTCACTGTCTCGAAATATCAATGTCTCAATCTCAATATCTAGGGCGCCGTCAGTCCAGACCGGCCCCTACCATCCATCTCAAGACCACGACGGTATCCTCCGGATATCCGACGCGTCGGGTAATATCACCGGTAGGTAGTGCTCCCCAGCCAGGCTCAACGTCAACACCACATTCCTCTTGCCCCGGGGTACCATACCGGGCGCACCATGTACCCGTGACGGTTCCTCCACTCCTCGACACGGATCTCCAAAACCACAGCAAACTCATGGTGGACGACACTTTACATCACTAGAAAACCGCAACATTTTATATTTTAAAAGATCATAAGTTGTAAATTTTGCGGCTTTCCCCGAAATCCAGAAATATCATAAATCTCAAGAAATCATCACAAGTGCATATGTCAATGATAATGAACTAGGCATGAACAACTGAATAACAGTATGCATGAAGTGGTAGGTAATAACTACAATGTCTAATATGGCATATAAGGGAAGCACACTAATATCATGTCAACACTACTAGCTAACAATCTAAGTCAAGCAATTATATTCTCTAAAGTGTACGTGACATGGCAATTACCGATGAAGATGTGTGTGAGCCGGCAAGTAGGTGTACGTGGTACATACGCATCATCGGTAATGGTGCTGGTGTCCTAACAGCATGATATCAATAATGGAATATGCAGCAAAATAAATATGCGAGGCAGAGCGAACAGCAATAATGTGCGGGAGCTGAATACTAGACACAACGATAACTAATCTGCAATAATCTAATATAAGTCCTACAAATGGTGCCTTTTGAAATAACACGAATCATGGGGTTTTGAAAATAGGGGCTACGGTGTTTTTTATGAAAAGATACGTCGTTTTTGAAATATCCGTAGATTCCCTTGAGCTGTCTTTAAAAATGCCCACGATTCGTTAGTTTTTGAAATAGGTAAGAAGTCTAATCTAATCTAACAACTACACTAAACTATACGGCTGAACTACAAGCTGAACTACATGTAAGGAAACCGCCTATCATCTGAGTCGATACATATACATACCTGTATATGTATAGTCGGTGATCTCGCCTCAATAATATCATATCCGATACCATATCTATAATCAGGCATCCCAAGTCAAGAGTGCGGATCAATCATCAATATAGCTCGTACGTAAATCCGTCGTACGGCATCCCAATTTGGGTACGGGTCAATATCACATTCATCATACTATTCACCGGGTATCCTCTTTATCAAATATCATGATCGGGGTACTGATCTACGTCTAGTACCATACTGATACCGCATACGTATGCATGGACGTGTGTGAAACACTACGTCAAGGACCCGCTACAACGTCATGTCGTATCTAAGATACGAACCCTGCTATATCACCGATCTCACGGCCTCAAATCAAATCTCATCGACTCATCATAAATCCCAAGTACTATCATCCTCAATCCGTATGTGAACACATAGTCCCATACCCATGTGAACACATAACTATATAATCCCGTATAAGCGCAAATGAAAGAAGAAAGTATGCAGGTATGGGTGTGTGTGTGCATGTGTGGTGCGACCACTACTCTAGGGTTTCGCGACACTAAATCATCCAAGAACACCAAATATCTATATCATCGATAATATCAAACAAATTATAGTCAAAATATATATATATGTGTGTATACGTATTCGTATACATCACCACGAACTGCGGGGGTGCTATACGCCATCCACCCGACTTCTCCCCGTAGATATAAATCTACTCACCTGGTCCTCGCTCGCCGGTGCCGACGTCGCCACGCGCTTGCTTGTCGTCTCGAAGTCCACGTGGGGGTACCTACATATCATAACGCACCATATCGCATTAAAACTAAATTCGAGATCGAAACGGCATACGAAAATCAAATCGGCACGCGTATCACGCATAGGTCCAAACCTATCGCCTACGCATGCAAGAATAGTAAAACCAACCCTCGATGTCGATGTACAAACGTCAAACCATCGAGAAAAATCCAATCACACTCATTTGCACATTCACGAACACTAATTTTAATATAAACTAGGTTAAAACTCACAAAAACGCCAATTTCACTTAAAAAGTCATTTTTCCGAAAATCTAGCAAGCACAATTCGCCGTTTTTGTACAAAACACGATGTTTAAATGAATGTAGCGGCCAATATATTTATTAAATATCTTAAATAAGTCGTATAAACAATTTCCGGAATTTAATCTCATTAAATTCCAAAAATCCTAATATTCTAGTTTACAAAAATACCCTTTTTTAACAATTTCAAAGCAAAAATGCACAAACTACAATCTAGCTTAGATTTGCATGATCCAAAGCATTAAACCACACTTAATAAAGTTAATGAAGCCAAGAAAACCCTAATCACATTTTTAATCCCAAGAATTTAACAAATTTCAAAAACCTAGTAAGCAATTAGCAAATTAACACAATTTTTCAAGTAACAACTTGTAATTAACAACTAGATTAGTTTTCTACAAAACTAATTATGTTAAACCACTTCACTAAACCATGCACAATCAAACACAACTCATTTCCACAACAAACCCTAACTTGAAATCCAAAACTTGCAATTAAACTCACATATCCAAGTTAACACTTAATTTAAATTAGCTTTAAGAAACAAGTAACAATTTAAGCAAAAAGTTTTAGAATTATACCCAAAAATATATGAAGGTCCACAAGCATCCATGGCCTCCCAAAATGCTCTCTTTTCACAAGGATCCATGCTATACGGGCTAAGCTAAAATGGGTAGGAGTCGGATTTGGGTTTTGGGATTTTTTTGAAGGATTTTGGGGCAATTTTTGATGAAGTTTGAAGAGAAAAGAGAAGGGAAATTGAGGGGGGGGGGGCTGTTGCTGCAGTAGGGGAGGGAAATTTTGGCTGGAATTGGGAGTGGGGGAGGAGAGAGAGGGAGGTAAAGAAAGTGGGGCAAAGTCAAGGTCAAAGAAAAGTCAAGGTCCACCTAATTCACCCATTTTCTTTTCTTTTCTTTCATTTTTTTTCCTTTGAAATCAAGTGGGGAAAAATTATGGTGGGTGCTGAATTCAGCCATGGGGAGGAGTAAGTGGGGGTGTGTGGGTGTGGGTACGGGTGTGGGGTGATGAAAAATGATAAATACAATACCCCAAATATCCATTTACGCTAAAAAAAGCCTTTTTTCTTCAATAATTTCTAAACCGTTTTGGCAAATGATTTCGTTCCAAAAACCACATGATAAAATTTTATTTAATGTTTTATGATGCACAAAATTTGTTTCAACTCATTCCAATTTGTAATTTTCCCTAATTAAATGTATTAGTGACGGCTTAAAATAATAATAAAATAATATTTTTTTCAGAAAATTTGAAATTTCACCAGCGGCTCAATAAACACCAAATAATAGCAATTACATAGCTAGAATATGTATATTTAATTTTTATAATAAGATATTTGTATTTTGACTTTTTACAGAAAACTCCCTTATTTTACCGATTTTTTGAAATTTCACCGAAACGATTTTCAAAACGTTACAATCTTCCCCCCTTAAAGAAATTCGGTCCCCGAATTTAAATTCAAACTCCCCCAAATACTAAAACATTTAAGAAAAACCATTAAGTCGTCGGGGCTCCGAAATTGTAAATACATAAGACAAATCGTAGCGCAGCGCATGCGCTTGAAAAATGAGCATATAACTCAAATCAAAACTCCGTCAAGCATCCCGCAATCATCGGAGTCATGGAGAAGACATCAATGCCAAATCCAAATCAAAACCAATATGACATAATTCGAAACTATACATGTAAATATCGAATCTATATATGTAAGTATCTGAAGGAAATGCATGCCAAATCTCTTTATGTCGCTGTGCACGCGTATAACACTGCACAGTGGCGGACGTCTAACATAAGGAAATAACTATATACATATATACCTTTGTTTGAAATGTACGTTCCGCCGTTTTGGAAACAATTTAGAAGGGTCTCCTTGTTTTAAACATTTCGTGTCATATCAGACACGTAGGTAAATACTGAGGCTATAGCTCGCCTTTTTTTTTTGGAAATCCCTTCAATAACTATCAATGCATGCAAAATATATTCAGGTACTGTCCTCTGACTAGTCCTGCTCAGTACGAAAACACATAGCAATATCATAAAAACGTACTGCTCTATACGAAATCAATCCCCAAAATATGCACATGAATGCTACGTGCGTCTGGTGCGCACGGAAATCAAAATCCATGAATGTGCCATACATGCGCACAGAAACAACATCTAAGTGCATCGGGTGTGCACGAAACATCTATCGTAGGCAACATGTGTGCCTGACAGCAAAATCAAGTGCATCTGACATGCACGAAAAATCTCAATTTAGTGCATCTGGTGTGCACCAAAATCGCATCTCAAGACATGCGCTCAACATGCGCGAAAATCCAAATCAGGTGCATCCATCGCGCACGAAATCATGAAATCCAATATCAAGCGCCGAACGTGCGCAAAATCAATCAGGTGCACAAGGTGCACAAAACAAATATCGAGTATCATAATCGAAATCGAAGTCCAGTGCATCTAAGTGCACATAAGGCGTATCACTGCACTGCAAGCATATATAAACTATACCGAGTGCAGGAACGAAATCGTGTGCATGCATACGCACAAAACCAACTCAACTATTTAAAACCGTAATATCACAAACATGTGAAACTAAAGCACGAAAACGATATCAAGTGCAACACTGTGCAAAGGTCGTAAATCCTCAATCATCAAAATCAAATCATACGAATAAATCACCCAAAACATCGTAATCAATAATGGCGGAATAGTACCGCTCAAGTGCATCCTCTAAGAATCTCGGCCAACTGTCGTGGTCACTAGTGGGACGTCTCGTCGATGATCATGAACTCTGTCCTGCTGGTGTGCGTAACCATGACCACTCCTGGGTCAAGGTCTTCACTGTGAATTACCAATCTTTCGGTCCATCGGCTCATCGCCCCTGTCAGGTGTGCTAACGGGGACGATTCCGTTCTGGCACTTCTCTGGTCATCTCTTGGTCAATCATCGCGACCACTCGTAAGACAACATATCACTGGCGTCGGCCTCTGGCTCTCTGAATGTACGTGACACATCTGATCCTGGGTGCAAGTATCATTGCAGCAGTGTCCTGGAAGGAATCCTGCTCACGGTCTCTTCCATGTCTCGTCTCTGCCAACTGTCCGGAAGTCATTGTCCTTTCCTATATCTGCATCTTGCTCTGGAACGACTGCATACTCATCGCGACTCCTTCTGGAAGGTAAGTCCAAGTACCATGCCTCGGCATGCGCATCGCCTCTCTGATGTCGGCGGAGTGGAACGTCATCTCATCTAGATCTGGTGCGAACCTCTTACTCCACTTTTCTCTAATGTCGTCTGCTTTGGACTCGTCTCACCGCGGCTGCATGGACTGAGCTCCAACGGCTATCCTCGTATCTGGAGTCTCCCAAGAATGCATCTCACCACCTAGCATCCGAATTAAGTCGAGCCATCCGATCGAGTCGTCAAAACCTCATAATCCCCCAAGAGCTCAACCTCTTGGGCACAGTTTAATAGTATCGAGTACATACCACAGCATCGGTGGTCCAGCCGTAGAAGGGCAAACCCAAGCCTCACTAATGGCGCCGTAGAACTGCCGCAAACCCGAAGGTTCAAAGGCTTTCACGCGGTCATTAAGTCGAGTTAGGGTTTCATTCTTCTAGAGGGACCATAAAATTGCCTGCATGTCTTTCCGACTACTTTAAACTTAGAATAATAGGTTTCTGACATTCGATCGTCTCTGTCGACTCCCAACGTCTCCGCGTGAAGTCGTCTCTAGCTGGAATCAATCTATCTGATGACCTCGCATCGGGTTAGGCGAACGATCCACATGTCCTAGTCATTCATCCACGATGACTAGCGACCTTCTATCATCTCTTAGTACAACTCGTTCTGCACTAACTCCAACATCTGGGGCAATACCTCGTCGTTCGCAGCAATAACTGGCTCGCTCGTCTGCACGCTGAACAGTGCCTCGATCATCATGAATAAGCAACACACCAACGGTCATCAAGATCTGGCTGGCCTCTATCACTGGCTCAATCCTCTAATGTCGATCAGCACATCCGAGTAACCTCATAAAGGCGATCCGCCAAATGCTCGTGGCGCGGAAACACAGTCAAAAGACACCTCTCCACAATCGGGTGTCGCCGGAATCATGCCCTGGTCAGTCCTCGTTCGTGCCGAGCTCGTGCTGACCGCAACTCTAGCCGTAGCTCTCCCTGCCCGTAATCGTGGCAGCAAAACCAAACTGGTACCGACGAGGCTAGATCAGGAAGGAATATAATACTGAACAAGGAAATGTACATCCTAAGGCTTCTTAAGTGGAGTGGCGTGTCGTAAATATGCCGCGGAACATACCAACGGTACGTCACTCTACTTTAGTCACCTATTCCATCAACCAAGGGTCATCCTACGCTCCGAAGGTAAAACCTAACGCTCTGATACCAACTTGTCAAGACCCGAAAGTACGGAACATGACCGGCACTTAAACTACGAACGTCTCGAGGCGTACGTAATCTAAGTAAACCGAAAACCCAGAAATCCAAACCAAGAAAATAGTAGAGTGCAGGAAAAACAACTTAAAGAAAGTAATTTCAATAGCATAAGCCGAATTATGCGGTTTTTAAAACATCAAAAATTTACTGAAAATTTCGGCAGAGTCTCCTTTGTAAAAACTGGCCCCCAAACGGGATACAACATGAATAGTATACGAAAACAATAAAAAGGCATCCCCAAGCGGGAGCTAGCTCTTCGTCAATCGACGGTCACAACCACACAAGCAATATAATATACAACGCCAACGGCGAGGATCAAAACTCAAAAGGAAACTCAAAACCACCAGAAATATAACGAGCGACTCTAAGGTCGAAAGAATAAACAACACTGGTCTCTATCTCAATAAATGCATGTTTGGTTGATGGAATTCTAGATACAACAGAATAATGATATACAAGATAAATAATGGGGGTATGATACAAGTAAACCCACCTACTAGCAAATCACCCGAATGAAACTATGCCCGCAAAGCCGTAATGAACCTGTACGGCAACCTGCAAGAAACTGGGGCACAACGGGGGTGAGTTGCCAACTCGTGAATAGAAAAACATCTACGCACAGAAATCGCATAAATAACGCAATCCTAGGTCAATGATCATAATATATCCTCAAATATATATAACATGCAGCCTATAACAATGGCTAGGGTAAATATCTAACCCGAGTGTAAACTTATGTGCCCGTGTCAGTGCCTCAGGTAGCAATATATCATATGAATGAGGTATGAATGCATGAAAACAGAATACATGTAAATGAAGAAACTGTTTTCATAAATTAGTGAGATTTCCTTCGTATTTTAAACTGAGGTATCATAATTAAAATCAGTATCAACAGTGTCTAGCATCGACACAAAACATAAATCTCACTGTCTCGAAATATCAATGTCTCAATCTCAATATCTAGGGCGCCGTCAGTCCAGACCGGCCCCTACCATCCATCTCAAGACCACGACGGTATCCTCCGGATATCCGACGCGTCGGGTAATATCACCGGTAGGTAGTGCTCCCCAGCCAGGCTCAACGTCAACACCACATTCCTCTTACCCCGGGGTACCATACCGGGCCCACCATGTACCCGTGACGGTTCCTCCACTCCTCGACACGGATCTCCAAAACCACAGCAAACTCATGGTGGACGACACTTTACATCACTAGAAAACCGCAACATTTTATATTTTAAAAGATCATAAGTTGTAAATTTTGCGGCTTTCCCCGAAATCCAGAAATATCATAAATCTCAAGAAATCATCACAAGTGCATATATCAATGATAATGAACTAGGCATGAACAACTGAATAACAGTATGCATGAAGTGGTAGGTAATAACTACAATGTCTAATATGGCATATAAGGGAAGCACACTAATATCATGTCAATACTACTAGCTAACAATCTAAGTAAAGAAATTATATTCTCTAAAGTGTACGTGACATGGCAATTACCGATGAAGATGTGTGTGAGCCGGCAAGTAGGTGTACGTGGTACATACGCATCATCGGTAATGGTGCTGGTGTCCTAACAGCATGATATCAATAATGGAATATGCAGCAAAATAAATATGCGAGGCAGAGCGAATAGCAATAATGTGCGGGAGCTGAATACTAGACACAACGATAACTAATCTGCAATAATCTAATATAAGTCCTACAAATGGTGCCTTTTGAAATAACACGAATCATGGGGTTTTGAAAATAGGGGCTACGGTGTTTTTTATGAAAAGATACGTCGTTTTTGAAATATCCGTAGATTCCCTTGAGCTGTCTTTAAAAATGCCCACGATTCGTTAGTTTTTGAAATAGGTAAGAAGTCTAATCTAATCTAACAACTACACTAAACTATACGGCTGAACTACAAGCTGAACTACAGGTAAGGAAAACGCCTATCATCTAAGTCGATACATATACATACCTGTATATGTATAGTCGGTGATCTCGCCTCAATAATATCATATCCGATACCATATCTATAATCAGGCATCCCAAGTCAAGAGTGCGGATCAATCATCAATATAGCTCGTACGTAAATCCGTCGTACGGCATCCCAATCTGGGTACGGGTCAATATCACATTCATCATACTATTCACCGGGTATCCTCTTTATCAAATATCATGATCGGGGTACTGATCTACGTCTAGTACCATACTGATACCGCCTACGTATGCATGGACGTGTGTGAAACACTACGTCAAGGACCCGCTACAACGTCATGTCGTATCTAAGATACAACCCTGCTATATCACCGATCTCACGGCCTCAAATCAAATCTCATCGACTCATCATAAATCCCAAGTACTATCATCCTCAATCCGTATGTGAACACATAGTCCCATACCCATGTGAACACATAACTATATAATCCCGTATAAGCGCAAATGAAAGAAGAAAGTATGCAGGTATGGGTGTGTGTGTGCATGTGTGGTGCGACCACTACTCTAGGGTTTCGCGACACTAAATCATCCAAGAACACCAAATATCTATATCATCGATAATATCAAACAAATTATAGTCAAAATATATATATATGTGTGTATACGTATTCGTATACATCACCACGAACTGCGGGGGTGCTATACGCCATCCACCCGACTTCTCCCCGTAGATATAAATCTACTCACCTGGTCCTCGCTCGCCGGTGCCGACGTCGCCACGCGCTTGCTTGTCGTCTCGAAGTCCACGTGGGGGTACCTACATATCATAACGCACCATATCGCATTAAAACTAAATTCGAGATCGAAACGGCATACGAAAATCAAATCGGCACGCGTATCACGCATAGGTCCAAACCTATCGCCTACGCATGCAAGAATAGTAAAACCAACCCTCGATGTCGATGTACAAACGTCAAACCATCGAGAAAAATCCAATCACACTCATTTGCACATTCACGAACACTAATTTTAATATAAACTAGGTTAAAACTCACAAAAACGCCAATTTCACTTAAAAAGTCATTTTTCCGAAAATCTAGCAAGCACAATTCGCCGTTTTTGTACAAAACACGATGTTTAAATGAATGTAGCGGCCAATATATTTATTAAATATCTTAAATAAGTCGTATAAACAATTTCCGGAATTTAATCTCATTAAATTCCAAAAATCCTAATATTCTAGTTTACAAAAATACCCTTTTTTAACAATTTCAAAGCAAAAATGCATAAACTACAATCTAGCTTAGATTTGCATGATCCAAAGCATTAAAACACACTTAATAAAGTTAATGAAGCCAAGAAAACCCTAATCACATTTTTAATCCCAAGAATTTAACAAATTTCAAAAACCTAGTAAGCAATTAGCAAATTAACACAATTTTTCAAGTAACAACTTGTAATTAACAACTAGATTAGTTTTCTACAAAACTAATTATGTTAAACCACTTCACTAAACCATGCACAATCAAACACAACTCATTTCCACAACAAACCCTAACTTGAAATCCAAAACTTGCAATTAAACTCACATATCCAAGTTAACACTTAATTTAAATTAGCTTTAAGAAAAAAGTAACAATTTAAGCAAAAAGTTTTAGAATTATACCCAAAAATATATGAAGGTCCACAAGCATCCATGGCCTCCCAAAATGCTCTCTTTTCACAAGGATCCATGCTATACGGGCTAAGCTAAAATGGGTAGGAGTCGGATTTGGGTTTTGGGATTTTTTTGAAGGATTTTGGGGCAATTTTTGATGAAGTTTGAAGAGAAAAGAGAAGGGAAATTGAGGGGGGGGGGGGGCTGTTGCTGCAGTAGGGGAGGGAAATTTTGGCTGGAATTGGGAGTGGGGGAGGAGAGAGAGGGAGGTAAAGAAAGTGGGGCAAAGTCAAGGTCAAAGAAAAGTCAAGGTCCACCTAATTCACCCATTTTCTTTTCTTTTCTTTCATTTTTTTTCCTTTGAAATCAAGTGGGGAAAAATTATGGTGGGTGCTGAATTCAGCCATGGGGAGGAGTAAGTGGGGGTGTGTGGGTGTGGGTACGGGTATGGGGTGATGAAAAATGATAAATACAATACCCCAAATATCCATTTACGCTAAAAAAAGCCTTTTTTCTTCAATAATTTCTAAACCGTTTTGGCAAATGATTTCGTTCCAAAAACTACATGATAAAATTTTATTTAATGTTTTATGATGCACAAAATTTGTTTTAACTCATTCCAATTTGTAATTTTCCCTAATTAAATGTATTAGTGACGGCTTAAAATAATAATAAAATAATATTTTTTTCAGAAAATTTGAAATTTCACCAGCGGCTCAATAAACACCAAATAATAGCAATTACATAGCTAGAATATGTATATTTAATTTTTATAATAAGATATTTGTATTTTGACTTTTTACAGAAAACTCCCTTATTTTACCGATTTTTTGAAATTTCACCGAAACGATTTTCAAAACGTTACAGCTTCTTACGGCGTCAGGGATGAAGTTGACTTGTTTCCGAGGTGGAATTTGATTCTGCCAGGGAGGTCATTGGTTGTTTTGCTAACTTGATGTGATTTGGGTTGACATCAGCTTCGCTACGCTGGAATATGGTGCCAGGAGCAAATCATCATTTGTCAGGATTTGGGGATTTTGGTTTTGGTTTGGTATCAGCATCGCTGCACTGGAATAGGTACCAGGAGCGAATCATCATCTGCCATGAGGAGATTTCCCTCGTTCCCAGTTTAACGACTTAGGGGTCATCTGTTCCCAGTTTAACGACTTAGGGGTCGTCTGTTCCTAGTTTAAAGACTTAGAGGTCTATTGGATTGGAGTTTGGGATTTTGGGGTTAGGGTAGGCATCAGCGTTGCTAACACTGAAGCACGTGTGCCAGGAGCAATTCATCATTTGCCTATTCCTGTTGGGGGAGCGATGGATTAGGAGACAGGTTTAGGTTCCTATCACCTAAGGCTTTTCAATTTTATGGGCTGTGAGGGTCCCATAAAAGCATTTTCTCCCTACGAGTCGTAAGGATCCCGCAGGTGTATTTTCTCCTTAGGAGTCGTGAGGATTCCTAGGTGTGTTTTTCCTTTATGAGTCGTAAGGATCCCACAAAGGTTTGTTCTCCTCATGTATCGTGAGGACACATGAGTGGGTCTTCTCAATGGAGCATAATTCCAAAGGCGGAGACCAGCCGCGTAACTGGTGATTGTGGTGGGGCATGGGTATGACGAGAATTATTTGAGCCCGTGGATTGTATACGGCAGTCAATTTGGGGACTGGCCGTAGGGCTGGAGAATTTTGAGAAATTGGATTTTGGTTGGCGTCTGCATCGCTACACTAGAATATGGTGCCAGGAGCAACTCATCATTCGCCGTTTGGGGACTTGGAATTTGGATCTTGTTTGGCATCAGCATTGCTGCTCTGGAATAATGCCAGGAGCAACTCATCATTTGCCTTGGGAGGACTTGGGATTTGGGTTTTTGGTCGGCATCAGCACCGCTAACACTGAAGCGAAATGCCAGGAGCGACTCATCATTTGCCGTTGCCCGTTGGGGAACGATGGCTAAGGAGACAGGTTTGGGTCCCTATCACCTAAGGCTTTGCAATTTTATGAGCCGTGAGGGTCTCATAAAAGCATTTTCTCCCTACGAGTCGAGAGGATCTCGCAGGTGTATGTTCTCCTTAGGAATCGTGAGGATTCCTAAGTGTGTTGCTCCTTTGTGAGGCATAAGGATCTCACGCCGGGGTTTTCTCCTCAAAAGGTCGAGAGGACTTTGCGAGTGTATTCATCTCTTTTCACGAGTTTGCGCCCTTTCGGGTTTTCACAAACTCACCGGTAGTCCTGCTGTTTTTACTCACGGAGCCCTTTCGGGTTTTCACCCGTGCCCGTTTTGCTTGTGGACATACCTTTTTTTTCTTTTATCTTTTATCTTTCTTTTTTTTATCTTTTTTTATCTTTTTTTTTTGGCCGCTGGTGGGACTTTAAAAGTAGTCTCACCGGCAGGATTTGGGAGAGATAGGGGTTATTTACGCCCGTGGATTGTGTACGGTTTTGCAGGATGTATGATCCAGACCGTAGGGCCTGTGTGCTCTATTCGCCTGCGACTTGGAGCATTCACGCCTAGTATTTCTTGAGATATCGGCCATTGATGGGTGGCATGGGCCTTTCTCTCTCGGCACTTATTAGTTGGTAGGATTCTCCGTCGAACACTTTCTCAATAACGTATGGTCCTTCCCAGTTTGGCTCGAATTTTCCCTTGGCATGTCGATTGGGGATGATCGGTCTTTTGAGGACCAATACCAATTCACCTTTCTTGAAAGCGCGGAGACGGGTTATCTTGTCATAGGCCCGTGACATTTGGGCTCGGTATAGCTCCAGATTTTGCTGCACCGTGAGCCTCTTTTCTTCGAGGGCATCGAGCTCTTCAAGTCGAAGGAGCACGTTTTCCTCCTCCGTCAACTCGTGCTGAACGACCATTCTTAAGTTTGGAACTTCGACTTCAAGGGGGAGGACCGCCTCCACTCCGAAGAGCAATGAGTATGGAGTGGACTGAGTTGGAGTACGGTGCGTGGTACGATATGCCCACAACGCCTCGTGAAGTTTGAGATTCCAGTCTCTCTTGTTGGCTGAAACATTTTTCCTCAGGAGCTTACATAGAGTCTTATTGAAGGCTTCGGCTAGCCCATTAGCTCTTGGATTATAGATGGAGGAATATCTCCAGTCTATCTTGTGCTGAGTAGCGAACCTTGAGACATTGAAGCTCTTGAAAGAAGGCCCGCTGTCAGAAATGATTCTTCTTGATGTACTGATTAGTGGGGATTTTAAGATCAAAAATATTTTACCACAATCAAGAACGGCGTCACATGAAGCTAGCCGGTGAGTACGGGTCGGTCCACAGGGATGTGTAATTTTCCTAAGTGCTTTTACGAGCTGATTCAAATGGGTGTTTGGTCTTTTAATTTAGTCTAAAAAAGGAACTAAGTTGTGCGATGGTTAAGAAACTTGCTAGGATTAGGTCTAAGGCGGAGTTTGATAAGATTTAATGTCACACCTCTTTCATGCCCTAAATGAGATCTTTTTAGAAGTTATAGCAACTATTAGAAAAAGAGATTAGGATGATTGGGAAGAAACGAAGTTTCTTCCTCTAGATCCTTGTCCGTCCTTTCCTAATATTTGCTTTAACCTTCATGGAAGGCATGCATGTCCGGTCCTTTATACTACGGTTTCACCGTTACCTCGTGGGTAGGGTGCCGTAGGGAGCGGATCATGCATGCATGCATGAAGTTCTAGTTATTAAAAATAATCGGGCACGAAAGAGATGAGAGATATTCATCTCTCAATCCCTCCCTTATTCCTAACCCTAACAAGCGAGGAAATTACTCGCTCATTAGGGGATCTATAAAAAACATCATTTTTAATATGTGTATTTTTAGATCTAATGGATTACTTACCTACTGCAGATTAAGATTAAAAGATTCTACACTAGATTAAACTAAGGCAAAGGATTAATTGATCTAGGGCAAGAAACAATTATAAAACTAAGGCAGAAAAATAAAAACAAACTTACAGAAAATGATGCTCTTCCACTGAATTGAATCTGAATTTTATTTATCAAAAAGAGGCATCCCTATTACAGTATTTTGATTACAATTTTATAGGGAAACAGGGAAATTTAGGGTTACGGGATTCGCACATGTGCGATTACAAAAGTACCCCCGAAAAATCCCAACAAAGTCACCGACGCACCGCCACCAAAAATATGCACCGACACGTGCAATAAATAGCCGCGGAACCGCGGCATTGGTGGGGGTTGGGCCGCGGTTCCGCGGCCCTATGGTGAGATCACCATATCATATTTTGTGGGCTTCTTATATGCTGATTGGGCTTTTTATTTCTTTATTTCTTTTCTCCTTTTGGCTTCTGGTTCTTCTCCAGATCTTCAGTGAAAACTTGTATTGGTTTTTTAACCGTTTCACTTTGACATTTTTTTGGACCTTGCGTTGCCTTGTACCTCTGTGACTTGTTATTAGTCTAGGCTTGACTAGGATCCTTCTACTTGTTGGTCAAAAGTCTCTCTTTTGTAGCAACTTTTGTCTTTTTCACTGTTTTTGCTCCAAGAACCTGTAACCTGTAATATGTAGCAGGCATGCGTCAAAAGCACCTGTTTATTTATAAAACGCATAAGAATGGGGAATATAAAATGCAATATTATGATATGAACAAATACCCCCAAACTTATCTTTTACTCGTCCTCGAGCAAACTTATTTTTTTATTCACTAAAATCCTAACCGCACTTTCGCAGGAAAACGCGATTGCACTGAGCTCGTGCAACAAGCCGTTAAAGCTCTAGGTGTCCCTAGTAGGAGTAGTGTTGTCTCCTGAGGGTTTTCAGCGGATACTACCTACAAAATCCTATCAATTCTGCCCATCAACTTTAATTCTCCAATTAGGTCTTTTAACAAGGAATTCTATTATCTTTGACTCGTAGATTATCCACCCATATTTTTCACACTTCCTCATTATTTAACTTAAGAATATATATTTCCTATAGACTTACTTAGCTTTCAGCATTTCCCAAGTTTTCCTTCTAAGGTTCTATCTCCATTTAGGAATTTTTCTATCAACTCTACTAAAGATACAAGTTCTATTCTTCATTCCTTTCTCTTATCTCAACTCTAATCATATATCCCCACGTGTGTGTATAAATCACCCCTACACTTGGAAATTCAAATCAAGCAATTATACTCTTGTCCGTTGTCCAAAGTATTAACTGGTGAATTCTTAATGAATTTTTGCTTACACATCCTTCATGCGACTGTTAATACTTCTTGAGGTACCAACAACCGATTACAAGATATGTTTGCACTTTAAAACGTAATTCCTAGTCTTGCAACACCCAAGGTTTTTAGCAGTGACTCCCAAACCAGTTGGTCTAAGGCACTAGGTCATGAAGCACCCTCGCTAAATATTTTTTCTATTTTTGCAGCCTTAAGTAATCACAAAGACCAGTGTTCATTTTTTTCTTTATTCACACATTTTTTTTTATTTTCTTCGTACTAAGGACTTTTAGACAAGAGCATTTCAAGGTCTCTTCTACTATTCCAAGTTTCAAAGTGCGTGATTGTGCAATTTGTAGGGTATACATTTTCAGAATCTAGACTTAAACTAGGAATTATTTTTCAAACTTATACTCTAATAAGAATATCAATATTCTTCCTTATTTCAACTTAGGCCAAAAAGTGAACTCAAAATTTGCCTATTTCTAAATAAACTACACAGACATATACTTTCTACCGTTAATCTTTAAAGAAGGTTATTTTTAGGGTTTTAATTTACTAAGTCTAAGATCTAGTTGTTCTTAGCCAGTTAACCTATTTGTCAAACTCAAGTTAAATATGGCCAAAATTGAATACAATAATTTTTATAATTTTTAAAAATTTTCACAATTTTCTTTTATGAGTTTTCAAATAAATATGCCAATGCAAAAGTATGTAAAAATGAGTGCGAAGGAGGAAGACGTACCGAGCATACCCCCAAACTTAAACTGGACAGTGTCCTCACTGTCATGCTACACCAAGTGGGTCGATAATGTCGGCACTCCCCTGTTCATTAACATATTTACAAATGATACAAACCCCCCAAACTTATTTGAAATAAAGTTTTGGAAAAATTGAATGGAAATTCGGGGGTGAAAGTGGAGGAAGATCAATCAGTGTAAATCGGCTCCTGCAACAACAGGAGCTCCTCCGATGGGTCCGCCGTGAAGAACGGTTTCAATCGATGCCCATTCACTTTGAATAAAATACCGTCTTCTGGATTTTCAAGATCAACAACACCGTGCGGATAAACGGTGTGGACTACAAAAGGTCCTCTCCATCTAGAACGGAGCTTGCCGGGGTGATAATGTAACCGAGTATCATAGAGTAAAATCTGTTGACCAGGTTCAAAAGTTTTTCGCAAAAGGTGTTTATCGTGGAACACCTTAGTTCGGTTTTTCACAATTACGGCATTATCATATGCCTCATCCCGCAGCTCTTCTAGTTCATTCAACTGCAGCTTTTGGTTGCTGCCTGCATCTCTTAAAGATAAATGCAGCTCTTTGATAGCCCAAAATGTCTTGTGCTCAATCTCTATTGGGA
This sequence comes from Agapanthus africanus, assembly GCA_030015575.1. Classification (NCBI taxonomy): domain Eukaryota; kingdom Viridiplantae; phylum Streptophyta; class Magnoliopsida; order Asparagales; family Amaryllidaceae; genus Agapanthus; species Agapanthus africanus. The sequence continues at coordinate 402,640,369 of CM057351.1, forward strand.
GGTGGCAACCCTTCCCGTAAACAAGCCGGTATGGAGACATACCAAGATCGGTCTTGTATGCAGTACGGAAAGCCCATAGTGCATCGATCAGTTTAAGGGACCAATCCTTACGGTTGTTTGAAACTGTTTTCTCCAAGATTTGCTTTATTTGCCGATTTGAAACCTCGGTCTGCCCACATGTTTGGGGATGGTATGGCGTTGACAGCTTGTGGGTTATAGAATATTTGCGCATTAAGGACTCAAAAGTCCTATTGCAAAAGTGAGAACCATTATCACTTATGATCGCTCGAGGGTGCCCAAATCGAGAAAAGATGTGTTCTTTAAGAAATCGAACGACAACCTTATTGTCATTCGTTCGGCTAGGCACAGCCTCGACCCACTTTGAAACGTAGTCAACATCCAACAGGATATAAACATTCCCAAAAGAATTAGGAAATGGTCCCATGAAGTCTATACCCCAAACATCAAAAACATCGACAACCAAAATTGGTTGGAGCGGCATTTCGTTTCTCCGCGATATCCGGCCCAAGTGTTGGCACCGGGAGCAAGTCTTGCAGTATTCATAAGCATCCTTAAAGAGTCGTGGCCAATAGAAACCACACTGCAAGACTTTTTCGGCTGTCTTCTTTGGGCCAAAGTGCCCGCCACATGCTTGATCGTGGCAAAAAGACAGCACACTCTTAACCTCATTTTCCGGTACACACCGACGAATGATTTGGTCGGAACAGTATTTAAAAAGATAAGGTTCATCCCAGTAAAAATGCTTTACTTGGGACAAGAATCGAAGTTTATCTTGTTTCGACCAATCGTTAGGTATCAAGCCGGTGGCCAAGTAGTTTACTATATCAGCAAACTATGGTTCGCAAGAAACGGTCAAGAGTTGCTCATCGGGAAAAGCATCAGTGATAGGAAGTTCAAGTGTGGGCGAAGAAGGAAGTCGTGAAAGGTGATCGGCCACTACGTTTTCACATCCTTTTTTGTCCCTTATGACAAGATCAAACTCTTGTAGCAGGAGGATCCAACGTATCAGCCTCGACTTAGCATCCTTCTTCGCAAAAATGTGGCGAAGAGCTGAATGATCAGTATACACAATGACTGGAGAGCCGATTAAATAAGGCCGAAATTTTTCAAGTGCAAACACAACCGCCAAAAACTCTTTTTCTGTTGTTGTGTAGTTTAGTTGGGCCTCATTTAGTGTTCGGCTAGCGTAGTAAATCACATGCGGCATCTTATTAATGTGATGTCCAAGAACAGCACCAATGGCAAAATCTGATGCGTCGCACATGATTTCGAAAGGATGCGTCCAGTCTGGAGATGAAAGAATGGGCGCAGAAATGAGAGAGTGTTTCAGAGACTCGAATGCTTCTATGCAAGTTGAGTCGAAATCAAATGTTGTGTCCTTGGCCAATAAGAGAGTCAAGGGTCTAGCAATCTTGCTAAAATCCTTGATGAACCGTCTATAAAATCCAGTATGGCCAAGAAGGCTCGGATGTCTTTGACGCATTTAGGAGAAAGAAGATTAGAGATGACTTCAAGTTTGGCTCTATCAACCTCTATGCCGTTTTGCGAGATGACATGTCCTAAGACAATGCCCTCTCATACCATAAAATGGCACTTCTCCCAATTCAAAGTTAGGTTCTTATCCCTACAGTGGGTAAGAACAGTGTCAAGATGTCATAAACACTCATCGAAGGAGTCACCAAAAATGGAGAAATCATCCATAAAGATCTCCAAGAACTTTTCAACCATGTCTAAAAAGATCCCCATCATACACCACTAAAATGTAGCGGGTGCATTGCATAACCCAAAGGGCATGCGACGATAAGCAAAAGTGCTAAAGGGACAAGTAAATGTTGTCTTATCTTGATCCTCTTTGGCGATGGGGGCTTGGTTATAACCGGAATAGCTATCTAGAAAGCAGTAGAACTTATGCCCCGCCAATCGTTCAAGCATTTGGTCAATGAAAGGTAAAGGAAAGTGGTCTTTCCTTGTCGCGGCATTGAGTTTTCTATAGTCGATGCAAACTCGCCACCCAGTTTAGGTGCGAGTAGGAATTAACTCATTTGCCTCGTTGGTAATGACCGTGATGCCTGATTTCTTTGGCACAACATGAATGGGGCTAACCCATTGGCTATCCGAGATAGGGTAAATGATACCACTATCAAGACATTTAACAATCCCCTTCTTAACAGCCTCTTTCATAATGGGGTTGAGGCGTCTTTGTGGATCCCTTGCCGGCTTGGCATCATCCATCAAGTGTATATGATGTTCGACTATTAGGGGACTAATCCCCTTGATGTCCGCCATAGACCAGCCAAAAGCTTGCCGATTATTTTCTAAGACCATTAAAAGGGCCTTCTCTTGCTCAAGAGCTAGAGAGGCCGATATGATAACGGGTAAGGTCTCATTGTCACCTAGATAAGCATATTTTAGGTGCGATGGCAAAAGCTTTAGTTCGAGTTTAGGAGGTGAAACAATAGATGGTAACAATAGAGTAACTGTTTCAAACTCGAAGGATTCTATCAAAGGTTCAAATCGAGTGTACGCAACCAAGTCGGATGGTTCAACTAACTCATCCGAAAAAGCAAAAGACTCCAACTCAGGTGATGAGTCTTCAAAATCATCAACAAAGGTAAAACACTCATAATCGTTGTCCGCCGTGAAAGCTGTGTCGGATTCTAGGAGGAACGCACTAGTAGCGTTAACATTGTTGTGCTCGAACAAATTTTTTTCGAACTCACAGTCCTCCTCCGCGATCTCATTGATCGAGCAAATATCAAGTACGCTAGCATTAGGCTCGGCAGGCTGACTCCCCAACTTGAAAATATTGAGTTCAATTGTCATATTGCCAAAAGATAGATTCATTGAACCATTACGACAATTGATCACCGCGTTGGAGGTCGCAAGGAATGGTCGACTAAGTATCACCGGAATTTGATTCCGAGGGTTAGCGACAGGTTGTGTATCCATAACAATAAAGTCAACGGGGAAAATGAAATCCCCTACTCTAATTAACACATCCTCCAATTCTCCCCTAGGATGGGTGATTGATCGGTCGGCCATTTGGAGAGTACAGTGAGTGGGCTTAAGCTCTCCAACGCCTAATTGCTCGTACACAGAATAAGGTAGCAAATTGACACTAGCACCAAGATCTAATAGTGCTCTATTGATGTTCTTGTCCCCAATTGTTATCGAAATAGTAGGACAACCGGGGTCCTTTTGCTTTTGGGGTAAAGAATTGACAAGAGCATCGCTAATAGCACTAGCCACAAAAACTTTCTTTGGTACTTGTGACTTCCTCTTTTTGGTGCATAAGTCCTTTAAGATTTTTGCATATGAAGGAACTTGTTGGATTGCATCCAAAAGAGGGATATTTATGCTAACCTGTTTGAACAACTCAACAATCTTCTCCATCTGTGGAGTTGGTTTATTGGATCTCAACCGATTTGGAAAAGGAACATTTTGAAAAGTTGTTGAATCCAATTTTTGTGGATCAGATTGTTGAGTCGGAATGGAACCCCGTGTAGATGTGTTCGTGTTGTGAGAAGTGGGTCCGTTCGAGCTAGAAGAAGTAGAGCCGTGTGAAGGATGGAGAATAGGCTCTAACGAAGAAGGTGAAGGTGAAGAAGATGAAGAAGAACCACTGGCAGGGATGTCATTGTTAATACCCACATTATTTTGCAACACTTTTTCCGATCTCAACGTGGTCACAGCATTTACGTTATGATTCTGCTGTTGATATGCAGCATGTGCATGACCGGGGTTGGGCAGTGGTTGAGATGAGAGCTTTCCTTTTTCGCGCTCGCTCAAAGCTGCATTGAGTTGTGCAATTTGTGCCTCAATAGATTTGATGCTTTGATCGTGTGAGGCACTGTTTTGCACCAAAGATTGAATAGAAGTCTCTAATCTTGCTGTAGATTGAGTAGATTGCTTTAGGAACGCATCTAAACTTCTTTCGAGCGAGCTAACCTTGTCATTATTAGGTTGAACAAAATTGTTTGGCGCGTAAGAATTGTTAGGCACAAAATTGTTCACTTGATTAGGGTAGGGTTGCTGTTGGAAAGGTTGCTGTTGAAATTGAGTTTGTGGAGGTGCTTGTTCTTGTTGTGGAGGAGGAGGCCTTTGAAAATTGTTATTTCCTTGGAATTGTTGATTTTGGTTCCAAGCACAATTTGGGTGACTCCTCCAACCCGGATTGTATGTAAAAGAGTATGGATCGTTTCTTTGTCGTTGCTGAAATGCAGCATTGACTTGATCCTGTCCTTAAGTAGAAGCATTGTAAGGACACTCTTCGGTAAGATGTTATGGATCCGCACAACAAGCACAAAAAGTTCGTGGAGGCATAACAGGGGCAGGAGAAGGCGACGAGATTTTGGTCTCAATCGCTTCTAGCTTTTTCGTAAGAGCGGCCATCTCGGCCTTCATAGCAATCGACATCTCTACTTGTTGTATGCCTGCCCTAGATTGACCACTAGAAGAAGAAGATGTGGTCTTGGAGCTCTCCCACTGAATTGTTTGTTCACTAAGATCCTCAAGAAACTGCCACGCCTCCTCACTAGATTTGGAGAGAAAGTGACCTTGACAGATGGTTTCTAGCAACTGTTTCGTTGTCGAGTTCAATCCCTCGTATAATGTTTGGCAAAGTTGCCAACTTTCGATCCCATGATGAGGGCATTGAACGAGTAGGTCTTTAAATCTCTCAAAATACTTCCAAAATGGTTCGGAAGGAAGCTGTGAAAATTGTATAATCTCATTGCGGATTGTAGCAGTTTTGTGATGAGGATAGAACTTTTTAAGAAATGCTTTCACAAACTCGTCCCAATTTCTAATGGAATGTGATGCAGTGCTGTATAGCCACTTCTCGGCTAGGTCACATAAGGTGAAAGGAATGACCCTTAGCCTTATAGCGTCATCACTTAATTGGGTCGTTTTCATCATAGCGTAAACGTTTTGGAATTTATTAATAAAAATATACGCATCTTCTGATTCCAAACCGTGAAATTTTGGCAGCATATTGATGAAATGTGGTTTTATTTCAAAATTGTCCCCATTTTCCGGTGGGGGTGAAAGACAGGTAGGTAAAGAAGTGCGGACAGGGTAGAAGAGATCCTGGAGCGCAACTCATGTGGGCGCTTCAACAGGCGGTTGATTCGGGTTATTCGCACATAACGGAGGTGGAATCATTCCCGTCGGTAAGGTATTGTTGGGGTTGAATCCCAACATGCCTTCGGAGGAAGAATTTAAAGGTGGAGGTAAGAAAGTGGACGGAATTTCGATTTCGGTGTCGAAAGGTTCGCCGGTCGGAACTAACGAAACACGGACTAATCGGGCGTTAGTGTCCCTAGTACAAAGTGACATACACTAAAGGGGTAGTGTAGTCAGGAAAAAAAATGAAAGACAGAATGTGGAGATAAGAAAACGTCAATGAAAGGAAGTGGTGTAAGTGAGGTGCAAGTTTTCTTTAGCGACAAGTTGCAAGTTTTGAAAAGATTTTTCTTTTTTTTTTATTTATGTATGTGAGAGTTTTTCAAATAGATTTTTGAAAAGAGACTTGTGACGCAAATGCGATCAACCACACATGCACAATCAGGCCTAGATCTAGAGTCACCTAGGTCAGCTAGACAGCTCCTAACTAGGGCTAGAAATAGGACCTCAAACCGCCTCTTCACCGCCAATTGCGGTCAGGTAAGTGCCAGGTAAGTGGGAAGGAACCACAGTAGTGGGCCTAATTAATAATCACTAGCCTTTGACACACTTTCCTAGACACCGCAAAGTCAGGTTAGGATAAACGGTCGATGCTTATACTAGTCCTTTTTCCTATTGAGCTCGAAGTCCTTAGGGCTGAGTCTAGTATTTTTTAATTAACAGTGGTCAATGCAAATGCTTTAAGTGCTTTCTGGGGTCCTGAGAAGGGTCCCTACCCAATTTGAGTTTGGTCAATAGCCCCTTAAAGTCCGATTAAATTATGCAAAACATTAAATTCACTTGCAATCAATTATTTTTAGCGCGGCGCAAAGAAACCTGCAGAAAATCTGTTATTGAGAAGGGGGAAGAAGATTTTTTGTTTAGCGCAAAGAAATCCTGCAGAAAATTTCGTAAAAGGATATATAGAGGTTGGCAGAGGGGGGTAAAAGAAAACAAACCAACTAAATTTTAGGTGCTGACGTGGCCGTATCACCGCGGAACCGCGGTTTTATGCTCATAAACGCCGCGGAAACGCGGTCTTGTAGATGGATCGGTTTTTGAAAAAAATTCTGCCGCACCTTTGTTCCAATTCTCCTCTGTTCTGATGTACCAAAGTTCTGTTTTGCCCTCTGTAAATTTCCAGATTCGAGATTCTTCGCTGTTCCTGCAAGATTCAAACAATAAACCCTTCAAACAATAACAAAAATTGAAAACTTTTTGTACTTTTTATATTTTCAGATTTTTATGATTTTTAAAATTTATATCAACCCGAAATTACATAAAAGAAATTTTACGCCATCCCCGGCAACGGCGCCATTTGATTAATGGGGATTTTAAGATCAAAAATATTTTACTGCAATCAAGAACGGCGTCGCATGAAGCTAGCCGGTGAGTACGGGTCGGTCCACAGGGATGTGTAATTTTCCTAAGTGCTCTTACGAGCTGATTCAAATGGGTGTTTGGTCTTTTAATTTAATCTAAAAAAAGGAACTAAGTTGTGCGATGGTTAAGAAACTTGCTAGGATTAGGTCTAAGGTGGAGTTTGATAAGATTTAATGTCACACCTCTTTCAATGCCCTAAATGAGATCTTTTTAGAAGTTATAGCAACTATTAGAAAAAGGGATTAGGATGATTGGGAAGAAACGAAGTTTCTTTCTCTAGGTCCTTGTCCGTCCTTTCCTAATATTTGTTTTAACCTTCATGGAAGGCATGCATGTCCGGTCCTTTATACTACGGTTTCACCGTTACCTCGTGGGTAGGGTGCCGTAGGGAGCGGATCATGCATGCATGCATGAAGTTCTAGTTATTAAAAATAATCGGGCACGAAAGAGATGAGAGATATTCATCTCTCAATCCCTCCCTTATTCCTAACCCTAACAAGCGAGGAAATTACTCGCTCATTAGGGGATCTATAAAAAACATCATTTTTAATATGTGTATTTTTAGATCTAATGGATTACTTACCTACTGCAGATTAAGATTAAAAGATTCTACACTAGATTAAACTAAGGCAAAGCATTAATTGATCTAGGGCAAGAAACAATTATAAAACTAAGGCAGAAAAATAAAAACAAACTTACAGAAAATGATGCTCTTCCACTGAATTGAATCTGAATTTTATTTATCAAAAAGAGGCATCCTATTACAGTATTTTGATTACAATTTTATAGGGAAACAGGGAAATTTAGGGTTACGGGATACGCACATGTGCGATTACAAAAGTACCCCGAAAAATCCCAACAATGTCACCGACGCACCGCCACCAAAAATATGCACCGACAAGTGCAATAAATGGCCGCGGAACCGCGGCATTGGTGGGGGTTGGGCCGCGGTTCCGCGGCCCTATGGTGAGATCACCATATCATATTTTGTGGGCTTCTTATATGCTGATTGGGCTTTTTATTTATTTATTTCTTTTCTCCTTTTGGCTTCTGGTTCTTCTCCAGATGTTCAGTGAAAACTTGTATTGGTCTTTTAACCGTTTCACTTTGACATTTTTTTTGGACCTTGCGTTGCCTTGTACCTCTGTGACTTGTTATTAGTCTAGGCTTGACTAGGATCCTTCTACTTGTTGGTCAAAAGTCTCTCTTTTGTATCAACTTTTGTCTTTTTCACTGTTTTTGCTCCAAGAACCTGTAACCTGTAATATGTAGCAGGCATGCGTCAAAAGCACCTGTTTATTTATAAAACGCATAAGAATGGGGAATATAAAATGCAATATTATGATATGAACATGTACCGAAGCGGTATAGAATATTTTGCTGGAAGAATGTCAGAATATCTTTTGTCTTGACTTCTTTTAGTGGAACAGCTTCAGCCCATCTGGAGAAGTAGTCTGTCGCGGCCAGTATAAACCGGTGGCCTTTGGATGATGGAGGATCAATTGGGCCAACAATGTCGGTGCCCCAGACTTCGAAGGGCCACGACGCCACCGTAGGATGCAACGGATTGGGATGCTTGTGAATGAAATCACCATGGATTTGGCAGATCTGACATTTCTTTGCATGCTCTCCGCAATCCCGTATCATGGTGGGCCAGTAATACCCAAACCGTTTGATTTGAAGTCGCATCTTGGGGCCAGAATTGTAGGCACCGCAAACGCCCGAGCGAACATCTTTCATGACCTTTTGGGCTTTGGCCAATGACAGACACCTGAGCCAGAGTTGGTCATATGACCTGCGGTATAACGTGTCATTTACAAACACGTATCGGAGAGCTCTTTTCTTCAGATGAATTCTCGCAGATTTTTCTTTGGGCAGCTTGTCGTATCGGAGGTACTCTATGAAGGGTTCTCTCCAATCGGGCTCGTCTTGAATGATCGAAGCTTCTTCTGCAGGACTGCTCTTCTTTTCCGCGCTTTTCTCTTCTCGTAGAGAGACTGGGGGTAGAATTTGCCGGCTCCTGACTGTGATCAGAATTTCGTTCATGTCAGGATCAGCCAGCTCCTTGGCTAAGCGAGCGAGTACGTCAGCCTTTCCGTTCAACGCTCTAGGGACTCTCGTTAGTTCAATATAAGTGAACCGTTTCATGAGTTCCACCACTCGGCCTCTGTACCGAGCTAATTCGGGTTTGTATATCTTATAATCACCACTTACTTGGTTGACGACAAGCTAGGAGTCACCGTAAACACGTAGCCGAAGGATTTCCATTTCTCTGGCGAGCTCCAAACCAGCTATCAAAGCTTCATACTCGGCCTCATTGTTTGTGCGAGGCTCGGTGAGAGCAAAAGAACGCCGTAGGGTTCCCATTGATGGCGTGATGAACACCAATCCTATCCCTGCTTTTATCTCCGGGACACTTGATTTACTGGAGGTCCTTATCGATGAGGCCCCATCGAAGTATAGCTCCCAACATGGCTCGTCATTCTCTAGGTGTAGCACTTGTTCGTCGGGTAACTCGCAATTGAGTGGTGACCTTCTGGTATGGGATGAGCAGCGAGAAAGTCTGCAAGAGCTTGCCCTTTTACTGCTTTCTGAGGAGTATAAACTATGTCAAACTCAAGTACCATGACAGCCCATCTTGCCATTCTGCCGGCTAGGCTTGCTTTGGTCATCAAGTGTTTGAGTGGGTCGACCTTGGAGATCAGCATAACCCGGTGAGCGAGCAGATAGTGCCACAGCTTCTTCACAGCAAACGTGTTTACGGTGTAGTTGTGTTCCGCCCCGACTAAAGTTCGATTGAGGTAGTAGAGGGCATTCTCTTTTCCCTCCTCGTTGTTTTGGGCAAGGAGCGCACTGAGTGACTCATCTAGCGCGGAAGTGTAGAGAATCAGCGGTTTATTTGGAATGGGAGCGGCTGGCACTGGAGGGTGCAACAAGTACCGTTTGATGCTTTCGAACGCCTCTTGACATTCGGCATCCCAAACAAAAGGAGCTCCTTTCTTCATGAGCTTTGAGAAGGGCCTACATCTCCCTGATAAATTTGAGATAAACCTTCGTATATAAGTAAGCTTGCCTTGAAAAGATCTTAGCTGTGTCAGGCTCTTTGGAGGGGGCATCTCCATGATGGCCTTTATCTTTGATGGGTCAACTTCGATCCCTCGATGTCGGACTATGAAGCCTAGGAATTTTCCCGATGACACGCCAAAAGCGCACTTTAAAAGATTCATCTTTAGATCGTATTCCATCAGTCTGGTGAGAACGGTCCTAAGATCTTGGACGCGATCGGTCTTGGCTTTAGTCTTGACGACCAGATCATCAACATAACATTCGATAATTTTATGAATTAGGTCATCAAAGATATTGGTCATTGCCCTTTGATATGTAGCACCTGCGTTCTTCAGTCCGAACGGCATTACCTTGTAGCAATATATTCCGATCGGGGTTCGAAATGCTGTGTGTTTCTCATCCTCAGGCGACATCTTGATCTGATTATATCCAGACGAGCCATCCATAAAGGTGAACAACTCGTAATTTGAGGTGTCATCAACCATCATTTCCATGACCGGTAGCGGAAAGTCGTCTTTAGGACATGCCTTGTTGAGGTCCCTGAAATCGACACAAACTCGGATCTGTCCATTTTTCTTCTTCACAGGGACTATGCATGCGATCTAGTCCGTATATTTCTCTTCCCTGATGAAGCCGGCATCGATGAGCTTCTTGGTTTCCTCGATGACCTTTTCTTCAAGTTCCCTTCTCATTCTTCGAGGAGCTTGTTTGACTGGCTTAGCATCAGGAGATATAGCCAGCTTATGCACGGCCACTTCAGGGGAAAGGCCAGGCATTTCTTTGTATGTCCACGCGAAGCAGTCAACGAACTCATGCAGCAGGGCAATTATCTCCTCTTTCATTTCCTCCGACAAGAGTGAGCTGATGTAGGTCGGTCTTGGATCATCGGGTGTTCCTAAGTCAATCTCGGTTAGCTCGTCAAAGGTTGCTTGTCCGCCATCTTCGAGCTCTTGAGGAGCTTCTTTTGGCTTGGTTAGCTCATCTTCATCATTTGACTCTTCACTGGCTTCCCCAATATGGGTCATATAGCATGCCTTAGAATCAGGCTGGATGAAACCTATGCTCCGCCTATCTGGAATTCGTCCATCGATGAGTGCTCGGACCTGAGGTGGATGCCATAGCCCTTCGTAAAACTTTGCTTCGGACTCCGTTTGATATAATCGGCATCCGCACTTTTTAAAGTATTCCCATATCTCGGGCGCATAGTATCTGGGATTGAGGATGGCTCTTATGCCTCTCTCATATGGAAGGCACGTGACAGACAAATCGTCCGGGTGCACAACAGGATTTGACCCGTAAAACAGGATGCCCTTCTGTCCACTTTTCTATTCGGGAACATAGAAAGTATTTAGCTGGTCAACGGTAGAGACTGACAATGCATCGAGCTCTTTGCACATATGCTCCGGCACCCTTATGAGAGCTAGGGGCCCTTCTGCAATTTCGAAGGTCTCTCGTAGTTTTGTTTGTTACATAGGGGTCCAATCTGCACCGCTTTTGCATGGCAGGTCCTCTTCCTCCGACTCTTCAGTGTCGCTGCCAAGATGAGGGCGGATTTTGCTGCTAGATGGGCCTTCGGCATCAGATTCGTCCGTATCGCTACCGAAACGAGGGCGAGTTTTACGGAAGGACGGACTTCCAGCGTCGGACTCATCAGTATCGCTACCGAAATGCGGGCGCACTTGGGCGTTTTTGCTTTTGAAAGTGACAGCCGGCTCAGATTTGCCTTTGAGTCTTGGGGCCACTCTATCCTTAGTCAGTTGTGGCTTAGCATTTTGGTGGTTCATAAAGTACCGAGAATCTTCATATCGGACTTCATGCACACCGAACGGCCGGATGTCTCCGTCAATGCGTCTTTCTTCGCCAATTTTAGTGTACTTCATGCATTGATGGAGAGTTGACGGAATGATGCCGTAATCGTGGAGCCACGGCCGTCCCAAGAGAATCTTATAAGAGGTGTCGGCGTCGATCACGTATATCTTAGCTTCAGTTCGCAGATCCCCGAATTTGATTGGCAGAGCTATGGACCCCAGAACTTGCTGGCAATTTTGGTTGAAGCCTTGAATGACAATCTTTTCCCTTGACAGGTGTCGTACGTTCATTGACAAACTCTTCAGTGTCCGCAAGTTCATGATGTTCACTGAGGACCCGGGATAAATCAATATGCGATTAATCCGATCTCCGTCGCTGTACCCGGTCACGTAAATCGGGCGATTATGCTCAACCGTTCCCAGTAACAAGTCTTCATCCTTAAATGTGACTGCGGTGGCTTGCAAAGTGTACTGAGCTTCTTTCATATTAATTTCCGCAAAGCGAGCCTGATACCGCTCAGGGTTTTGTAGAGCATGAATGAGAACATCTCTAAGCTCTTAAGATAGAACCAAGGCATCATAGATGCTAAGGAGAGACGGGAGCTTTTGAGGTGAGCCAAGACATTATAGTCTATTGGGGAAGGACTCGAATCTTCATGAGCAAGTTCTCTGCCATCTTCTTCATTAGCGACTTGTTTTTCCTTCCCTTTTGGAGCGTTGCCCTGATTTGGCGGTAGAGCCCTACCGCTTCTGAGCTGGATTTGATTGGCCTTTGTGGCGAGCTCCTCGTCCTCTTCGGGAAAACAGAGCTCCTCCTCAGATTCGCTGCCAAGATGGATGGCGTAGCAGGTCACTACTGGGATCTCTTCATTGGAGTCTTCTTCTAACTCCTACAGAATTTCAGCCGCTTGTACAGGGAAGAACTCCTTCAATTGAATCAAAATTCTTTCTTGCCGTTCATAATCTTCGAGGGAATCGATATATTTTTGAATGGTTGATCTTCCTGCAGACTCTTTTTCGCGCCGAGCTGCACTTTTCTTCTTCTTGAGCTTCTTGGATTTTGAGCCCGATGGAGCCGCATTGGCAGCTGGGCTGGTAGGCTTCTTCTGTCCTTTCCATTCCATCCTGGGCTCTTTCTGAAGCAGGTTTAGTATCTTCTTCATCTTATTAGATATGTGCTTACTCCAAGGAGGCTGCGGCGAGTCGGTCTCATTTCTCAGGGCAGCGGGTTCGGCTGTCTGCTCCCAGAAGGCTTCAGCTTCTGTCTGTATAAAGTTGGTGGTTGCAACTTGATTGTTCACCAACACACTTTTGGACAGCTCGATCTCTCCAGCTTTGTACTGCTTCTCGACCCAGTCTTTGAAGATATAGCAATCCTCGATCGCATGGCTCACCACTCGGTGGTACGGGAAATACAGAGAATTGTCGGTCATTTTTGCTTCTTGGGGTCTTTTCGACTCCGGCAATTGTAGGCCGTTGTTCAAGGCATCTTTAAATATCTTGCGGACCTTGTCCCTTCTGAAAGAGTAAACCTTGTTCTTCTTCTCCTCTAGGGAAGGCCCATCTCCTCCCAGCAATGGCTTTCGAGACCGGTTGGTTTTGGATTCGCCCGCCCTTCGCTTTTCTTCATTATCGGACGCATTGAAGACATTGGTACTGCTGGAACTCCCGCTTCTACGGTTGTCATCCCGCTTGCTTTTCCAAGTCTTGTCTTTCTGAGAGTCCGGGGTAGACTCTTGCTTCGAGCGTTCCAGCATTTGGACTTTCTTGGTTAGCTCTTGAAACGTCTTGAGGCCTGCTGTACACAAGAATGAGACCATCCAATTGCTGAGGTTCCCAATGAGAAGGCTGACGGACTGGTCCTGCTCCAGCGGCGGTTCGCACTTGACCGTGAGATTACGCCATCGGGCAATAAAGTCGGTGTTGCTTTCATTCTTCCCCGGCTTGGTCCTCACAAGGTCGGCAATGGAGATTTATCACTGACACTCATGAATCTTTGCCGAAACAGAGACTCCATTTGGGAAAAGGTAATGACGGACCCGTTTGGTATACTCGCGTACCAGTCGAAGGCGACACCGGTCAGGCTGTTGACAAACTGACGAAGAAGGAGCGTGTCATTTCCCCCTGTATTTCTGCACGAGACTTTGAAGTGGGCGACGTGTTGATTTGTGTTCCCCGTTCCGTCAAATCTTCCGAACTTAGGAATGACGTAGCCGTTCGGGAACTCGATCAGATCGTATTGTGCGGGATATGGCCTCCCACTACTGCCAATTTCTTTCTGAGCTTCAGCTTCGGCCACCAATGTTTTAACCTTGCTGGTGACCAAATCCATTATCCGATCTTGTGTTAGCGGGATAGTGTTATCTGGGGCTAAGGTATCCCCAGAAGCAGAATGTGGCCGGCTTTCGTGCGGCTCGACCAGTCTTGGACCCAAAGGAACAGGCATTGGCTGCTTCGGATTGTCATCACCCGGCTGATTTGTAGCAACTTGTGCTTGATTGGGAGGCGCTCGAGCAATTTGAGCCGTAAGCTGCATCACAACATTCATTAGATCGTCAATTTTCAAATAAAGCTTGGCCATCTCTTTATCCTTGCTCCTGAGCTGTTTTCGAAGCTTTTGAAGCAGCTCCTGCTCCGCGGTCCTGGGGCGGAAAGTCGGCTCTTCCTCGCTGTCCGAGCTTGACTCTGCATGGACCGAGAGGTCTTTCTGCCTATCTTCCTCCTTGAGAGGGTTTTCATCATCTGGCGGAGGCGGATGTTCTTGGGAAGCGACAACCACATTCAAGCCAGATTGGGCTTGGGATGCGGTAGCCCCATCCTTGCTTTTGCTGCGAAGGTTGTCGCTGGGGCTCCCGCCCGCCATGTAGACCGTATGGATAATATATCCGGCCGTCTTTTTATCATCGGCGGCTGATTTCACAGATCGCTGTCTTGACCCTCTTGTTTCGGTAGCTGGCAGTCGATTGAAGGCGGCTGGCCTGGCCGGATTCTTGAATGGTGCTGGCGCTTCTTTTCTGGATTTGCCCCACTGCTTTCGTGCGGCACAGAGCGCCTGATAGACTCTTGAAGAGACGGTGTCATACTTTTTCTGTTGGGGTCGAGACACGTCTCTTTGTAGCATTGTTCGGACCGCTGTCTTCTTGATTCTGGCGGTCATGGCATTTTTCTGAACCCACTTCAGAGGCTCGAAGGAATTGCTGACTCTTACGTCCGACTCAGTCGTCGTCGCGGGGCGACCCTGCACTTGGAACTTCATAAGATTCCATTTGGCCGAAGTCCTGGCCCTCTTGTTGGCTCGATACCTGAGCCGCTTCTGCCTTAACTTTTCTGTTCTAAGAACCTGGCAGACTTCGGCTCTTTGGGAAGACGCCGCAGACCGGGCGATGGAGGGCTTTGGAGATACGCTCAATCGTGCATTTGTTGGAGTCATCGCCTAAGCTCGTCCGCAACATTTGATGTTGCCCTTTGTACCGAAGTCTTGCCCCAAGTTGGAGAGCCAGAGAGTCGTTCAGACACCGTCTTAAGTTTCGGTTGTGGTGCCTTAGCGATCACAACGTTCGGCCTTCTGCCCCTTGAGACCGGCTTGGCCACCTGTTTTTCCGGGATTTCTGCCAGATGAGCGTTTCCGGCAGGGTAGATGATGACGGAGCCAAACTGGCGGGGCAGTTCCTCCCACTGTCGACCGAGGCTTGCGGGGAGAACCACACGAGCATTGACCTTGACCACGTACGGGATCGGGGTCGCGTTGGAAGCTGAATTCGTCTTGGGAGACATTGTCGTCGAAAGTTGATTGCTGCGCGGAAAAAAACATCATTTCAGTATAGGCAATCGGTATGTATATTGATTGAGTTCGCATGAACATTTAACCTGAAATATGGGAAGAGAGAAAGGTCCCACCGGGCGTGCCAGAATCTGTAGGGTGTTTTTCGTCACCCCATTGAGATGGGAATACGCGTGCGCTTGTCAGGCGTACTACAGATTCCCTCTGCCTAGGGTAGGCCGGGGTTTAATGATTGTGGGGATCCGAATCTCCGGCAGCCGCGGACTAAGCTGCCGTTAATTACCCCTCGCCTTTAGAGCGAGAGAACCTCTGATTGACGGGTTAAACTGGTCATGCGAACTCAATGTGCAGTGTACGCGTGTCTTGTTTTGGAGGGGGTGTTTGGATATATCGGGAGCCACGCAGAGTTTTTACGGGGTCCCGCTACCCGTAAAATTTTTTTGAGGGGGACAATGTTGTGGAGTGTGTGTGTATCTGTACATATATATATATATACATGTATATATACATAAAAAAAGGAAAAAGCGCCCAAAGGACGCATGGGGTCAGCGCCTTGAGCACTGTGCGCTTAGGTGCTGTGTGCTTAGGCGCTAGCCTGCCACGTGTCGGCATGTGGGCGCTTTGCGCTTGAGCGCCGGGCGCTTGAGCGCAGGCGCTTGAGCGCAGGCGCGCCACGTGTCGGCGCTTTGCGCTTGAGCGCAGGGTGCTGGAGCGCAGGCGCGCCACGTGTCGGCACGTGGGCGCTTTGCGCTGGAGCGCTAAGCGCTCAAGGGCTCGAGTGCTAGCGCGCCACGTGTCGGCGCTTGGGCGCCGGGCGCTTGAGTGCTTGGGCGCTAGCGAGAAAAAGAGGCTTTTAGCCCCAGAAATTCTCGAAAGAGAAATCAGAGTGGAGTTAAACTCCTAAGATGTTTTGGGGTTGATGAAAGGGGTTCTTCTTCTTTCTCCTCCGGTTGCTGGATAGAGATATGAGATTTTAAAAAAATCTCTTCTTTTTGAGATCTAATGGAAGATCTGAGTTCCCCTTTATGGGTTTTGTGGTGAAAAACTATTTAGTTTTATAAAATGAAGAGTAAAACTCTTGATTTAATTCAAAAGAAAGAAGAAGGTTTTGGAACCTTGAAGAAGGAGAAAAGATCTCAGATCTAAAAATTTTTTGGAGAGAGAAAAAAGTTGTGAGATATTTTTATTATCCTTGCCTTTATAGGCTATACACTTTACACATAGCCCCTTGGGCTTCACAAAATGGCATTTTGCCGATCCCATGGCTCATGTGCCATTTCTTTTTGCCCATATGTCATGGGCTTTACAAAAATTTGGCTTTATGTCTATTTTTCTTACATTTATCCATAAAATAAAATAAAAGAAATACAAAAAAATTATTTATTACAAAATTTTTATCTTGGCATGGGGGGAGGCCGGCCGCTTCATGTTCGGGCTCGACCCGGGCATGGGCCCACTGGATCTGGGCTTGGGCCCACTTGGCTTGGGGTTGACTTTGATTTTGACTTGGTCAACCGGGGTGTAAATTTTTACCCCAACAAGTATGCTATCTGGTTGCTCTTTATCTTAACATGTATACTTGTCACTTGATACCGTCTTATGGTTACATGTTGGTAAAGCCCTTAGGATGTGTACTTGACTACCAGGATTATGATGCAGATCATACTAGTAGGGCCATGGTAATCCATAAGATCATCTTTTACTGTTCCTAGTCGTGGGTGTATCGAGACGGGGCATCGATATACCAGAGTAGACTAGCGTATATGCTTCTCGACCTATTTGATGGGCGATGGATGATCCCATATCCATTGGTGTTTGATATCTGAGATGGTATACGGGTGCTCAGTGGAGACTGAGTACACTGGATGGACTCGCCGGGAACTCCTAGATGGTATTATACCTGACGTCAGATAGCAGTTCTCTGGTGACACTAGTACAAGTTAGTCTATAGACCCGAGATCATCATAAAGTCTTGTGTGATTCCCACTGTGCTTTGATTTCCACCTTACCACGTTCAAGAGGACGTGCAAAACGGTGGTTTTTGGGTACAGTCCCGAGTCATATGGAGGCAATGAGCGATGGGAAGGGATTTCGTCTCTCCCGGTATTGGGGGTAGATGTCGTGTTGTGCTCGATTGGCCATAACAGGGAAGTCCCTGGCCAGGGCTGATTTAGAGATTTACTGGTAAGTGTTATCAGTAGTTTCTTGACCCGTTATGAGGCTCGTATCGGCATGACTTATCGAGTTATTGGGGTTTGACGTTTACCACCCCTAGACTTGATATGCGATATCTTAGACGAAGAGACCGGACTGTATGGTAGTGTTACTGACAGGCTTTTGCAGGAGTTAGAGCGGGCTTGCTTGCTGGTCTTCTGATTGTTCAATACCCGGGTAGCCGTTACGTCCAGCTAGTACCTCTGACGGCTTGTGGGTGCTTGATGTGATCATCACCTACTGCCGGTGTATTGACGAGTCTTTAGAGTCCTACATAGAGGTTTTACTGGCTCAGGCAAAACGAAGTAGAAGAACATATGTGATATGTGCGGGACCGAGAATGATGCGAGTCTGTGATACCGCATTCTATTCTCGCGATTTTTTTATCGGTCGGTTATATGTGATATTGCCGAGTTATCGAATCAAGTGTTGATTCGATAAGATGGTACATATAATATTAGTTGGTTATATGAGATATAGCCGGATCATTAAATCAAGTGTTGATTTGATAATTTAGTGTATAATTGCATATTTGATATACTAGTTTACATTAACTAATACTAGCCCACTTAAGCATCTATTTTTCTTACATGTGCACACTTAATATATATGTGATATATATTAATTGTGTTATTTTTGTGTCATTGTTGTTGATACACACTAAATGGGTGTATGAGACTTACACCATACTAATTATAATGTAGGGTTTTAATATTTAAAGTAATTCAAAATTAGTGGATAATTAGCCACATGCATGAAGCTTGTAGAAGCTTGTGGATGCATTGACTTAGTCCACTAGTTTTGTTTTACTTAAGACATTTATTAACCAAACCATTATAATTTAGCCATGGTTATGTCTCTACATGAGTTAGCTATATGATACAAACTCACCCATGGTTGATTCTCTCACCTCATTAGTTCATTCTCATCTCTTGACTTCATCTTCTTCTTCTTCAAAGCTCAAGAGCTCTCTAGGTTTTGTTCAGGTGAGAAAATATTGTGAGAAAAATAAAACTAAAGTGAGCCCACTTCCTACTTCATCATCCTCTACTAGATTAGTAATTTAGTATAGGGTGTTAGCTTCACCAATCTCTCATTAGTGAAGTAGGAGCTTGAGTTAGTGTTTTCTCGACGTAGATCATCTTCGGCCTCGAAAACTTTAAGCAAGTTTGTCCTTTCACCTTGAGAAGCCATGCAAGAGTCCGGGAGTCCCACGATCGCAGCGAAGGGACCACTACAAGGAGCTATTGAAGTGAAAGACCGGCCTACAAAGGTTGTGTTCCGTTATCACTTAGATGTAAAGTAGTTTACTTTATAGTTTAGCTCCTAAAACTCTAGTTAGATCCTTGGTTAGGGTTGTTTGGCACACTAAATTTTTAAATATAGCATGTTTGATGCCTTGTGAAATCTTGTGGTAGTGCCCGAAACCTTGCTGTCATCAAGAGGAACCCTACAGTGGTATCAGAGCCTTACTAGAGCATTAGGTGTTGTCTAGACGAAGTTAGAAGTTCGAACGAACTCCAAAAACCCTAAATAGCCCACTTTCTGGAAATTTTTCAAAATGTTGGAATTTTTCATATTAAAAATCCTCAGAAAATCATGCAGGTAATTTTATGGACCCTCTTGAAGAACGAGTCCCTAATTCGCTTTAGTAACCGCGGAACCGCGACCAAAACATGGTTTTGGCGGCGGTTCCGCGGCGCCACTAAGGAGGCAAGGGACGGCACTTCAACGGTTAGTCCATTGGTACTGGGGCATGCTTCTGGGTATTTTTAATACTGCTCAAGTGTTGAGCTTTCTGGGAAATTTTGGGAGTTCGTTGATTCGATCGAAAGGTTTAATATCGTCTAGCAATTTCTGGAATGTGATACAATATGTGGAATTCGTATAGTTAGGCATGAAATCCAAAGTATGTGATATTTTGGGTTTATGATGTCTAAGGTTATTATGGATTCCAAATGTTGTAGTTTGACATTTTCTTTTCTGCGACCGTAAGTGTAATATGTGGTGTATCGCCGGTTTCGTTGCTATATGTCAACGACAATTGGGATACACATATTTACTTACGTTGATAGCATGTGATGTTATGTGTTGCTGTGATATGTTATATTGGATCGTCGCGTTTTGAATAGCCGGGGGTTTTATGCGAGATTAGAGTTTTTATTTTCATGCATGTAATATTCTATGTATATAATATTCTTTTATTGGAGCACTTCCGGGTTGAGGATTATGTCACCATTGTTGTATATTATTTACTTTTCCGCATTAGGATAGACCCAAGGAGGGGAGCACAAGTAACCGGGTTCTAGAGTCCAGTGGGAGACCAACTCGAGGAGTCGATTCCGGGTCTCCTAACTCTAGAATTGGTAGGGTTGCTTGCCGCTCTCGTAGGGGTCTAAGGATGTGGGTTTGGCTATTCATCGCGACCGTGGAATCCGTGTTTTATACAGGCTCAAAATAAAACACGGACCTTCTAGTATATCCAATATTTCATATGTTTCTTCTGCTGCTCTGTGTTGTGATCACTGTGGATTCTGAGATGAATGGATACATATTATATATGAGATATATAGTAGACATTGCTTATGTTTTGTACCCGCGCTAGTCCCGTCCCGGTATGCCGTTAGTTAAGTAACCTAACGGTGCATAACGGGACACTGTGGCGAATGCGGATGGCATAAGCGTACGTTGTATTTTCCTTTCTTCTGTAATGCTTAGGAAGCATAAATGATGGGACTTCATTAATGAGATTAATGAAAAAAAAGAAACCTAAAAGATGTTGTAGAATCAAATTTTCGAAAAGGGTAGCTCTAGTTTTTGCTTTGCATAGCGGTATTCCTTGTAGAGTATCCAGCACCTTATTCGATAAGGAAAGAGCCGAGATCCCTTCACCGGGAGTGACCTCTTTAGCGAAACTAGAAGATACTACAAACACTCGGGTTTGTTTTTGATTGCTTTTGTAGTCTTTGCTTTGCATAGTGGTATTTATGAAATATCATGCACCTTATTTGATAAGGAAAGAGCCGAAATCTCTTCACCGGGAGTGACCTCTTTAGCGAAGCTAGTAAAAGCCTCAAAAACACTCCTTTTCAAAAATCATTCGATT
The DNA here is from genome assembly GCA_030015575.1 of Agapanthus africanus. Lineage (NCBI taxonomy): Eukaryota > Viridiplantae > Streptophyta > Magnoliopsida > Asparagales > Amaryllidaceae > Agapanthus > Agapanthus africanus. Next base: position 402,660,911 of record CM057351.1, read on the forward strand.
TTACAACAATATCAAGTTCATTACGCAAAAGGTTTTCATAAAAACATGTCGTAGCCCTCCGTCATTTCAGATAAGTGTTGTTTTAGTATTCGTGCTACGGTAGTTTGGCCTGCGTCAAGACGTAGTGTACGGTAGCTGAATTAGTACTTATCTGTAGCATGAGATGCGATTGGATTAGGGTATTCGTACGGTGTTGTTTGGCCTGCGTCAAGGGTCGTGCGGGTGGGTTTAATTCAATCAGGAAATGACGGGTTGAACTTGACTAGCAGACTATGGGTTGTTTGGCCTGCGTTAAGGTCACAGCACGATAGGGGCAAAATATTATCGGGAATTTCAAGTGTTGAAATTTGCAATGAGATTGCATACCTTCTATGAGATAGTTGGATCCCGATACCCACTGCGAATAAGAGTTACTCCTGGGAGAGTTTTACACAAGACAATTAGTTGATCAAGTAGGTGTCTAGAAAGGTGTCAACGAGGTTACACCCCTGGGAAAATGAGGTTTATTTTTAATTAGGTCCGTGCAAAAGCACGGGGAACCTCCCTCAAAGTACCGGCACTGGCCTGACAGAAAGATTGGCGAAGTTGTAGGGTGTAATTAATCCCGGCTAGTCTTTCCTTTTAGGGTTTGAATGAAGATTTGATAAAAACAGTGGGAGCCATCCTGATTAGATAAAATAATAACCAATCTGATCTTGCAAGAACATACGCTAAAGTGTTTTCTTCTCACTCTCTCCAGGTAGCGACCATGTTACGTCCTAATCAAGATAATAATATGGATGTATTGACCGAACCCGCATGTTATATTGTGCAGGGGAACGTTGGTTCCGTTCTTTCTTATAAGAGTTATAAGACTGAACAAGATATAGGGGAATGCCAGGATTCCCATGCCTCCCAATTGAAGAAAGTACATGTTGATGCATTTTCTTCGGGTGTGTTCATTACAGAGAACTGTTTCTCCCTTTGCTCTACGTCCTGGGTATTGGATACCGGGTCAGGATCCCATATATGTAATCTGCTACATGGGCTAAGCAAAGGTAGAGAACTGGGAGAAGGTGATAAAGACATAAGGGTTGGAAATGGTGCAATTGTTGCAGCTAAATCCGTCGGGGAATATCACCTTGTATTACCAAGTGGTAATACGTTGATTCTGAACGAATGCTATTACATGCCAAACCTGATATGCAACATTATATCAGTTTCTTTATTAAGTAAAGAGGGATATAATTTTGTATTACAGGATAATGTTATGAACATTTTCCTGAACCAAAAGTTGGTTGGATCAGGCACGTTGTGCAATGGCATTTATGTTCTAAATCAATCAACAGTTCTGAGCATAACAAACACACACAAGAGGAAGAGTTCAGAGATGAACGAATCCTTCTTGTGGTATTGTAGACTAGGTCATATAAATGCGACACGACTCGCTAAGTTACATAAATATGGTTATTTGAATTCATTCGAATTATCATCTTATGACACTTTCCAGTCATGTCTCAAAGGCAAGATGACCAAAACTCCGTTTACAGGACACGGAGAAAGAGCTAGTGAGCTCTTGGGACTGATACATAGTGATGTATGTGGTCCTATGTTTACACATGCCAGGGATGGTTTCTCATACTTCATTACATTCACCGACGATCTCTCTAGATTCGGACATGTGTTCCTGATGAAACACAAGTCTGAAACTTTTGAGAAATTTAGAGAATATAAGTCTAAAGTCGAGAACCAAACGGGTAAAAGTATTAAAATCCTTCGATCTGATCGAGGAGGTGAATACATGAGCAATGAATTCCTGGAATACCTAAAAAAGAATGGGATTCTCTCTCAGCTGACTCCTCCGTATACACCACAGCACAACGGTGTATCGAAACAAAGGAACCGCACCCTATTAGATATGGTGCGCTCTATGATGAGCATTGCTGAGTTACCTATTTCCTTTTGGGGGTATGCGCTTGAGACAGCCATATACCTATTGAATAGAGTTCCAACCAAATCCGTGCCTACCACTCCATATGAGATATGGGAGGGGAAGAGACCGTATCTTAATTTTATTAAGATATGGGGTTGCCCGACCTATGTTAAAAAGCAAAATCCGGACAAGCTCGAGACAATGTCTGTTCTGTGCTAGTTTATAGGATATCCCAAGCATTCGCGTAGACATATCTTCTACCACCCTGAGGAACAAAAGGTGTTTGTTGCCCAACATGCCACCTTTTTAGAAAAGGAATTTCTTGCAAACGAAATTAGTAGCGAGGAGGTAGAACTGAAAGAAGTTCCAGCAATACAAATTATGACGGATGATTTGGTAGAACCAGAGGATTCGATAGCTCCCAACGAACCCCAGCCTCTCCGCCGATCTAGTAGGGTTCCTCGTTTACCTGAGAGATACTACGGTTTTCTCATTGATGGTTGAAGCTGTAGGGTGTTTTTCGTCACCCCATTGAGATGGAAATACGCGCGCGCTTGTCGGGCGCATTACAGATTCCCCCTGCCTAGGGTAGGCCGGGGTTTATTGATTGTGGGGATCCGAATCTCCGGCAGCCGCGGACTAAGTTGCCGTTAATTACTCCCCGCCTTTGGAGCGAGGGAACCTCCGATTAACGGGTTAAACTGATCATGCGAACTCAATGTGTTGTGTTGTGTTTTGAAGGGGGGTTTGGATGTATTGGGGGCCCCGCAGAGTTTTTATGGGGTCACGCTACCCGGATAGCGGGCTGGGGGTCAAGAGGGATAGCAGCCCCCCTGCGGGGGGCAGCGCCCCGTTAGAAAATTTTTCTAACGGGGGAGACACATTTAGTATGGAGTGCACAAGAAAAAGGAAAAAGCGTCTTAAAGACGCGTGCGTAGCATGTGTGCGCATGGTGCCCGGGGGGCACCCTGGCGCCCGGGGTCACGTGGCGCGCACGTGACCGATGGGCGCCTTAGCGCCCCGGGGTCACGTGGCGCGCACGTGACCGATGGGCGCCTAAGCGCCCCGGGGTCACGTGGCGCGCACGTGACCGATGGGCGCCTTAGCACCCGGGGTTACGTGGCGCACACGTGATCACGGGAAACACCTGCGGGAAGGGGCCTAGCCCTTAGGCCGGGGAGTTGAACTCCCAAGAAGTTTTTGGAGTTGAACTCCTAACAGTAACTAATTTATGGAGTTAAACTCCAACAGATCTAGAAAGGAGTTAAACTCCTGGGGATTTATTGCTCTTCTTTTGAGCCTTGGATCTTTCCAAAGTTAGATTTTTGGAGATGAGTCCCCTTCTTCCTTCTCTTGATCGGCGGGATCTTGGAGAAAAGGGGATGAGACTTAAAAGTCTCCCCTTTTCGAGGTCTGATTGGAGATCCGAGCTCCCCTTTGTGGGTTTTGTGGTGAAAAACTATTTATTTTTGAGAAAGGAAGAGTTAAACTCTTGATTTAATTCAAAGAAGAGGAAAAGGGTTTTAGACCCTTGAGATAGGGGAATGAGGCACAAACCCTAGTTTTTGAGGGGAATGAAAAGTGTATCTTTTATTCATCATCATGTTGCCTCTTATAGGCTTACACATTTACATATAGCCCCTTGGGCTTTACAAAATGGCATTTTGCCCATCCAATAGCTCATGTGCCATTTCTTTTTGCACATAAGCCATGAGCTTTACAAAAATTTGGCTTTATGCCCATTCATGCATAAATAAATTACATTAAAATTATTTATTACATGGTTTTTTATATTGGCATGGGGAGGTTAGCCGCGGGCTCGACTTGGGCATGGGCCCGCTTGACCTGGGCTTGGGCCCACCTGGCCTAGGGTTGACCTTGACTTTGACTTGGTCAACCGGGGTGCAAATTTTGACCCCAACAAAGTGCCCCCATCAATAAATGCACACCGCACATTTGAGTTGTGTGCATGAAATTGATGGATCTTGAAGCTGGACTTCAAGGTGGAACATCATTCCGGGGGCGGAGCATCCTTCGGTGAGCATGATTCCTGAGGATCGGAGTATCATTCCTATTTGCGGAGCATAATTCCAGAGTTAGAATATTATTCCGAAGAGTCGGAGTATAATTCCGAGGGTTGGAGCATAATTTCGAGATCGGAGCATCATTCCTGAAGAGCGGAGCATGATTCAAGGGATCGGAGTATCATTCCGAAGAGCGGAGCATGATTCCAGGGATCGGAGCATCATTCCGAAGAGCGGAGCATGATTCCAGGGACCGGAGCATCATTCCGAAGAGTCGGAGCATCATTCCGAAGAGCGGAGCATAATTCCGAGGGTCCGGAGCATCATTCCGAAGAGTGGCATACATTCTGACCGAAGCATAATTTCGATGCAGAGGTTGATTCCCAGGCGAAGCATAATTCTGACAGGGAAAGCAGATACTCCGAGGTGAGGCATGATTTCGACACGGGGTACATTCTGAGACGGAGCATGATTCCGGTGCAGAGCTTGTTGGCTGACTTGATTCCGAGACGAAGCATAATTTCGACAGGGAAGGCAGGTACACCGAGGCGAAGCTTGATTTCGACGCGGAGTACACTCTGAGACGAAGCATGATTCTGGCGCAGAGCTCGCTGGTTGACTTGATTCCGAGACGGAGCATAATCCCGACGAGGAGGTCATTGGTTGATTCCGAGCTGAAGCATAATTCCGACAGGGAAGGCAGATACACCGAGGCGAAGCTTGATTTCGACGCGGGGTACACTCTGAGACGAAGCATGATTCCGGCGCAGAGCTTGTTGGTTGATTTGATTCCGAGACGAAGCATAATTTCGACAGGAAAGGCAGGTATACCGAGGCGAAGCATGATTTCGACATGGGGTAAATTCTGGGTCGGAGCATGATTCCGCCGCAGAGGTTGTTGGTTTGATTTGACTTGGGTTGACATCAGCATCGCCATACTAGAATATGGTACCAGAAGAAAATCATCATTTTCCATGAGTGGATTTGGGGATTTAGGTTTTTGTTTGGCATCTGCATTGCTGCACTGGAATAATACCAAGAGCAACTCATCATTTGCCCCAGGAGGATTTGGGAATTGGTTTTTTGCTTGGCATCAGTATCGCTACACCGGAATATGGTACCAGGAGCGAATCATCATTTGCGCTTGCTTATCAGGAAGCGATGGCTTAGGAGACAGGTTTTAGGTCCCTATCACCTAAGACTTTTCAATTTTGTGATCCGTAAGGGTCTCACAAAGCATTTTCTCCCTACGGGTCATAAGGATCACGTAGGTATATTTTCTCCTTAGGAGTCGTGGGGACTCCTAAGTGTGTTGCTCCTTTGTGAGTCCTAAGGATCTCACGCGGGAATTTTCTCCTCACAAAGTTGAGAGGACTTTGTGAGTGCATTTCATCTCTTTTTCACGAGTTTGCGCCCTTTCGGGTTTTCACAAATTCGCCGGCAGTCCTGCTGGTTTTACTCACAGAGCCCTCTCGGGTTTTCATCCATGCCCATTTTGCTTGTGAACATACCCTTTTTTTTTAATCTTTACCGCCGGTGGGACTTTGAATGTGGTCTCGCCGGCAGGACTTGGGAGAGATTGGGATCGTTTTACGCCCGTGGATTGTATACGGTTTTGCAGGATGTATGATCCAGACCGTAGGGCCGGAAAAATTTTAGGACTTTGTCAGCGTCTGCATCGCTGCACTTGAATATGGTACCAGGAGCGACTCATCATTCGCCATTGGGGTATGGGATTTGGAATTTGGTTAGCGTCTGCATCGCTGCACTGGAATATGGTACCAGCAGCGACTCATCATTCGCCATTGGGATTTGGAATTTGGCTGGCGTCTGCATCGCTACACTGGAATATGGTACCAGGAGCGACTCATCATTCGCCGCTTGGGGTTTGGAATTTGGCTGGCGTCTGAATCGCTACACTGGAATATGGTACCAAGAGCGACTCATCATTCGACATTGCCTATTGGGAAGCGATGGCTTAGGAGACAGGTTTAGATCCCTATCACCTAAGGCTTTTCAATTTTATGGGCCGTGAGGGTCCTATAAAAGCATTTTCTCCCTACGAGTCGAAAGGATCTCGTAGGTGTATTTTCTCCTTAGGAGTCGTGAGGACTCCTCAGTGTATTTTTCCTTCGTGAGTCATAAGGATCCCACGAAGGTTTGTTCTCCTCATATATCGTGAGGATATATGAATGGGTCTTCCCAATGGAGCATAATTCCAAGGGCGGAGACCGGCCGCTGGACTGGTGACTGCGGTAGGGCATGGGTATGATGAGAATTATTTGAGCCCGTGGATTGTATACGGTAGTCAATTTGGGAACTGGCCTTAGGGCCGTAAGAATTTTGGGAAACTGGATTTTGGTTGGCGTCTGCATCGCTGCACTGGAATATGGTACCAGGAGCGACTCATCATTCGCCGTTGTTTTGTTTTTTTTTTGTTGTTTTTTTGTTTTGTTTTTGTTTTACTGCGATTGCTCTATCATTTCAGCTTTTCTTATCGCGAAGATCGCGATTGCCCTATCATTTCGGCTTTTATTCGCGGTTGCCCCATCATTTCGACTTTATTTTCATCTTTATTTTACTCGCTAATTTTTATTGCGAGTTGCTCCATCATTTCGGCTTTTCTTTATTTTTCTTTTATTCACACATTTTTTGTTTATTTACATATATATATATATTTACATTCCCAGTTTAACGACTTAGAGGTCGACTGTTCCCAGTTTAATGACGTGGTGGTCAGTGGTTCCCAGTTTAAAGACTTAGAGGTCTACTGTTCCCAGTTTAATGACATGGCGGTCAATTGTTTTCAGAGAAAGGCAGATGTCTGAGAGAATCAGTTTCATGAAAAATTTCGGTCTCCGTTTGTATGAAATTGGCGGTCCCAGCTGGGCTGTTTGTTAACACGCCTTTAGACAGTTCTATCTCTCCTGCCTTGTACCGCTTTTCGACCCAATCTTTGAAGATGAAGCAGTCCTCAATGGCATGACCTATCATTCTGTGATACGGGCAGTATTTGGGGTCATCAGTCATATTCGCTTCCTGCGGTCTTTTTGACTCTGGCAGCTGTAGACCGTTCCTTAGGGCATCTTTGAATATTTTACGGACTTTGTCCCTTCTGAAGGAATAGACCTTATCCAGCTTCTCTTTCAGTGGAGATTCTCCTCCCTCTTCGAACACTGGCTTCCGAAACTGGTTGGCATTAGGCCCGCTCATCCTTTGCTTATTTCGGTTAGCCGAAGCGTTAAAACATTCAGAATCGTCGGAATTTCCGCCTTTGCGATTATCGTTCTTTCGGTTTCTCCAGGACCTATTGTTATTTTGCGAATCCGACGAGGACTCCTGCTTTGAGCGCTCCAGCATCTGAACTTTCCTGGTCAGCTCTTGGAATGTTTTGAGACCCACGGTGCATAGAAACGGGGCCATCCAATTGTTGAGATTTCCGATAAGGAGACTGACAGATTGGTCCTGCTCTATCGGCGGTTCACATTTGATGGAGAGATTGCGCCATCGGGTCATAAAATCCGTGCTGCTTTCGTTGTTCTTTGGCTTGGTCCTTACGAGCTCGGCAATGGTGATCTTATCACTGGCGCTCATGAACCTCTGCCGAAACAGAGACTCCATTTGGACGAAAGTTGTGACGGAGCCATCCGGTATGCTTGCGTACTAGTCGAAAGCAACGTCGGTCAAGCTATTAACAAACTGGCGGAGGAGAAGTACATCATTGCCCCCAGTATTCCCACATAAGGCTTTAAAGTGGGCGATGTGCTGATTCGCATTTCCCGTCCCATCGAATCTTCCGAATTTGGGGATGACATAGCCGCTAGGAAATTCTACCAGATCATACTGAGCAGGATATGGTCTCCCACTACTGCTGAAATCTTTTTGCGCTTCGGCTTCGGCCACCAATGTTTTGACTTTGCTGGCAACCAAATCCATGATTTGATCTTGAGTTAGCTAGCTACTGTCATCGGTAGCCAAGACATTTCCCGAGATAGGATGCGACTGATTTTCATGCGGTTCGCCCACTTTTGGATTTGAGGGAATAGGCGTCGGCTGCTTTGGGACACCATTTCCCGGTTCATGAGCAGAGCCCTGCGCTTGATTGGGCGGCTGAGAGGCAAGTCGGGCCGTGAGCTGCATCACGACATTCGTCAAGTCGTCAATTTTGGAGTAGAGTTTGGCTATCCCCTTGTCTTTGCTTCTGAGCTGTTTTTGGAGCTCTTGGAGAAGTTGCTGCTCCGCGTTCTTGGGACGGAAGCTTGGCTCATCTTCGCTTTCCGAGCCTGACTCTTCATGGACCGAAGGGTCTTTCCGCCTATCATCCTCATCGAGAGGGTTTTCATCATCCAGCAGAGGCGGCTGTTCTTGGGAAGTGGCAACCACATTCAAGCCAGATTGGATTTGAGATATGGTGGTCCCGTCCTTGCTCTTACTGCGCGTGCCCACCATGTAGACAGTGTGGATCATATACCCAGCCATTTCCTCATCTTCAGCGGGGTAACCCTGTTCTTCAAACCTCATGAGGTTCAGCCTAGCAGGAGTCCTAGCCCTTTTGTTAGCTCTATACCTGAGCCTTTTCTGCCTTAGCTTCTCAATTTTAAGGGCTTGGTGGGCATCCATTTCCTGGGAAGCCACCGTGAGTCGATTAGCGGGAAGCTTAGAGAAGACACCCGATCGAGCAGTTGTCAGGGGCACCGCCGGAGCTCGCTCGAGAGGTCTTGTTGCTTTGTTGGTGTTGATGGCCTTTCCCCCAGCTGGGGCCAAGGAGAGTCGTTCAAACACCAACTCGTGTTTGAGTTGGGGCGCCTTCGAGACCACCACATTTGGCCTCTTACCTTTCGAGACCGGCTTGTCTGTTACCAGAACTTGAGGAGCTAGGACGGAGTTAGCTGACATGAACATAATAGAGCCAAATGGTAGCGGCGGCTCCTCCCATTATCGCCCGAGACTGGCCGGGAGGACTGTCCTGGAGTCCATCTTCATCGTGTAGAAGATGGGAGCTGAGTTCATCTTTGGAGACATTGTTGAAAGGTGATTGCTTGAAAACCTGCATGAAAGAGCATTATTTTAGTATAAATATAGATATGTATATTGATTGAGTTCGCATGAACGTTTAACCCGAAATATGGAAGGAGAGATATGTCCCACCGGGCGTGCCAGAATCTGTAGGGTGTTTTTCGTCACCCCATTGAGATGGGAATACGCGTATGCTTGTCGAGCGCATTACAGATTCCTCCTGGCTAGGGTAGGCTGGGGTTTATTGATTGTGGGGATTCGAATCTCAGGCAGCCGCGGACTAAGCTGCCGTTAATTACCCCCCGACTTTGGAGCGAGGGAACCTCCGATCAACGGGTTAAACTGGTCATGCGAACTCAATGTGTTGTGTTGTGTTTTGAAGGGGGTTTTGGATGTATCGGGGGTCCCACAGAGTTTTTACGGGGTCCCGCTACCCGGATAGCGGCCTGGGGGTCAAGGAGGCTAGCAGCCCCCTTGCGGGATGCGGGGCAGCACCCCGTTAGAAATTTTTTCTAACGGGGGAGACACATTTAGTGTAGAGTGCACAAAAAAAGGGAAAAAGTGTTTTAAAGAAGCATGCATAGCACGTGGGCGCATGGTGCCCGGGGTCACGTGGCAGGGTCACGTGGCACACACGTGACCATGGGGCTCCTCAGCGCCCGGGGTCACGTGGCGCCCACGTGACTATTGGGCGCCTTAGCGCCCCGGGGTCACGTGGCGCGCACGTGACCGATGGGCGCCTTAGCGCCCCGTGATGACCGATGGGCACCTTAGCGCCCCGGGGTCACGTGGCGCGCACGTGATCGATAGGTGCCTTAGCGCCCGGGGTCACGTGGCGCGCACGTGACCGATGGGCGCCTTAGCGTCCGGGGTTACGTGGCGCGCACGTGACCATGGGCGCCTTAACACCCGGGGTCACGTGGCGCGCACGTGATCACGGGAAACACCCGCGGAAGGGGCCTAGCCCTTAGGCTGGGGAGTTGAACTCCCAAGAATTTTTTGGAGTTGAGCTCATAACAGAAACTAATTTATGGAGTTAAACTCCAACAGATCAAGAAAAGAGTTAAACTCTTGGGGATTTATTGCTCTTCTTTTGAGCCTTGGATCTGTCCAAAGTTAGATTTTTGGAGATGGGTTTCCTTCTTCCTTCTCTTGATCGGCGGGATCTTGGAGAAAAGGGGATGAGACTTAAAAGTCTCCTTTTTTCGAGGTCTGATTGGAGATCCGAGCTCCCTTTTGTGGGTTTTGTGGTGAAAAAATATTTATTTTTGAGAAAGGAAGAGTTAAAATCTTGATTTAATTCAAAGAAGAGGAAAAGAGTTTTAGACCCTTGAGAAAGGGGAAGGAGGCACAGACCTTAGTTTTTGAGGGGAATGAAAAGTGTATCTTTTATTTACCATCATGTTGCCTCTTATAGGCTTACACATTTACATATAGCCCCTTGGGCTTTACAAAATGGCATTTTGCCCATCCAATAGCTCATGTGCCATTTCTTTTTACACATAAGCCATGGCCTTTACAAAAATTTGGCTTTATGCCCATTCATGCATAAATAAATTACATTAAAATTATTTATTACATGGTTTTTTATGTTGGCATGGGGAGGTTGGCCGCGGGCTCGACTTGGGCATGGGCCCACTTGACCTGGGCTTGGGCCCACCTGGCCTAGGGTTGACCTTGACTTTGACTTGGTCAACCGGGGTACAAATTTTGACCCCAACAGAAGCGAGGATTATATCATGGAGGATGATGACCCAACTAGCTTCGAGCAGGCCATCATGATTGGAGACTCTGTGAAGTGGCTGGATGCAATGCGATCCGAGATGGAATCCATGTACACCAACAAAGTATGGACTTTGGAAGATGCTCCTGAAGGGGTAAAACCCATTGGGAGCAAGTGGATCTTCAAGAAAAAACTTGGTGTAGATGGGAAAGTGGAGACTTTCAAAGCTAGACTTGTTGCAAAGGGTTTTCGTCAATGACCAGGTGTGGATTATGACGAAACCTTTTCTCCAGTGGCTATGCTTAAATCCATCCGGATCATGCTTGACATTGCTGCATCCCATGACTACGAAATCTGGCAAATGGATGTTAAGACCGCCTTTCTGAATGGTGATTTGGAAGAGTGCGTGTACATGACTCAGCCAGAGGGCTTCGTAGACAGTGGGAGCAGCGGAAAGGTGTGCAAGCTGCTTAAATCCATCTACGGGTTAAAGCAAGCATCGCGGAGTTGGAACATCTATTTTGATATCGTTATCAAAGAGTTTGATTTCGTCAAAAACACAGATGAACCTTGTATATACAAAAAGGTGGCAGAGAGTAAGGTTGTCTTCCTCGTATTGTATGCGGATGACATACTTTTGATAGGAAATGATATTCCTATGCTGCAATCGGTCAAGCTCTTCTTATCACAAATATTCTCAATGAAAGTTCTAGGGGATGCCTCATACATCTTGGGGATTAAGATCTATAGAGATAGATCTAAACGAATACTGGGATTGTCCCAATCCATGTACCTTGACACCATACTAAAGCAGTTTAGTATGGAAGAATCCAAGCGTGGGTTTTTACCCACGATTTCAGGACTCACTCTCTCCAAAAAGATGTCTTCAAAGATTGATTTGGAGAGAGCTCGCGTGCAAGAGATACCTTATGCTTCGGCAGTAGGCTCTATCATGTACGCGATGCTATGTACCAGACCCGATGTAGCATACTCACTAAGTGTAGTGAGTAGGTATCAAGAAGATCCAAGAGAGAGTCACTGGACAGCTGTGAAGAGCATTCTCAAGTACTTAAGAAGGACTAAAGAGATGCTCTTGGTGTATGGTAACGGAGAACTCCAAGTGGAGTCCTTTACCGATTCGAGCTTCCAGAGTGATAAGGACGACTCTAAATCGCACTCGGGATTTGTCTTTACCCTCAATGGAGGGGCGGTATGCTGGAAGAGTCCCAAGCAGGAAACCGTGGCAGACTCGACGATGGAGGCTGAATATATCGCTGCCAACGATGCTGCCAAAAAGGCTGTTTGGATAAAGAAGTTCATAACTGAACTTGGAGTGGTTCCATCCATTGAGTATCCAATACATTTGTATTGCGATAACAATGGAGCGGTGGCTTTGGCCAAGGAACTCAGGTCCCATCAGCGATCCAGGCATATTCTGAGGCGGTATCACCTGATCCGGGAGATAGTTGATCGCCGGGAGATCGAGGTCAGGAGAGTTGACACGAAGAATAATACTGTGGATCCACTCACGAAGGCCATTCCCCAGATAAAGTTCGAGTGACTCTTCGGGATGCTGGGTATGCAATACTACAGCAGCTGGCCCTAGTGCAAGTGGGAGATTGTTAGTTGTATGTATGCCCTAGAGGCCATTATTATACATATGATGTATATTATAGTGGATGCTTGGACATATATAGAGAGGACTTTTTTGCTCGACATGATAGTATGCTATCTGGTTGCTCTTTATCTTAACATGTATACTTGTCTCTTGATACTGTCTTATGGTTACATGTTGGTAAAGCCCTTAAGATGTGTACTTGACTACCAGGATTATGATGCAGATCATACTAGTGGGGCCATGGTAGTCCATAAGATCATCCTTTACTGTTCCTAGTCATGGGTGTATCGAGACAGGGCATCGATATACCAGAGTAGACTAGCGTATATGCTTCTCGACCCATTTGATGGGCGATGGATAATCCCATATCCCTTGGTGTTTGACATCAGAGATGGTATACGGGTGCTCAGTGAAGACTGAGTACACCGGACGGACTCGCCGGGAACTCCTAGATGGTATTATACCAGACGTCAGATAGCAGTTCTCTGGTGACACTGGTACAGGTTAGTCTGTAGACCCGAGATCGTCATAGAGTCTTGTGTGATTCCCACTGTGCTTTGATTTCCGCCTTACCACGTTCAAGAGGACGTGCAAAACGGTGGTTTTTGGGTACAGTCCCTATAGGGTTCCTAGGCACCCCAAGGAGGTCTCACAAGGCATCAACCATGCCAATTTCAAAAATACGGTGCCGAGAAACCCTAGACTACGGATCGTTGGCTAGATGTCTAGGCGAAACAAAACTAGTTAACAACTTAACTAAGGTTTATACGGAAATACAACCTTTGTAGATCCGGTGCTCCACCTCCATAGCTCCGCAACGAAGTCCCCTTGCTGTCCAAATGAATTCCCGGGCTCTAGCGTCGGCTTCATCGAAGAATAGGCGGGCTAGGTCTTCGATGTCCATGCCGAAGATGATCTACGTCGAGGCATCGCTAGATCAAGCTCCCACTTCACCAAGTCATGAAACTTGTGAAGAAAACACCCTATACTACTTGGCAAGAGGTAGAGGATGAAGAAATAGGAAGTGGGTTCACTTTAGAATTGGATTTCTCACACTTTTCATCAATCCACCATTGATGAAGTGTAGCTTTCTTCATTGAAGAAGATGAAGAAGAAGAAGAAAGTGTTATGATAAGTTAATTTAAAATAGAAAAGAAAATCAAAACTTATCATAATCCAACCATGGTTATGTGTAGAGACTAAACTCAAGTTAAGTGAATGGTTAGGTTAGGTATGAAGACAAAAATGGTGACTAAGTCAAAGCTTCATGAAGCTTCAACATATATCCAAATTAGCCACCATTTTCCTTTTGCCAAAAATGAATAAATAAACAAATAAATGAATAAGAAATAAAACCCTAACCATTTACTTAACCAAGGTTTAACTCTTTACACAAAACCTAGTAATCTTGCATCATCAAACATGATACAATCAAGTGCACAAAAGTATATCACATATACAATGTGCACACCCGAGTGAGAATATCCATTTAAAGTGAACCAATACTAGTTAATGCAAAGTAATATATCAAATATATAATTATGCATTAAATCATTAAATCAACACTTGATTTAACGATCCGGTCATATCGCATATAACCGGCTAGTATTCTATGTATCGGCTTATCGAATCAATCTTCGATTCGATAACTAGGTTATATCGCATACAACCATTCGACACATTCATCGCGAGAATAGAATACGGTATCACATACGCGCATTATTCTCGGTCCCGCACATATCTCATATGCGCTCCTATTTCGTTTCGCTTGAGCCAGGAAACCTCTGTGTAGGACTCTAAAGACTCGTCAATACGCCGGCAGCAGATGATGATCATATCAAACACCCACAAGCCGCAAGCGGTCTGCTAAACGTAACGGCCACCCGGGTATTGAGCGATCTGAAGATCGACGAGCAAGCCCGCTCACACTCCAGTGAATCCAACCAGTAACACTACCGTACAGTCCGGTCTGATCGTCTGATATGTCGCATATCTCGCCTAGGGGTGGTAAACGTCAGACCCCAATAGCTCGATAAGTCGTGTCGATATGAGGTCTATAACAATTCGAGAAACTACTGGTAACACTTACCAGTAAATCTCAGCAACCCTGGCCAGGGATTTCCTGTTATAGCCAATCGAACACAGCGCAACATCAACTCCCTATACCGGGAGAGACGAATCCCCTCCTATCGCTCATTGCCTCCATGTGACTCGGGACTGTACCCAAAAACCACCGTTTTGCACGCCCTCTTGGACGTGGTAAGATGGAAATCAAAGCACAGTGGGAACCACACAAGACTCTATGACGATCTCGGGTCAACAGACTACTCTGTACCAATGTCACCAGAGAACTGCCATCTGACGTGAGGTATAATACCATCTGGGAGTTCTCGGCGAGTCCGTCCAGTGTACCCAGTCTCTACTGAGCACCCGTATATCATCTCTGATGTCAAACACCAATGGATATGGGATCATCCATCGCCCATCTGTATGGGTCGAGAAGGTATACGCTAGTCTACTCTGGTATATCGATGCCCCGTCTCGATATACCCACGACTAGGGACTTTGAAGGATGTACTTATGGACTACCATGTCCCCACTAGTATGATCCGCATCATAGTCCAGGTAGTCAAGTACACATCCTAAGGGCTTTACCAACATGTAACAGAGAGACAATCAGTGTACACGTTAAGGTAAAGATCAACCAGATAGCATACTATCATGTCGAGCAAGAAAGTCCTCTCTATATATGTCCAAGCATCCACTACAATATACATCCTATGTATAGTAATGGCCTCTAGGGCATACATATAACTAACAATCTTCCACTTGCACTAGGGCCATCTGATAGCAGTGGTTGTAGTATCTCATACTCAACCATCCCATAAAAATCTCTCTCTGGGAACATGCCTTTGTGAGTGGATCCGCTGTGTTGTCCTCTGAGTCTACTCTCCTTACCTTGATCCTTTAGAGATCAACCATCTCCATGATCAGGTGATACTGCCTTAGAATATGTCTGGATCACTGATGGGACGGGTGTTCCTTGGCATAAGCCACAACTCCATTGTCACACAATGGGAGGAACATAGTTCATCTCATGAACCATTATACACCCAAACAGCCTTTTTGGTAGCATCTTAAGTAGCGATGTATCCTGCCTTTATCGTCTAGTATGTCACGGTATCTAGCTTGGAAGACTTCCAATATACCGTCCCTTTACTGAGGATTAAGACAATGCCTGTGACTGGCATTCAGTCGTCTTTATCACCCTGGAACACTTCCAGTGATTCTCCCCAGGATCAACTGATACCATCTCACTACAACTAGTGAGTATCCTAACATCTATTTAGATCTATCTCATAGATCCAAAACCCAGGATTTAGGAGGTATCACTTTGATCCTATATGGAGAATCATGGTGATAAGCGGAGATTGATCGAGCGTAGCATAGGAAACTCGTTCCCTATCAAGAGTATGTCATCCACGTACTCTATGAGGATCGTCACCATACTCCCTACTACCTTTTTGTATATACAAGGTTCATCTACCATTTTGATGATGTCAAACTCTTTGACCGCTTCATCAAAACAGATGTTCCAACTCCGCGATGCCTGCTTTATCCTATAAAGCATCTTGCACACGTTTCCGCTGCTCCCACTGTCTACGAAGCCCTCTGGCTGTGTAATTATAGACGTTCTCTTCTAAAACATCATTTTAGAAAAGCAGTCATGGCACCCAACCGCCAGATATCGTAGTCATGGTATGTAGCCGTGGCAAGTAGGATCTGGATGGACTTAAGCATAGCCACTTGAAAAGGTTTCATCATAATCCACGCCTGGTCGATGACGAAAAGCTTTAACAAGTCTAGGTTTGAAAGTCTCAACTTTTCTATCTACACCAAGTAATCTTCTCAAGATATACTTGCTCCTGATGGGGATTTAACCCTTCAGATATAGCAACCAAAGTCCATACTTTGTTGGTGTATAAGGATTCCATCTCAGATCGCTAAGCATCCAGCCATTCTTACAGAGTCCCACTCCTGATGGCCAGCTCGAAACTAGTTGGGTCATCATCTCATGATGCATTCCTCGCTCCCACTGTCATAGAGAAACAGAAGTATCTCTCAGGTGGGTGAGGAACCCTACTAGATCGGCGGAGAGGCTGAGGTTCGTTGGTAACTATTGAATCATTTGTTTTACCAAATCATCTGCTGTAGTTTGTATAGCTGGAACCTTTCCAGTTCTACATAACAGACCTTGCCTCGAGCTTGTCCGGATTTTGCTTTTAGACATAGGCCGGACAACCCCAAATCTTAACTAGCTTAAGACATGGGCTCTTCCCTTTCCATATCACATATGAAGTGGTAGGCATTTGATTTGATTTGAACCCTATTCAATAGGTATGCAGCTTTTCAAGTGCATAACTCCTAAAAGGAAATAGGTAACTCAGCAGTACTCATCATAGAGCACACCATATCAAATAGGGTGTATCTGCTCCGCCCCGATATACCATCGTGCTATGGTGTATACTGAGGAGTAATGCTGAGAGAGAATCTCATTCTCCTTTAGAATAGTCCAGGAATTCCGTGCTCAAGTATTCTCCTCCTTGATCACATCAAAGGACATAATACTTATACCCGTAATTCGGTTCTCTACTTCTAAATCATATTCTGTGAATATCTCAAAAGGTTCGGACTTGTGTTTCAACAGGAACATAGGTCTGAATCTCGAAAGATCATCAGAGAATGTAATGAAGTACAAAGAACCGGTCTTGGCATGTGTAGACAGGGGACCTACATACATCAACATGTATCATCCCAAGAGTTTACATAACTCTTTCTCTGTTTCCAATAAACGGAGCTATGGTCATTTTATCTTTGTGACATGACTGGCAAGTTTCACAAGATGTAAGTTCAAACTGATTTAAATATGCATCTTTATGTAACTTCAGCTAGTCGGGTCGCATTGATATGACCTAGTCTACAATGCCTCAAGAAGGATTCGTTCATTTCTGAACTCTTCCTCTTTTGTGTGTTCCGTATACTAAGAACTGTAGTTTGATTTAGAACATTAATGCTTTTAGATAACGTGCCTGAACCGATCAACTTTTGATATAGGAAATGTTCAAAACATTATCCAACAATACAAAATTTTACCGTTTCTTTACTAATAAAGAGACAGATATGATTTTGTATATCAGGTTCGGTATCTAATAACATTCGTTCAGAATCAATGTATTTGTAATACAGGGTGACAGTGACCAACAGACTTGGCTGCAACATTTGCCCCGTTTTCTGCCTCATGAAACTTATCACCCGTTCTCAGTTCTCTACCTTTCTATAGCCCTATGTAACAGATTACATATCTGGGATCCTGATCTGGTATCACATACCCAGGACGTAAAGGATACTGAGAAACAGTTCTCTGTAATGAACACACCCGAAGATGATGCATCAGCATGCACTCTCTTCGTTTGGGCGGTACGGGAATTCTGGTAATCCCCAAATTCCTGCTCTGTCTTATAACAATTATAAGTTGGAGCGGGACCAACGTTCCCCAGCTCAGTATAACAAGCGGGTTCAGTCAATATTCCGTATTATTATCTTGATTAAGGCGTGATATGGTCGCTACCTGGAGAGAGAGAGAAGAAAACACTCAGCGTGCGCTCTGTCAAGAATAGATTGGTTATTATTTTATCTAATCAGGATGGCTCCCACTGCTTTTTATCAAATCTTCCTTCAAACCCTAAAAGGAAAGACTAGCCGGGATTAATTACACACTACAAGTTCGCCAATCTTTCAGCCAGGCCAGTGTCGGTACTTTGAGGGAGGTCCCCCGTGCTTTCGCACGAACCTAATTAATGTAAAGCTCTTTTTCCCAGAGGCGTAACCCCGTTGACACCTTTCTAGACACCTACTTGATCAGCTAATTGTAATGTATAAAACTCTCCCAGGAGTAACGATTACTCGCAGCGGGTATCGGGATCCAACTATCTCATAGAAGGTATGCAATCTCATTGCAAATTTCAACACTTGAAATTCCCGATAATATTTTGCCCCGAACGATCTATGACCTTGACAAGGTCAACAAACCATAGACCGCAAGTCAAGTTCAACCCGTCATTTCTTGATTGAATCAAACCCACCCGCACGACCCTTGACAAGGTCAACAAGGTCGCACGACTACCCTAACCCAATCTGCATCATATGCATAAGCAGATAAATACTGGTTAGCTATCGCACACTGCGCCTTGACAAGGTCAACAAACGCAGCACGAATACTAAACAGGATTTATCTGAAATGACGGAGGGCTACGACAGGTTTTTCTGAAAACCTATTGCGTAATGAACTTGATATCGTTGTAGAATCAAATGATTTTAAAAATGGAGTGCTTTTGAGGCTTTTCTAGTTTTGCTAAAGGAGTCACTCCTGGTGAAGGGATCGTCGGTCCTTTCCTCGTCGAATGAGGTGCTGGATATATCACATATACCTCTGTGCAAAGCAAAAACTCTTAAAAGCAATCAAAAGACAAACCGAGTGTGTAGCATCTGCCAGTTATTGCTAAAGGAGTCACTCCCGGTGAAGGGATCTCGGTCCTTTCCTCATCGAATAAGGTGCAGGATATATCACATATACCGCTGTGCAAAGCAAGAACTGTAGCTACCTGTTTTATTTTGAAATTCGATTCTACAACATCATAGGTTTCTTTTATTTCATTAATCACATTAATGAAGTCCCATCATTTAAGTACCTAAACATCACAGATAAATACGACGTACACTTATGCCATCCGCATTCGCCTCGATGTCCCCTCGTGCACCGTTAGGTTAGGTAACTAACGGCAGAGCAGGGCAGGGCTAGCGCGGGTGTAAAACATAAGTAACATCTATATAATATATCATATATATACTATATAAAGTATCCATCACAGAACATCACATGATCACATCACAGATATCGCAGCAGAAGAATCATATGAAATATTGGATATACTAGGACATCCGTGTTTTCAATACGAGCCAGTATAAAACACGGATTCCACGGTCGTGATGAATAGCCAAACCCACACCCCTAGACCCCTACGAGAGCAGCAAGCAACCCTACCAATTCTAGAGTTAGGAGACCCGGACTCGACTCCTCGAGTTGGTCTCCCACTGGACTCTAGAACCCGGTTACTTGTGCCCTCCTCCTTGGGTCTATCCTAGTGCGGAAAAGTAAATAATATACAAAAGGTGACAACTTCTGCAACCTGGAAGTGCCCCAATAAAAGAATATTACATACAAGTTTTTACATGAATGAAAATGAAAAACACTCATCTCACATAAAAACCCCCCCGGCTATTCAAACACGACGATCCAATATAACATATCCAGCAACACATAACATCACAGGTCATCAACGTAAGTAAATATGCGCATCCCAATTGTCGTTGACATATAGCAACGAAACCGGCGATATCACATATTACACTTACGGTCACATAAAAGAAAGTGTAAAACTACAACAGTTGGAATCCGCAACCTCCTCAGACATCGCATGCCTGACCAAATGAATTTCTTTAGACATCGCATGCCTAACAATTATAAACCCCGCATTTTAGTCTCATTATCGAAAACACTTTTCAATATCAAGTCGGGCAATTCAACAAGATTCCCGACATCCTGATCGAATGCTCGTCGCAAACTTCAGTAGGCGGCCGCACCCCTAACGCCGTCGACGAAGTGCACCAAGGCGGAACACCGCCACCGCGAGCACCCGAACGGATGCTTTCGGCGACGAGGTTCTCCTACAGTCACTTGGTCGGGGCTGTGGAGCGAGGCTGTCTATTAAGTTTACCCGGCGAGTATCCGCGTACGCTACGTGATTGCGACGGACTTTTGATCACATCAAAATTCCGTGGCAACCGATCAAGTGAGACTAAAGTGCTATGTTTATAACATTCATTCAGTTATCTCATAACTTGTTGTGAATTCCAATTATTGTATCACATTCCAGATAAATAGAAAATGTTAAACTTTCCGATCGAACATTCGAACACCCAAGTTTTTCCCAATACAGATCAACACATGAAATAAGTCTAACAACATTCAGTTCGTGCCTCAGTACCAACGGTCAAGCCGTAGAAGGGTCAAGCCAACGCCTCACATGTGGCACGCCGTACTGCCCCAAACCCGAAGGTTCAAAGGGCAGTTCATGACGGTCACATAATCGAGTTAAGGTTTGTTGTCTTCTAGAGGGACCATCGCGTTACTTGCACTACTTAGAACGTCGTTAAACTACGGAAAAATCCAACACTTGGAAATTTCCCGACGGGAAAAATTGGGTATTTATATCCGGTCGAACTTTTTAACATATTCTAAAATTTATCCGGAAAGCCACATAGACAAAATCTGATACTCCGATCGAAACACCGAATCCCCAAAACAACCCCAGAAAATTCAACTCTTGAATAAATATTAAAAATTCCCAGAAAACCCAGCATATTAAAATAGGAATTTCTGTGCAACAATGGGAAGGTGACGTCATCACCTAGCCGCGGAACCGCCGCAGAAGCTGGGCTTCTGCCGCGGTTCCGCCGCGGGATGGATGAATCATGGGTCCAATTTTGCTCCGTAATTCATATATTTCCCTGCTGAATTTTTTAGCAATTTTTAATTTGGAAAAATCCACGTTTTCAGAAAAAGTACAGAGAGCAATTTTTGGGGTTGGGTTTCGGTTCGATCGGACTTCAAACTCCGTCTAGACTTCGCCTAAGGCTCTAGCTAGGGTCTGATACCACTGTAGGGTTCCTAGGCACCCCAAGGAGGTCTCACAAGGCATCAACCATGCCAATTTCAAAAATACGGTGCCGAGAAACCCTAGACTACGGATCGTTGGCTAGATGTCTAGGCGAAACAAAACTAGTTAACAACTTAACTAAGGTTTATACGGAAATACAACCTTTGTAGATCCGGTGCTCCACCTCCATAGCTCCGCAACGAAGTCCCCTTGCTGTCCAAATGAATTCCCGGGCTCTAGCGTCGGCTTCATCGGAGAATAGGTGGGCTAGGTCGTCGATGTCCATGCCGAAGATGATCTACGTCGAGGCATCGCTAGATCAAGCTCCCATTTCACCAAGTCATGAAACTTGTGAAGAAAACACCCTATACTACTTGGCAAGAGGTAGAGGATGAAGAAATAGGAAGTGGGTTCACTTTAGAATTGGATTTCTCACACTTTTCATCAATCCACCATTGATGAAGTGAAGCTTTCTTCATTGAAGAAGATGAAGAAGAAGAAGAAAGTGTTATGATAAGTTAATTTAAAATAGAAAAGAAAATCAAAACTTATCATAATCCAACCATGGTTATGTGTAGAGACTAAACTCAAGTTAAGTGAATGGTTAGGTTAGGTATGAAGACAAAAATGGTGACTAAGTCAAAGCTTCATGAAGCTTCAACATATATCCAAATTAGCCACCATTTTCCTTTTGCCAAAAATGAATAAACAAACAAATAAATGAATAAGAAATAAAACCCTAACCATTTACTTAACCAAGGTTTAACTCTTTACACAAAACCTAGTAATCTTGCATCATCAAACATGATACAATCAAGTGCACAAAAGTATATCACATATACAATGTGCACACCCGAGTGAGAATATCCATTTAAAGTGAACCAATACTAGTTAATGCAAAGTAATATATCAAATATATAATTATGCATTAAATCATTAAATCAACACTTGATTTAACGATCCGGTCATATCGCATATAACCGGCTAGTATTCTATGTATCGGCTTATCGAATCAATCTTCGATTCGATAACTAGGTTATATCGCATACAACCATTCGACACATTCATCGGGAGAATAGAATACGGTATCACATACGCGCATTATTCTCGGTCCCGCACATATCTCATATGCGCTCCTATTTCGTTTCGCTTGAGCCAGGAAACCTCTGTGTAGGACTCTAAAGACTCGTCAATACGCCGGCAGCAGATGATGATCATATCAAACACCCACAAGCCGCAAGCGGTCTGCTAAACGTAACGGCCACCCGGGTATTGAGCGATCTGAAGATCGACGAGCAAGCCCGCTCACACTCCAGTGAATCCAACCAGTAACACTACCGTACAGTCCGGTCTGTTCGTCTGATATGTCGCATATCTCGCCTAGGGGTGGTAAATGTCAGACCCCAATAGCTCGATAAGTCGTGTCGATATGAGGTCTATAACAATTCGAGAAACTACTGGTAACACTTACCAGTAAATCTCAGCAACCCTGGCCAGGGATTTCCTGTTATAGCCAATCGAACACAGCGCAACATCAACTCCCTATACCGGGAGAGACGAATCCCCTCCTATCGCTCATTGCCTCCATGTGACTCGGGACTGTACCCAAAAACCACCGTTTTGCACGCCCTCTTGGACATGGTAAGATGGAAATCAAAGCACAGTGGGAACCATACAAGACTCTATGACGATCTCGGGTCAACAGACTACTCTGTACCAGTGTCACCAGAGAACTGCCATCTAACGTGAGGTATAATACCATCTGGGAGTTCTCGGCGAGTCCGTCCAGTATACCCAGTCTCTACTGAGCACCCGTATATCATCTCTGATGTCAAACACCAATGGATATGGGATCATCCATCGCCCATCTGTATGGGTCGAGAAGGTATACGCTAGTCTACTCTGGTATATCGATGCCCCGTCTCGATATACCCACGACTAGGGACTTTGAAGGATGTACTTATGGACTACCATGTCCCCACTAGTATGATCCGCATCATAGTCCAGGTAGTCAAGTACACATCCTAAGGGCTTTACCAACATGTAACAGAGAGACAATCAGTGTACACGTTAAGGTAAAGATCAACCAGATAGCATATTATCATGTCGAGCAAGAAAGTCCTCTCTATATATGTCCAAGCATCCACTACAATATACATCCTATGTATAGTAATGGCCTCTAGGGCATACAACTAACAGTCCCGAGTCACATGGAGGCAATGAGCGATAGGAGGGGATTTCTTCTCTCCTGGTATTGGGGGTAGATGTCGTGCTGTGCTCGATTGGCCATAACAGGGAACTCCCTGGCCAGGGCAGATTTAGAGATTTACTGGTAAGTGTTATCAGTAGTTTATCGACCCGTTATGAGCCTCGTATCGGCATGACTTATCGAGTTATTGGGGTCTGACGTTTACCACCCCTAGACTTGATATGTGACATCTTAGACGAAGAGACCGGACTGTACGGTAGTGTTACTGACAGGCTTTTGCAGGAGTTAGAGCAGGCTTTCTTGCTGATCTTCTGATCGTTCAATACCCGGGTAGTCGTTACGTCCAGCTAGTACCGTTGACTGCTTGTGGGTGCTTGATGTGATCATCACCTACTGCCGGCGTATTGACGAGTCTTTAGAGTCCTACATAGAGGTTTTACTGGCTCAGGCAAAATAAAGTAGGAGCACATATGTGATATGTGCGGGACCAAGAATGATGCGAGTATGTGATACCGCATTCTATTCTCGCGATTTTTGTATCGGTCGGTTATATATGATATAGCCGGGTTATCGAATGAAGTATTGATTCGATAAGATGGTACATATAATATTAGTCGGTTATATGAAATATAGCCAGATTATTAAATCAAGTGTTGATTTGATAATTTAGTGTATAATTGTAATTTGATATACTAGTTTACATTAACTAATATTAGCTCACTTAAGCATTTATTTTTCTCACATGTGCACACTTAATATATATGTGATATATATTAATTGTGTTATTTTTGTGTCATGGTTGTTGATACACACTACATGGGTGTATGAGACTTACACCATACTAATTATAATGTAGGGTTTTAATATTTAAAGTAATTCCAAATTAGTGGATAATTAGCCACATGCATGAAGCTTGTAGAAGCTTGTGGATGTATTGACTTAATCCACTAGTTTTGTTTTACTTAAGATATATATTAACCTAACCATTATAATTTAGCCATAGTTATGTCTCTACATGAGTTAGCTATATGATACAAACTCACCCATGGTTGATTCTCTCACCTTATTAGTTCATTCTCATCTCTTGACTTCATCATCTTCTTCTTCAAAGCTCAAGAGCTCTCTAGGTTTTGTTCAAGTGAGAAAATATTGTGAGAAAATAAAACTAAAGTGAGCCCACTTCCTACTTCATCATCCTCTACTAGATTAGCACTTTATTATAGGGTGTTAGCTTCACCAATCTCTCATTAGTGAAGTAGTAGCTTGAGTTAGTGTCTTCTCGACGTAGATCATCTTCGGCCTCGAAGACTTCAAGCAAGTTCGTCCTTTCACCTTGAGAAGCCATGCAAGAGTCCGGAAGTTCCACGATCGCAGCGATGGACCACTACAAGGAGCTATTGAAGTGAAGGACCGGTCTACAAAGATTGTATTCCGTTATCACTTAGATGTAAAGTAGTTTACATTTCGTTTCGTATGATTCTCTAGTTAACGATTCTAGTTTAGGGTTCTTCAAACGACAAAAATTTTAAAAATGGCATGGACGATGCCTCCCAAAACCTTGTTGTCGTTAAGAGGAACCCTACAAATCCTTCTTCAGCTAATCTTTTCTTGAATCGGGTTAGATGTCTTCTTCCGAAATTTCCATTGATGTAGTTGGAATCGAGTTGGGTGATGAGGCTTCAGCTTCTGAAGCTGAGTCCAGTGGGTCGTTTTCTTCCTCCTCGGCCGCCGATAGCCGAAGAAGTTCTTTTCCTTTTCGTCTTCTTCTTTTGCGTCGGGCTCACCCCCAAGGGGTGGCGATTCCCTTGTACTTCATTGTCGGGTGGCGAAGAGGGCCCCCAAGGTGCGCATCGAAAATACTCGCGCCCTCGATATTGAATCGCTCGGACGAGCTTTCCGATATCCGAGCTCGCTTCCACACCCCCCTGGCTATTCACTTCGTTTAGCCAGGGAGGGGAGCGGGCAGACCAGGTACAGGGCAATGAGATTGCTCTGTACTTGGAAGCGTTCTGAGCAGGGATGCGTCTGCCTTTCTCATCCGAGATTTGTGCCGTACTCCTTTACTTACGTCTTGCCCCGGGCCAGCTAGCGCCGAACTCGTGGAGAATCCTCCTTGGGTTTCTGATCCGGTTGAAAATTGATCGGATCCTCTTCGACTTGAGTCTTTTTCTTTCCTTTCTTTGTTACAAAAATCACCCCGGCACTCGCAAGGACGAACCGAGCTAGATGTATCTCTCTTTTAAAAAACATAAGGGTAGGACGACCAGGTCAGGGGTAGTGGTCGTCCCTTCTTCCATCCATGAGTGGAAAGAGAAGTTTGTGTTTGTCAGTCCTTCGAAGAAGAGGATTGGTTGGTGCCCACCAAATGGCACAGGACGGATTTCCCACGGGTCAGGTGTTGGGTTACGGCAGCTCCCCGGTCATAAAACCGTAGCCAAATACGGAACACAAATTTTCTAAACTAGTGCTACCATGACCCGATGCCCGGATCTACCTTAAACCCTATACTAGCAAGCAAATAAAAGGAGTTAGGAATGGTTATACCGAGTTGATCCATGTCCTTCGGTCTTCAACCATCTTCCCAAGCTCCTAGAGGCTCCTTGATCAAGCTTGGTCGCCGATCTCCCTCCATCGATGATGATCCACCCGAGATATGTAGTTGTGGCTCTAGCTTCATATAATGAATGCAAGTGAAGCAACTAGAGTTTCTAGGATGCTAGTCTAGAAAGCCTAGGATGTAGTGTATGTAATCCAAGTGTTGGTCTATCTCATCTTACCTCCTCTCATGATTCTCAACACATGGGAGGGTTGAGAGGAGGCGGTGAATGAAGGTGGAGGCAACCATGGAAAATCAAGAGAGGAGTGAAGCACAAATGGTGATGAGAACAAAGCATGCTCAAGAGAAAACCAACCATCTCAAAATAATGAAGCTCTCATGAGAGAGAAAATCAACCATGCTAGGTTTTGTAAAACAATATCTTTCATTTTAAAATACCACCCATACTTGAATAGTATGCACAAATGAATTAAAAATTCATTTGTGCACACTATGCAAGCATGGTCACCACCATACTCCCCATTTTCCAATTTCCACCTCATTTACCATTTTCCAAAAAATGGTCAAATCCAAAAATGAGGTGGCCACCTTCTAGAATGTTTCCCGGATCAAATACGGATTACATTCTACTGTATATACATACCTGCATTCGTACCGAAATACGAATACCCAAAGAGATAGAATAATACAAAGAACATAATATTAGAATATACGTATCAAAATACATATACGTAAATCATTAAATCAATACCTGATTTAATAATCCGGCTCAAACCCGAGCTGGCTAGTATTATCAACTATCCGATTGAAAGTCCGGGTACAAAGTACATCAATCGATCGGAACCCTGCACGTATCCAATACGGCTACTACATCATTTCACCAGAACCATGGAAACCCTCTGTGTGGGACTCTAAAGACTCGTCAATACGCTGGCAGTGGGTTTAACCATAAGTACATCAGCGGCACTAGCTGTACGTAACGGCTACCCAGGTATTGAGCGAAAGAGAGGCCGACGAGCAAACACATCCTGAACCCCTACTGAGCCTGACAGTGACAATATCCATACAGTCTGGTCTGTTCGTCTAAGAGTATCGCATATTGAGTCTAGGGGATGGATAAAGTCAGACCCTAATAACGTGATAATTCGTGTCGGTATGAAACCTATCACCACATGAGAAACTACTGATCCTAGATCAGTAATTCTCGACTATCTTGGCCAAGGATTTTTGGTGATGGCCACCCGTGCACTGCGCGACATCAACTCCCAATACTGGAAGAGACGAATCCCCGACAATCCGCTTACTGCCTCCATATGGCTCGAGACTGTACCCAACTAAAATCTGTTTGCACGACTCCTTTGAGCCGTGGTAAGGTAGTAATCAAAGCACAGTGGGAACTCACACGAGACAAATGACGATCTCAGATCGACAGACTAACCTGTACACATGTCACCTAGGAACTGCTATTTGACAATAGGTATAGTACCAACTAGCAGGTTCCCAGTGAGTCCGTCCAGTATACTCATAACTAAATGAGCACATGTATTGTAACATTTCAAAAAAATAAAATATTATTTTTTGGAATTTTTATAATTAAATAATAAAATATTGAATATTTTAATAAGGCAGTATAATTAAATACCGATAAATGGGGAATTTTTTTGAAAATTATGGAAATTACTAAAAAGAGAGTGCTATATGTGATTTATGCAAATTATGAAATTTTATGATTTATTTGACACTATTTTAGTGCTAACCGCGATTAAAAATCGCTAATCGGGCTTTAAGCGTGTTTTGTGCAAAACATGTACCATATCATTTCACACTTGTGTTACATTTTCCTACATGGCATTATCATCATTTTTCATTCTTTGCTTTAGGTTCACTATTGAGGAGAGAAGGAAATAAAAGAAAAGAAAAAGGGAAATGGAAATGAATAAAGAAATAAGCATGGGCAAGTGAGAGAGTGTGAGGGGTCAAGAGAGAGCCTTACCCTTTTGTCTCCCCCTCATTTTCTTAATCTCTTTCTCTCTCCCTTAACTCCATGGCAGCACTTCTTCCACCTCCTCTTCAACCATGCAAAACATCCTCAACCCCACATCAAAAATCCACTCCCACTTCACAAAAAATGTGCACAAGCTCACAAGCTACACCTTGGACCAAGAAAAATCACATTTTGGTGCTGTAGGGGATTCTTGGGTCCCAAATGAGATAATCCTTTCACAATTAGTGTAGTATTTCTTTTGCTTACGCATCTATTCAAGTTTAAAATCGATTTGGCGAAGTTTAGTGGACTTTGGATATCCCTAGAGAGGGTTAAGATTAATTTGAGTTGTGTTAGTGTAATTAAGCCTTAGCGGTGACCCTTAAACCCCCCTTGGTGCTAAAAACCCAGATCCAACACAATAACAAACCTGAAACCCAAAACAGAAATAGTCCATGTCGGTTTTTGTGAGTGTTTAAGGCGTGCAGGGAAATCTGGAGTGACCCGAGACCAATACTAGAAAAGTAAACAGTACCAGTAGCCGAGATGGACCACCACGAGGCCACCCTACCAGAACGAGACCCTACCTCCTCAGCAAAACCGGCCTGGCCGGAATTCCTCTCTATGTCGCCGGCCACCCTAGTGTTTTAGGTGCCCAGATTTCTTCTGTAGGTCACATATACCCTATATATCACCCTAGTATTGTTTTGGAACATTGTTTTCACCCTAGACAAAATCTGGGACTATTTCCTTGTGTTGTTGCTTTGATTTGAGTTTTGGTTTTCCGTATTTTAAATCCTTAATTTTGGTGCTTGTGCTTTATCTCGATCACGTGACATTTGTACATCTATATCGAGTGATATCGGGTTGATTTGCGAGAGCTAACCATAAGTTTTGACCTATGTGAGTTTCGTGCGTCGTTTTGGCTTTGATTTGGATTTTAATGCGGCACGATACATTATGATGTGTAGGTACCCTCGCGAAGATTTCGAGACGACAAGCAAGAACGTGGCGACGTCGGCAACGGAAAGCGAAGAGCAAGGTGAGTAGATTATATCTACGGGGGAAGTCGGGTGGATGGCGTATAGCACCCCCGCAGTTCGATGTATAGTATGCTATATATATACTATATATATGATTATGTGTTCATGGTTAGATTAGGGTTTTTAAAAGTGAACTAGTATAGCTTCTTAGTCGCGAACCCTAGAATAGGTTTACACTCACACGCACACACATACTTACTGTTATACTTGTGCGTATATGGGGATATATATATATATATATATATATATATATATATATATATATATATATATACAAACATAGGTATGGGACTGTGTGTATATATATACTCGTATACCTACCCTTGGATGATGAGGATAGTGGATGATATGTGGAGATGAATCGATGAGATTGGGCATGGTGCCATGAGATCGGTGATATGATGTGGTTCGTATTATGAGATACGACATGAGTTATAACGGGCATTTAGGCGTGTGTTTTCATACACGCATATATATATATATATATATATATATATCGATGGTATAAGTTTGTACTAGACTTAGATCAGTACCCCAGTTCATGAGATATGATGATAAGGATACCAGATAATTGATGAGATAAATGTGAGATTCGACCCGTACCCAGATTTAGGATGCCGTACGACGGATTTACGTACGAGCTATATATTGATGATAGATCCGCACTCTTGATTCAAGAATGTCATATTGTATATTGTATCGTATGTGATACTATTGAGGCGGGATCACCGACTATTATATATATATATATATATATATATATATATATCGACTCAGATTTATGTGGTTTCCATACCCTTTCGATTAGCTTGTTAGTTAGATCTGTAGTTTACTTAGTAGATGTTAGACTAGACCCGAGTCATACCGATTTCAAAACTAACGAATCGTGAGTATTTTAAGACAGGTCAAAGGATTCTACGGATATTTTCAAAAGGCGCATCTTTTCTTAAAAACACCGTAGCCCTTATTTTTCTAAACCCCACGATTCGTGTTATTTCAAATGGCAAAACTGTATGATATATATATGTATTGATGTAGATTCTTCATAGTTGTGTTTATCATTTTTTTTCCGCATATCCTTGCTGTTCGCATTGCATGCATGTTTAAATGTGTTCATTGTTATAATAAACCCATGCTGTCAGGACACCAGCACTATTATCGATGATGCGTATGTTCCACGTACACCTGCTTGCCGGCTCACACACTTCATCATCGATAATTGCCATGTCACTACACAGTAAGATTGTTGCATCAGGATATGATTCCTTGTATGACATACTGGCATACATACATATTTGCACATACATAGATAATTCTGGCTTGATTTTTGAGATTTGGGAACCGCAAGATGTATTTTAAAACTGGATTCATTTCAAAAAGCGGTTTTCCCTTGATATGTGCATATTACTATTCCATGTTGCATGATGTACTGATATGCTTACATTTCTATCATATGTCACATACATTATGCTTTATGATTTTACGCATCGAGATATGCTGTTTTCATGAGATTTCTGGATTTGAGAACCGTGGAGATTTCAAAAGAAAGCATGCACTGTTTTAAAAACCCGGTTTCTCTTGATATGATATTTCAGTGCGTCCACCATGTGTTTTCTCGGTTCTTAGAGCGACATGTGAAACCCGATTCGAGGAGGCGGATGAGGCCGATTGTGGGTACATGGTGGACCCGGTATGGTATCCCGGGGCGAGAGAGAGATTTCGTGTGGATGACGATGAGCCTACCAGAGGGACCACTACCTACCGGTGATAGTATTTGGACTTGGCGGATATCCGGAGGATACCGACCGGAGTCGAGAGATGTTATGGGCCGATCCGGACTGACGGAGCCCGTGGGCCGATCCGGACTGACGGAGCCCGATATATGAGGATTTACATACCGATGCTGGGCACGAGTTTCATGATGTTTTCGAGTGTCGATGCTAGACACTCAGGTTCCATGATTTTGATGTGTCGCGAGAGACACATGTTGATTTATATCCTCATACTTCCATGCATATGCTTTATGATATTTACTTGCATGATGTTTT
This sequence comes from Agapanthus africanus, assembly GCA_030015575.1. Classification (NCBI taxonomy): domain Eukaryota; kingdom Viridiplantae; phylum Streptophyta; class Magnoliopsida; order Asparagales; family Amaryllidaceae; genus Agapanthus; species Agapanthus africanus. The sequence continues at coordinate 402,691,822 of CM057351.1, forward strand.
GTGTCATTGGGTGACACGTGGACGAGATCTACATACATACAGATATTGATTACATAGTTGGATGATATCCACGTATTTAGACTTCATGATATAGTTGACACTGATTTCATGATGATTACATTGATGACACCTCATATTTATGATATGTTGCTAGCTGAGGCACTGACACGAGCACTTGGTATTACACTGATGTATAAATGTTTACCCTTGCCACCGTATCATGCTTCAGACTTTACCATATTGAGGAGATATATATATATATATATATATATATATATATATATTACTGATCGTATTGACCTATGATTGTGTCATACATACGATTTCTGCTCTGTGATATTTTCTACTCACGAGTTGGCAACTCACCCCCGTTGTGCCACGGTTTCTTGCAGGTTTTTGCCGTACAAGTTTCATTGCGGCTTTTCTGGCACACTGCTTCCTTTCTGGGTGATTGCTTTGGTAGATGGGTTCACTCGCATCGTGACCACCATTGTACTTATTTATTTTCAGTTGTATCTAGTAAATTCCATCAACCAGACTTGTATATTTATTTCAGACTTAGAGACCAGTTGTTTATTATTTCGACCTTAGAGTCGCGCGTTGTATTATTATGGATTTCATGCTGTTTGAGTTTCCTTTTCAGTTTTGATCCTCGCCCTTCGGTGTTGTATATTATTATTGCTTGCGTAGTTGTGACCGTCGATTGATGAAGAGCTAGCTCCCGCTTGTGGATGCCTTTTATCATTATGCATACATTATTCTTGTTGTACCCCATTTGGGGCCAGTATTTACAAAGGAAACTCTACCGAAATTTTCAGAAAAGACTTGAGGATTTAAAAATGCATATTCGGCTTACTTATTTAAAAACCTTGTTTTCAAAACATGTTTTCTTCACTTCTTTAAAACTAGTTCTACTTCATTTATTATTTAAAATGGTTTTAGATTTTTGGGCTTTTGGCTTATTTGAATTAAGTGAGGTCTTATAGACTTCATATGATTCAAGGGTCAGTCACGTGCTATTTCGGGTCGTGACAAAGTTGGTATCAGAGCGCTAGGTTAACCTTGGTTCGAGTCTAAGTTTGACTATGCGGAGCCTAGAGCGTTTGTATATATTCGGAATTTAGGCTTGACCTTACGGAACTTAGACTTAGTCGAGGGGGTATTAGACCCGAACTTTCGTCGCATAGGTTGACCTTGGTTGATAGAGTAGGTGACTTAGGATGTACATTTCCTTGCACAGTATTATATTCATTCCTATGATCTATCCTCATCGATATCGGTTATGATTTTGCTGCCACGATTACACGGGCAAGGAAAGCTACGGTTAGAGTTGCGGTCAGCACGAGCTCGTCACGAACGAGGACTGACCAGGGCGTGATTCTAGAGACATATAATTTGTTAGTTATATGTATGCCCTAGAGGCCATTACTATACATAGGATGTATATTGTAGTGGATGCTGGGACATATATAGGGAGGACTTTCTTGCTCGACATGATAGTATGCTGTCTGGTTGATCTTTACCTTAACGTGTACACTGATTGTCTCTCTGTTACATGTTGGTAAAGCCCTTAGGATGTGTACTTGACTACCTAGACTATGATGCGGATCATACTAGTGGGGACATGGTAGTCCATAAGTACATCCTTCAAGGTCCCTAGTCGTGGGTGTATCGAGACGGGGCATCGATATACCAGAGTAGACTAGCGTATACCTTCTCGACCCATACAGATGGGCGATGGATGATCCCATATCCATTGGTGTTTGACATCAGAGATGATATACGGGTGCTCAGTAGAGACTGGGTACACTGGACGGACTCGCCGAGAACTCCCAGATGGTATTATACCTCACGTCAGATGGCAGTTCTCTGGTGACACTGGTACAGAGTAGTCTGTTGACCCGAGATCGTCATAGAGTCTTGTGTGGTTCCCACTGTGCTTTGATTTCCATCTTACCACGTCCAAGAGGGCGTGCAAAACGGTGGTTTTTGGGTACAGTCCCGAGTCACATGGAGTCAATGAGCGATAGGAGGGGATTCGTCTCTCCCGGTATAGGGGGTTGATGTTGCGCTGTGTTCGATTGGCTATAACCGGAAATCCCTGGCCAGGGTTGCTGAGATTTACTGGTAAGTGTTACCAATAGTTTCTCGAACAGTTATAGACCTCATATCGACACGACTTATCGAGCTATTGGGGTCTGACGTTTACCACCCTTAGGCGAGATATGCGACATATCAGACGATCAGACCGGACTGTATGGTAAGTGTTACTGGTTGGATTCACAGGAGTGTGAGCGGGCTTGCTCGTCGATCTTCTGATCGCTCAATACCAGGGTGGCCGTTACGTTTAGCAGACCGCTTGCGGCTTGTGGGTGTTTGATATGATCATCACCTGCTGCCGGCGTATTGACGAGTCTTTAGAGTCCTACACAGAGGTTTCCTGGCTCAAGCAAAATGAAATAGGAGCGCATATGAGATATGTGCGGGACCGAGAATAATGCGTGTATGTGATACCGTATTTCATTCTCGCGATGAATGTGTCGAATGGTTATATGCGATATAACCTAGTTATCGAATCGAAGATTGATTCGATAAGCCGATACATTTGATACTAGTCGGTTATATGCGATATGACCGGATCGTTAAATCAAGTGTTGATTTAATGATTTAATGTATAATTATATATTTGATATATTACTTTGCATTAACTAGTATCGGTTCACTTTAAATGGATTTTCTCGCTCGGTTGTGCGCATTATATATATGTGATATGATTTTGTGCACATGCTTGTATCATGTTTGATGGTGCATGTAAAATTGGTTAAGTATAAAGAATTAAACCTTGGTTAATGAAATGGTTAGGGTTTATTATTTGCTTATTCATTTTGTTCATTTATTTATTCTTTTGGAAAAAGAATAGGAAATGATAAAATGGTAGCATTCTTTGTTCTTTCATGAAGCTTCATGAATACTTTGACTTTGTGACCACTTTGACTCATCCTTAACCCTAACCATTCCACTTAACCCTAATTAATTCTCTACACCTAACCATGGTTCTATTATGATAAGAATTCATTATTCTTTTCATTTTAGAATCAACTTATGATATTCATTATCTTCTTCTTCTTCTTCATCTTAAAAGAAGAAAGCTTACTTCATCAATGGTGATTGATGAAAAAGAGTGAGAAATCCAATTCTAAAGTGAACCCACTTCCTATTTATTCATCCTCTACCTCTTGCCAAGTAGTAGAGTGTGTTTTCTTCACAAGTTTCTAGACTTGGTGAAGTTGGAGCTTGATCTAGCGATGCCTCGACGTAGATCATCTTCGGCACGTCGTCGATGACCTAGCCCGCTCTTTCTCCGATGAAGCCGACGCTAGAGCCCAGGATTTGATTTGGACAGCGGAGAGGACTTCATCACGGAGCCGTGGAGGTGGAGGACCGGATCTACAAAGGTTGTATTTCCGTATTCTTGTAGTTAAGTGTTAACTAGTATGCTTTGTCGCCTATATATCTAGCCAACGATCCGTATTAGGGTTTCTCGGCACCCGCAAAATTTGAAATTGGCATGGTTGATGCCTTGTGAGACCTCTTGAGAGTGCCTAGGAACCCTACAGTGGTATCAGAGCCTAGCTAGAGCCTTAGGCGAAGTCTAGACGACGTTTGAAACCCGATCGAACCAAAACCCTAGCTCTCAAAATGCTCTCTGTCCAATTTTTAAAAATCTGGATTTTTCAATATTAAAAATATGCAGAAAAATAAGCAGGGTCTTATTTGAATTACTGTGAAAGACGAGGGTCTAATTCGAATATTCCACCGCGGAACCGCGGCACTAGCCTGCATATGCGACGGTTCCGCGGCCGTACTGTCCCTTTGACCAATGTTTTCTGCACAGTAATTCATATAATTGAATGATATATTTTCTGGGTATTTTTAATGTGACTCTACAGTTGAGTTTTCTGGGGTTGTTTTGGGGATTTGAAGATTCGATCGGATTATCAAGTTTTGTCTATGTGGCTTTCCGGATAATTTTAGAATATGTTAAAAAGTTCGACCGGATATAAATACCCAATTTTTCCCCTGTCGGGAAATTTCCAAGTGTTGGATTTTTCCGTGGTTTAAAGACGTTCTAAGTAGTGCAAGTAATGCGATGGACCCTCTCGAAGACAACAAACCTTAACTCGATTATGTGACCGTCTTGAACTGCCCTTTGAACCTTCTGGTTTGGGGCAGTACGGCTGCCACATGTGAGGCGTTGGCTTGACCCTTCTACGGCTGGACCGTTGGTACTGAGGCACGAACTGAATGTTTTTAGACTTGTTTCATGTGTTAATCTGTATCGGGAAAACTTGGGTGTTTGAATGTTCGATCGAAAAGTTTAACATTTTCTATTTATCCGGAATGTGATACAATACTTGGAATCCACAAGTAGTTATGAGATAACTGAATGAATGTTATAAATCTAGCGGTTTAGTCTCACTTGATCGGTTGCCACGGAATTTTGATGTGATCAAAAGTCCGTCGCAATCACGTAGCGTACGCGGATACTCGCCGGGTAAACTTAATAGACAGCCTCACTCCATAGCCCCGACCAAGTGACTGTAGGAGAACCCCGTCGCCGAAAGCATCCGTCCGGGTGCTCGCGGTAGCGGTGTTCCGCCTTGGTGCACTTCGTCGACGGTATCGGGGGTGCGGCCGTCTACTAAAGTTTGCGACGAGCATTCGATCAGGATGTCGGGAATCTTGTTGAATTGCCCGACTTGATATTGAAAAGTGTTTTCGATTTTGAGTCTAAAATGCGGGGTTTATAATTGTTAGGCATGTGATGTCTAAGGTATTCATTTGATTAGGCATGCGATGTCTATGCAGATTGCGGATTCCAACTGTTGTAGTTTTACACTTTCTTTTCTGTGACCGTAAGTGTAATATGTGATATCGCCGGTTTCGTTGCTATATGTCAACGACAATTGGGATGCGCATATTTACTTACGTTGATGACATGTGATGTTATGTGTTGCTGGATATGTTATATTGGATCGTCGTGTTTGAATAGCCGGGGTTTTTTATGTGAGATGAGTGTTTTTCATTTTCATTCATGTAAAAACTTGTATGTAATATTCTTTTATTGGGGCACTTCCAGGTTGCAGAAGATGTCACCCTTTGTATATTATTTACTTTTCCGCACTAGGATAGACCCAAGTAGGAGGGCACAAGTAACCGGGTTCTGGAGTCCAGTGGGAGACCAACTCGAGGAGTCGAGTCCGGGTCTCCTAACCCTAGAATTGGTAGGGTTGCTTGCCGCTCTCGTAGGGGTCTAGGGGTGTGGGTTTGGCTAGTCATCACGACCGTGGAATCCGTGTTTTATACTGGCTCGTATTGAAAACACGAACATCCTAGTATATCCAATATTTCATATGATTCTTCTGCTGCGATATCTGTGATGTGATCATGATATGTTCTGTGATGGATACTGTATATAGTATATATGATATATTATATAGACGTTACTTATGTTTTACACCCGCGCTAGCCCTGCCCCGCTCTGCCGTTAGTTACCTAACCTAACGGTGCACGAGGGGACATCGAGGCGAATGCGGATGGCATAAGTGTACGTCGTATTTATCTGTGATGTTTAGGTAACTTTAATGATGGGACTTCATTAATGTGATTAATGAAAGTAAAAAGAAACCTAAGATGTTGTAGAATCGAATTTCAAAATAAAACAGGTAGCTACAGTTCTTACTTTGCACAGCGGTATATGTGATATATCATGCACCTTATTCGATGAGGAAAGGACCGAGATCCCTACACCGGGAGTGACTCCTTTAACAATAACTGGCAGATGCTACACACTCGGTTTGTCTTTTGATTGCTTTTAAGAGTTTTTGCTTTGCACAGAGATATATGTGATATATCCTGCACCTCATTCGACGAGGAAAGGACCGACGATCCCTTTACCGGGAGTGACTCCTTTAGCAAAACTAGAAAAGCCTAAAAAACACTCCATTTCAAAATCATTTGATTCTACAACGATATCAAGTTCATTACACAATAGGTTTTCAGAAAAACCTGTCGTAGCCCTTCGTCATTTCAGATAAGTACTAGTTAGTATTCGTGCTACGTTTGTTGACTATGTTAAGGCGTAGTGTGCGGTAGCTAATTAGTGCTTATCTGCATAAGCATATGATGCGATTGGATTAGGGTAGTCGTGCGACTTTGTTGACTATGTTAAGGGTCGTGCGGGTGGGTTTAATTCAATCGGGAAATGACGGGTTGAACTTGACTAGCACTTATGATTTGTTGACTATGTTAAGGTCATATAGCTGCTAGGGGCAAAATATTATCGGGAATTTCAAGTGTTGAAATTTGCAATGAGATTGCATACCTTCTATGAGATAGTTGGATCCCGATACCCGCTGCGAGTAAGAGTTACTCCTGGGAGAGTTTTATACATTACAATTAGCCGATCAAGTAGGTGTCTAGAAAGGTGTCAACGGGGTTACGCCTCTGGGAAAACGAGGTTTACATTAATTAGGTTCGTGCGAAAGCACGGGGGACCTCCCTCAAAGTACCGACACTGGCCTGGCTGAAAGATTGGCGAACTTGTAGTGTGTAATTAATCCCGGCTAGTCTTTCCTTTTAGGGTTTGAAGGAAGATTTGATAAAAAGCAGTGGGAGCCATCCTGATTAGATAAAATAATAACCAATCTATTCTTGCAAGAGCGCACGCCGAGTGTTTTCTTCTCTCTCTCTCCTGGTAGCGACCATATCACGCCTTAATCAAGATAATAATACGGATCATTGACCGAACCCGCTTGTTATACTGAGCTGGGGAACGTTGGTCCCGCTCCAACTTATAATTGTTATAAGACAGAGCAGGAAATTGGGGAATACCAGATTTCCCGTACCGCCCAAACGAAGAGAGTGCATGCTGATGCATCATCTTCGGGTGTGTTCATTATACAGAACTGTTTCTCAGTATTCTTTACGTCCTGGGTATGTGATACCAGATCAGGATCCCAGATATGTAATCTGTTACATAGGGCTACAGAAAGGTAGAAAACTGAGAACGGGTGATAAGTTTCATGAGGCAGAAAACGGGGCAAGTGTTGCAGCCAAGTCTGTTGGTCACTGTCACCCTGTATTACAAATACATTGATTCTGAACGAATGTTATTAGATACCGAACCTGATATATAAAATCATATCAGTCTCTTTATTAGTAAAGAAAGGATATAATTTTGTATTGTTGGATAATGTTTTGAACATTTCCTATATCAAAAGTTGATCGGTTCAGGCACGTTATCTAAAAGCATTGACGTTCTAAATCAAACTACAGTTCTTAGTATACGGAACACATACAAGAGGAACAGTTCAGAAATGAACAATTCCTTCTTGAGGCATTGTAGACTAGGTCATGTCAATGCGACCCGACTAGCTTAAGTTACATTTAGATGCATATTTAAATCTGTTTGAATTTACATCTTATGAAACTTGCCAGTCATGTCACAAAGATAATATGACCATAGCTCTGTTTATTGGAAACAGAGAAAGAGTTAGTGAACTCTTGGGATGATACATGTTGATGTATAAAGGTCCCCTGTCTACACATGCCAAGACCGGTTCTTTGTACTTCGTTACATTCTCTGATAATCTCTCAAGATTCAGACATATGTTCCTGTTGAAACATGAGTCCGAACCTTTTGAGATATTCACAGAATATAAGATAGAAGTAGAGAACCAAAATACGGGTATAAGTATTATGTCCTTTGATGAGATCGAGGAGGAGAATACTTGAGCACGGAATTCCTGGGCTATTCTAAAGGAGAATGAGATTCTCTCTCAGCATTACTCCTCCGAATACACCATGGCACGATGGTATATCGGGGCGGAGCAATAACACCCTATATGATAAGGTGTGCTCTATGATGAGTACTACTGAGTTACCTGTTTCCTTTTTGGGAATTATGCACTTGAGAAGCTGCATACCTATTGAATAGGGTTCAAATCAAATCAGTTGCCTACCACTTCATATGTGATATGGAAAGGGAAGAGCCCATCTCTTAAGTTGGTTAAGATTTGGGGTTGTCCGGGCTATGTCTGAAAAGCAAAATCCGGACAAGCTCGAGGCAAGGTCAGTTATGTAGAACTGGAAATGTTCCAGCTATACAAACTGCAGCTGATGATTTGACAAAACCAAAGGATTCAATAGTTACCAACGAACCTCAGCCTCTCTGCCGATCTAGTAGCATTCCTCACCCACCTGAGAGAAACTTCAGTTTCTCTATGACAGTGGGAGCGAGGATTGCATCATGAGATGATGACCCAACTAGTTTCGAACTGGCCATCAGGAGTGTGACTCTGTAAGAATGGCTGGATGCTTAGTAATCTGAGATGGAATCCTTATACACCGACAAAGTATGGACTTTGGTTGCTATATCTGAAGGGTTAAATCCCCATCAGGAGCAAGTATATCTTGAGAAGATTACTTGGTGTACATGGAAAGGTTGAGACTTTCAAAGCTAGACTTGTTAAAGGTTTACATCATTGACCAGGTGTGGATCATGATGAAACCTTTTCTAAGGATCTATGCTTAAGTCCATCCAGATCCTACTTGCCACGGCTACATACCATGACTACGATATCTGGTGGTTGGGTGTCATGACTGCTTTTCTAAATGATGTTTTAGAAGAGTGTGTCTATAAGTACACAGCCAGAGGGCCTCGTAGACAGTGGGAGCAGCGGAAACGTGTGCAAGATGTTTTATCTGATAAAGCAGGTATCGCGGAGTTGGAACATCTGTTTTGATGTGTTAGTCAAAGAGTTTGACATCATCAAAATGGTAGATGAACCTTGTATATACAAGAAGGTAGTAGGGAGTATGGTAAAGATCCTCGTAGAGTACGTGGATGACATACTCTTGATAGGGAAGGAGTTTCCTATGCTACGCTCGGTTAATCTCCGGTTATCACAAGAATTCTCCATAATAGGATCAAAGTGATACCTCCTAAATCCTGGATTTTGGATCTATGCGATAGATCTAATTGGATGTTAGGATTCTCACTAGTTGTAGTGAGATGGTATCAATCGATCCTGGGGAGAATCACTGGAAAGGTTCCAGGGTGATAAAGACGACTGAATGTCAGTCACAGGCATTGTCTTTACCCTCAGTAAAGGGACGGTATGTTGGAAGAGTTCCAAGCTAGATACCGTGGCATACTAGACGATTAAGGCTGGATACATCGCTACTTAAGATGCTACCAAAGAGGCTGTCTGGGTGTATATTCGTTCATGAGATGAACTTAGTTCCTTCCATTGTGTGACAATGGAGTTGTGGCTTATCCCAAGGAACGTCCGTCCCATCAGTGGTCCAGACATATTCTAAAGCAGTATTACCTGATCATGGAGATGGTTGATCTCCAGGGTGATCGAGGTTAGGAGAGTAGACTCAGAGGACAACACGGCGGATCCACTCACGAAGGCCTATTCCCAAAGAGAGATTTTATGGGATGGTTGAGTATGAGATACTGCAACCACTGCTACAGATGGCCCTAGTGCAAGTGGGAGATTGTTAGTTATATGTATGCCCTAGAGGCCATTACTATACATAGGATGTATATTGTAGTGGATGCTGGGACATATATAGGGAGGACTTTCTTGCTCGACATGATAGTATGCTGTCTGGTTGATCTTTACCTTAACGTGTACACTGATTGTCTCTCTGTTACATGTTGGTAAAGCCCTTAGGATGTGTACTTGACTACCTAGACTATGATGCGGATCATACTAGTGGGGACATGGTAGTCCATAAGTACATCCTTCAAGGTCCCTAGTCGTGGGTGTATCGATACGGGGCATCGATATACCAGAGTAGACTAGCGTATACCTTCTCGACCCATACAGATGGGCGATGGATGATCCCATATCCATTGGTGTTTGACATCAGAGATGATATACGGGTGCTCAGTGGAGACTGGGTACACTGGACGGACTCGCCGAGAACTCCCAGATGGTATTATACCTCACGTCAGATGGCAGTTCTCTGGTGACACTGGTACAGAGTAGTCTGTTGACCCGAGATCGTCATAGAGTCTTGTGTGGTTCCCACTGTGCTTTGATTTCCATCTTACCACGTCCAAGAGGGCGTGCAAAACGGTGGTTTTTGGGTACAGTCCCGAGTCACATGGAGGTAATGAGCGATAGGAGGGGATTCGTCTCTCCCGGTATAGGGGGTTGATGTTGCACTGTGTTCGATTGGCTATAACCGGAAATCCCTGGCCAGGGTTGCTGAGATTTACTGGTAAGTGTTACCAATAGTTTCTCGAACAGTGATAGACCTCATATCGACACGACTTATCGAGCTATTGGGGTCTGACGTTTACCACCCCTAGGCGAGATATGCGACATATCAGACGATCAGACCGGACTGTACGGTAAGTGTTACTGGTTGGATTCACAGGAGTGTGAGCGGGATTGCTCGTCGATCTTTTGATCGCTCAATACCCGGGTGGCCGTTACGTTTAGCAGACCGCTTGCGGCTTGTGGGTGTTTGATATGATCATCACCTGCTGCCGGCGTATTGAAGAGTCTTTAGAGTCCTACACAGAGGTTTCCTGGCTCAAGCAAAACGAAATAGGAGAGCATATGAGATATGTACGGGACCGAGAATAATGCGTGTATGTGATACCGTATTTCATTCTCGCGATGAATGTGTCGAATGGTTATATGCGATATAACCTAGTTATCGAATCGAAGATTGATTCGATAAGCCGATACATTTGATACTAGTCGGTTATATGCGATATGACCGGATCGTTAAATCAAGTGTTGATTTAATGATTTAATGTATAATTATATATTTGATATATTACTTTGCATTAACTAGTATCGGTTCACTTTAAATGGATTTTCTCGCTCGGTTGTGCGCATTATATATATGTGATATGATTTTGTGCACATGCTTGTATCATGTTTGATGGTGCATGTAAAATTGGTTAAGTATAAAGAATTAAACCTTGGTTAATGAAATGGTTAGGGTTTAGTATTTGCTTATTCATTTTGTTCATTTATTTATTCTTTTGGAAAAAGAATAGGAAATGATAAAATGGTGGCATTCTTTGTTCTTTCATGAAGCTTCATGAATACTTTGACTTTGTGACCACTTTGACTCATCCTTAACCCTAACCATTCCACTTAACCCTAATTAATTCTCTACACCTAACCATGGTTCTATTATGATAAGAATTCATTATTCTTTTCATTTTAGAATCAACTTATGATATTCATTATCTTCTTCTTCTTCTTCATCTTAAAAGAAGAAAGCTTGCTTCATCAATGGTGATTGATGAAAAAGAGTGAGAAATCCAATTCTAAAGTGAACCCACTTCCTATTTCTTCATCCTCTACCTCTTGCCAAGTAGTAGAGTGTGTTTTCTTCACAAGTTTCTAGACTTGGTGAAGTTGGAGCTTGATCTAGCGATGCCTCGACGTAGATCATCTTCGGCACGTCGTCGATGACCTAGCCCGCTCTTTCTCCGATGAAGCCGACGCTAGAGCCCGGGATTTGATTTGGACAGCGGAGAGGACTTCATCACGGAGCCGTGGAGGTGGAGGACCAGATCTACAAAGGTTGTATTTCCGTATTCTTGTAGTTAAGTGTTAACTAGTATGCTTTGTCGCCTATATATCTAGCCAGCGATCCGTATTAGGGTTTCTCGGCACCCGCAAAATTTGAAATTGGCATGGTTGATGCCTTGTGAGACCTCTTGAGAGTGCCTAGGAACCCTACATAATTGCATAGAGCAGCGTCGTTTTATTGTGTTTTCGCACCGTGAGCGTTTGATAGATCGCTGTTATGAGATTTCTCGGACGTGCAGATCAGCACCAGAGGATCAGGCTACTGCTAGAGGCCAGCCGGAATGTGATGACCGTCGATGCACTGATTATTTGATGATTGAGGCACTGTTCAGCGTACGGATAAATGAGCCAGTTGTTGCTGCGGACGACGAGATATCGCCCCAGATGTTGGAGCTATTGCAGTACGAGTTGTACTTAGAGATATAATAGAAGGTCGCTAGTCACCCGAAGATGAATGACTAGGACATGTGGTTCGTTCGCTTACCCTGATGTGAGGTCATCAGATAGATTGATTCCAGCTAGAGACGACTTCACGCAGGTACGTTGAGAGTCGATGGAGACGATCGAATGTCAGGAACCCATTTCCAAGTTTAAAGTATTTGGAAGACAATGCAAGTAATGCTATGGACTCTCTAGAAGAATGAAACTCTAACTCGACGTAATGACCATGGAACGCCTTTGAATCTTAGGGTTTGCGGCAGTTTAGCGGTGCCATTTGTGAGGCTTGGGTTTGCCCTTCTATGGTTGGTCCACAGGTGCTGTGGCATGTACTGGAGTACTATTAAACTGTACCCAAGAGGTTTAGCTCTTGGGGGAATTATGGAGCCTTAACAAATCGATCGAAAGGTTCGATATCTTTCGGATATCATGTGATGGGATGCATTGCTTAGAAGACTCCAGATACGAGTATGGCCGTTGGAGCACAGTCCATGCAGCCACGATGAGACGAGTCCGAAGCAGTCGACAGCAGAGAAAAGTGGAGTAAGAGGTTCATATGAGATCTTGATGAGATGACGTTCCACTCCGCCGACTTCAGAGATGTGATACGCATACAGAGGCGTTGACTTTTGATATATCTTCCAGAAGGAGTCGCGATGAGAATGCAGCCGTTCCGAAACAAGAAAGCATATTTAGTAAAGGACGATGACTTCCGGGCAATTCGGAAGAAACGAGATTTGAGAGAGACCTCGACAGGACCTTTCTGGAATACTATGCGAGAAGACTTGGACCCAGGAGCGGTCACATTGCGCACACCCAGCAGGCCAGAGTTCGACATCGTCGACGAGATAGTTGGCCAGAGATCTGTAGAGGATATGCCAGAGCGGGACTGTTTCCGTCGTCATTCCATATTGGGCCGTTGAGCCGAGAATCTATATATCTAGCAATGCACAGTGAGAGACAAGAGCCTAAAAGCACCAGGCGCTAAATCATGAACAAGAGGCAAGTAAATATCTTGCTCTGCCAGCATTGGATGCACCGACACCTTCTCGATTTTGAAGGAGGAAATATCGACGACGGTATTTATGATTTGTGATTTGGTGATTCGATTATCACGTATCCGTCACCTTGGATTTCGGTATTTTGGGCGATCTATTCGCATGATTTAGTCTTGATGACCGAGTTTCATGATATTTATTTTTGTGCACCATGGTTGCACCTGACTTCGGTTTGATGTCATTCGATATGTTGATTTGATTTCATGCCTATGTTATGTATGTGATTTGCCTTATGCTTTCGGTATAGTTTTCATGCACTTTTAGTACTTTGATTTGATTTGTGCATGCTGATGCACATGGTTGTGAGATTATATACCGCGGTATACCTGATTTGGATTGAGGTTTATTATATACCGTTGATTTCGATTATGATATTGATGTTGATTTCATGCACTCTGTGCATTTGATTTGGATTTTTGCGCATATTTGGCGTGCTTGGGTTGGATTTTGCGCATGTTCGGCGCTTGATATTGGATTTCGTGATTTTGTGCATGTTGGATGCACATGATTTAGGTTTTATTCGTGCATGATGGATGCACCTAATTTGGATTTTTGCGCATGTTGGGCGCATGTTATGAGATGCGATTTTGGTGCACACCAGATGCACTGAATCGGGATTCTTCGTGCATATCAGATGCACCTGATATTTGTTGTCAGGCACACCCGTTGCTTTTGACAGGTGTTTCGTTCACACCCGTTGCACATAGATGTTGTTTCTATGCACATGTATGGCACATATATGGATTTTGATTTCCGTGCGCACTAGACGCACGTAGCATTCATATGCACATTTTGAGATTGATTTCTTATGGAGCAGTACGTTTTTATGATATTTACTATTTGTTTACGTACTGGGCAGGACTAGTCAGAGGACAGTACCTGGATATATTTTGCATGCATTGATAGTTATCGAAGGGATTTCCAAAAGGGAGCTATAGTCACAGTATTTACCTACGTGTCTGATATGACACGAAACGTTTAAAATAAGGAAACCCTTCTAAATTGTTTTCAAAACGGCGGTACGTGCATTTAAACAAAGGATATATATAGTTATAGTTATTTTCTTAGTCGAGACGTCCGCCAATGTGCAGTGTTATGCGCATCACACAGCGACTTAAAAAGGTTTGGCATGCATTTCCTTCAGATATCTACATGTATAAATTTGATGTTTACATGTATAGTTTTGATGTATAGCATATTGGGTTTCGTATTGGATTTGACATTGGTGTCTTCACCATGACTCCGATGATTGCGGGATGCTTGACGGAGTTTTGATTTTGAGTTATCTGCTCATTGTTCATGCACATGCATTGCGCTATGATGTGTTTTATATATTGATGATTTCGGAGCCCCGACGACTTGGACTTTTTACTGAAATGTTTTAGTATTTGAGGGGTTTAAATTTAAATTCGGGGACCGAATTTCTTTAAGGGGGGAAGATTGTAACATTTCAGAAAAATAAAATATTATTTTTTGGAATTTTTATAATTAAATAATAAAATATTGAATATTTTAATAAGGCGGTATAATTAAATACCGATAAATGGGGAAATTTTTTGAAAATTATGGAAATTACTAAAAAGAGGGTTCTATATGTGATTTATGCAAATTATGAAATTTTATGATTTATTTGACACTATTTTAGTGCTAATCGCGATTAAAATCGCTAATCGGGCTTTAAGCGTTTTTTGTGCAAAACATGCACCATATCATTTCACACTTGTGTTACATTTTCCTACATGGCTTTATCATCATTTTTCATTCTTTGCTTTGGGTTTACTATTGAGGAGAGAAGGAAATAAAAGAAAAGAAAAAGGAAAATGGAAATGAATAAAAAAATAAGCATGGGCAAGTGAGAGAGTGTGAGGGGTCAAGAGAGATCCTTACCCTTTTGTCTCCCCCTCATTTTCTTCATCTCTTTCTCTCTCCCTTAACTCTATGGCAGCACCTCTTCCACCTTCTCTTCAACCATGCAAAACACCCTCAACCCCACATCAAAACCCCACTCCTACTTCACAAAAAATGTGCACAAGCTCACAGGCTACACCTTGGACTAAGAAAAAAAATCATATTTTGGTGCTGTAGGGGATTCTTGGATCCCAAATGAGGTAATCCTTTCACAATTAGTATAGTATTTCTTTTGCTTATGCATCTATTCAAGTTTAAAATCGATTTGGCGAAGTTTAGTGGACTTTGGATATCCCTAGAGAGAGTTAGGGTTAATTTGAGTTATGTTAGTGTAATTAAGCATTAGTGGTGACCCTTAAACCCCCCTTGGTGCTAAAAACCCAGATCCAACACAATACCAAACCTGAAACCCAAAACAGAAATAGTCCATGTCGGTTTTGTGAGTGTTTAAGGCGTGCAGGGAAATCTGGAGTGACCCGAGACCAATACTAGAAAAGTAAATAGTACCAGTAGCCGAGATGGACCACCACGAGGCCACCCAACCAGAACGAGACCCTACCTCCTCAGCAAAACAGGCCTGGCCGGAATTCCTCTCTATGTCGTCGGCCACCCTAGTGTTTTAGGTGCCCAGGTTTCTTCTGTAGGTCACATATACCCTATATATCACCCTAGTGTTGTTTTGGAACATTATTTTCACCCTAGAAAAAATCTGGGACTATTTCCTTGTGTTGCTGCTTTGATTTGAGTTATGGTTTTTCGTATTTTAAATCCTGAATTTTGGTATTTGTGCTTTATCTCGATCACGTGATGTTTGTACGTCTATATCGAGTGATATCGGGTTGATTTGCGAGAGCTAACCATAGGTTTTGACCTATGTGAGTTTCGTGCGTCGTTTTGGTTTTGATTTGGATTTTAATGCGGCACGATACGTTATGATGTGTAGGTACCCTCGCGAAGATTTTGAGTTAACAAGCAAGCACGTGGCGATGTCGGCAACGGAAAGCGAAGAGCAAGGTGAGTAGATTATATCTACGGGGGAAGTCGGGTGGATGGCGTATAGCACCCCCGCAGTTCGATGTATAGTATGCTATATATATACTATATATATGATTATGTGTTCATGGTTAGATTAGGGTTTTTAAAAGTGAACTAGTATAGCTTCTTAGTCGCAAACCCTAGAATAGGTTTACACTCACACGCACACACATGCTTACTGTTATACTTGTGCGTATATGGGGAGATACACACACACACAGGTATGGGACTGTGTATATATATACTCGTATACCTACCCTTGGATGATGAAGATAGTGGATGATATGTGAAGATGAGTCGATGAGATTGGGCATGGTGCCATGAGA
Source organism: Agapanthus africanus (assembly GCA_030015575.1). NCBI lineage: Eukaryota > Viridiplantae > Streptophyta > Magnoliopsida > Asparagales > Amaryllidaceae > Agapanthus > Agapanthus africanus. The sequence goes on from CM057351.1 coordinate 402,708,223, forward strand.
TCGGTGATATGATGTGGTTCGTATTATGAGATACTACATGAGTTATAGCGGGCATTTAGGCGTGTGTTTTCATATATATATATATATATATATATATATATATATATATATATATATATATATATATATCGATGGTATCAGTTTGTACTAGACTTAGATCAGTACCCCAGTTCATGAGATATGATGATAAGGATACTAGATAATTGATGAGATAAATGTGAGATTCGACCCGTACCCAGATTTGGGATGTCGTACGATGGATTTACGTACGAGCTATATATTGATGATAGATTTGCACTCTTGACCCGAGGATGTCATATTGTATATTGTATCGTATGTGATACTATTGAGGCGGGATCACCGACTATTGTGTGTGTGTGTGTGTGTGTGTGTGTGTGTGTGTGTATATATATCGACTCAGATTTAGGTGGTTTCCATACCCTTTCGATTAGCTTGTTAGTTAGATCTGTAGTTTACTTAGTAGATGTTAAACTAGACCCGAGTCATACCTATTTCAAAACTAACGAATCGTGAGTATTTTAAGACAGGTCAAGGGATTCTACGGATATTTTCAAAAGACGCATCTGTAGGGTGTTTTTCGTCACCCCATTGAGATAGGAATACGCGCGCGCTTGTCAGGCGTACTACAGATTCCCCCTGCCTGAGCTAGGCCGGGGTTTATTGATTGTGGGGATCTGAATCTCCGGCTGCCGCGGACTAAGCTGCCGTTAATTGCCCCTCGCCTTTGGGGCGAGGGAACCTCCGATTAACGGGTTAAACTGGTCATGCGAACTCAATGTGCGGTGTGCGTGTGTTGTGTTTTGAAAGGGGGTTTTGGATATATCGGGAGCCACACAGAGTTTTTACTGGGGTCCTGCTACCCGGATAGCGGGCTGGGGGTCAAGGGGGCTAGCAGCCCCCTTGCGGGGTGCGGGGTAGCGCCCCGTTAGAAATTTTTTTCTGACAGGGACAGTGTCGTGGAGCACGCGTGTGTGCAAATATGTATACATATGTATATGTATATGTATGTATATAAAAAGAGGAGGAAAAGGCATCCAAGGGATGCGTGGGGCCAGCGCCTTGAGCGCTGTGTGCTTAGGTGCTGTACGCTCAGGCGCAAGCGCGCCACGTGTCGACACGTGGGCGCTTTACGCATGAGCGCTGGGCGCTCGAGCTCAAGCGCGCCACGTATCGGCACGTGGGCGCTTTGCGCTGGGGCGCAAGCGCGCCACGTGTCGGCATGTGGGCGCCTTACGCTCGGGCGCAGAGCGCTAGAGCGCAAGCGCGCCACGTGTCGGCACGTGGGCGCCTTGCGCTCGGGCGCAGTGCGCTTGAGCGCAAGCGCGCCACGTGTCAGCACATGGGCGCGTTGCGCTCGAGCGCAAGGATGCTGGAGCGCAAACGCGCCACGTGGGCGCTCGGCGCTTGAGCGCCGGCGAGGAAAAGAGGGCTTTTAGTCCTAGAAACCAGAAGCTATGCTTCAGAAAGTATATATATATATATATATATATATATATATATATATATATATATATATATATATGGAGTTAAACTCCTAGGATGAGTTGAAGCCGATTAAGGGGGTTCTTCTTCTTCCTCCTGTGGTTTGGCCGGATCTTGAAGATCAAGAGATGTGAGATCTAATAATCTCTTCTTTTGAGATCTAATGACAGATCCAAGCTCCCCTTGGTGGGTTTTATGGTGAAAAACTATTTAGTTTTGGAAAAGGAAGAGTAAAACTCTTGATTTAATTCAAAGAAAGAAAAAGGTTTGAAACCTTCAGAAAAGGGAAAGATGTACAAACCCTAGGTTTTTGAGAGAATGGAAAAAGTGTTCCTTTATTCATCATCATGTTGCCTTTTATAGGCTTACATATTTACATATAGCCTCTTGGGCTTCACAAAATGACATTTTAGCCATCCCATGGCTCATGTGTCATTTCTTTTTGCACATAAGCCATGGGCTTACAAAATATTGGCTTTATGCCCATTTTGCATGCATTCATGTATAAAAAATTACATAAAAATTATTTATTGCATGATCTATATTTTGGCATGGAGGAGGCTGGCCGCGGGCTCGACTTGGGCATGGGCCCGCTTGACCTGGGCTTGGGCTCGCCTAGCTTGGGGGTTGACCTTGACTTTGACTCGGTTAACCGGGGTGTAAATTTTTACCCCAACAAATTGCCCCCCATCAATGAATGCACACCGCACATGTGGGTCGTGTGCATGAAATTGATGGATCTTCTTTTGCATGGAGGCGACTTGCTTTGGTTCCCACTTTTTGGGACGCACTGCCCTTTTTATGACATGGACGGCTGACGCTTGACGCGTCTCCGAGACAGAGTGTCCGTGGTAGACGTTTCCCTAGCCCGGAGTGATTTCATTGACGTGCCCCCAGCGCGGAGTGTCGCTGGTCGACGTTTCCCCGAGGCGGAGTATCGGCTGGTTGACGTGTCCCCGAGACGGAGTGTCTGTTTGATGTTTCCCCGAGACGGAGTGTCGCTGGTCGACGTGTCCCCGGCATGGAGTGTCTGCTTGATGTTTCCCCGGCACGGAGTGTCGCTGATCGATTTTTCCCCGGCGCGGAGTGTCGCTGGTTGACTTTTTCCCGGCACGGAGTGTCGCTGATCGACTTTTCCCCGGCGCGGAGTGTCGCTAGTTGACTTTTCCCCGGCAAGGAGTGTCGCTGATCGACTTTTCCCCGTCGTGGAGTGTCGCGGGTTGACTTTTCCACGGCACGGAGTGTCGCTGATCGACTTTTCCCCGGCGCGGAGTGTCGCGGGTTGACTTTTCCCCGGCACGGAGTGTCGCTGATCGACTTTTCCCCGGCGCGGAGTGTCGGGTTGGCTTTTCCCCGACACGGAGTGTCGCTGATCAACTTTTCCCCGGCGCGGAGTGTCGCTGGTTGACTTTTCCCCTGCACGGAGTGTCGCTGATCGACTTTTCCCCGGCGCGGAGTGTCGCTGGTCGACTTTTCCCCGGCGCGGAGTGTCGCTGGTCGACTTTTCCCCGGCACGGAGTGTCGCTGATCGACTTTTCCCCGGCGCGGAGTGTCGGGTTGACTTTTCCCCGGCACGGAGTGTCGCTGATCGACTTTTCCCCGGCGCGGAGTGTCGCGGGTTGACTTTTCCCCATCACGGAGTGTGGTTGATCGACTTTTCCCCGGCACGGAGTGTCGCTGTTCGACTTTTCCCCGGCGCGGAGTGTCGCTGGTTGACTTTTCCCCGGCGCGGAGTGTCGGGTTGACTTTTCCCCAGCACGGAGTGTCGCTAATCGACTTTTCCCCGGCACGGAATGTCGGGTTGACTTTTTCCCGGCACAGAGTGTCGCTGATCGACTTTTCCCCGGCGCGGAGTGTCGGGTTGACTTTTCCCCGCCACGGAGTGTCGCTGATCTACTTTTCCCCGGCGCGGAGTGTCGCTAGTTGACTTTTCCCCGAGACGGAGTGTCTGCTTGACGTTTCCCCGTTACGGAGTGTTGTTGTTGGACGTTTCCCTGATGCGGAGTGTCTGTGTTGGACGTTTCCCCGATGCAGAGTGTTGCTTATTGACGCAGAGGTCGATGTTGGAATTGGTTGGTTTGATTTGTTTGATTTGAGTCGACATCAGCATTGCTACACTGGAATATGGTACCAGGAGCGAATCATCATCCGTCTTTGAGAGGATTTGGGAATTGGGGTTTTTGTTTGGCATCTGCATTGTTGCACTGGAATAATGCCAGGAGCAACTCATCATTTTCCCCGAGAGGATTTGGGAATTGTTTTTTTTTTGGTGTTTAGCATCTGCATTGCTGCACTGGAATAATGCCAGGAGCAACTCATCATTTGCCCCGAGAGGATTTGGGAATTGGTTTTTTTTGTTTGGCATCTGCATTGTTGCACTAGAATAATGCCAGGAGCAACTCATCATTTGCCCCGAGAGGATTTGGGAATTGGTTTTTTTTTGTTTGGCATCTGCATTGCTGCACTGGAATAATGCCAGGAGCAACTCATCATTTGCCCCGGGAGGATTTAGGAATTGGTTTTTGTTTGGCATCAGCATCGCTACACTGGAATATGGTACCAGGAGCGAATCATCATTTGCATTTGCTTGTTAGGGAACGATGGCTTAAGAAACAGGTTTTAGGTCCCTATCACCTAAGACTTTTCAATTTTATGGGCCGCAAGGGTCCCATAAAAGCATTTTCTCCCTACGAGTCGAAAGGATCTCATAGGTGTATTTTCTCCTTAGGAGTCGTGGGGACTCCTAAGGATGTTTCTCCTTTATGAGTCGTAAGGATCTCACGCGGGAATTTTCTCCTCACAAAGTCGAGAGGACTTTGCGAGTGCATTTCATCTCTTTTTTACGAGTGTGCGCCCTTTCGGGTTTTCACAAACTCGCCAGCAGTCCTGTTGTTTTTACTCACGGAGCCCTTTTGGGTTTTCATCCGTGCCCATTTTACTTGTGGACATGCCTTTTTTTATTTCTATTCTTTTTTTTATTTTCGGTGGGACTTTGAATATGGTCTCACCGGTAGGACTTGGGAGGGACTGGGATTGTTTTACGCCCGTGGATTGTATACGGTTTTGAAGGATGTATGATCCAGACCGTAGGGCCAAAAACATTTTGGGTCTTTGTTGGCGTCTGCATCGCTGCACTGGAATATGGTACCAGGAGCGACTCATCATTCGCCGTTGGGATTTGGAATTTGGCTGGCGTCTGCATCGCTGCACTGGGATATGGTACCAGGAGCGACTCATCATTCGCCACTTGGGAATTGGGGAGCGATAGCTTAGGAGACAGGTTCAGATCCCTATCGCCTAAGGCTTTTCAATTTTATGGGCCGTGAGGGTCCCATAAAAGCATTTTCTCCCTACGAGTCGTAAGGATCCCGCAGGTGTATTTTCTCCTTAGGAGTCGTGAGGACTCCTAAGTGTGTTTTTTTCCTTTGTGAGTCGTAAGGATCCCACAAAGGTTTGTTGTCCTCATGTATCGTGAGGACACATGAGTAGATTTCCCTCGTTCCCAGTTTAACGACTTAGCGGTCATCTGTTTCCAGTTTAACGACGTGGTGGTCATCTGTTTCCAGTTTAACGACATATAGGTCATCTGTTTCCAGTTTAACGACATAGAGGTCATCTGTTTCCAGTTTAACGACTTGGTGGTCATCTGTTTCCAGTTTAACGACTTGGTGGTCATCTGTTTCCAGTTTAGAGACTTAGAGGTCTACTGTTTCCAGTTTAACGACTTAGAGGTCATCTGTTTCCGGTTTAAAGACTTAGAGGTCTTCTATTTCCAGTTTAAAGACTTAGAGGTCTAATGTTTCCAGTTTAACGACTTAGAGGTCATCTGTTTCCAGTTTAACGACTTGGTGGTCATCTGTTTCCAGTTTAACGACTTGTTGGTCATCTGTTTCCAGTTTAGAGACTTAGAGGTCTACTGTTTCCAGTTTAACGACTTAGAGGTCATCTGTTTCCAGTTTAAAGACTTAGGGGTCTATTGTGCCCAGTTTAACGACTTAGCGGTCATCTGTTTCTAGTTTAAAGACTTAGAGGTCTTCTATTTCCAGTTTAAAGACTTAGAGGTCTAATGTTTCCAGTTTAACGACATAGAGGTCATCTGTTTCCAGTTTAACGACTTGGTGGTCATCTGTTTCCAGTTTAATGACTTGGTGGTCATCTGTTTCCAGTTTAGAGACTTAGAGGTCTACTGTTTCCAGTTTAACGACTTAGAGGTCATCTGTTTCCAGTTTAAAGACTTAGGGGGTCTATTGTGCCCAGTTTAACGACTTAGCGGTCATTTGTTTCCAGTTTAAAGACTTAGAGGTCTTCTATTTCCAGTTTAAAGACTTAGAGGTCTAATGTTTCCAGTTTAACGACTTAGAGGTCATCTGTTTCTAGTTTAACGACTTGGTGATCATCTGTTTCCAGTTTAACGACTTGGAGGTCATCTGTTTCCAGTTTAAAGACTTAGGGGTCTATTGATGGCGAGCTTGGAATTTTGGGGTAGGGGCCGGCATCAGCGTTGCTAACACTGAAGCAGAGGTGCCAGGAGCAATTCATCATTTGCCTACTCTTGTTGGCGGAGCGATGGCTTAGGAGACGGGTTTAGGTCCCTATCGCCTAAGGCTTTTCAATTTTATAGGCCGTAAGGGTCCCATAAAAGCATTTTCTTCCTGCGAGTCGTGAGGATCCCGCAGGTGTATTTTCTCCTTAGGAGTCGTGAGGACTCCTAAGTGTGTTTTTCCTTTGTGAGTCATAAGGATCCCACAAAGGTTTGTTCTCCTCATGTATCGTGAGGACACATGAGTGGGTCTTCTCAATGGAGCATAACTCCAAAGGCGGAGACCAGCCGCGTAACTGGTGATTACGGTGGGGCATGGGTATGATGAGAATTATTTGAGCCCGTGGATTGTATACGGTAGTCAATTTGGGGACTAACCGTAGGGCCGGGAGAATTTTGAAAAATTGGATTTTGGTTGGCGTCTGTATCGCTACACTGGAATATGGTACCAGGAGCGACTCATCATTCGCCGTTGTTTTGTTTTTTTTGTTTTTTGTTTTTTTTGTTTTACCGCGATTGCTCTATCATTTCAGCTTTTCTTATCGCGAAGGTCGCGATTGCCCTATCATTTCGGCTATTTATTCGCGGTTTCCCCATCATTTCGACTTTTCTTTATTTTTCTTTTATTTACACATTTTTTGTTTATTTACATACATATATATATTTTTACATTCCCAGTTTAACGACTTAGAGGTCGACGGTTTCCAGTTTAACGACGTAGTGGTCATCAGGTGTTCCCAGTTTAACGACGTGGTGGTCCTCTTTGCTTATCCCAGCTCCTTGAACTTTGATCTTGGCGGAGCTGTGTTGATGACCTAGCTCTGTGGCTTGCCGATACATCCAAGGATTGTGAGGTTTTTCCAATCTTATATTGGTCCTCTGCCCAATCTTTGAAAATATAGCAGTCTTCGATGCTATGACCCACTACTCTATGATATGGGCAGTATACGGGATTGCCGGTCATGTTTATTTCCTATGGCCTCTTTGGAACAGGCAGTTGCAGACCGTTGTTCAAGGCGTCCATGAATATTTTGCGAACTTCATCTCTCCTGAAGGAGTATACCTTCTTCTTTCTCTCCATTGGAGTAGGTGCCTTTACTGATGCTGGTCCTCGAGGCCGATCGGTCTTTGGTTCGTCCTTTTCAGATAATGGCACATGTCTGGGAGGATTAGGTTCCCGAAAGGCTTCGGTCTCCATTTGCATGAAATCGGCGGTCATAGCTTGACTGTTTGCTAACGCGCCTTTAGACAGTTCTATCTCTCCCGTCATGTATTGCCTTTCGACCCAATCTTTGAAGACGAAGCAGTCCTCAATGGCATGACCTATCACCCTGTGATAGGGGCAATATTCCGGGTCGTCGGTCATATTCGCTTCTTACGGTCTCTTTGATTCCGGCAATTGTAGACCGTTTCTTAAGGCGTCCCTGAATATCTTGTGGACTTTTTCCCTTTTGAAGGAATAGACTTTTTCCAGCTTCTCTTTCAGAGGTGATTCCCCCCGGCGTATGTATCAGAGGGACTGGAGGCTGATTGGGGCCGTTTTTCATGAAGGCGCTCCGCTGTTAGGTTGAAGGGGATATCAGTTGGCTGCCTCCGGGTATCAATCCCTGGCTCATGAACCAAAATTTGATTTTGCTGTAATTACATTCGGGCGACTTGGGTCGCGAGATCTGCCACGACGTTTGCCAGCTCGTCGACTTTGGAATAGACCTCGGCCACCTTCTCATCCCTGTCCTGAAATTGCCTTTGAAGCCATTGGAATAATGCTTGTTCTGTAGTTCCGGCTATGACAACCGGGTAATCTTTATTGCCTGAGCTCAATTCCGCAGGAACCACGGGCTCCTCTGGCTTATCGACCAGAGCGGGCTCCTCATCACTTAGATCGAGCCGATGCTGGGAACCGTCAATCATATCATCACCATGGCTGTGAAGAAGAGGAGGATTCGTTTCTTCATGTCCGACCATGTAGACAGTGCGGACCACATAACCAGCCATCTCTTTATCTTTGGCGGCTGATTTCGCGAAGCGGTCCGGGCTTTGGAAATTCATAAGTTTTAACATGGCCAGAGCCCTAGCCCTTTTGTTGGCTCTGTATCGAGATTCTTCTTCCTCAGCTTCTGTAACAACTCCATTTTTAATGTACAAAGAATTGATTTAAATTCATTGTATGTTTAGAGTATTTATTGCAGCTGATATCTCTTTAAGTATTTATTTCACTCCATAATTACAAGAAGGAGCTTGTAGCTCATTGGTAATACCTTGCACTGCTGAACCAAGCCACCAGAGTTCAAATCCCATGCCCCACATTATTTTTGTATTTATTTTGTTTTAATTTCTTTTGGAAGTCAACAGTCAAAAGGCCATAACTCCCAAAATATGTACTGGACAACAAAAAGTAAATATACCAAATTGTACCCCTGAAGTTTCCCCGGCCTCTGGTGGCCTGAATCGGCCCGACTCGGCCCCGCCGGCCGGCGACTCGGCCGACTCGGTCCGGCGCCGCCGGCCGGACTTGGCCGGACGGCCGAGTCACCAACAGAGAAAAGTTGGCTCTTGACTTGGTCAACCCCCCTGCACACTTATTATACCTGGATCGGTTTTAAATTGCCTAATAAATCCCTTTTACTCCTATATTTAATGAATTTTTAATGATTTTGAATATTTTTTATAATTTTTTTTATTAAAAACCCTAACCCTAAATAAACCCCCATACCCTCTACCCTCTCACCTTACATTCCTAAGTCCACTCTCTAAAAATTTCAAGAGAACTTGGTATGTTAGAAAACGAGCGAAAGGCGAAGCGCTGACGAAATTGACGGCGAAATTCCGACGATCGTGCTAGGACCTCTCAACGACGATTCGACGCACCGGCAAACCCTCTACCTCTCTCTTACTCTCTAATGTTGTCCAAACCCGTAAGTCCCCCTTTTCTATCCTTCTTTCCTTTCATTAAAATACGAATTTATAAACCCGACGGAAATCGGAACAAACCGATTTTCGATTCGGTTTTCTATCAAAACTCACTTATCACTAATTCCATAATGCTTAAACATATTCATGTTGACTACTAATCACTTAAAAATCAATTTGAACAAGTTTCACACATGAAATGATAGCTTTTGCAATATATCGTATTCTTTCACTTAAATACCACCATGTTTAGTTTATCACATTTAACCCTTTAACATTGCTATACCTTAAAGTAGATCTCGAGGTAATGACCTACCTCCACACACACGCAAATACAACCCTAACTGATATCATCAAAACTTAGAATACGATAATACAAGATTTTACATTTAAATACCCTTTTCTTAATAAAACCTTTTCTAAAAGTTCTAAGTTTTAAACAATTTTAAAACAATATCTTTTAATAGGAAAATACGATAAGTTATGGACATCGATCGTTTATCTAAACCTGAGTTTGTGGTGTTTAGGCAAGTATGTCTAAGGCGAGTGGTTATCTAATTAGGACCACTACTTGTAGTGGAGAGCCTCCCACTCACCTGGTACTTACCTGGTCGCAATTGGCGGTGAAGAGGCGATTTGAGGCTTCTAATGACTTGTCGTTTAGAACATTTAGAAATAGGCTAATTGTCTTAGGAAACCCTAGAATCTAAAACACGGAAATTTACACCTTTTACAAATAAATACCTTATCTTTACAAAACCGTTTTCTAAATGACTAGTATTTATTAAATCTTTGCAAAGCGCCACTACAACCCACCTTTGGGGAACTCGTTAGGGATAGTACGGTTTATCGTGCACCTTCGGACTTAGTAGTGCGAGATTCAGACCTCCGCAAGGAGCATTCGGTCTCGAAAGGTTTAAAATACGACATTTAAGAAAAATGAGATTTTTGGAAAATAAAATATTTATTAAAAATTATTTTTGTATAAACATATGTATATTTATCATTTAAACACCTATTTTATTATAAGATAAAGTTTCCACCTTTTCTAAAAATTACAAGATTAAAAGTTACATTAAAATACCATGAATTTCAAATAAATCAATATTACAAATTAATACCTTTATTTATGAAATTAGGATATTTTCACTAGAAATATCACAAAATAAATCACACTCATTATAACTATAAAGACGAATAATAAATACTTGAGGTGTGTCTTGAAAACTATACAAAAGTATTTTTACATAAAACCCCCTCAAGTTTTATAAATTACAATAAGGACCCTAACAAATATAGAATCTCGACCTACATTTCTTTTGGTCTGACTCGGGTTTGAGTCTGATTATTTCTGACTTGAATATGATTCAAGTCAATCTACATTCTTTAATATTCCAACTCAATATGAACACATGAATCCCAGAATACAGTTAATAATCTATACAACTTGACTGAACCAAACCATGGATATACATCCATTATTCCGTTATTCCATTTACTTGATATGCAGTTACAATATGTTTACTGATATCATGGTTTTGGTCAGTCATCCAACTTACACAACACAATACAACAATACTATCAAAACACTACGTGGTTTAAGGGGTAGATTGGTACGGAAGGTGTTAAAGATGGCACGAGGTGGTCAGATTAAGACACCTAACCTATATTCTGTTGCTGTTGTACCGTGGCTTAACGGTTCCTTGTACATTCCGTTTGCCCTGGTCTCTAGCATATAGAGACCCCTCTCGTATACACTGGCATCCTTCTGTACCAAGCTACAAATAACAGCGTTAACACAATATTCTACAATATTTTACAATCTCTTTAGAAGATATCTCTTATTCTGTCTTTTCTAATTCTTCTTTATCTTTGGGACTTACCGAGCGACCTGTTCGCTGACGACATTCTATTTCTTTCTTCTTTGAATATCGTCAGGTGCTTTGGACCCAGCAGAGATCGAGCCCACCGGTGAAGACTTGGAGCAGTTTCACGAAGACCCCGAGCTCTAGATATTGTACCTTATTCTATTCAGTATTTTAATTTCCTGTTATGCCACTATTTAGGCATCGCTTTTCATTTCAGTTGTATTTACTTTTCATGCATTGTACAAAAGAATGTTATTAATAAAGTTGCTGTTATTTCTATATCTCTTGTCTCTTGTGATTTACTTTTATATTGCTTAGATACGCTTAGCGTATGTACTTCTGAGTACATACATAGCGGATCTCGTCGCGTCTCCTTCGCCGTACACCGAGAAGCGGGGCGTGACAGGTTTTGTTGGTGGCCCATGCAGGTCAGAGCTGTATGAATCCCTATCATGCAGTTCTGGTCTGCGTGAACAACCTAAGCAATATAATACAAGAACCAGCAACTAAAACATTATTTACAATTCATGTTTCTTGAATCTTACAAATTTCTATTCCTTGAATCTTATCATTTCATGTATTTGAATCTGTCCTAACCCAAATTTTTCTTCAAGGTTATGGATTCCCCGAACAACACCAGCACCAACGTCAATAACACACCTCCAGCACTACCTCTTGCACCAGCTGTTCCTGCACCACCCACCGAGCAAACAGTGCTGCTTGAAGCGATCCGCAGCCTTCTCGAGGGACAACAACAACTCCTGAACCGTCCCGAGACCGACGCACCAGGGGTAAAGCAATTCAGGGCTTTACACCCCAAGCAGTTCTCTGGTAAAGGAAGCCCTCTTGAAGCGGAAGAATGGGCACAGAGTATAGAAGACGATCTGGCAGCGGCTCAAGTGCCAGACATCGCTTGGGTCCGTGTGGCGAAACTACAACTCACGGATAATGCTCGCAACTGGTGGAAGGCGGAAGAAAGCCGTCTGGTACAGCTGATTGAATGGAAGACTTTTCGCGAGAAGTTCGACGCGAAATACTTCCCTGTGACTGCCAGGTTTGCAATGGAGCAGCAGTTCATTCATCTACAACAGGGTTCAATGTGGGACAAATCAGTAGATGAATACGACGCTGAATTCACCATGTTAAGCCGGTAAGATATGTCACAATAGTTCAATTTTTAAATATCATATACTACACAGCTAACACAATCTTTAAACAGATTCACAGCACACTTGTTACCGACGGACGAGATCAGAGCCCGTCGCTTTCAACAAGGACTGGACACGGAGATTCAGGCTGCTCTAGCCACGGGAAAATTTTTGACTCATGAGGATGCTATGGAAGCTGCCCGCAGTTATGAGGTAGTGATTAAAGCAAGGGGCAGACCACAGTCTGCAGGAGTCAAACGCCCTGCCAACCAGATGGCAGGTGGAGCCTCGTCCAGGCCACCTTTCGTGCCAAGGCGACCCGGAGTACCAACCCATCGTCCCAGCCCAGCCTTTTGCACCTACTGCAAGAGAACTGGACATATGATGAAGGACTACCGTCGAGCCAACCGCCTTTGCTTAGTCTGCGGCTCAGCTACTCACGATATTGGGTCTTGTCCCCAAAGACAGAACCCAGTTACTGCACCCAGGCCAGCAATTACTTATCCGCAGCGACCAGCTCTTCAGGCACCTGCTCCCAGACCTGCACCACCTGCACCACCCAGAGGACCACAAGCTGCACCACCTCCTCGTCAGTTCCATCAAGCTCAAAGGAACGTTCCGAGGAATGCTCCTCAGGCCAGGAGGAATGTACCAAGGCGCCAAGCTTTCACGATGTCCGTGGAAGAAGCTGAGGCCACTGGCCAAGTCATCACTGGCAAACTTTTCTTTTCAAATTTTGCTTTTCTATCCTACTACTTAGTTACATATTTTCTATACCTAAAACAAATCCCATATACCTTAGATACAATCTTAGTATCCTCAATCCCTGCACTTGCACTGTTTGATACTGGAGTATCACACTGCTTTATGTCGCAACGGTTTGTCCGAACCCATGCGATTCCAGTCTCACCGCTTGTATCCAGCTGGAATGTCAGTTCAGGAAATGGCGTTCTAAATGCAACTATGGGATACAGCATGTGTCCAGTCGTCGTCTGCAGTCGAGAGTTTTATGCTAACTTCAAAGTGCTGGACATACCGAACTTCAATGTGGTTCTAGGAATGGATTGGCTTGGAACTTTTTATGCTACCATAGACTGTCGTCAAAGGAGGGTAGTATTCGAGATCCCAGACCATCCGTTCTTCTATTTCAAAAGCGGAGACCGTACACTGGAGCCAAGTACCTACAAAGCGAAGCCAAGAGAAGCAATAGTTGCAGCAGCTCAAGCGGAGGAAGAATCAAGACCAGATGTGGTTCGAGAGTTCGACGATGTATTTCTTGACTATATATCAGGTTTCCCTCCCGATCGAGCTCTTGAATTCAGTATTGATTTAGTACCAGGAGCACAATCGGTGATCAAAGCACCCTATCGTTTAAGTCCGGAAGGTTTGAAGGAAGTCCGAACACAGTTGGACGAATTACTGGCGAAAGGATGGATTCGTCCCAGCACTTCAAGTTGGGGATCACCTGTACTACTTGTGAAGAAGAAGGAAGGTTCATACAGAATGTGCATCGATTACAGAGCCTTGAACGAAGTCACTATAAAGAACAAGTATCCACTCCCGCGCATCGATGATTTATTCAATCAGCTAAGTGGATCTTGTGTTTTCTCTAAATTAGATCTTCGTTCAGGTTATCATCAAGTGAAGGTCAAGGAAGCTGATATTCACAGAACAGCTTTCAGAACTCGTTATGAACATTACGAATTTCTAGTGATGTTATTTGGAGTGACCAACGCACCCGCAATATTCATTAACTTTATGAATCAAGTTTTCCGGGAGTACTTAGACAGGTTTGTTGTCATCTTCATCGACGACATCCTGGTGTATTCTAAGAGTCGGAAAGAGCATGCAGAACACCTACGAATTGTCCTAGAAACTCTTCGACAACATCAGCTTTATGCCAAGTACAGCAAGTGCGAGTTTTGGCTAAATCAAGTTGGTTTTCTTGGACATATCGTATCAGGAGAAGGAATCTCTGTAGATCCAGCGAAAGTTTCGGCAGTTAGCGAATGGCCTACACCAAAGTCAGTGAAGGATATTCGAAGTTTCTTGGGTTTAGCTGGATATTATAGAAGGTTTATTGAAGGCTCTTCGAAGATAGCAACACCCCTGACCAAGCTCACACGTAAAGATGAAGAATTTGTGTGGTCAGAAGCATGCGAACAAGGTTTCGTAGAACTCAAGTCAAGGTTGACATCAGCACCTATTCTCGTCATACCGGATCAATCTGGAGGATTCGAAGTGCATTGCGATGCATCCAGTAAGGGATTAGGATGTGTTCTACATCAGCACGGTAAGGTTATGGCTTATACTTCAAGACAGCTGAAGATTCATGAGCGCAATTATCCGACGCATGATCTGGAGTTGGCAGCCGTCATCTCTGCTCTCAAGATTTAGCGTCATTATCTACTTGGCGAACGAGTGAACATCTACACAGATCATAAGAGCCTGAAGTACGTGTTTACTCAGAAGGAGTTGAATATGCGGCAGAGAAGATGGTTAGAACTCATGGCGGACTTTGACATCAACTTGCAATATCACCCAGGGAAGGTGAATGTAGTACCTGATGCTCTTAGTCGCCAACCATTAGCAATGAATCTCACCGCTCAGTGGAAGCTTCAACAAGACTTGCATCAGATGGAGATTGAAGTAGTCATGCCAGGTAATGCTTCAAGTATGATGAATTTACAAGTTCAATCAACCATTGTCAATCAGATCAAAGCAGCTCAAGCAAGTGATGCTAAGTTGCAAAAGATCAGAGAACAAGTGGAGAATGGACTCAGAACAGACTTCATCATCCATGAAGACGGATCTTTGAGATACGGCAGCAGATTGTGTGTACCAAAAGGTCCTGTTCGGGAAGAGTTAATGATAGAAGCTCACAACTCTCCCTATTCAGTACACCCTGGAGGTACCAAAATGTACAAAGATCTACGTCAGAATTATTGGTGGCATGGAATGTCAGAATTATTGGTGGCATGGAATGAAGCGTGAAGTAGCCAGAAGCGTTGCAAAATGCTTGGTATGTCAGCAAGTAAAGGCTGAACATCACATGACTGCTGGATTACTTCAACCGTCACCAATCCCAGAATGGAAGTGGCAACACATCATGATGGACTTTGTGATTGCTCTTCCTCGCAGCACAAAGGGTAACGATGCCATATGGGTTATTATGGATCGACTCACAAAGTCGGCTCATTTCATCCCATTTCGAGTTGGCCAATCAACTGAGATACTAGCAAAGAAGTACATGGAGGTAATAATCTAATTTAGATTTAAAACTATTCATAATGTACTATCTCTAATACCCATGAACTCATACAGGAAATTGTGAGACTCCATGGAGTACCGGTCTGCATTGTCTCCGATCGTGACACCAGGTTCCGATCGCAATTTTGGCAGAGTCTGCAAGCAAGCTTGGGAACAAGTCTGAACTTCAGCACGGCTTATCATCCACAAACAGATGGTCAGTCGAAACGAACTATTCAGATCTTGGAGGATATTCTCAGAGCATGTATGTTAGACTTCAAAGGATCGTGGGAAGATCACCTACATCTTGTGGAGTTTTCGTACAACAACAGCTACCAAGCAAGCATAGGAATGGCACCTTTTACAGTATTGTATGGAAGGAAGTGTCGATCGCCATTAAGTTGGGACGACGTCGGAGATAGGGAACTTCTTGAACCGGAGATGATAGTAGAGACTGTTGATGTGGTCCGTACTATCAGGGAAAGGATGCGCGTAGCCCAAGATCGACAGAAGCACTGGGCTGATGCAAAGAGACGACACTTGGAGTTCCATCCAGGAGATCATGTATTCCTGAAAATATCTCCGAACCGTGGAGTGATCCGTTTTGGAAGACGGGGTAAGTTGAGTCCGAGATACATTGGACCGTTCGACATACTCGAACGAGTCGGTGAAGTGGCATACCGCTTAGCGCTTCCACCTTCATTGGAAGGAGTGCATAATGTGTTCCATATATCCCAACTCAGAAAGTATGTAAGTGACCCCAGCCATATTCTCGATCATTCCGAGCTCACTATACAGCCCGACTTGTCTTGTGAGCAACAGCCTGTGGAAATCCTGGACAGGAAAGTGAAGACACTTCGGAACAAGGAAGTTAACTTGGTTCGAGTGATGTGGAGGAAAAACACTCCAGGAGAGTCCACTTAGGAAAGGGAGGATGAAATGCGTACTAGATATCCACACCTCTTTGTAAACTAGTCCTCAAATAAAAGTTGTAAATTTCGAGAACGAAATTTTTGTAAGGAGGGTAGACTGTAACAACTCCATTTTTAATGTACAAAGAATTGATTTAAATTCAATGTATGTTTGGAGTATTTATTGCAGCTGATATCTCTTTAAGTATTTATTTCACTCCATAATTACAAGAAAGAGCTTGTAGCTCATTGGTAATACCTTGCACTGCTGAACCAAGCCACCAGAGTTCAAATCCCATGCCCCACATTATTTTTGTATTTATTTTGTTTTAATTTCTTTTGAAAGTCAATAGTCAAAAGGCCATAACTCCCAAAATATGTACTGGACAACAAAAAGTAAATATACCAAGTTGTACCCCCGAAGTTTCCCCGGCCTCTTGTGGCTGACTCGGTCCGACTCGGCGCCACCGGCCGGCGACTCGGCCGACTCGGTCCGGCGCCGCCGGCCAGACTTGGCCGGACGGCCGAGTCACCAACAGAGAAAAGTTGTCTCTTGACTTGGTCAACCCCCTTGCACACTTATTATACCTGGATCGGTTTTAAATTGCCCAATAAATCCCTTTTACTCCTATGTTTAATGAATTTTTAATGATTTTATATATTTTTTATAATTTTTTTTATTAAAAACCCTAACCCTATATAAACCCCCATACCTTCTACCCTCTCACCCTACATTCCTAAGTCCACTCTCTAAAAATTTCAAGAGAACTTGGTACGTTAGAAAACGAGCGAAAGGCGAAACGCTGACGAAATCGACGGCGAAATTCCGACGATCGTGTTAGGATCTCTCAACGACGATTCGACGCACCGGCAAACCCTCTACCTCTCTCTTACTCTCTAACGTTGTCCAAACCCGTAAGTCCTCCTTTTCTATCCTTCTTTCCTTTCATTAAAATACGAATTTATAAACCTGACGGAAATCGGAACAAACCGATTTTCGATTCGGTTTTCTATCAAAACTCACTTATCACTAATTCCATAATGCTTAAACATATTCATGTTGACTACTAATCACTTAAAAATCAATTTGAACAAGTTTTCACACATGAAATGATAGCTTTTGCAATATATCGTATTCTTTCACTTAAATACCACCATGTTTAGTTTATCACATTTAACCCTTTAACATTGCTATACCTTAAAGTAGATCACGAGGTAATGACCTACCTCCACACACACGCAAATACAACCCTAATTGATATCATCAAAACTTAGAATACGATAATACAAGATTTTACATTTAAATACCCTTTTCTTAATAAAACCTTTTCTAAAAGTTCTAAGTTTTAAACAATTTTAAAACAATATCTTTTAATAGGAAAATACGATAAGTTATGGACATCGATCGTTTATCTAAACCTGAGTTTGTGGTGTCTAGGCAAGTGTGTCTAAGGCGAGTGGTTACCTAATTAGGACCACTACTTGTAGTGGAGAGCCTCCCACTCACCTGGCACTTACCTGGCCGCAATTGGCGGTGAAGAGGCGATTTGAGACTTCTAATGACTTGTCGTTTAGACCATTTAGAAATAGGCTAGTTGGCTTACGAAATCCTAGAATCTAAAATACGGAAATTTACACATTTTACAAATAAATACCTTATCTTTACAAAACCGTTTTCTAAATGACTAGTATTTATTAAATCTTTGTAAAGCGCCACTACAACCCACCTTTGGGAAACTCGTTAGGGATAGTACGGTTTATCATGCACCCTCGGGCTTAGTAGTGCGAGATTCAGACCTCCGCAAGGAGCATTCGGTCTCGAAAGGTTTAAAATACGACATTTAAGAAAAATAAGATTTTTGGAAAATAAAATATTTATTAAAAATTATTTTTGTATAAACATATGTATATTTATCATTTAAACACCTATTTTATTATAAGATAAAGTTTCCACCTTTTCTAAAAATTACAAGATTAAAAGTTATATTAAAATACCATGAATTTCAAATAAATCAATATTACAAATTAATACCTTTATTTATGAAATTAGGATATTTTCACTAGAAATATCACAAAATAAATCACACTCATTATAACTATAAAGACGAATAATAAATACTTTAGGTGTGTCATGAAAACTATACAAAATTATTTTTACATAAAACCCCCTCAAGTTTTATAAATTACAATAAGGACCCTAACAAATATAGAATCTCGACCTACATTTCTTTTGGTCTGACTCGGGTTTGAGTCTGATTATTTCTGACTTGAATATGATTCAAGTCAATCTACATTCTTTAATATTCCAACTCAATATGAACACATGAATCCCAGAATACAGTTAACAATCTATACAACTTGACTGAACCAAACCATGGATATACATCCATTATTCCGTTATTTCATTTA
Organism: Agapanthus africanus; assembly: GCA_030015575.1. Classification (NCBI taxonomy): domain Eukaryota; kingdom Viridiplantae; phylum Streptophyta; class Magnoliopsida; order Asparagales; family Amaryllidaceae; genus Agapanthus; species Agapanthus africanus. The sequence goes on from CM057351.1 coordinate 402,726,761, forward strand.
CCTGATTATGCAGTTACAATATGTTTACTGATATCATGGTTTTGGTCAGTCATCCGACTTACACAATACAATACAACAATACTATCAAAACACTACGGGGTTTAAGGGGTAGATTGGTACGGAAGGTGTTAAAGGTGGCACGAGGTGGTCAGATTAAGACACCTAACCTATATTCCGTTGCTGTTGTACCGTGGCTTAACGGTTCCTTGTACATTCCGTTTGCCCTGGTCTCTAGCATATAGAGACCCCTCTCGTATACACTGGCATCCTTCTGTACCAAGCTACAAATAACAGCGTTAACACAATATTCTACAATATTTTACAATCTCTTTAGAAGATATCTCTTATTCTGTCTTTTCTAATTCTTCTTTATCTTTGGGACTTACCGAGCGACCTGTTCGCTGACGACATTCTATTTCTTTCTTCTTTGAATGTCGTCAGGTGCTTTGGACCCAGCAGAGATCGAGCCCACCGGTGAAGACTTGGAGCAGTTTCATGAAGACCCAGAGCTCTAGATATTGTACCTTGTTCTATTCAGTATTTTCATTTCCTATTATGCCACTGTTTAGGCATCGCTTTTCATTTCAGTTGTATTTACTTTTCATGCATTGTACAAAAGAATGTTATTAATAAAGTTGCTGTTATTTCTATATCTCTTGTCTCTTGTGATTTACTTTTATATTGCTTAGATACGCTTAGCGTATGTACTTCTGAGTACATACGTAGCGGATCTCGTCGCGTCTCCTTCGCCGTACACCGGGAAGCAGGGCGTGACATCTTCTCTGCCTTGAGCGCATGGCAGGCTTCTGCTCTTCGGGAAGCCGCCATGTGCTTAGTGATGGGGAGGCTTGAGAAGACACCCAATCGAGAAATTGTCAGAGGCGCCGCTGGTGCTTGCCCGAGATGCCTTGTTTCTTTGTTGGTGTTGATGGCCTTGCCCCCAGCTGGGGCCAAGGAGACTCGTTTAAACACCGACTTGCGTTTGTGTTGGGGCGCCCTCGCGATCATGACATTCGGCCTTTTCCCCTTTGAGACCAGTTTGTCTGTTACCGGAGCTTGCGGAACTGGGAAGGCGTTAGCTGACACGAACATGATAGAGCAAAATGGTAGCGGCTCCTCCTCCCACTGTCGCCCAAGACTGGCCGGAAGGACCGTCCTGCAGTCCATCTTCATCGTGTAGGAGACGGGAGCTGAGTTCATCTTCGGAGACATCGTTGAAAAGTGATTGCTTGAATACCTGCATGAAAGAGCATTATTTTAGTATAAGTATAGATATGTATATTGATTGAGTTCGCATGAACGCTTAACTCGAAATATGGGAGGAGAGATCGGTCCCACCGAGCGTGCCAGAATCTGTAGGGTGTTTTTCGTCACCCCATTGAGATGGGAATACGCGCGCGCTTGTCAGGCGTACTACAGATTCCCCCTGCCTGGGGTAGGCCGGTGTTTATTGATTATGGGGATTCGAATCTCCGGCAGCCGCGGACTAAGCTGCCGTTAATTGCCCCTCGCTTTTGGGGCGAGGGAACCTCCGATTAACGGGTTAAACTGGTCATGCGAACTCAATGTGCGGTGTGCGTGTGTTGTGTTTTGAAAGGGGGTTTTAGATATATCGGGAGCCACGCAGAGTTTTTACTGGGGTCCCGCTACCCGGATAGCGGGCTGGGGCTCAAGGGGGCTAGCAGCCCCCTTGCGGGGTGCGGGGCAGCGCCCCGTTAGAAATTTTTTTCTAACAGGGACAGTGTCGTGGAGCACGTGTGTGTGCAAATATGTATACATATGTATATGTATATGTATGTACATAAAAAGAGGAGGAAAAGGCATCCAAGGGATGTGTGGAGCCAGCGCCTTGAGCGCTGTGCGTTTAGGTGCTGTACGCTCAGGCGCAAACGCGCCACGTGTCGACACGTGGGCTCTTTGCGCATGAGCGCTGGGCGCTCGAGCGCAAGCACGCCACGTGTCGGCACGCGGGCGCTTTGCGCTTGAGCGCAAGGCGCTGGAGTACAAGCGCGCCACGTGTCGGCATGCGGGCGCCTTGCACTCGGGCGCAGTGCGCTTGAGCGCAAGCGCGCCATGTGTCGGTACGTGGGCGTGTTGCGCTCGAGCGCAAGGGCGCTGGAGCGCAAACGCGCCACGTGTCGGCATGTGGGCGCTTTGCGCTCGAGCGCTAGCGCGCCACATGTCGGCACGTGGGCGCTCGGCGCTTGGGCGTCGGCGAGGAAAAGAGGGCTTTTAGCCCCAGAAACCAGAAGTTATACTTCAGAAAGGAAATATTTATTATATATATATATATACATATATATACATATATATATATATATATATATATATATACATCTCCTAGGATGAGTTGAAGCTGATTAAGGGGGTTCATCTTCTTCCTCCTGTGGTTTGGCCGGATCTTGAAGATCAAGAGATATGAGATCTAAAAATCTCTTCTTTTGAGATCTAATGACAGATCCAATCTCCCCTTGGTGGGTTTTATGGTGAAAAACTATTTAGTTTTGGAAAAGGAAGAGTAAAACTCTTGATTTAATTCAAAGAAAGAAAAAGGTTTGAAACCTTCAGAAAAGGGAAAGATGTACAAACCCTAGGTTTTTGAGAGAATGGAAAAAGTGTTCCTTTATTCATCATCATGTTTCCTTTTATAGGCTTACATATTTACATATAGCCCCTTGGGCTTCACAAAATGGCATTTTAGCCATCGCATGGCTCATGTGTCATTTCTTTTTGCACATAAGCCATGGGCTTACAAAATATTGGCTTTATGCCCATTTTGCATGCATTCATGTATAAAAAATTACATAAAAATTATTTATTGCATGATCTATATTTTGGCATGGAGGAGGCTGGCCGCGGGCTCGACTTGGGCATGGGCCTGCTTGACCTGGGCTTAGGCCCACCTAGCTTGGGGGTTGATCTTGACTTTGACTCGGTCAACCGGGGTGTAAATTTTTACCCCAACAACATCTTTTCTTAAAAACACCGTAGCCCTTATTTTTCTAAATCCCACGATTCGTGTTATTTCAAATGGCAAAACTGTATGATATATATATGTATTGATGTAGATTCTTCACTGTTGTGTTTATCATTCTTTTTCCGCATATCCTTGCTGTTCGCATCGCATGCATGTTTAAATGTGTTCATTGTTATATTAAACCCATGCTGTCAGGACACCAGCACCATTATCGATGATGCATATATTCCACGTACACCTGCTTGCCGGCTTACACACTTCATCATCGATAATTGCCATATCACTATACAGTAGGATTGTTACATCAGGATATGACTTCTTGTATGACATACTGGCATACATACATATTTGCACATACATATATGATTCTGGCTTGATTTTTGAGATTTAGGAACCACAAGATGTATTTTAAAACTGGATTCATTTCAAAAAGCGTTTTTCTCTTGATATGTGCATATTACTATTCCATGTTGCATGATGTACTGATATGCTTACATTTCTATCATATGTCACATACATCATGCTTTATGATTTTACGCATTGAGATATGCTGTTTTCATGAGATTTCTGGATTTGAGAACCATGGCGATTTCAAAAGAAAGCATGTATTGTTTTAAAAACCCAATTTCTCTTGATATGATATTTCAGTGCGTTCACCATGTGTTTTCTCGGTTTTGAGAGCGACATGTGAAACCCGATTCGAGGAGGCGGATGAGGCCGATTGCGGGTACATGGTGGACCCGGTATGGTACCCTGGGGCGAGAGAGAGATTTCGTGTGGATGACGATGAGCCTGCCAGAGGGACCACTACCTACCGGTGATAGTATTTAGGCTCGGCGGATATCCGGAGGATACCGACCGGAGTCGAGAGATGTTATGGGCCGATCCGGACTGACGGAGCCCATGGGCCGATCTGGACTGACGGAGCCGATATATGAGGATTTACGTGCCGATGCTGGGCACGGGTTTCATGATGTTTTCGAGTGTCGATGCTAGACACTCAGGTTCCATGATTTTGATGTGTCGCGAGAGACACATGTTGATTTATATCCTCATACTTCTATGCATATGCTTTATGATATTTACCTGCATGATGTTTTGTGTCATTGGGTGACACGTGGACGAGATCTACATACATACAGACATTGATTACATAGTTGGATGATATCCACGTATTTAGACTTCATGATATAGTTGACACTGATTTCATGATGATTACATTGATGACACCTCATATTTATGTTTTATTGCTAGCTGAGGCACTGACACTAGCACTTGGTATTACACTGATGTATAGATGTTTACCCTTGCCACCGTATCATGCTTCAGACTTTACCATATTGAGGATATATATATTACTGATCGTATTGACCTAGGATTGTGTCATACATACGATTCTGCTCTGTTATATTTTCTACTCACGAGTTGGCAACTCACCCCCGTTGTGCCACAGTTTCTTGCAGATTTTTGCCGTACAGATTTCATTGCGGCTTTTCTGGCGCACTGCTTCCTTTCTGGGTGATTGCTTTGGTAGGTGGGTTCACTCGCATCGTGATCACCATTGTACTTATTTATTTTCAGTTGTATCTAGTAAATTCCATCAACCAGACTTGTATATTTATTTAAGACTTAGAGACCAGTTGTTTATTATTTCGACCTTAGAGTCGCGCGTTGTATTATTATGCATTTCATGCTGTTTGAGTTTCCTTTTCAGTTATGATCCTCGCCATTCGGCGTTGTATATTATTATTGCTTGCGTGGTTGTGACCGTCGATTGACGAAGAGCTAGCTCCCGCTTGGGGATGCCTTTTATCATTATGCATACATTATTCTTGTTGTACCCCTTTTGGGGCCAGTATTTACAAAGGAAACTCTGCCGAAATTTTCAGAAAAGACTTGAGGATTTAAAAATGCATATTCGGCTTACTTATTTAAAATCCTTGTTTTCAAAACATGTTTTCTTCACTTCTTTAAAACTAGTTCTACTTCATTTATTATTTAAAATGGTTTTAGATTTCTGGGCTTTTGGCTTATTTGAATTAGGTGAAGTCCTATAGACTTCATATGATTCAAGGGCCAGTCACATGCTATTCATAACCCAATGAGCACATGTATACTATCTTAGGTGAACAAAGTAACATCAATGGCTTACGAGACCTATCCACCGCCTCTCGTCGGGGTCTCGATCGGTATACACTAGTCTACTCTATGCCCAGTCTCGAAACTCTCATGACTAGGGATATTTAAGGATGTGCTTATAGATCACCAGCTCCCACGTATATGATCGTCATCATAATGCTGGTAATCAAGCAAGAATCCTATGGGCACTATCAACATGTAATAATGATGATAAAGAAAAACCAGATAGCATACTATCATCTCGAGTAAGACCGTTCTACCGGTATAGGTCCTCCTTCAATCATCATAATCACCTGCCTATGATTATGATAATTGCCTTGAGGGCACTATAGCCAACATCAGGCAGTCTAACGCCCAGGAGGCGGGGGAAGTGTCGCAGTGGGAGCCGATCCAGCGGGCCGATGTCCTACTTTCCGAGAAGGCTTTGAGCTGGGTGGGAGCTAGTCCCGCGCGCTTCGGGGGTAACTTAGGGTTTCGTCGATTAATTTTGGCTTGGCATGATATTATCGTTTCTGTTGCTGACCTTTTTCTTCCGTTTTCTTCTGCAGAGCCAATGGATCGTTTGAAGATCATGGCTGCCAAGGCACAGGGGATAAAAGGCGGCTGCGCTAGCTCGTCCAGACCCGCACCGAGTGTAGTCCCCCGGCAAGCCCCTTCCGCCAAGGTCTCCGTAGCCCCTCCCGTCTCGGAGGAACGCCGTAGCTGAGGGCAAAAGCATGCCCGGGATTTGGTGCCTCGGGCCAGGACAGAAGTGTCGTCTTCTGCCGAGTCTCTGCTCAAGAGGCAAAAGAGAGTGGTTTCCCGGCCACCCTCGGCCGAGATATAGGTGCAGGAGGGAGAATTCTGCATCGAGGTGCCTTCGGGGCTCTCTATAGCCGATAGCTTGCTGGCAGACATGGAGAAGGCGGCGGGGGCCAAGATTTCCCGGGGCACTATGAAGGCCCAAGTGGCCGTGATAGCCCAGGAGGCCGTTCAGGTTGGTAATTTTCTAAAAATTCCCAAGTGTTTTTTCTCTGTTTAGATTCTAAAAATGGTTCATGTTTTTCTGCAGGTCCTCCAGCATTGCGTCCTTATTGTCTCTATGGAGGCCGAGGAGGTGGCCCCGGCGATAAAAAGGCCGGAGAGTCTTCCTCGCTTGAGGAAGAGCTCCTTACCTAGCTGAAGGAGGCGGAGGACAAGGCGGCCTCCCTGGACTCGAGGTTAGTCGCGGAAGGCCTGACGGTCGCGAAGCTGAAGGAGTTTCACCGGCTCTTGACCGAATCCAACCGGGCTATTCAGGTCAAGATTGAGGAGATCAACGGGCTCTATAACGCTGTGAAGAGGTAGAGAGACTCGTTCAAGAAGGATGCCCGGACGGCCCATGAGGCGGTGAAGTATGCCGAGGGCAGGGCGGAAAAGGCCGTGGAGGAGTACAGGGGCTCCGACCAATTTTATGTCGACCTTGTCGACTCTGCAGCCGTCGGGTAGCACAACGCCCTCGATGCCTTCAAAGAAGCGATGCCTGGGTTCGACGATCAGGAGTTTCGTGCAAGATATCCCCTTGCCAAGGAAGTGCCTTAGGGTGGCAGCGCCGAGCCGGTGGGAGGAGGTAAGGCCCCAGACGGAAGCGCCGAGCTTGCGGTCGTAATCGAGGCTCCTGGTGGAGGCGCCGAACAGGGGTACGACGGGGAGGTCCTGGCCGTGAAGGGGGTTTGAAGCCGTCGTACGCCTCATTCTCTATTTCCCACCCTCCCCTCTTTTTTGTAGACTTCGGGCATTTTGTAAAGCTGAGGAGCTTATAATACCTTATATATAATTTGGAATATCAATAAAGTATTTTTATCTCGTCTTTGATGTGCCTGGCTGTAATACTTCCGTTCTTGTTTATTTGCAAGTGTGGGTAGATCGGTGTCCCTCCTCTCCCCAGAGTCGAGGTGACGTGGGACAAGCAAACACCAAATATGAACACCAATACAAATAGATTGATGTCCTTCCTCCCCTCGGAGTCGAGCTGACGTAGGACAAGCAAACACCAAATATGAACACCAATACAAATAGATCGATGTCCCTCCTCCCCCCGGAGTCGAGGTAACGCGGGATAAGCGAACACCAAATATGAAAACCAAGTACAAATAAATCGGTGTCCCTCCTCGCCCCGGAGTCGAGATGACGTGGGACAAGCGAACACCAAATATGAACACTAAGTACAAATAGACCGGTCCCTCGGAGTCAAGATGACGCGGGATAAGCGATCACCAAATATGAACACCAAGTACAAATAGACCAGTGTCCTTCCCTCCGGAGTTGAGGTGCCATGGGACAAGCGAACACCAAATATGAACACCCGGTACAAATAGATCAGTGTCCCTCGAATCTAATTGTGGCTGGAGTTCCTCGTAACGAGTGAACCCGAGCTTTATTAACTTAGGTCCTATCAGGAGTTAGTTGGCTTCATGATCGCGCGTCGAATAGAGGTCGGATTATAGACTTCGATGCGGATGCATCGGGCAGGAAGTGTAAGTCTACGTTAGCGCCCCGGCAGTCTACAGACGCCAAATGCGGAATAAAAACTTTTAACTTGGCGCTATCGTATACTTTAACCCGGATCTGCCATTATTGCTAAACTAACAAACTGTAAAGAGTGTAGAAAGGTTATACCGAACGATCCGAGTCCTTCGTTCTTTAACCATCATCCCACGCTCCGTTGCGGCTGCTCCGATCTCGTCGATCTCCGATATCCTCGTCGAGGTGACACCACATCACCGATTCTTTAAACGGGCTCCCGCCTCTGACTCGAGGCAACTCGATCGTCAAGTTTGCCAAAAGAGACGACCAAGAATTGATGTAGAGAATGAGTAGATGACTTTGTCTCGTTCCGTCCAAAACTGTGGACGGACGGTTAATGAAGTTGCCGAGGGACTTGGGTGATGGAATGAAATAAACTGTAAAATTCCATGCACCCCAAATGCTATCATAATCTTTTCACAAAATGAATCATGTGTCAAATGAGAGAGGGGAGGGGCCTTTCTTATAAAGAGAAGGAGGAGGGTGAGTGTAGGAGCAAGAGAGTAACCTTAAGCACAAAATATCATATGTGAACACATAATAATATCTTAAGGAAAACAAGAAAGGTTGGAAATCAAAGCATGAGTCATTATTGCATTAATGACACCATTAATGCACTAATGACTCACAAGCCTCATCATCACTTCTAGAAGCTTCTAGAATGATGACTCACCCTAACAGAAGAAAAGATAAACCCGTCTTTAACCGAATGTTAAAAGACGGCTGATAGAAAACTGGAAACTGGCAACTTCCAAAAGTGATCCTGAAACAACTTTCAGGATAACCCCGAAACTGTATAAATATACCCGCATTTGTATTACGACCGAATACAAATGCAACTGAGACAAAGATATTATACCTACTCAATATAATACTCGGATCCGGCTTAAACCAAAGCCGACCAGTATTATCTGCCCGAAAAATAACACGTGCGTAAACGCACGTGCATTTTCCGAACCCTGCCATAAAACCATACGGCCTCTACAACGTTTCGCCCGAAACTTGGGAAACTGTCTGTGGGGGACTCTAATGACTCTTCAGTACCCTGGCAGTGGGTTTAACCACAAACCGTCAGCGGCACTAGCTATGCGTGACGGTTGCCCACGGACTGAACTTAAGGGAGGCTGATGAGCGCACTCAAGGGTGGCCGATGAGCTAACACATCCAGAAACCCTACTGAGTCTAACAGCGACAATGTATATACAGTCCGGTCCGTTCGTCAATGAGTATCGCATATCCGCCTAGGGGGCTAGTAACGTCAGACCCCCAGAAGCAGTATAAGTCGTGTCGGAGTGAAGCCCAATAACACCCTGAGATACTACTGGAGTACCTACCAGTAAATCTCCTGCCACGGCCATGGGCTATGTGTAATGGCTCTCCTAGACACAGCACGATCTCGCCCCCAATACCGGGAGAGACGAATCCCCTGCCGATCCGCTCACGTGCCTCCATATGGCTCGGGACTGTACCCAAAAGCTACCTGTTTGCACGACTCCTTTGAGCCGTGGTAGGGTAGAAATCAAAGCACAGTGGGAACTCACACGAGACAAATGACGACCTCAGGTCGATGAACTAACCTGTACACATGTCACCTGGGAACTGCTATCTGACGATAGGTATAGTACTAACTAGCAGATTCCCGACGAGTCCTGTCCGGTGTACTCATAACCCAATGAGCACCTGTATACATCTTAGGTGATCCAACTGACACCAGTGGCTTGTGAGACCGGCCACCGCCCCTCGTCGGGGTCTCGACTGTATACACTAGTCTACTCCGGAGTATCGATGCCCTGTCTCGAAACTCCCACGACTAGGGACCACAATTAAGGATATGCATATAAACTATCCAACTCTCACGTATATGATCGCCATCATACAGTTGGTAGTAAAGCCAGATCCTAAGGGCTCTATCAAAGTGTAACATGCAATCAGTCACCTGAACATGTACACGACTGATAAAGGCAAACCAGATAGTATACTATCATCTCGAGTAAGACTGTCCTACCGGGATAGGTCCTCCGCAATCATTGCAATCACGTACCTGCGATCCAATAATTGACTATGAGGGCACTATCTCCAACAATCTCCCACTTGCACTCAAGGCTAATTATTGCGATGTCGACTACTCACAGCCCGTGTGAAACCGAACATCCAACTCCTCTACTAATCAGTTTCACAAAGCCCGTTTGTAAAACTATTGTGTTCGAGAAATAGCCTCAGTGAGTGGATCCGCCTAGAAGTTTCTTTCTTTATCTCTCTTAATCTCAAGTTCGCGGAGAATGCCATCTCCCGAATTGAGTAGTACCAGTCTTAGAATATGTCTGGATGTCTGATGGGACCTTAGTTTATAAATGAACTCCATATCCAAACTTCTTAGACTGTATGGATCACTGAACCTAATCAGTATCCGGCACCTTGCCACCCACAGTATCCTCTGGAACCACCTGTCCATAATACTGTCCCTCGTCAGAGGGAAAACTAAAACTCTGACAATCACTCTGTCATCCATGTCACCTTTGAAGCCTGGAATGATAACCGTCTCCCGAAAGAGGCTGCCATTATCAAATCCGTAGAACATGTACTAATGTTCTAAAACTGCTTCCTTATGTTTCTCCAGGATTGGATTAATACAAACTTATTGCATCTAGTGCAAAAACAACATTTGGTGCGGTACTTGACATCTCATGATTGACTCAATTGCCTAAGCAAGTGATCTGCCAATCATGCACATCCCTCTCCCCTTTAGTCTATACGACACCTTTAGAGAGGGTGACTCCATCACCTGCAGGTACACTACCATGCTAGGAGTCAACTATTCTAAAAACCATTAGAATATCTGTCAAAGTACCCACATTGGGAAACTACCCAAATCCAGATCTAAAACCATAGATCCAGAAACCAGAATGTCAAATATTATATCCATGTCTTGTCTGGAGAAACAACTGTGTGACGACCATAGTACAACCGATCGTAGTATAGGAATTTTACTTCCCACTCTGTGTATGTCATCCAGATACCATGACATCACACCCTACTACCTTCTTAACAGATCCATCCACTATTCTGATGAAGTCAAACCTATGACTTTCACATCAAAATTAGATGATCTATCTCCGCTATAACTGCTCTAGTCTATAAATAGACATAAGCTACTTGCCCACTATCCTTCCGATGCTCCCACTGACTACGACAACCCTCTGGCAGAATAATATACACGTACACTTCTAAAGCTAGTTTAGAACGACGCTATACTTATCCTCCTGCCTGGTCTCATAGTCTGGAACAACAGTAGTGTCAAGTCTGGGTAGATAAGAACCTCCCTATCACCGTCCTTGAGGCTACCGGAGTACCTCTCGGGTGTCTGAGGTTACCCACCAAATCTGCGGAGTGGTTATTGGAATGTCAAACCTGATTGAATATATAGGTCCTATTAAATTTTCCGTAATCGTTCGCGGTTCTGGAATCACTTCCAGTTCTACCATACTCCCACTACTGTTTTCTGAAAAAGATCCATTTTACTAAAACTGTGGCGAGTCAAGAACAATATCACTATTGATCTTCCAAATGGTAGAATATCAACCCTCGTCATAGCCAGGGTCAACCCACAAACAGCCATTACAGAAACGTGCCCTGAGTTATCCAGAGTCTGGTTTTAAGCATAAGCTGGACAACTCCCCGTACTTTAGTTTCTTTTAAGGTACGATCCATTCTATATCCAATATAGAAACTTTGGCACTAATTTAATTGGAACCAAGATTCAAATTATGCAGCTGTCTCCAGTGCATATCAACTTAATGGAAAGAGGCTAATCAGCATTACTCAACTTAGGAAACCATCCAATTATGAGTAACCTGAAAGAGAAACACGTTTCTCAAAACCATCACTATCATCTGAATACCAATCAAAAGAATCTACATCTTCGATCTCTTTGAAGAATCCCGATACTTGTGATACCTGGTTCTCTACTTTATTCTTATACCCACAACTTCTCAAAACTTAGACCTTGTATTTCTACGAAACACTTGTCTAAATACTAGAGAAGTTATAAGTAAACAGAACAAAGTACGAGGACCTACCCCTTTGTCCTTAAGGACACTGGACAACATACAATACTCTGTATAAGTCCGCTGAGTTGAACAACTCATAACCTGTGCGTTGTAGGTGGAAAACTGTACCCTGGCGATTTCTTCAAATATCACCAATTACAACGAATTCCGATATAATGAGGATGATCACCTAATTCCCAATATCTTACTCCCACTCATCATCTGTAAAACCATACAGATATGAGAATGAAACCTGGTAAATACATACCCTTGGAGTAAGTGTCTAATCGGGAAAACAGTTTTTCCTTAACAATGCACTGAAACATGAAAATGTTTCGTAGGGGTATCCTGGTATTCATAGCAATGCCTCTTTCATAATCCAATTCATGACTTCAACCGTATATTTTATTGCCGTCTCTCCAAATCCCCTTTATTTGTCTTTAGTCGTTACCTTCTGTACACCATCGTCAGGCTAAATGGTTTTCTTCCTTCCCTACCGTTCGGCACCAGCCTATGGTTTGGAAGAAGACTATCCAGTAAGCATAATAGGTGTACCCTCCTAAACCAAGGAGTACTCGCATCTCGAGAGAAGGTTACGATAAAAGACAACTGAATAATACCTTATTCTTTTAAAGGTGAAATAGGAGTGGCGATGAAGTACGCGGTTTTGGTCGTGAATGATATCAGTCGCAATTTACTTTGCCCTCTTTCTAATCCCTTTATCTTGTCTTTACATATTACCTTCTGCACACCCTACTTAGGCTAACTGGTTTTCTTCATTCCCTACCTTTCGGCACCTGCCTATGGTTTGGAATAAGACTATCCAATAAGCGTAATAGGTATACTCTCCTAAACCAAGGAGCTCTCGCAACCTGAGAGAAGGTGATAATAAAAGACAACTGAATAAACCAATTCTATTTCTCCTGAACCTGGATCCATCCTCGAAGAAGTCCCTTCGAGTTCGTATATAACCATACGATGGATCTATCCAATGGAAGTGGATATCCGTAGTAAAACGGGTGTTCAGAGAAATGCAAAGGGTAAAAGAAGGAGTGGCAATGACTTATGCAACATAGACAATCCAAAAGCCAGTATTTTAAGAAGGTTCGGTCAATCTGGTCACTGAGTTATAGTCTAGGGTCGGTCAAAGGTCGCTGCCAAAGAGAGAGAGAGAAAAGAAACACTCTGCGTGCACTCTAACCTAGATCAGAATGGTCATAACTTTATCTAATCCGGAAACCTCCCACTGTCCTGTCAAATTCTCCTCCAAACCTAAAGAAGAATCAATCGGGATCACCCGAAGAGTAAACCAACTCATCAGTGGGAATCGGGATCCAACTCTCATCGCATGATAACGTGATGGAATGCATCCACGTTACTCATACTCCAGAAGGTATGCGCACACTTGGCAAGTTTCAGTTTCTTTAGAAACTCCCGATAGGATTTTTGCCCCATGTTCTTATGACCTTGGCGAATGTCAACAAATCATAAGTCACATGTCAAGTTCTGCCCGTCATTATCTTGTTAATTTGAACCCACCCGTACATACCCTTGACGAAAGCCAACAAGGTAATACGACTGTCCCAAACCAACACATCTATCTATGCAACAAATGAATACCCCAGCAACTACCAAACACTATGCCTTGACGAAAGCCAACAAACATAGCTTGAATATTACTGACCATCCATAAGAAACGACGGAGGGCTACGGCTGGTTTTTGGCGAAAAACCTTTAGCGTAATGAACTTGATCTCGTTGAAGGAACCTGATAGCTTTTTAAAATATAGTGACGAAAAACCTTTGCTAAAGAGGTCACTCCCGGTGAAGGGATCTCGGCTCTTTCCCCGTGGAATGAGGTGCAGGATATTCCACTGAATACCGCTATGCAAAGCAACATGTAATCGGCTATAGTGAAGTTATTACCCTGACGCAAACTTCTGCCCAAGGGGTCAGTCCCGGTGAAGGGATATCGGCCCTTGCCCCGTCGAATGAGGTGCAGGATATTCCACTGAATACCGCTATGCAAAACAAAAGGAAACGTCTTTGCAATAACACCTTTTAAATTTGTTCCAACAACATCAAACAGGTTTGTTTTACTTTTCATTGATCAGAATCAACGCAGTCCCATCAATCAATCACACCAGAAAAGAACGAAAATAAAATGTACGTATATGCCATCCGCATTCGTCACTGGGTCCCGTCATCACCCGTTAGGTTACTTAACTAACGACAGAGTGGAGACTGGACTAGCGCGGGTGTAAAACATATACAACATCTAATAGTATATAAACCAATATACATAATCGCTCCAGGCGTGATAATATGCAACATTACAGAAAAGTAATAAGCATCACAGAACAATACAGATATCTGGGATCCCCGGGTTTCACAGAGCCGCTGCTGAAACCCGACGTTCCCCTGTCGTGTGGATAGCCTGTGCAATGAAACCTAGACCCCTACGGGTGCGGCAAGTTACCCGCCAAAACCTGAAGCGAGGCAGTCCCCACAGCATAGTGAATGGAACACCCGGCACTTCACGGAATCCGGTAAACTTGGGCACCCCTCCTTGGGTCAACCTGTACCCCTTACGAGTGCGGCGAATAGTCTGCCAATTCTGAAGTGGGGCCCCTCTGCCTCTCAAAGCCATGAGATGCGGACCCGTTGCTTTCCCGAACCCGGCTATCCGTGCACTCCGTCTCGGGGTAAAACCTAGTACAGTAATGAAAAATAGTACAATAGGTACATCGACCGCAACCTGGTCGTGCCCCAAAAGAATATTATACAACAGGCAGTGACGGCAGTCCACAAGTTGGACGCTCGCCCCGCAATATCAAATGTACAAATAAACACAAACTGTACTACCATTGCACACTGCTATCCATCACGACAAATCCGCAACAATACAGCACAACACAGAACATCAACGCGAATGTCATGTTCGCAAACCCGTCTAAAAGAACTATAGCAATCAAACGCGGTTTACCGATCAAATGGCATTCCCGGTCGGAGATATAATGTAAGCACTGTAAACTAACGTGTTTAAATTTCGATCGACCAAATATCAAAAATGGGCCCCACTGCTTACTGGTGAACAGTAACAAAACCTGGGCAAAAATGATTTTTATCAAAAACCCCAAAATCCAACAAAGAACCCACTGACCAAATTTGGGAGCACGTGCTCCCCACATGGCCGCGGTTGCGCGGCCAAACCATGGGTTTGGCCGCCCTTCCGCGGCGGCTTGTAGGGATCACGACCCTAAATTTTGTCGTGACTCTTAGAAATGCCTGCTCAGATTTTTAAGACATCCAGAAATAAATTTTAAGACCATTTAAAATCAACAGAAACTGTCGAGCAAGGATTTTGCCGTTTTCGATTTTCGGTTCGATCGATGTTTTGAACGCGTTAGCACAAGTTAGTATAGCAAAATGGTTAGGCTCTGATACCACTGTAAGTCTACGTTAGCGTCCCGGCAGTCTACAGACGCCAAATGCGGAATAAAAACTTTTAACTTGGCGCTATCGTATACTTTAACCCGGATCTGCCATTATTGCTAAACTAACAAACTGTAAAGAGTGTAGAAAGGTTATACCGAACGATCCGAGTCCTTCGTTCTTTAACCATCATCCCACGCTCCGTTGCGGCTGCTCCGATCTCGTCGATCTCCGATATCCTCGTCGAGGTGACACCACATCACCGATTCTTTAAACGGGCTCCCGCCTCTGACTCGAGGCAACTCGATCGTCAAGTTTGCCAAAAGAGACGACCAAGAATTGATGTAGAGAATGAGTAGATGACTTTGTCTCGTTCCGTCCAAAACTGTGGACGGACGGTTAATGAAGTTGCCGAGGGACTTGGGTGATGGAATGAAATAAACTGTAAAATTCCATGCACCCCAAATGCTATCATAATCTTTTCACAAAATGAATCATGTGTCATATGAGAGAGGGGAGGGGCCTTTCTTATAAAGAGAAGGAGGAGGGTGAGTGTAGGAGCAAGAGAGTAACCTTAAGCACAAAATATCATATGTGAACACATAATAATATCTTAAGGAAAACAAGAAAGGTTGGAAATCAAAGCATGAGTCATTATTGCATTAATGACACCATTAATGCACTAATGACTCACAAGCCTCATCATCACTTCTAGAAGCTTCTAGAATGATGACTCACCCTAACAGAAGAAAAGATAAACCCGTCTTTAACCGAATGTTAAAAGACGGCTGATAGAAAACTGGAAACTGGAAACTTCCAAAAGTGATCCTGAAACAACTTTCAGGATAACCCCGAAACTGTATAAATATACCCGCATTTGTATTACGACCGAATACAAATGCAACTGAGACAAAGATATTATACCTACTCAATATAATACTCGGATCCGGCTTAAACCAAAGCCGACCAGTATTATCTGCCCGAAAAATAACACGTGCGTAAACGCATGTGCATTTTCCGAACCCTGCCATAAAACCATACGGCCTCTACAACGTTTCGCCCGAAACTTGGGAAACTGTCTGTGGGGGACTCTAATGACTCTTCAGTACCCTGGCAGTGGGTTTAACCACAAACCGTCAGCGACACTAGCTATGCGTGACGGTTGCCCACGGACTGAACTTAAGGGAGGCTGATGAGCGCACTCAAGGGTGGCCGATGAGCTAACACATCCAGAAACCCTACTGAGTCTAACAGCGACAATGTATATACAGTCCGGTCCGTTCGTCAATGAGTATCGCATATCCGCCTAGGGGGCTAGTAACGTCAGACCCCCAGAAGCAGTATAAGTCGTGTCGGAGTGAAGCCCAATAACACCCTGAGATACTACTGGAGTACCTACCAGTAAATCTCCTGCCACGGCCGTGGGCTATGTGTAATGGCTCTCCTAGACACAGCACGATCTCGCCCCCAATACCGGGAGAGACGAATCCCCTGCCGATCCGCTCACGTGCCTCCATATGGCTCGGGACTGTACCCAAAAGCTACCTGTTTGCACGACTCCTTTGAGCCGTGGTAGGGTAGAAATCAAAGCACAGTGGGAACTCACACGAGACAAATGACGACCTCAGGTCGATGAACTAACCTGTACACATGTCACCTGGGAACTGCTATCTGACGATAGGTATAGTACTAACTAGCAGATTCCCGGCGAGTCCTGTCCGGTGTACTCATAACCCAATGAGCACCTGTATACATCTTAGGTGATCCAACTGACACCAGTGGCTTGTGAGACCGGCCACCGCCCCTCGTCGGGGTCTCGACTGTATACACTAGTCTACTCCGGAGTATCGATGCCCTGTCTCGAAACTCCCACGACTAGGGACCACAATTAAGGATATGCATATAAACTACCCAACTCTCACGTATATGATCGCCATCATACAGTTGGTAGTAAAGCCAGATCCTAAGGGCTCTATCAAAGTGTAACATGCAATCAGTCACCTGAACATGTACACGACTGATAAAGGCAAACCAGATAGTATACTATCATCTCGAGTAAGACTGTCCTACCGGGATAGGTCCTCCGCAATCATTGAATCACGTACCTGCGATCCAATAATTGACTATGAGGGCACTATCTCCAACAGGAAGAAGCCGGGCCGCCTCGAGACAAGGGCTTCGGGTCCACGGCGTAGCTGGGAAAGAAGCTGCCCATTGAGGGCGGGCCGAGTAAGAAGCTACTCGGCCGCTTCGTGGTGAGGTCTTTGGATCCGCAGCGTAGCCAGGCAGGAAGCTACTCGGCTGCCTTATGGTGAGGGTTTTGGATCCACAGCGTAGCCAAGCAGGAAGATGCCTGCCGCGGATGGGCCGAGAAGGAAGCTACTCGGCTGCCTTATGGTGAGGTCTTTGGATCCACAGTGTAGCCGAATAGGAAGCTGCTCGCTGCAGATGGGCCAGGCAAGAAGCTACTTGGCCGTATCATGGTGAGGGCTTTGAATCCGCAGCGTAGCCGGGCGGGAAGCTACCTGCTGCGGATGGGCCGAGCAGGAAGCTACCCGGCTGCCTCATAGTGAAGGCTTTGGATCCGCAGCATAGCTGGGTGGGGAGCTGCCCGCTGCGGATGGGCCGAGTAGGAAGCTACTCGTCCACCTTGTGGTGAAGGCTTTGGATCTACAGCGTAGCCGGGCAAGAAGCTGCCCGCTGCGGATGGGCCAAGCAGGAAGCTACTCGGCCTCCTCATGGTGAGGGCGTAGTGTAGAAACTATAATAACTTTAGTTGACATAAAAAGAGTAATCTTATTATTCGAAAGAGTACAATTTTATATGTACAATTTAAGATTTTCGGCATTATGTGGCCGTGGAAAGTCACGCCCCAATGAAACCTGGAAGCGGTAGGCTTTGCCGGGCAATGTCTCAGTGAAGAAGAAGGGACCATCCCACTTCTGGGAGAATTTGTGCACCTTCCCTTGGTCCTTGAACTCGTTTCGATGCAGAACTAAGTCTCCTGCCTTGAAAGCTTGATATTTAACCCGGGCATTGTAATACCGGGCAGTCAGCTGCTTATTTGCGGCCATCCTTATTTGCGCCCAATCTCTCCTATCCAATAGGATATCTAGGTTGCTTCGAAGTGCCAATACATTGGCCTCGTCGTCGAAGTGTTCGACTCGATAGCTAAGAAGGCCGATCTCTACTGGGACAATTGCCTTGGTGTTCTAACAGAGGCTAAACAGGGTTTCCCCCGTTGGTGTTTTTCTTGATGTTCGCAATGCCATTAAAAACCATGGTGCTTCGGGTCCACGGCGTAGCCGGGAAAGAAGCTGCCCATTGAGGACGGTCCGAGCAAGAAGCTACTCGGCCGCTTTGTGGTGAGGGCTTTTTGGCTAAAAGTTTCTCGACTCAACCGTCCTGTTTTCCTTCCATGCGGGCTTTTAGGCCCCAGATGACACCTCGGTTCGCTACCTCAGCTTGCACGTTGCATTGCGGATGCATGACCGCGGAAAACTTCATCAATATATGATAGTCGTTGCAGAATTCTTTGACTTTATCATTTTCAAAATTGGTTCCATGGTCGGTGACGATGCACCTTAGGATTCTGAATCGGGCAATTATATTATTCTGCAGGAACTTCATCATAGAGGTGGCATCCGGTTTTCTGATCGGTATGGCTTCGACCCACCTCATAAAGTAGTCCACGGCGACAAGAATGTATTTGTGTTAATTAGTCAAATTTATTGCACATTTGTATGGACATTTTCCCTATTATTGTTAACTACTAAAAAGAGTTATTTGTAAATTAAGAACATATATGGGTTTATTTGTAAAAAGACTATTATCATATATTTCTTCATTTATAATTAATATAATTGAGAAATATATGCATATCATATTTAAATAAAAAATCCATGAGATTATTTATTATTAAAATATGCATATCATATCAAATAATTTTAACTAATATTCTTAAAATATCATATCAATTATTTGGTTGAAATAATTGTTCCCGACAAATTTTTTGGCTAAAACCTACTTGTTCCCTTATAAAAGGGGTGAGAGTCCTCAAAATTTGGCCTCACGTATTAAACACGTGGGCGCTCATATGCAAAGCATATGAGCGTTGAAAGCAAACAACTAAGGGCCAAACACGCCTCATATGTTAAACACGTGAGCACTCATATGCAAAGCATATGAGCGCTAAACATAAATAATTAATGGCCAAACAGGCCTCACGTGCTAGACACGTGAGCGCTCATATGTAAAGCATATGAGCGCTGAAAATAAACTAAATAAAACAATTAATGGCCAAACAAGCCTCACATGTAAAACATGTGAGCGCTCATATGCAAAGCATATGAGCGCTGAACATAAACAGGCTAAAATCCACAGCAGGGGTCACGTGTTAAACACGCGAGTTCTCTTGCCTCTCACATGCAAGGCATGTGAGCGTCCCAATTAAAAATGTTCCCATTAAATTCTATGTGATAAAATTAAATCCTATTTAGGAAATATTTTCCCTGATCTTTCTAATATGGAAAGATCTTTCTCTAACAGAGAATCCTGAATTTAAAATCCGATGGTGATAAAATATCACCAATTAAATCATCTGGTTGAATAAAATTCTATCATAGGAAAAATATTTTCCTAATCTTATTAAACTAACAAGATATTCATATGTTAAGAATAAAATTATATGTTAAACTAACGAGAAATCCATATGATAGAATTAAATTCTATATTAGGAAAATATTTTCCTAATCTTGTTAAACTAACAAGATATTCATATGATAGAATAAAATTCTAATCTGGTTAAAACTAACAAGATATTCATAATCTTATTAAACTAACAAGAAATATTCTCTGTTACACAGAGAGCTTTTGGATTAAAAATCCAACGGTGAATAAAATTCACCGATTGTTCTAAAAGATCATGGAATCAATCATGATCTCTCAATGAGAGATTCTCTTAATAAATTGATTCTTATTCTTCTCATATAAATAAGAGCAAGGAGAGGAGGAGGAGACCACCCCATAATCTTCTAAAAAAATATACAGAAGCCTCCCAAAATCTCCCACAAAACAAAAGAGAATTCAATTCTCAAACCAAGAGTTTAACTCTTCTCAAAGAACTTAGTTCTTTCTATGGATCTGAGATCCGCAAGACAAATCTCCCACAAGTTGAGAATTTAATTCTCATCGAAAAGATCTTGTTCTTGAGAATCAAAGATTCATGGAAGAACGAATTTGAAAAGGAAAAAGATGGAGTTCAAATCAAGAACATACTTTCTTCAAATCAAGAACTCAGTTCTTTAAAGAACTCGAATCAAGATCCTCAAAATACTGATCTTGGTAATCGTTAATGGTCAAAATACCTCTAACAGAGGTTTAACCTCTAGGAGAAGATGGAGTTCAAATCAAGAACATAGTTTCTTCAAATCAAGAACTCGGTTCTTTAAAAAACCCGATTCAAGATCCTCAAAATAATGATCTTAGTGATCAAAATACCATTAACAGAGAAACATCAGCAGAGATTAAATTTCTAAAAGAACTCAGCGCTTCACGTGAAAAGCACGTGAGCACTCAAGGCCAAGTTATATAGCGCCTCACGTGAAACACACGTGAGCGTCGGGAAAAGTTAGTGTTTAGCACTATTGGAGCACCTCACGTGAAACACACGTGAGCACCACAAAAGTTAGTGCTTAGCAGTATTGCAGCGTCTCATGTGATATACACGTGAGCGCTCTATTCAGCTAAGTTCTTAGCACTCCTGGGTATTACAGAAACCCAATCTTATCCTGATGATCTTTCACTTATGATCTTCCGACGGATATTCATCCCACATCTCTCCTCAAATCTGGAAATTGGTTCAAGGGTACATCTCTCCACACCTCTGATATACGTCGTTGTAATTCTTCAACGTCTTCAGAGAGGTGGCGGGTCCCGACAACCAACAACTCTTTGGTGCACTCCCAAACCGATGAGCACATCCTGATACGGACCGCAACGTCCTTAAACTAGCTACGGACCGAAACTTCCTTAAATTAACAATGGACCGAAACGTCCTTAAATTAAAACAATAGAGCCCAAATGCTCTTTTGTTGGATCTGAATAATCCTAAAATCTTGTTAAGTGGATCTTAGTCTCAAATTGGACTAACGTGTCCTTAACAAAAAAAAAAACAATCGAGCTCCAACTGCTCACAAACTTTTAAGTTGATCTTAATATCAAACTAGATTAACGATCCTTAAATAAAAATCCAAATCTAAAATATACGGATTTGGACTAATCGCGCTCTACGGGCGGTGACATAAATTAGTTTCCGTATACAATCCACGGGCAACCAAAAATAAAACAAACACACACGATACGAAGTGAACTTCCGGAGCTGGAGAAAGTGGTTATCGCTATGCGGTAACGTAATTAACTGCAGGGGCTTACGCCTGCAGGGAAGAGCATCCCCACAATCAAAAACCCCTCAGAAATGAGGGGGGATCTGACGAAGTCTGCTACAACGGCCGCATCCGTCCAAACCTCCGATACACGGTGCCATAAATCAACTTGGCATCTTCGGTGTAACAACCCTAAACTTTCTATAAGATTTTTTTTCAAAATACAGAAAAGAGTATCTATGCCTGAGTACAAGCTATAAGTTTGATTTGCTTTTGAACAGCAAGAAAGGGCTTGTAGCTCATTGGTAAGAGCTTGCACTGCTGAACCAAAGAGCCAGAGTTCAAATCCCATCAGCCACATTATCTTTTTATTTTGATTTCTTTTAATCTTTTTAGAAGCCCAAGAGTCTACACGTGCATAACTCGTAAAAACCAAGAGTCACACATAAAACAAACTGGTCCACGAGTCAAGACCAAGCACCGGGGGACACGTGGCAACCTGACTCGGACCGACTCGGCCAACTCGGGCCGGTGACTCGGGTGAATCGACTACCGCCGCCGGCCCGAGTCAGCCCAAACCCTAATTTCTTTAAACCCCTGTGACCTTTGAACTACCCCCATTAGCCCTGTATTATTTAATTTACCTGCACATTTACATAGAAAATTAAAACCCCATTTAATCCATATTTTAATACAATTTTTATCACACCCTTTCATCTACCCTAAATCCTAGTTTTTCCTATAAATACCACCCCTCAAATCACCCCCTCACTCACAAATCTCTGCCCAAACTCTCAAGAAAATTCCCAAGTCTTTTTGTGCGCAAGTGGAGTTAGCAAAGGGCGAACCTCCGACGAACTTCCGACGGCAATCCGAGGAGTTTCCGGTGACGAAACGACGCACCGGTGTTTCCCTAACCTTTCTCTTCCTCTTCTCTTGGCTCTAATACTGTAAGTCACTTCTCCCCCTTCTCTTTACTATTATACAAATTTAGAATTCTAAAACCCGACGGAAGTGGAGTTAATCCGACTTTCGATTCGGTTTTTCCTTAAAAAATCATATTTTTCTTAAACACAATAATACCAAACTCTCACATCATGATCATTAAATATTAACAAAACATATTGACAAGTTTCATATCAAAAGAATTCGTATTTCAATTTTTATCGCACATTTACAGAAAAATACCATATAGTTTAGTTTCGACATAAAACATCATTACCCCTTACTATACCTTTAGATAGTTCACGTGGTAATAACCTAGCTCCTCACAACACTCATATGTAATATAGCATGATGATATTTGGGAACATAGTTTTGGGAAAATACGATTTTACACAAAACTACCTCAAACTTATAAAAACCTTTTTCTACAAGATGTGTATTTTTAACAAATCTTTGCAATGTGCCGCTACAACCCATTTTGGGGAACCCGTTTGGGATGGTGCGAATTATCTCATATTCTCGGTCTTAGTAGTACGAGATGCAGACCTCCGCAAGGAGCATACGGTCTCGAAAGATTTAAAAATACAATTTTCTTTAGAAAATGTGATTTCTATTATAAATAAAACTTATATTTTTAATAAATAAATATATATGTAATTAATATCAAAATATCTATTTTTCGTATTTATAATATTCCACATTTCCAAAATTCAAGAAAAACATTCCATTTACAAGAAAATACCATACAATTCCAATATTACAAATAAATACCATATATTATGAAATTAGGTTTATTTCACTAGAAATGTCACATTGATAAAATATATATCAATGAAAACTATAAAGACGATAATAAAATACTTGAGGTGTATTTTGAAAATTATACAAAATTATTTTTACATAAAACCCCTCAAGTTATATTAAATTACAATAAGGACCCTAGTAAATATAGATTTAAGCGGGACCAGTCTCTTGAGCCTCAGGGAGCCGGAGATATGGATGTTTGCCTATTTAAGGTAGACAAATTAACAAATGGTGTTATCAACACGGTAATCGTCTTTGAAAAAGACACAAATCCTGCCGTCCATGTGCAGCAGTTACTGATAACACCAAAACCTAATTCATGATTCAATTTCCTTTTTAATTGTCTGACTCAGACTGAGTCTCAATATATATACAATCTGACTTGAATGAGATTCAAGTATAAAACTACAATACAATAGGAATCCACGAATCCATATAATCAATTTGTTCAATCTATCAATACAACTTGACTAAACCGAACCATGGATATACATCCATCTACATGATCATCCAGTTACATCCATTTACTGATATCATGGTTCGGAAAGTTATCCATCTATACAATTCAATTTACAAGACAATACTATACCAACAATACAATCAAGATATCGCGGGGTTTATAAGAGGTAGACTGGTACGGAATATGTTAAAGGTGGTACGAGGTGGACACTTAAGACGTAATTACATCCATGCCGTTGTTCCATGGTATTATCGACGGAGCCTTGTACTACAGGTTACCAAAGTCCCCGGTGTAAGTGGGACTCCTCTCATATACACTGGCATCTTCTGTACCAAGCTACAAACAACAGCGTTAACACTAAATACAACATTATAACAATATAATAAAACTTTAAAAGCTACTCTCTCTGTCTATTCTACTTCTCCCTTATCTTTGGGACTTACCGAGCGATTGTTCACTGACGACATTCCTTTTCTTTCTTCTATGGAATGTGGTCAGGTGGATCGGACCTTCAGGAGATCGAGCCCACCAGCGAGGATTTGGATCAGCTGACTTTCGACCCAGAGCTTTAGATTCCTTATACACATTTACATTCTGTATTTTCTATTTCTGTTATGCCACTGTTTAGGTATTGCTTTCCATTCCATGTATTTACTTTTCAGAGGTATTGTAAAATGAATATTAATAAATAAAGTTGTTGTTCATTTATATTTTGTCTCTTGTATATTTTACTTATATTGCTTAGTTACGCTTAGCGTATTTACTTCTGAGTAAATACGTAGCAGCCTCACCGCGTCCCCTGCCCGTACACCGGGAAGTGGGGCGTGACATTCGAAGAAGTGGATGGATAAAACAAATAGTATCTGCCCCCAAATTCAGGCAAAACGATCCATCTCGGTTTCGTCTCTGTTTTCGGCGGTAAACAGATTCCGGCACGCCCGGTGGGACCTTTTCCTCTTTCCACTCCACACTTCGTGTGTCGTGTTCGCGAACAAATCGTCGTTTACTATGGTTTTCCCTGGATTCGAGCTACTAAAATTTGGTGTCTTTCTCCTCTACAGAGAAAAGAAGATTAATGGCTTCCAAGTGTACCTGCAACAGCAACTCCCGCTCCGTCCCCGCTGGAGGAGTGACATACGGGCCAAATGCGGCCTGCATATTTTCAATGCCAGTAGAACAGGTGACTCAAGCCACCACTGTATTATTTTTCGGGACCATGCTCCCACCAGCAAGCTTCAGCGCCCCAGTGCCATCACAGGAAGCTCCCAAGAAGTCTCGATCGACTTGCAACCACCATGACCCCTTTCAACGGGTCGTCCAAGTCTGCCACCTCAGTCTTCAACAGGCAGAGCCAAAGCTCAAGTGGGCCCGCAAAGAGGCTCGCAATACCTGAAGGGGTTATCTCGAAGCGGATAGCCGTTCCAGCTCCGACGGGTGAAGTCATCAAAAGTGTTTCTCCTACCAGAAAGTCGGCCTTCGAAAGATTGGACATTCTCTCTCAATGGACGTCAGTCTTCGACCGAATGGCACTAGCAGCAACCCTTCACCAAAGCAGGGGGCACGACGGAGCCTCTTCCACAGATGAGGTGGTCCCATTTGCAAGGCACGCTTGACGTCGCCACTGGCGCCGAGTGAGAAGAGCTGGAGGCAACTCCCCTTATGATACTACACCAGCTCCAATGGTGGAAGTTGACGCTGCTGTTCCAACCGGGAACAACTTTGAACCGCTAAGGAGGGTGCACAAAAACTCCTCAACCGTGGTGCTGAAGAAATCTCCTCCACCTGCTGAAAACACGACGCAGGCAAAGCCGGAGCAGCCCCCTCAGCGGCTCTCCTCCCAAATCCACAGGGTCTGGCGGAAGTCCAAGATTCTGTGATCAATAAGAACTACTCTCGTCAACCGGAGAAAATGAAGCTTCGACAAGAGGGAAGTCATCCCTCTAGCATGCAGAGAGGGACTTCTCAGGCGCCTGTTAAAATAGCTCCCTCGACTTTGACTTCTCACAAAAAGAGAAGGCCAGAGAATCTACCACCACCGGCGGCAAAGTCCCAAGGGTGATGGATCCAAACGCCCCAAGTCTGGGGGCATGATCGTGCACGCGGTGTACATGGCTTCCAGAAAAGAGGAAATCCATGCTTCTGTAGGCCATCGACCACTCACTCGGTCGTTGACAAAAGCTCAGGAGCAACAACAAAAGCTCCAAGAAATGCTGATAAAAATGTCAGCACTCACCGGGCAGAAAGAAAGTCGGGAATCAATGTCTGAGCAACGTCACTAACAAGAGACCGACACCGAGTTCTTGCGAAGGGTGCTGGAAAGGAAGGATAAGGAGGCCGCAGAACAGGCTGCTAATATAAAACAAATGGCGTTTCTGTTCCAAGACATGGTTGGGATGATGATCCAGCCGGAACCTCTAGCCAAAGACCCTCCGATAATCATCGAAGACGACAGAGGGGAAACGTCAAACCCTCCTCCGGCTGTCTCAGTAGACCAAGAAGAGACAATTTCCAAGGCTGCCCTTGATGACTACATAGCTCAACAAATACGAGCTCATCAAGCGAGTGAAGCGGCATGCCAAGTCGTCAGAACTGGGCGACATTATCCAGGCTGGTATAATCAAATTAAGTACCCGCTAGGATATACGATCCCTAAGTTCCATGTGTATAAGGGGACGGGTAATCCACACCAGCACGTTGCTCAATTCAGAGCTTTGTGCGGTAATACTGGAGGCGACGACAAACTGCTGCTTCTCCAGTTTGTTAGCAGCTTGTCGGAGACAGCATTTGAATGGTACTCCAAGCTCCCAAATGATTCTATCAAAATATTCACGGAGATGGAATTACTATTCACACAGCGGTTCGCAAGAGCAAGCGAGCGGACCCGAATCACGGCATTAATCAATGCCTAGGTGAAGCCAGGAGTGACCTGGGTTTAATACGCAATTCGGTGGCGGAACCTATAGTCAAATTGCGAACAACGTATCGAAGAAGCTCCTGCCGTGGGCATGTTCGTAGGGACCCTCGATCCTCAGATGACTATATCCCGGTTTATGATGTTCTTCAAGCCGACCACTTTCCAGGCTTTGATCGATAAGCTGGCCCAAATGGACCAGATGGGCCATGGGCCGTCCTCTTCAAAAATGGATCCTCGGAATACAAAGGGCAAAGGAAAGCGGCTTTTGTTGCCAATACTCAACAACAGTCGAGCGACCCGAAACCTGTTGCTCGCCAAAGCAACACACGCCGATCCATCGAAGAGAAATTGAGACGCCCTTACTCATTTCCCCGGGATAAAATGAGGAGACTGTTCGATCTGGCTGTGCGCAACAGGCTCATCACTCTGCCGGATCCAAGACGCCCGCTGCAGCCTGGCGACGTCAACAGTCCCAACTATTGCCCCTACCACAGAGTAATGGGTCACCCAATCGAAGATTGCCATGTCTTCAAAAACTGGGTTGAGGACCAATACCAACAAGGCAAGTTCGCGCTGTTCGAAAACTGGAAGGTAAACCCGCCAAAGCAGCACGCTCCTAAAAAGATGGATACGCCGGGGGCATTATGCTCATTTATAGAAGAAGCTCCGTGGGAAGTTGTCCTTTCAGCTAAAACTAAGTGAATGCTGAAGGATCTTCAAGCGTCCGGCGATTAAATGGAAAAGCCCGCTAGAGCTCGAGATCATTGAGGGGATGCTTAAACCACGCTCAACATCGAAAGCTGGTAACAATGGGCAAAACACCCAGGTCAAGCTTTCAAAGTCTTCGAAGAAAAAGAAGAAGACCAAGAAGCCCATACATCCTGATAACGAGCGTAAGGACCTGCAAAAGTACATTGACGCGCTGGAGGAGTACAACCAGAAAGTGCGGACCCCAGTCACTCTCGAAGAGTTTCTCAACCATATCCTTGAGAATGAAGACAGCGACAATGATGAGGGGAACAACTTGTCAGAAGAATCCGAGGATTATGTAGCGGTTGCCACATGGTTTCTCACTCGTCGTTTGTCACGCCCCGCTTCCTGGTATACGGGCAGAGGACACGACGGGTCACGCGACGTATTTACTCAGAAGTAAACACGCTATGCGTATTTAAGCAATATAAAATAAAATGTACACAAGAGACAAGATGTAAATGAACATCAACTTTATTTATTAAACATTCTTTTTACAATACAACTGAAATTAAAATACATGGAATGAAAGCAATGCCTAAATAATGGTATAACAGAAATGAAAATGAAATGTACAAGTAAACTAGAGCTCCGAGTCAAAGGCTAACTGATCCAAGTCCTCGCTGCTGGGCTCTGTCTCCAGAAGGTCCGATCCACCTGACAACATTCCAAAGAAAGAAGAAAAGAAATTTCCTCAGCGAACAATCGCTCGGTAAGTCCCAAAGATGAGGGAGAAGTAGAATAGACAGAGAGAGTATAGTTTTATAATGTTTTATTATAATGTTAGCGCAGTTATTTGTAGCTTGGTACAGAAAATGCCAGTGTATACGAGAGGAGTCCCACTTACACCGGAGACTTTGGTAACCCGTAGTATAAGGCTCCGTCGATAATACCATGGAAAAACGGTATGGATGTAATTACGTCTTAAGTGACCACCTCGTGCCACTTTTAACATATTTCGTACCAGTCTACGTCTTTATAACCCCATACTGTTTATGTATTGTATTGTATTGATTGTATGGATTGTATTGTATTGTCTTGTATTACAAATTGTATAGATGGATGACTTGCTGAAACCATGATATCAGTAAATGGAACGGATATAATGGATGAACATGTAGATAGAGTATATCTATGGTTCGGTTCAGTCAAGTGGTATAGATTGAATAGATTGAGTATATGGATTCATATTGAATTGTGGTTTTATACTTGAATCACATTCAAGTCGGATTGATTATATTTAGATTCAGTCTGAGTCAGACAATTAGGAAAGAAATTGAAGTCCTGAATTAATTTTTGATATTATCGGTAACTGCTGCACTTGGACGACAGGATTTGTATCTTTTTCCAAAACAATTACCGTATTGATAACACCGTTTGTTAGGTTGTCTACCTTAAATAGGAAAGCACCCATATCTCCGGCTTCCTTAGGCTCAAGAGACTGGTCCCGCTTAAACCTATGTTTACTAGGGTCCTTATTGTAATTTAATATAACTTGAAGGGGTTTATGTAAAAATAGTTTTGGCATAATTTCAAAATACTCCTCAAGTATTTAATTATCGTCTTTAGGGTTTCCATAGATGTATATTTTATAAATGTGAAATTTCTAGTGAATAGAACCTAATTTGATAGTATATGGTATTTTCTTGAAATATTGTACTTACGTTGTATTTGGATGGTATTTTCATATAATAGTGATTCCTTTGATTTAGAAAACTTGGAATATATATATAATTAAAATAGATATTTTGATATATATATATATATATATTTAATGAAAATAATTTATTTATTTTCTTGTAGAAATCTCATTTTTTCTAAAGAAAAATGTATAAAAATTCTATCGAGATCGAATGCTCCTTGCGGAGGTCTGCATCTCGCTCTACTAAGCCCGAGGATGTTCGATAATCCGCACCATCCCGAACGGGGTCCCCAAAATGAGTTGTAGAGGCGCAATTGCATGGAAATGATTAATACACTTTTGTATAGAAACAGTTTTATAAGTTTAGGGTATTTATTTGTAAGGTCGTATTTCCCGTATTCTATTGTCCAAAAATCAATCGTGCTATGATAAAGATGTGTGTTGTGATGAGGTAGGTCATTACCTCGTGAACTATCTAAAGGTATAGCAAGGAATAAAGGTTATAATGTCGAAATGAATAGTTTGTGGTATTATTATGTAAAAATGCGATAGATGTCACAAAAATAATTATTTTGATGTGAAACTTGTTTTATTGAGCTTATTAATGTTTATTAATCAACATATGAAAATATGGTTTTATCTTGTTAAAGAAAAGTATAGTTTTTAAATAAAACCGAATCGGAAGTCGGACTAACTCTGCTTCCGTCGGGTTTTAGAAATGGAACTTTTTAAAAATGAAAATGAGAGGGGAAATAGGACTTACTGGCTTGTTGGACTAGAGGGGAGAGAGGGGTTCCTAAAGAAGGCTACGGGACGTCGATTCGTCGCCGGAATCTCCTCGGAAGTTTGTCAGAGTTTCGCTCTTCACTAACTCCACTTGTACACTAAAAGACTTGGGATTTTGGTATAGTTTTTGTAAGAGAATTCTGAGTAAGAGGGGTGTAGAATGGAGTGTGTATTTATAGGACAATTTAGGGTTTAGGGGGTGATGAATAATGCATTAAAAAATTTCATTAAAATGGAATTTGAAGGGTTTTATTATTCTCTGTAAATGTGCAGAGTAAATAAGCAATACTGGAGTTAAGGGGGGAGTTCAAGGGTCTAGGGTTTGCAAAAAAAATAGGGTTTGGCCTTACAAAAACCGGAGGCGCCGGGCCTAGCTCCACTCTCGCCGGTCCGATCTTTGGGTTGGGGGCTCGGATTCTCGCCACGTGTCTTGGTCGGTCTGAATACTAATTTACACCTGTTTGTTTTAAGTGTGACTCTTCAGTTTACGTGCAGTGCTCATGCAAACTCTTGGGCTTATAAAAGGTTAAAAGAAAATTAAATAAAAAGATAATGTGGCTGATGGGATTTGAACTCGGGTGCTATGTCTCAGTAGTGCAAGGTCTTACCTGTCACGCCCCGCTTCCCGGTATACGGCGAAGGGGACGCGACTGGTCCGCTACGTATATACTCAGAAGTACATACGCTAAGCGTATCTAAGCAATATAAAGTAAATACACAAGAGACAAAAGATATGAACTGAACAGCAACTTTATTTATTAACATTCTTTTGTACAATGCATGGAAAAGTAAATACATGGAATAAAGCGATGCCTAAACAATGGCATAACAGAAATGAAAAAAAAGTACTGAAATGGAAAGGTGTACAATGAACTAGAGTTCGAGGTCTTCACTGAACTGATCCAAGTCTTCAGCGCTAGGCTCCGTCTCCAGAAGGTCCGAAACACCTGACGACATTCAAAGAAGAAAGAAGGAGAATGTCGTCAGCGAACAAATCGCTTGGTAAATCCCAAAGAGAAGAAATAGAGTAGGCATAGAGTAAGAGAGAGAGAGTGTGACTTTTACAATTGTATTATATTGTTATATTGTTAATGCTGTTGTTATCGTAAGTTCAAGCGTGAATGTCAACTAATCTCAAGAGTGTTCTCAAACCCAACAGGCTGTAATCCAAGGGTAAGGAACCATAGGCCCAAATGATATGTTAGTAGCGGGACTTCGACCGTCGTCGAAGTATTCCAAACTCAACAGGCCACAGTCCAGGAGCATGGAAACACGGGCCCTCATGATTGCTTGCTTGTGTTAGTAGACATGGATTCATGATCTAGGGGGACTCTTGAGATTATGTTGGATTCATGAATGAACTACCCCAATACCCCATGTAGTTATGTTATTGATAGTACTGTATTGCATTATATTGTCTTGTAAATTGAATTGTATAATTGGATGAATGACCAAAACCATGATATCAGTAAATGGATATAACTGCATAATCATGTAAATGGAATAACTGGATAATGGATGTATATCCATGGTTTGATTCAGTCAAGTTATATAGATTGATAACTGGATTCATGGATTTATGTGTTCATATTGAATTGGAATATTATAGATTGTAGATTATACTTGAATCATATTCAAGTCGGATATAATCAGACTCAAACCCGAGTCAGACAATTAGAAATGTAAATCAAAGTTTTGATTATTTCTTAAACCTATATTTACCAGGGTCCTTAGGGTAATTTATAAAACTTGAGGGGGTTTATGTAAAAATATTTTTTATATACTTTTCAAGATACACCCCAAGTATTTATTAATCATCTT
This sequence comes from Agapanthus africanus, assembly GCA_030015575.1. Taxonomy (NCBI): domain Eukaryota; kingdom Viridiplantae; phylum Streptophyta; class Magnoliopsida; order Asparagales; family Amaryllidaceae; genus Agapanthus; species Agapanthus africanus. The sequence goes on from CM057351.1 coordinate 402,758,406, forward strand.
TAGAGTTGTAATGAATGTGGATTTTATATTGTGATATTTCTAGTGAAAATATCCTAATTTCTTAAATAAAGGTATTTATTTGTAATATTGGTTTATGTGGAATTTATGGTATTTTAGTGTAAAATTGATTCTTGTGATTTTTAGAAAAAGGTGGAATATTTATATCATAACAAAATAGATATTTTAATGATAAATATACATATATTTATACAAAAATAATTTTGATATATATTTTATATTCTAGAAATCTCATTTTTCTTAAAATGTCGTATTTTAATCTTTCGAGACTGAATGCTCCTTGCGGAGGTCTGAATCTCTCACTACCAAGCCCGAAGATGTGCGATAATCCGCACCATCCCGAACGGGTTCCCTAAAATGGGTTGTAGCGGCGCTTTGCAAAGATTGTAAAATACTAAATTCTTTAGAAAACGGTTTTATAAAGTAAATGGTATTTATTTGTAAAAATGTCAATTTTCCGTATTCTATGTTCTACGGTCTCCTAAGTCATCTAGACTATTTCTAAATGGTCTAAACGACAAGTTGTGAGATACCTCAAATCGCCTCTTTACCGCCAATTGTGGCCAGGTAAGTACAAGTGAGGAAATGAGGGATCCGCTCACGAATCACCGTGAGACGGACCTTTTAAAGTTACCTTTCTCACTTGCCTAGGCTCGACACCATAAAGTTAGGTTTAGATAAACGACTGATGTCCACAACTTATCGTATTTTCCTAATAAGAGATAGATATTCAAAAAGTGTAACTATACTAAATCTTTTAGTAATGGTTTTATTAAGTCGAGGGTATTTAAGTGAAAATATTGTTTTCTCGTATTCTAAGTTTTCGATGGTTTCGTGTTAGGTTGTATATGAGTGCGTGAGGAGGTAGGTCGTTACCTCGTGCTCTACTTTAAATGTATAGCAAGTTTGATAGAGTAAAATGAAGGATTAAAACAATATGGTATTTAAGTGAAAAATACGATAAATTGAGATAGTTATCATTTCATGTGATGAATCTTGATCAAATTGTTTGATTAATGTTTAATAGTCAACAATAAGATGTTTAAGCATGATTGAATTGGTAAGAAGTGAAATTTTATAGAAAACCGAGTCGGAAATCGGATTTGTTCCGATTCCGTCGGATTTTGTAATTTCGTATTTTAGAGAATAAGAAAGAGGGATAGAATGGGACTTACGGGTTTCGATTAAGCAAATGAGTGAGGGGGGACTAAAGGGGTTGCCGAGGCGTTGCTTTGTCGCCGGTTGTTCCTAAAAACGTCGCCGGAATTTCCGCCGGAATTTCGTCGGAGTTTCGCCGCGAACTTGTTTTCAAAGTACACAACTCTTGAGAACTTTTTGAGAGAGTAGGCTCAGGATTTTAGGATGAGAGGGTAGAGGGTAGGGGTGTATTTATAGGGTAGGTTAGGGGTGGGGTAGATGAAGGGTTTTTGATAAAAAAAATGTAAAAATTATAGAAAATTCATTAAAATTTGAGTAATTACGTGTTAATGGGTATTCTGGAACCGATCTTGGAATTTAAAGTGTGTAGGGGGGTTAGGAAGGCGAAGAGACACCACTTTGCAGTTGTCGACTCGGCCGTCCGGCGGCGCCGGCCCGAGTCGGCCGGTCCGCCGGCCGAGTCGGGGGTCGAGGAGGTGGGGGGTCTCGTGGGGTAAGCACTGGTATTTTTAGATTTTAATGTGTAGTTCAATTTTTGGAAGTTATGGTGTGTGGACTGTTGGGCTTCCAAAGGATTTAAAACAAAATAATATTAAAAATAATGTAGGGCAGGGGATTTGAACTCTGGTAGCTTGGTTCAGCAGTGCCAGGTATTACCAATGAGCTACAAGCTCCTTCTTGTAATTAAATTGCTAATTAATTACTTAAGTCATGTGCTCAGGCAATAAATACCCATTTATGGATTTTTGAAAAAATATTTAAAAAATTTGTATAGGAAAAAGTGTATAGAAAATTATGGTTGTTATATTACCAATGAGCTACAATCTCCTTCTTGCTGTTCAAAAGCAAAACAAATTTATAACTCGTGCTCAGGCTAAGGTACCCCTTTCTGTATTTTTGAAAAAAATTCAGTACAGAAAGTTTAGGGTTGTTACATCGTTAAAAGACGAAGAAACTCACTCGGTATTGAAGAGCAACGCAAGGAAACCAGAGGCAGGATCAGTCCCTGGAACCGTCAGACGACCTGATTAACAGGCTGCTGAACGAAGCCCTTTAAAAGAGCAAAGCTAACTGAGAGCGTGAAACGACCATATACGAAAAGGCCAAGCAACGGCGTCAGGATGAAGAAGCTGCGGCAAGGAAGAGTCACAAAGTACTCCAACCAGATCAAAGCACACCCACAGCAGACAAAAGCAGGTTTAAGACAGGGAAACGGTTCGCCAAAGCCCTGTCAATGGGAATAAAGCTGCCACCTTTCAAAGGAAATACTCCCGGGAGTACGTGTCTCGACGAAGCGGATGTACATCCGAACTACTTCTTATACCATCAGAGGATCACGCACCCCACCGAAGAGTGCAATGCCTTCAAAAAGTGGTGGTAAGGATATGTTTCCCACCGACAACACTTCAAACGGATGAAGTGCAAAGCCCGTCGGGAGCAGAAAAGCACGACAGATGAGCGTGAAGGAATAGCTGGTAACTGTCATATGGTTGATACTATTTCGAAAAAAGGAAAATCTCAAGTTCTTACATTCGGGAGTGATTCTGAGGAAGAAATAACCTCGGCTCTCTCTTCAAAGAATCCACTTGTGGAAAAGAAGAAGATGAGAAGAACTGCGAGAACATTCAGCTGCGCAACTGTACGTTGCCTGAAAAGAACCTCGGGTCTATAAACAAAGGTCCAAGTAAAAGAGACAAGGGGAAGGAAAAAGTCCCTGAGGAAATTGCCCTCGATGATAGAGTCGTCAAAGAGCTCGCAGCCAAGGAACTGCCTAAGAAAAACAAGGTGGACTACAATGTTCTGGCACATCTGAGAAAGATGCCCTCACAATTGAGCATTTTGGATGCCCTTCTCCTGTCTAAAGAGGCATGAGATTCTCTAATCAGGGCATTGCAAGAGCCCGATCAGTTTCAAGTCTTCCTTGCAGAAGAAAAGATGAAAGTCGAGCTGGAAGAAGTTCACATAGCTGACATCACCTTCAGCGATAAAGACCTCCTCCTTGGAATGTGCGAGCATAACTGTCCCCTATATGTCACCGGGTACTGCCACGACATTAAGATAGGGAAAATTCTGGTTGACAACGGGTCCTCTGTCAACCTTCTCAACGTGAATGTGCTGTAGGAGATCTGCATGAATGTTCAGCATCTGGCTCGGGACAAAATTATCATCTCCGGGTTCGACTCGCAGTCATCATGGATGCTTGGGTCTGTGATACTGACATTACGCTTTGGGATGCTCATCACTGACATCAAATTTCATGTCATTGACACCAAGACTTGCTATAACGCTCTGCTCAGCCGGCCTTGGTTACACGAATACAACATCATCCCCTCTACATAACATCAGTGTATGAAGTACTTCAAATACGGCCTCAAGTACACAGTTACAGGGGAGCTAAACCCATTCTCCATAAATGAAGTCCACAAATATGAAGACGCCAAGTACTTCTTACCGGACTTCGAAGACACGGAAAGATGTCGTAAACCGGAGAATAAACAAAAAGCCGTCGCCACTATCCCAATCTTTGGGAGCGATATCGAGGAAGATGATGAGATAGTCTACTCGGGGCAATCCCAAGGCAACAGGCCCTGACCATCTACCCCTATTTTGGTCTTCGGCCGTGACTCTGAGAACGAGACCAACGCAGTGTTCTCCGTCCACCCGTCAGCACAAACCTTCACTGGAGCTGATCAGAGTTTACAAATCACCATGGTTCCGCAGTAGCATTACAGGAAACTTGATGCGCTCGATATATACGGCGTGCAAGAGCTGCAGACCTTCTACGTTCCTCCTAGGCGAAGAGGTGAAAAGGCGATCCTCTTCTACCAATCTACGGAGACTAAAGTGGAAAAAGATGTCTGGCATGGTGCCGATTTTACGCTTAGCAGGCTTCAACCGATCTGTCTGCCTAGATATCATGCAGAGAGATTGAAAAGGCTATTAAGATGCCAAGACGTACCCTTCAAACAAACTGCTCAACAAGCCCAGTTCTACAACAAGATTTGGGACGTTCCCGGGACTCAGCGAAATATGCCCAACGGGAGGATGGAGACGATTGGGCTTGGATACGTTCGGTCCAAGAAACGAGAGCGATTCCATGGCTGCCATGTTATAAATGATTCCGGTGGAGAGGGGAATGCTCTTCCAAATGGCGCTGATATTGAACCAGAGCGAAATCCCGCCGTAAGAATACCAGGTCCGTCATTTGAAGAACATATTGACAAGCTAATAAGGGAAGCGGGTCAAAAGGTGCGGGATGACCACAGCAGCGAAATGTCCATTTATGAGAAAGCCAGGATGCAACATCTCAATCAGCAGTCTACGGAAAGAGAAGACCACGATGCCCTTCATTCTCAGCCCATTGTGCGCTCTCGTAGCAAGGGAAAAGCCCGACACAGAGGCAACGACAAGGTGAAGAACGGGAATGACGTTCAAAAACAGCGAAGTGAATCTAAGAAGCCACGCGATCGAGAAAAAGTCAGCTGGAATCCGTCTTTTATGAAGAAGATGGGTCGAGAATACTCTTTCCCTCAAAACAAGACGAGGAAAATATTCGACCTTGTCATGAAGAATCAAATGATGACGTTCCCAGAGTCTCGATACCCCGAATAAGTAAATGAGGTCCATCATCCGGCTTATTGCTCCTACCACCGGGCAGTAGGACATCCTCTTGAAGACTGTTTTACCTTCAAAGACTGGGTCGAAGACCAGTATCAGCAAGGCATGTTTGCTCTATCCGACAGATGGAGGGTAACCCCACCACAAAAGCATGAGCCAAAAGCAACCTATGTGACGAGAGTAGAACCAGATCAATATCGGTCTTGGAAACGAACTCGGATCTGCCACGTGATAACATTCTCAAAGGAGAGGGAGCATGAGAATATGGACGACCTTTCCCGGTGCTTCGCAAATGAGGACGGGGATAAGGTGGTTTTAGAATTTCCACCGGCGCCAAAAGAGCTGGAAGATGGGATACACACCATAGCGGACAACATGAGAAAAATCGACTTGGGGACGGAAAACGAGCCTAGGCCAACGTTCGTCAGTGAGCTGCTGTCTGAAAAGCAGGAGGCCACACTAAAGGACGTGCTTATGCAATATAAAGACTGCTTCGCATAGAACTATTCCGAGATGCCGGGACTAGATCCAGAAATAGCTGTGCATAAACTGGCGATATCACCGAATGTCAAACCAGTCAAATAGGCGCCAAGAAGAATGCGGCTCAAACTCGAGATGAGCATCAATGCCGAAGTCAAGAAACTAATCGACTCCAGCTTTATCTAAGAAGTTCAATATCCTGACTGGATCGCCAAAATTATCTCAGTGATGAAGAAAAATGGGATGGTGCGCATTTGCATGGGCTTTTGGGACCTCAACAAGGCTTGTCCGAAGGATAACTTCCCAGAGCCTGTTACCGAGCTGATGATCGATAACACGTCCACTCATGAGGTCTTCTCCTTCATGGATGGATCTTCGGAGAATAATCAAATAAAAATGCATCCTAAAGACCGAAAGCATACTGCCTTCCGGACTCCGCTGGGCATATTCTGCTATAAGGCGATGCCCTTCGGTCTAAAGAACCCAGGCGCTACCTATTAGAGGGCTATGACGAAGATCTTCGATGAACTCATAGATAAGATTGTCGAATGCTATATTGACGACCTTGTGGTGAAAAGAAAATCGTACGAGGAATACTGGGAGCATTTGAAAATAGTGTTCCAGCGTTTTCGGAAATATAATTTGAAGATGAACCCCCTGAAATGTGCATTTGGAGTCTCCTCAGGAAAATTCCTAGGATTCATCGTATGACATCGAGGCATCGAAATAGACCCATCAAAGATCAAGGCGATTATGGAAATGCCCTCGCCAAGAACCCTCAAACAATTACGGTCTCTCCAAGGAAAACTCGCGTATATCCGACGGTTCATAGCCAATCTCTCCGGAAAATGCTGCCCCTATAGCCATTTAATGAAGAAGGGGACCCCGTTCGTTTGGGATTATAAATGCCAAAATGCACTGGACGAAATCAAGCAATATCTGCAGAACCCACCGGTACTGACCGCTCTGGTCAAGGGAAAGCCCCTCATCCTGTACACAACAGCCCTTGAAGGTTCTTTAGGCGCACTATGGGCATAGGAGAACAATCAGGGAAAAGAGAGAGCTCTCTACTATTTGAGTCGAGTTCTTCTGGGGGCAGAAAACAACTACTCCCCTATTGAAAAGCATTGCCTGGAACCGATCTTCGCGATAACGAAGCTCAGGAACTATGCCCTAGCACATAAGGTCCATCTCATATCAGAGGTGGATCCTCTCAAATATTTGATGTCAAGAGCCATACTAACGGGAAGGCTTGCCCAATGGACCCTCTTCTTGATGGAATTCTCGATAATCTATCGACCTCTCAGGGCAGTGAAAGGGCAGGCCATCGCCGACTTCCTAGCTGAACATCCGATACCTGCCGACTCTCCCATAAATTGCAAATTTCCAGATGAACACGCGTTCGACACTATCGGCAGGGAGAAGGAAGGAAATAATGCTCGATGGGAACTCTGCTTCGATGGAGCATCTTCCATGAAAAAGCGAAAGTAAAACAACCCCATGATTAAAGCCGGGGTGGGCCTTATCTTCGTGACTCCGCAAGGAGGGATAATGCGTTTCGCCCTTTCATTGATAGAGCCAAGAACAAACAACAAGGCTGAGTATGAAGCTTTGATACCAGGTCTTGAGATTGCTGTTGACATGGGACTCAGAAACCTCCTCATATATGGAGACTCCCAGCTGGTCGTTAGCCAAGTAAATAGCGACTACCAGACGTGCAAGACAGAGTTGGTAAAATATGGCGAAAGAGTGCAGCAATTGCTGACTCAGATCCCCTCCTACATCCTGGAAAGCATACCGCGTGCAGAAAATAGCAAGGAGGATGCGTTAGCCAAGCTTGCTAAGGAACTGGCTAACGAAAACCTCGATGACATAACGATCATTGTGCAAAGCTGTCGGATTCTTGCGCCAGCAGAAATATTGCCGGAGTCGTCTGAAGGAAAGGAAGCGACCAAACAAGCAGCCTGCCAAATAGAAGACGAAGAAAAGGATAAGGATTGGAGAGAAGTCTTCATAGACTACTTCAAATCCTATTGAACACCCGAAGACGCATCGTCAAGACATCAGCTCATGAAACGAGCTCTATCTTTCGCCTTCGTCAATGATACTCTATATAATAGATTGCTCAACAGTTTATGGCTAAGATGCTTGGGACCGGAGGAAGAAAGGAGGGTCATCTAAGAAACTCACGATGGACTCTGTGGTTCTCATCAAGACGGACCAAAGATGAAGTTGAAGATCAAGAGAATGGGTTATTATTGGCCCACGATGATTCAAGATTGCTTCGAATATGCGAAACAGTGTCACTTGTGCGAAATTCACGGGGACTTCATCCACCAGCATCCAAATCCGCTACACCCAACACTGGCTAGTTGGCCGTTCGAAACGTGTGGAACCGATATAATTGGGGCCATCGAACCAGCGTCTCTAAAGGACATCGGTTCATATTGGCAACAACCGATTACTTCTCTAAATGGGCAGAGACAGTACCACTAAGGGAGGGAAGATGGAGAACATCCTCCATTTCTTCAGGATGCATGTCATCTACCTATTCGGCACCCCGCGACGAATTATCTCGGATAATAGGCCGGCCTACAGGAGCCATAAGATCATCCGCTTCGCACAACAGCATAATATAGATTGGAGATACTCTTCAGTCTATAATTCTTGAGCTAACGGTCTAGCTGAGGCTTTCAACAAGATCCTGACGAAGATTATAAAGAAAACGGTGTCCAGAAATAAAAGGGACTGGCACGGGAGACTGCATGAAGCTCTCTGGGCGTATCAAACCATGTTTAAAATGTCCACGAATACAACGCCATTCGCGTTGGTATTCGGCACGGAAGCGGTACTTCCCTTGGAGATAGAGCTACCCTTTCTGTGAGTGGCAGTTCGAGACGAGCTGATAGATGAAGAAAATGCCCATCTTCGGCTTAAGGAGCTCGATGCCCTTGATGAAACCCGTCTCATGGCGCAGCAAAACCTGGATCTTACAAAGCAAGGATGACGTGCTCATACGAAAGGCTAACCAGGCCGAGAACATTCCGCCAAGGCGAACTCGTGCTAGTCGTAAAAAGACCTATGATCCCCAACCGTGCAAAGCGGGGGAAATTCGAGCCAAACTATGAGGGTCCGTACATTATAGACAAGGTCTAACAAGCTGGGGCCTACTTGCTCATGAATATGCATGGCGAAAGACCCTTCCGGCTAATAAACGGCCGGTTCCTTAAGAAATACTATGCTTGACAAGTCATGGCTCAGGTTAATGATAGATGATGACGCTCGTGTCCGCTCGTTGTCTTCTTGAGTCCAAACTCTATAAGTAGTAGCCGGCAAAACTTCGCTCCGAAGCTAACAATGGACCGAGATGTCCCTAAACTAACAACGGACCGAGATGTCCCTAAACTAACGACGGACCGTGATATCCCTAAACTAAATACGTCGCCTCAAACACGGTGATAGTGGAATTCAAGTTCATAAGTCCCAGCAGCGAGGACTGCAACTCGGGTCCTGCTGGCTGCACAGCTGCCCCGGCGGCGAAGTACCCCCTAAGTGCCATTGGAAAACAGAAGGGTAAAAAAACGGTACGTCCACAAGCGAAATGGATACGGATGAAAACCCGAAAGGGCACCGTGAGTAAAAACAACAGGATACCGGCGAGCTTGTAAAAACCTGAAAGGGTGCAATCTCGTTGTTAAAAAAAACGGTACGTCCACAAGAGCAATGGGCATGGACGAAAATCCGAAAGGGCTCCGTGAGTAAAACAGGAGGGCTGCCGGCGAGTTTGTGAAAACCCGAAATGGCGAAATCTCGTTAAAATAAAACACCTGCAAGGTCCTCTCGAACTTATGAGGAGAAAACACCTGTATGAGATCCTTACGACTCACAAGGGAGCAACACATTTAGGGATCCCCATGATTCCTAAGGAGAAATTACGCTTACGAGATCCTCACGACTCGCAAGGAGAATTCCTCCCTATGAGACCCTCACGGCTCATAGGATCAAAAGCCTTAAGATACAGAGACCTGAACCTGTTCTTAAGCCATCACACTCCCCAAGTGGCCCTACAGGCGATCCATATTGGCTCTTGTATACAATTCACGGGAACAAATAAACGATTTCCCCACCAAGTTCCACCAATGATGAGGAATGTCCTCATGTTGTGAACGACACTTATAAGTCCTCTCGACTTGTAAGAAGAAAACACTCTTGTAAGATCCTTATGACTTGCAAGAGAAAATATCACTTAGGAGTCCTTACGACTCCTAAGGAGAAAATACACCTACGAGATCCTCATGACTCGTAGGGAGAAATACCTTTATGAGACACTTACGGCACATGAAGTCAAAAAGCCTTGGTCGGCGGGATCCTAACCCTGTTTGCTAAGCCACCTTTGTTCAAATCAGCGAAGGAAAATGATGATTCGCTCCTGGCAATATTCCAGTGGTAGCGATGCTGATGCCGACATTGGTATCAAATTCTAAGTTCTTTCAAGCCAAATGATGATTCGCTCCTGGCAATATTCCAGTTGCAGCGGTGCTGATGCCGAGATTGGTATCAGATATTGAGTTCCATACTCGCGACGAAAATCAGCGAGCAAAAAATGCATATGAAATAGCCGAAATGATGAGGCAACTCGCAATAAAAATCAACGAGTAAAATATATGCATATAAAAACAGCCGAAATGTTTGGGCAACTCGCAATAAAAAGCAGCGAGTAAAAAGAAAAAACAGTCGAAATGATTGGGCACCACGATAAAACAGCCAAAATGATTGGGCAATCACGACTTTCGCATATAAAAAGCTGAAATGATAGAGTCCGCGGAAAGAAATTAAAAAAATGATGAAACTTTTGCCCTGCAGATGAGTCCACATCAACCCCTGTATATAATCAATGGGTATAAACGAAAAGGGAACCATATTTTCCCACCAGGCTCCGTCAGAAGGAGAGCCAGGTCTCGACGGTTCACAAACAGCTTAGAGATCAACAATGGCGTTTCTTCTTACTCTAGCAGGATGCAGATGCGACGTCAACAAAACGGAGCCATGGCAAAGTCCTTAGTTCCAAATCTCGACGGCAACATCTACAGCCTAGAGATCACAGCAGCGTTTCTTTTCACTCCAACAAGATGCTGATGCAACGTCAACAAAACGGAGCCATAGCAAAGTCCCTAGTTCCAAATCTCAACGGTTCACAGACGGCCTAAAGATCACCCCGGCGTTCCTTCTCCACTCCAACAGGATGCAGACGCAACGTCAACAAAACGGAGCCATGGCAGAGTCCCTATTTACAAATCTCGATGGTTCACAGAAAGCCTAGAGATCAACAACGACATTTCTTCTCACTCCAACAGGATTCAGACGCGACGTCAACAAAATGGAGCCATGACAAAGTCCCTAGTTCCAAATCTCAATGGTTCACAGACAGCCTAGAGACCACCCCGGCGTTCCTTCTCCACTCCAACATGATGCAGATGCAACGTCAACAAAACGGAGCCATGGCAGAGTCCCTAGTTCCAAATCTCGATGGTTCACAGACAGCCTAGAGATCAACAACGGCGTTTCTTCTCACTCTAACAGGATGCAGACGTGACGTCAACAAAACGGAGCCATGGCAAAGTCCCTAGTTCAAAATCTCAACGGTTCATAGACGGCCTAAAGATCACCCCGGCGTTCTTTCTCCACTCCAACAGGATGCAGACGCAACGTCAACAAAACGGAGCCATGGCAGAGTCCCTAAGTCCAAATCTCGACGGTTCACAGACAGCCTAGAGATCAACAACGACGTTTCTTCTCACTCCAACAGGATGCAGATGCGACGTCAACAAAACGGAGCCATGGAAAAGTCCCTAGTTCCAAATCTCGACAGTTCACAGACAGCCTAGAGATCAACAATGGCGTTTCTTCTCACTCCAATAGGATGCAGACGCGACGTCAACAAAACGGAGCCATGGCAGAGTCCCTAGTTCCAAATCTTGATGGTTCACAGACAACCTAGAGATCAACAACGACGTTTCTTCTCACTCCAATAGGATGCAGACGCAACGTCAACAAAACGGAGCCATAGAAAAGTCCCTAGTTCCAAATCTCAACAATTCATAGACAGCCAAGAGATCAACAACGTCGTTTCTTCTCACTCCAACAGGATGCAGACGCGACGTCAACAACCGACCCCAGGGTCAAAACAATGGAGCCATGGCAAAGTCCCTAGTTCCGAGCCTCGACGGTTCACAGACAACCTAGAGACAACCTCAACATTCGTCGCAATATAGCAGACACAATGTCAACAAACGAAGCAAAGGAAGATCCCTAGCTTCTGGGACCTGACGGCAACTCAAATAAAACCTGAAAGACTATCGGAGATCATCCCACACCAGCGCAGAGTGGTCATGACTCATCGGGGCTCTCAAATTGAGCCTAACCTCAAGTAAAAAGCGGCATGGAAAATCCCTGACGCTTGCTCTTCCGACGGTAATATGACCTGGGAGATTACTTGAAGGCGTCTTGTCTAGCCCCCGAAGAGATCAGAGACATGACAGTTGCGGGGCTACTCGAACTGCAAGATTGCGTATAGAGGAATGTATCAGCCAACGCGACGGTATGACGAACAAAAACCCTAGTACCACAGACCCTAACGGACCTCTGTCGTAAAGAGCAGAGGTTAACAGTGACGTTAGGACATTCTTGCGATAACTTCTCGATTCGTCTCGACTCGTAGGGAAAACAATGTTCCTGCGAGAACTTCTCGACTCGTTTTGACTCGTAGGGAAAAACATCTTCGTGAAACCCTCACGGATCATGAAGGTGGAAAGCCTTAGGCAACGGGAATATCAACCTGTTTGCTAAGCACTGTGGCCCTGCAAGTAGGTCCGAGATAGACTATTGTATACTATCTATGGGCCATATTCTCCACAGTCGAATATCGGCAAGGAAAAAAAACACTTACGAGTCCTCTCGACTTGTAAGGGGGGAAATTCTCTTGTGAGATCCTTACGACTCTCAAAAGAAAACGCACTTAGGAGATCCTCACGACTTCTAAGGAGAAAATATACCTGCGGGATTCTCTCGACTCGTAGGGAGAAAACCCTTTATGAGACCCTCACGGCTCATAAAGTCAAAAAGTCTTATGCGGCAAATCCAAACCTGTTTCCTAAGCCATCGCTGCCCTACAAGAAGGTCCAAACTGACTCTTGTACACTATCCATGGGCCACATTCGCCAATGAAATAAAGAAGCTACTTACGGGTCCTCACGATTCGTAAGGAAAAATACCCGAGTGAGATCCTTACGACTCACGGAGGCAATGAACACTTAGAAATACTCACAATTTCTAGGGAGAATATGCACCTATGAGATCCTATCTACTTGTAGGGAGAAAAAATCTTCTTGAGACCCTTACGGCTCATGAAGATGAAAAAAGTCTTAGGCTACAAGGACCCTAAACTTGTCTTCTAAGCCCTCAATTCTATGGCTATGCATAACTCTATACTACTTCACCCACGTACATACTTACGTGGGCAAAGTAGTGGAGGGGCATTTTTTCCCGCCAAATTTTTTGGCTAAAACCTACTTGTTCCCCTTATAAAAAAGGGGGGAGAGTCCTCAAAATTTGGCCTCACGTATTAAACACGTGGGCGCTCGTATGCTAAACACGTGGGTACTCATATGCAAAGCATATGAGCGCAGAAAACAAACAACTAAGGGCCAAACATGCCTCACGTGTTAAACACGTGAGCGCTCATATGCAAAGCATATGAGCGCTAAACATAAATAACTAATGGCTAAACAGGCCTCACGTGCTAGACACGTGAGTGCTCACATGTAAAGCATATGAGCGCTGAAAATAAACTAAATAAAATAATTAATGGCCAAACAAACCTCACGTGTAAAACACGTAAGCGCTCATATGCAAAGCATATGAGCGCTGAACATAAACAGGCTAAAACCCACAGCAGGGGTCACGTGTTAAACACGTGAGTTATCTTGTCTCTCACATGCAAGGCATGTGAGCGCCCCAATTTGAAATGTTCCCATTAAATTCTATGTGATAAAATTAAATTCTATTTGGAAAATATTTTCCCTGATCTTTTTAATATGGAAAAATCTTTCTCTAACAGAGAATCCTGGGTTTAAAATCTGATGGTGATAAAATATCACCAATTAAATCATCTGGTAGAATAAAATTCTATCATAGGAAAATATTTTCCTAATCTTGTTAAACTAACAAGATATTCATATGATAAAAATAAAATTCTATGTTAAACTAACAAGATATCCATATGATATAATTAAATTCTATATTAGGAAAATATTTTCCTAATCTTGTTAAACTAACAAGATATTAATATGATAGAATAAAATTCTAATCTTGTTAAAACTAACAAAATATTCATAATCTTGTTAAACAAACAAGAAATCTTCTCTGTTACACAGAGAGCCTTTGGATTAAAAATCCAACGGTGAATAAAATTCACTGATTGATCTAAAACATCATGGAATCAATCATGATCTCTCAATGAGAGATTCTCTTAACAAATTGATTCTTGTTCTTCTCGTATAAATAGGAGCGAGGAGAGGAGGAGGAGACCACCCCATAAGCTTCTAAAAAAATATACAGAAGCCTCCCAAAAGGTCCCACAAAACAAAAGAGAATTTAATTCTCAAACCAAGAGTTTAACTCTTCTCAAAGAACTTAGTTCTTTTTATGGATCTGAGATCCGCAAGATAAATCTCGCACAAGTTAAGAATTTAATTCTCATCGATCTTGTTCTTGAGAATCAAAGATTCATGGAAGAACGAATTTGAAAAGGAAGAAGATGGAGTTCAAATCAAGAACATAGCTTTTTCAAATCAAGAACTCAGTTCTTTAAAGAACTCAATTCAAGATCGTCAAATACTGATCTTGGTGATCGTTAATGGTCAAAATACCACCAACAGATGTTTAACCTCTCGGAGAAGATGGAGTTCAAATCAAGAGCATAGTTTCTTCAAATCAAGAACTCAATTCTTTAAATAACCCGATTCAAGATCCTCAAAATAATGATCTTGGTGATCAAAATACCATTAACAGATAAACATCAGCAGAGATTAAATCTCCAAAAGAACTCAGTGCTTCATATGAAAAGCACGTGAGCACTCAAGGCCAAATTATACAGCGCCTCATGTGAAACGCACGTGAGCGTCGGGAAAAGTTAGTGCTTAGCACTATTGGAGCACCTCACGTGAAACACACGTGAGCGCCACAAAAGTTAGTGCTTAGCACTATTGCAGTGTCTCATGTGATATACAAGTGAGCGCTCTATACAGCTAAGTGCTTAGCACTCCTGAGTATTACAGAAACCCAATCTTAGCCTGATGATCTTTGACTAATGATCTTCCGACGGATATTCATCCTACATCTCTCCTCAAATCTGGAAATTGGTTCAAGGGTACATCTCTCCACACCTCTGATACACGTCGTTGTAATTCTTCAACGTCTTCAGAGAGGTGGCGGGTCCCGACAACCAACAACTCTTTGGTGCACTCCCAAACCAATGGGCACATCCTGATACGGACCGCAACGTCCTTAAACTAGATACGGACCGAAACGTTCTTAAACAAACAATGGACCGAAACGTTCTTAAACTAAAACAATAGAGCCCAAATGCTCTTTTGTTGAATCTGAATAATCCTAAAACCTTGTTAAGTGGATCTTAGTCTTAAATTGGACTAACGTATCCTTATAAAAAAAACAATCGAGCTCCAACTTCTCATAAACATTTAAGTTGATCTTAATCTCAAACTAGATTAACGATCCTTAAATAAAAACTCAAATCTAAAATATACGTATTTGGACTAATCGCGTCTTACGGGCGACGACATAAATTAGTTTCCGTATACAATCCACGGGCAATGATCGCACGCTTTTGGCGTGTCGGATGTTCAAAGTTCTAAAGTATAACCGCGATCAGGACGGTGTCGCTTTGCAGCTAGCCGGTTGAGCACGGGTCGATCCACAGGGAGATGGTTGTATGTCCTTTCTTGTTTTAGACGAGTCAATAAAGAATGAGTATATGTTTGTTCAATCTAACCTATGTGTATTATTTGCAAGTATAAAGTTGTTAAGAAAAGATACGATAATGTAAGCTAAAGAAATCCGTACTCAAAACCTTTGAGCCGAGTCTTGACCAATTGAAGCTAGAGCAATTGGCAACAACGTGGATTAGGGGATTTAAGCGCGGTATTCGTGGAATCCGGCTTATTTACCCTTGTCCTTCCGTTCTTGTCTCTTGCTTTCGCCTCCGGCCAAACCGAACGCAACCGATCGCGGTTAGGAATCACCGTTACCTTGTTAGGGTAGGGTGCCTAACGGAGCGCTTGCGTAACGTTTGGGCGGAGTTCAATAGAAAATAACGGGAAAAGGAAATGAGCAAAGAAACATTAACTTATAATACCGTATTTATTCTTAACAACGATAATTATTACAACTATTCAAAAAGAGAACCAAGAAGAGCAAAAGAAAAGAACAAAGAAAAGAAAAGATTACAAGTAAGTGCATGAATTAAATTGCAAGTAAGTAAAGCAAGGTAATAAAAAGCAAGTAATAAAAAGCGAAAAAGAAAACTAGAAACTAGAACTCAAGACAAGCATGGGATCAATAGCCAACCCTTAAACTTGCAAGCTCAATCAAGAGGTTGCAAGATCAAGAGAAGGGTAAAGAACTCATGTGAAATGAAGCACTAATTCCATAAGAAAATACAACCCTTGAGATCAATAACTAACCCTTAACCTTTCAAGCTCAATGAAGAGGTTGAAAGATCAAGAGGAAGCAAAAATCTCAAGGGGAAGCTAAACAAATAAGAATGATACAAAAACCCTCATCTTCATTCACATCCACTCAATTCTCTCACTGCATTTCCATGGAGGAAGAATGAAGAAGAAGAAGAAGAAGAACTAAAACTACACTAAAGTGGCTAAAAGAGGAACAAAGAATTGACACCTTTGGCTTGGCAAGTTCTAGGGTATTTATAGGCAGGGAACTGGAAAACTAGGGCAAGAATCGGGCTCCATATGAAAGTACCAAATTGCCCCCAAAAAACGACAGAGAGAAGAGTCTACATGGCCGCGGTTCCGCGGCCTAAGCACGCTAATGCCGCGGAACCGCGGCGCTTTAGAGGAGTTAGGCCATAGGATTTTGTGGGGTTCCCTGGTTTGATGTCTTCTTCAGTGTGGTATATGACTTTTCTCAGAAACTCTTCACAATTCTTCCAGAATTTTAGTAGATCAAAAGATGATGTGATGTGGATCTTTTGCCATGATTTCCTCGAGCTCCACGTAGATTTCTTGGATTTTGTGTTGCCATTGAGCTTTGTGCATGAAAATGACAATCGATGTGCCATTTTGTCCCCTAAACTGGTATGTGGCAACACACGGATAGAGAGCGGAGACCCGTGTTTTATCTGTTGTTGGCAGTAATCCGGAATTTGACGTACTTTTCTATGAATTTCACTGTTTAGAGCTGAGAACCAGTATCCTGTAAATATGTAGCAAACACTGATTAAAAGCACCTGCCTATAACCAAACGAGCGTAAGAATGGGCGGTATAAAATGCAATATTCTGATATGAACAAATACCCCCAAACTTAACTTTTGCTCGTCCCGAGCAAAACCAATTATTCAAAAAAAATATAAAATCCTAACCGCACTTTCGCAGGGAACGCGATTGCACTGAGCGCGTGCAACAAGCCGTTAAACCTCTAGGTGTCCCTAGTAGGAGGAGTGTTGTCTCTTGAGGGTTTTCAGCGGATATTACCCACAAAATCCCGTCGAGCTAGTGTCATAAGTTAATATCGATTCTACTCCTACAGTTTAGTATTTACGTTAGAAACTCTATCATCCTATGTTAGAAATATCCAACCCTTATACTTCACACCTCCTATCTATTTAACCTTAGATCATATACGTTCCAAAAAAAGCTTAAAAAGATATTGGTATCTCTTGAGTTTTCCTTCTAAAGTGTGGTCTTAAATCAGGGATTTTTATCAACTTTACAGAAAACATAAGTCTTATTCTTTATTTCTATCTTTTATCCAAACATCGATTGTATGCCCCTACGTGTGTGTATATTTGCATCCCTACACTCAAGAATTCAATTCAAGCTATAATACCCTTGCCCTAATACGTAATACTACTTCTTTTCATTAAGGATGGACGGATTTGCTCACACACTTTTCATGCGACTATTAATGCTTCTTGAGGCACTAAGAGCCGATTACTGAATGTGTGAGCTTAAAGCGTAAATAGCAGTTTCCAGGTCTTGACTTTATTCTTTTTTTTCTTTTTTTTTCTTTTTCAAGACCGGATATATTTTTCACATGCTCTTTTGGTGTTTAGCTTTAAATACCGTTTTTTCTTTCATACTAGGCTTTCAGGCAAGAGTATTTCTAGGTATCCTCTACTATCCCAAGTTTCAAGGTGCGTGTAAGTGCAATTTGTAGGGTATATACTTTCTGAATTTGAACTCAAGAAAAGAAACTATTTTTCAGACTTATCCTCCAGTAAAGCTTCAATACTTTCCCTTCATCTTGACTTGACTCAAGAACTGAACTCAAGATTACCTATTTCTCAAAAAAAACTGTAAGGACGTATACTTACCAAAGTTAGACAGAATGAGGGTTATTTTTAGGGTTTTCAATTCCTAAGCCTAAAATTTAGTTATTTATATCATATCAACTAAACTTTCGGAATAAAGATCTAAGTTACCCTATTAGCTAACTTGACGACAAAGTTTTTATATTTTTTTTTGGAAAATTTTCGATTTTTGTGGGTTTTTAATTAAGGTATGCAAATGCAAAATATACAAATGAATGCGAAGGAAGAAAGCTTACCGAGCACACCCCCAAACTTAAACTTGACAGTGCCCTCACTGTCAGGCTACACCAAGAGGGTCAAAATTGTCGGCGCTCTCCCTAAAAACAATTATATACAAAACAAAAAGGAAAACAAAAAATATATACAAAAAAGGAGTCCCCCCCAAACTTAAGTAAAACAGTGTTTCAACTGTTAAGCATTGAAGTTCAGGATTAGGGGGAAAGAACAGTATCAAGCTATACAAGGCCTTACACAGGCCAAAAGTGAGCACCAACCATTCAAAGATCTTATCGTGATAAAGCAGTGGTTGGTCAAAGAAGGCGTAGAGAAAAGAAATGGAGAATACGTGAGACCGTATGGAGATAGAAGCGGGATACGGTCTCGGTATATCAGAAGAAGAAGAATGGCGGAAGGGAAAAAGAAGTGGAGTACGAACTTGAGGGTGCAAATGGAGTGAATAGATTAGCACAATATGTGATGAGCGATGTGTAAAAAGCGATTGTGCTAATCTATTAACCCGTCGAGAAATGGGGTCAAATCCCTCAAGATTCGTGAGAAACCATGGGTACGCCGAACTTGGTAAACCAGATATATGAAATGAAAGTGAGACGGGTTCTTGCAAGGTCGGAACGATGGAAAGGATGGAGGGAAGTGATCGAGGAGGGGTATCGGTTAAAAGTTCAGGAGGGTGTACACAGTCAATGACAGGAACAGGATGAATTGGAAAATCCGACTCATCAATTAAAACTGGTTCATCCTCAAAGCTATCCTCAAAATTCTCCTCAAAATTTAGCACATCCATGCATTTCTCTTCAAAATCCAGACGCATATGGGGTTCGGGAAAAACAGTTAATGACTCGGGATGATGAATTGGAGAGAAAAACTCTGCCAAATCTACAGGTTCATCATCCAAAATATTCCCGGCGTCAATATCCTCAATCAAGTGAAAATCAATATTCTCAGACACCTCAACAAAAGCATGGATATTAATCAATTCAGGTTCTAGAGTGGAGGTGTAGAGGTCAAAAGGATTGGGTGTGGTTTCACTCGAAAGGGACCCTTCACAATCGGGCAAATCAAACACTACAAAGTCACACAACTCATTATCTGTTCTATCTTTAATCAATGAATCGTTTGGAACACTAGATAGACATTCAAAACCGGAGTTGTGGGATGCAAGTTGAAACGGGTAGGCTTGATTCGGAAGGGGGTACAGCTCACTCTCTCCACTCAAATTCTCAACCTGTCCTACCGCCTCTTCATACATTGGAAAATTTGGAGCTAGTTGAAAACTAGCTACCGGGTCACTAGGTTGTATGAGGGCGGCCATGGACGCATTCAAATCCATCATCTGTTGGTACGACGCTACCCTAAAGTCTTCCAAAGACTGTTCCAGACTAGACATGGTTTGTGAAGGGGTTTCAGTAAGAGATTCAAAGTTGTTTGGATACTGAAAACTCCCAAATGGCGGTTCAGAAGCAATGTCTAGGGAAGGTGCAAAAGTCGGGTAGGACTGGTAGGAATTGAATGGCTGGACAGGAGCAGGATCAACATTTGGATAAGAAGGTGAATTGAATTGTTGATCCCAAGAATCTGTAGTGGTGAAAGGAGTGAAAGATCGGCTACAGGATTGTTCAATATGTTCAGCGATGGATAAAGGACGACTTGCAATAGGGGTATCAACATAAGAGGGTGGGGGAGCTTGAAAAGGTTGATACAAAGTGGATTGCGGAAGGCAAGTGTTTGTCCTAGACGCGTCTATCCGATCTTTCAAAGAGATTTTGGGCATGGAGGGATCGTTTGACGTTCGGCCAAAGCAAGAACCGTAAGAAGTAATGTCTGGTTGTGGGTACCAAAGTTCGGCAAGAGTTTTGCGAGGTGGGGTACCCATGATATGAAGAGAGAAAGAAAGAAAGGCAGAGAAAAGGAGGGGGGAAAATGTGATTTTTTTTAAATTTTTTTTTAGATATTAACAAAAGAATGAAATATACACACAAAAAAGAATATGGACAAAAACAATCACGACACAAAAATACCACACACCTAATCGTTCTAGGGTTCACCTAGGTCAACTAGACCTGCTCCAGAACTTGATTGTCGAAGTAAAACTGTGTCGAGAAACGGGCTCAAGATACACTGATCACGAGGCCAGGTAAGTGCAGAGATAAGGGGAGGTTTTCCAACGCTTTCGCGAAGTTCCTTAATTAAATAACCCTTTCTCTTTTGGCGGTTTCGCCGTTAACACTTTCCTAGACACTCCGTAAACAATATACCGTTAAGCGAGGTTCTAAACACAGTTGACTTCTCCTAGTGAGCGCGAAGTCCTTAAGGCTTAAAGTCTAGTTTCTTTTAAATTTTGTGCGGGTAAACGTTATGCTCAAGTTCGTGATTTGTGGGCCACGGAAAAGGTGATGAAATCCTTTACCGTATGTTGTGGGGTTCGCTTGCCCTTAAGTCCGTATTAATGTATGCAATGCACAATTCAATAAAAATTCTATAAAGAATCAAACAATCGTTTTTTATTTTAAGCACGGCACTGCAACAAATACGGGTTAGTCAATTTTTAGCGTTTGCTAGCGAACTTGCAAAGAATCCTGCAAAGAACAGTATATTGGATGCGTCGGATTTGAGAAGAAGGTGTTAGTAAAGTACGTACCGTTAAGTTTTTGGGTTAGGAAACCCCCGTTGAATCAAATCCGGTAAGCTTGAAAAGTTCGCTTGCACGGGTCAAACTTCCCGGATCTTTGGCACTGTACTTCGTAATCACCTTAACCTTGAATGTACACTTTGCTCCCCACAATCGCAGTTTGCAAATCCGCAAAAATCTGCACTCTTGCCCACAAAAATGATAAAAATAACAAAAAGTTTTTTTTTTATAAATATATACAAAAAGAATATTAACCCGAATAACAAGAAAGAAAATACGCTACCGTCTCCCCGGCAACGGCGCCATTTGGTCGCATGCTTTTGGCGTGTCGGATGTTCAAAGTTCTAAAGTATAACCGCGATCAGGACGGTGTCGCTTTGCAGCTAGCCGGTTGAGCACGGGTCGATCCACAGGGAGATGGTTGTATGTCCTTTCTTGTTTTAGACGAGTCAATAAAGAATGAGTATATATTTGTTCAATCTAACCTATGTGTATTATTTGCAAGTATAAAGTTGTTAAGAAAAGATACGATAATGTAAGCTAAAGAAATCCGTACTCAAAACCTTTGAGCCGAGTCTTGACCAATTGAAGCTAGAGCAATTGGCAACAACGTGGATTAGGGGATTTAAGCGCGGTATTCGTGGAATCCGGCTTATTTACCCTTGTCCTTCCGTTCTTGTCTCTTGCTTTCGCCTCAGGCCAAACCGAACGCAACCGGTCGCGGTTAGGAATCACCGTTACCTTGTTAGGGTAGGGTGCCTAACGGAGCGCTTGCGTAACGTTTGGGCGGAGTTCAATGGAAAATAACGGGAAAAGGAAATGAGCAAAGAAACATTAACTTATAATACCGTATTTATTCTTAACAACGATAATTATTACAACCAATCACAAAGAGAACCAAGAAGAGCAAAAGAAAAGAACAAAGAAAAGAAAAGATTATAAGTAAGTAAGTGCATGAATTAAATTGCAAGTAAGTAAAGCAAGGTAATAAAAAGCAAGTAATAAAAAGCGAGAAAGAAAACTAGAAACTAGAACTCAAGACAAGCATGGGATCAATAGCCAACCCTTAAACTTGCAAGCTCAATCAAGAGGTTGCAAGATCAAGAGAAGGGTAAAGAACTCATGTGAAATGAAGCACTAATTCCATAAGAAAATACAACCCTTGAGATCAATAACTAACCCTTAACCTTTCAAGCTCAATGAAGAGGTTGAAAGATCAAGAGGAAGCAAAAATCTCAAGGGGAAGCTAAACAAATAAGAATGATACAAAAACCCTCATCTTCATTCACATCCACTCAATGCTCTCACCACATTTCCATGGAGGAAGAATGAAGAAGAAGAAGAAGAAGAACTAAAACTACACTAAAGTGGCTAAAAGAGGAACAAAGAATTGACACCTTTGGCTTGGCAAGTTCTGGGGTATTTATAGGCAGGGAACTGGAAACCTAGGGCAAGAATCGGGCTCCATATGAAAGTACCAAACTGCCCCCAAAAAACGACAGAGAGAAGAGTCTACATGGCCGCGGTTCCGCGGCCTAAGCGCGCTAATGCCGCGGAACCGCGGCGCTTTAGAGGAGTTAGGCCATAGGATTTTGTGGGGTTCCCTGGTTTGATGTCTTCTTCAGTGTGGTATATGACTTTTCTCAGAAACTCTTCACAATTCTTCCAGAATTTCAGTAGATCAAAAGGTGATGTGATGTGGATCTTTTGCCATGATTTCCTCGAGCTCCGCGTAGATTTCTTGGATTTTGTGTTACCATTGAGCTTTGTGCATGAAAATGACAATCGATTTGCCATTTTGTCCCCTAAACTGGTATGTGGCAACACACGGATAGAGAGCGGAGACCCGTGTTTTATCTGTTGTTGGCAGTTTGATATCATCAAAATCGAGTTGGAACATCTGTTTTGATAAGTTAGTCAAAGAGTTTGATATCATCAAAATGGTAGATGAACCTTGTTTAAACAAAAAGGTAGTAAGGAGTATGGTGACGATCCTCGTAGAGTACGTGGATGACATACTCTTGATAAGAAAGGAGTTTCCTATGCTACGCTCGGTCAATCTCCGTTTATCACAAAGATTCTCCATATAGGATCAAAGTGATACCTACTAAATCCTGGGTTTTGGATCTATGAGATAGATCTAATTGGATATTAGGATACTCACTAGTTGTAGTGAGATGGTATCAGTTGATCCTGGGGAGAATCATTGGAAAGGTTCCAGAGTGATAAGGACGACTGAATGTCAGTCGCAGGCATTGTCTTTACCCTCAGTAAAGGGACGGTATGTTGGAAGAGTTCCAAGCTAGACTCTTCCAACATACCGTGGCAAACTAGACGATAAAGGCTGGATACATCGCTACTTAAGATGCTACCAAAGAGGCAGTCTGGATGTATATTTGTTCATGAGATGAACTTAGTTCCTCCCATTGTGTGACAATGGAGATGTGGCTTATGCCAAGGAACGTCCGTCCCATCAGTGATCCAGACATATTCTAAGGAAGTATCACCTGATCATGGAGATGGCTGATCTCCAAGGTGATCGAGGTTAGGAGAGCAGACTCAGAGGATAACACGGTGAATCCACTCACGAAGGCCTATTCCCAGAGAGAGACTTTTATGGGATGGTTGAGTATGAGATACTGCAACCACTGCTACAAATGGCCCTAGTGCAAGTGGGAGATTGTTAGTTATATGTATGCCCTAGAGGCCATTACTGTACATAGGATGTATATTGTAGTGGATGCTGGGACATATATAGGGAGGACTTTCTTACTCGACATGATAGTATGCTATCTGGTTACTCTTTACCTTATCGTGTATACTGATTGTCTCTCAGTTACATGTTGGTAAAGCCCTTAGGATGTGTACTTGACTACTTGGACTATGATGCAGATCATACTAGTGGGGACATGGTAGTCCATAAGTACATCCTTCAAGGTCCCTAGTCGTGGGTATGTCGAGACGGGGCATCGATATACCAGAGTAGACTAGCGTATACCTTCTCGACCCATACAGATGGGCGATGGATGATCCCATATCCATTGGTGTTTGACATCAGAGATGATATACGGGTGCTCAGTAGAGACTGGGTACACTGGACGGACTTGCCGAGAACTCCCAGATGGTATTATACCTTACGTCAGATGCCAGTTCTTTGGTGACACTGGTACAGAGTAGTCTGTTGACCCGAGATCGTCATAGAGTCTTGTGTGATTCCCACTGTGCTTTGATTTCCACCTTACCACGTCCAAGAGGGCGTGCAAAACGGTGGTTTTTGGGTACAGTCCCGAATCACATGGAGGCAATGAGCGATAGGAGGGGATTCGTCTCTCCCGGTATAGGGAGTTGATGTTGCACTGTGTTCGATTGGCTATAACCGGAAATCCCTGGCCAGGGTTGCTGAGATTTACTGGTAAGTGTTACCAGTAGTTTCTCGAACTGTTATAGACCTCATATCGACACGACTTATCGAGCTATTGGGGTCTGACGTTTACCACCCCTAGGCGAGATATACGACATATCAGACGAACAGACCGGACTGTACGGTAAGTGTTACTGGTTGGATTCACAGGAGTGTGAGCGGGCTTGCTCGTCGATCTTCTGATCGCTCAATACCCGGGTGGCCGTTACGTTTAGCAGACCGCTTGCGGCTTGTGGGTGTTTGATATGATCATCACCTGCTGCCGGCGTATTGACGAGTCTTTAGAGTCCTACACAGAGGTTTCCTGGCTCAAGCGAAACGAAATAGGAGCGCATATGAGATATGTGCGGGACCGAGAATTATACCAGTATGTGATACTGTATTCTATTCTCGCGATTTGTATCATTGGTCGGTTATATGTGATATAGCCGGGTTACCGAATCAAGTGTTGATTCGATACATTGATACACTTGATATTACTCGGTTATATGCGATATGACCGGATCGTTAAATCAAGTGTTGATTTAATGATTTAATGTATAATTATATATTTGATATATTACTTTACATTAACTAGTATTAGTTCACTTAAGATGGATTTTCTCACTTGATGTGCACATTGTATATATGATATAGTTTTGTTCACTAGTTTGTATCATGTTTGATGATACATGCAAAGTTGGGTGTATGTTTGATTTAAACCTTGGTTAAGTAAATGGTTAGGGTTTTAATTTATTTATTAATTAATTTATTTATTTCTTTTGGCAAAAAGAGAAATGGTGGCTTGCTTTGTTTTACATTGAAGCTTCATGAAGCTTTGAAAAAGTCTACCATTTTTGTTTCATGCCTAACCTAACCATTCACCTAACCTTAGTTTACTCTCTACACATAACCATGGTTGCTAATATGATAAGAATCACTTATTTTCTATTATTCAATAATTCTTATCATATTATCATCTTCTTCTTCTTCTTCTTCAAGAAGAAAGAAGCTTGCTAGCTTCAATGGTGAAATGAGAAAAAGAGTGAGAAATCCAATTCTAAAGTGAACCCACTTCCTATTTCTTCATCCTATACCACTTGCCAAGTAGTATAGGGTGTTTTCTTCACAAGTTTCATGGCTTGGTGAAGTTGGAGCTTGATCTTGTGTTGCCTCGACGTAGATCATCTTCGGCATCAAAGTCGACGACCTAGCCCGATCATTTCTTCGACGAAACCATTACTAGAGTCCGGGATCCGATGATCGCAGCGGAGGGACGTCAACGCGGAGCTATGGAGGTGGAGGACCGGATCTACAAAGGTTGTGGTCACTTTCATTTAGCAATAAAATTGTTTACTTGCTTGCATCGCCTTATCATCTAGTTAACGATCTGTATTTGGGTTTGTAGGCACATGAAATTTTTTGAATTGGGCATATTTGATCTGTTGTAAGACCTCATTAGTTTGCCTAGGAACCCTACAGTGGTATCAGAGCCTAGCTAGAGCCTTAGGCGATGCGTAGACGGAGTTAGAAACCCGATCGAACCCGAAACGCCAATCCATGACCCCTCTCTGGACATTTTTTCAAAACTGGGTTTTTTCCAGATTAAAAATTCTTTAAAAATTCAGCAGGAAGTTATAAGAATTACGGTGCAAAAATGACCAAAAGATACGGCTAAAGCGCGGCGGAACCGCGGCAGAAGCTTGGCTTCTGCGGCGGTTCCGCGGCCATATAATGAGATCATCCTTCATTGTTTGCACAGTAATTTGTTTCTTTAGGTGCTGAGTTTTCTGGGAATTTTTAATTTGCACTCAAGAGTTGAGTTTTCTAGGGTGTTTTGGAGCTTCGATGATTCGATCGGAAATTTCAAACTTTGTCTATGTGCTTTTCCGGATAATTTTTGAATATGTTAAAAAGTTCGACCGGATATAAATACCCACTTTTTCCCCTGCTGGGAAATTTCCAAGTGTTGGATTTTTCCGTGGTTTAAAGACGTTCTAAGTAGTGCAAGTAACTCGATGGACCCTCTAGAAGACAACAAACCTTAACTCGATTATGTGACCGTCTTGAACTGCCCTTTGAACCTTAGGGTTTGGGGCAGTACGGCGTGCCACATGTGAGGCGTTGGCTTGACCCTTCTACGGCTGGACCGTTGGTACTGAGGCATGAAGTGAATGTTTTTAAACTTGTTTTCATGTGTTGAGCTGTTTCGGGAAAACTTGGGTGTTCGATTGTTCGATCGGAAAGTTTGACATTTTCTATTTATCCGGAATGTGTTACAATAATTGGAATTCATAAGTAGTTATGAGATAACTGAATGAATGTTATAAATCTAGCGGTTTAGTCTCACTTGATCGGTTGCCACGGAATTTTGATGTGATTAAAAGTCCGTCGCAATCACGTAGCGTACGCGGATACTCGCCGGGTAAACTTAATAGACAGCCTCACCCCATAGCCCCGACCAAGTGACTGTAGGAGAACCCCGTCACCGAAAGCATCCGTTCGGGTGCTCGCGGCAGCGGTGTTCCGCCTTGGTGCATTTCGTCGACGGCGTCGGGGGTGCGGCCGTCTACTAAAGTTTGCGACGAGTATTCGATCAGGATGTCGGGAATCTTGTTGAATTACCCGACTTGATATTGAAAAGAGTTTTCGATAATGAGACTAAAATGCGGGGTTTATAATTGTTAGGCATGCGATATCTAAGGAATTCATTTGATTAGGCATGCGATGTCTATGCAGGTTGCGGATTCCAACTGTTGTAGTTTTACACTTTCTTTTCTGTGACCGTAAGTGTAATATGTGATATCGCCGGTTTCGTTGCTATATGTCAACGACAATTGGGATGCGCATATTTACTTACGTTGATGACATGTGATGTTATGTGTTGCTGGATATGTTATATTGGATCGTCGTGTTTGAATAGCCGGGGGGTTTTTATGTGAGATGCGTGTTTTTCTTTTTTATTCGTGTAAAAACTTGTATGTAATATTCTTTTATTAGGGCACTTCCAGGTTGCGGAAGATGTCACCTTTTGTATATTATTTACTTTTCCGCACTAGGATAGACCCAAGGAGGAGAGCACAAGTAACCGGGTTCTAGGGTCCAGTGGGAGACCAACTCGAGGAGTCGAGTCCGGGTCTCCTAACTCTAGAATTGGTAGGGTTGCTTGCCGCTCTCGTAGGGGTCTAGGGGTGTGGGATTGGCTATTCATCACGACCGTGGAATCCGTGTTTTATACTGGCTCGTATTGAAAACACGGACGTCCTAGTATATCTAATATTTCATATGTTTCTTCTGCTGCGATATCTGTGATGTGATCATTTGATATTCTTTGATAGATACTGTATATAGTATATACGATATATTATATAGACGTTACTTATGTTTTACACCCGTGCTAGCCCTGCCCCGCTCTGCCGTTAGTTACCTAACCTAACGGTGCACGAGGGGACATCAAGGCGAATGCGGATGGCATAAGTGTACGTCGTATTTATCTGTGATGTTTAGGTACTTAAATGATAGGACTTCATTAATGTGATTAATGAAAGAAAAGAAACCTAAGATGTTGTGGAATCGAATTTCTAAATAAAACAGGTAGCTACAGTTCTTGCTTTGCATCGCGGTGTTCCTTGTAGAACATCCTGCACCTTATTCGATAAGGAAAGGACCGAGATCCCTTCACCGGGAGTGACTCCTTTAGCAATAACTGGCAGATGCTACACACTCGGTTTGTCTTTTGATTGCTTCTATAGTTTCTGCTTTGCACAGTGATATATATGATATATCCCGCACCTCATTCGACGAGGAAAGGGCCGACGATCCCTTCACCGGGAGTGACCCCTTTAGCAAAACTAGAAAAGCCTAAAAAACACTCCATTTTAAAATCATTTGATTCTACAACGATATCAAGTTCATTACGCAATAGGTTTTCAGAAAAACCTGTCTTAGCCCTCCGTCATTTCAGATAAGTCCTGTTTAGTATTCGTGCTGCGTTTGTTGACCTTGTCAAGGCGCAGTGTGCGGTAGCTAACCAGTATTTATCTGCTTATGCATATGATACAGATTGGGTTAGGGTAGCCGTACGGCCTTGTTGACCTTGTCAAGGGTCGTGCGGGTGGGTTTGATTCAATCAAGAAATGACGGGTTAAACTTGACTTACGGTCTATGGTTTGTTGACCTTGTCAAGGTCATAGATCGTTTGGGGCAAAATATTATCGGGAATTTCAAGTGTTGAAATTTGCAATGAGATTGCATACCTTCTATGATATAGTTGGATCCCGATACCCACTGCGAGTAATTGTTACTCCTGGGAGAGTTTTACACATTACAATTAGCCGATCAAGTAGGTGTCTAGAAAGGTGTTAACGAGGTTACGCCTCTGGGAAAACGAGGTTTACATTAATTAGGTTCGTGCGAAAGCACGGGGGACCTCCCTCAAAGTACCGACACTGGCCTGGCTGAAAAATTGGCGAACTTGTAGTGTGTAATTAATCCCGGCTAGTCTTTCCTTTTAGGGTTTGAAGGAAGATTTGATAAAACCAGTGGGAGCCATCCTGATTAGATAAAATAATAACCAATCTATTCTTGCAAGAGCGCACGCTGAGTGTTTTCTTCTCTCTCTCCTGGTAGCGACCATATCACGCCTTAATCAAGATAATAAAACGGATATATTGACCGAACCCAGATGTTATACTGAGCTGGGGAACGTTGGTCCCGCTCCAACTTATAATTGTTATAAGACAGAGCAGGAAATTGGGGAATACCAGATTTCCCGTGCCACCCAAACGAAGAAAGTGCATGATGATGCATCATTTTCGGGTGTGTTCATTACAGAGAACTGTTTCTTTGTATTCTTTACGTCCTGGGTATATGATACCGGATCATGATCCCGCATATGTAATCTGTTACATGGGCTACAGAGAGGTAGAGAACTGAGGACGGGTGATAAATTTCATGAGGCAGAAAACGGGGCAAGTGTTGCAGCCAAGTCTGTTGGTCATTGTCACCCTGTATTCCAAATACATTGATTCTGAACGAATGTTATTAGATACCGAACCTGATATACAAAATCATATCAGTCTCTTTATTAGTAAAGAAATGATAAAATTTTGTATTGTTGGATAATGTTTTGAACATTTCCTATATCAAAAGTTGATCGGTTCAAGCACGTTATCTAAAAACATTGATGTTCTAAATCAAACTACAGTTCTTAATATACGGAACACACACAAGAGGAAGAGTTCAGAAATGAACAGATCCTTCTTAAGGTATTGTAGACTAGGTCATATCAATGCGACCCGACTAGCTGAAGTTACATTTAGATGTATATTTAAATCTGTTTGAATTTACATCTTATGAAACTTGCCAGTCATGTCACAAAGATTAGATGACCATAGCTCCATTTATTGGAAACAGAGAAAGAGTTAGAGAACTCTTAGGATTGATACATGTTGATGTATGTAAGGTTCCCCGTCTACACATGCCAGGACTGGTTCTTTGTACTTCATTAAATTCTCTGATGATCTTTTGAGATTCAGACCTATGTTCCTGTTGAAACACAAGTCCGAACCTTTTGAGATATTCACGGAATATAAGTTAGAAGTAGAGAACCAAAATTAGGGTATAAGTATTATGTCCTTTGATGCGATCAGGGAGGAGAATACTTGAGCACGGAATTCCTGGACTATTCTAAAGGAGAATGAGATTCTCTCTCAGCATTACTCCTCCGTATACACCATAGTACGATGGTATATCGGGGCGGAGCGATTGCACCCTATTCGATATGGTGCGCTCTATGATGAGTACTACTGAGTTACCTGTTTCCTTTTGGGAGTTATGCGCTTGAAAAGCTGCATGCCTATTGAATAGGGTTCGAATCAGATCACAGCCTACCACTCCATATGAGATATGGTATGGGAAGAGCCCATGTCTTAAGCTAGTTAAGATTTGGGGTTGTCCGGCCTATGTCTAAAAGCAAAATCCGGACAAGCTCGAGGCAAGGTCAGTTATGTAGAACTGGAAAGGTTCCAGCTATGCAAACTACAGCAGATGATTTGGTAGAACTAAAGGATTCGGTAGATACCAACGAACCTCAGCCTCTCCGCCGATCTAGTAGGGTTTCTCACCCACCTGAGAGATACTTCTGTTTCTCTATGACAGTGGGAGCGAGGATTGCATCATGAGATGATGACCCAACTAGTTTCGAGCTGGCCATCAGGAGTAGGTCTCTGTAAGAATGGCTGGATACTTAGTGATCTGAGATGGAATCCTTATACACCAACAAAGTATGGACTTTGGTTGCTTTATCTGAAGGGTTAAATCCCTATCAGGAGCAAGTATATCCTGAGAAGATTACTTGGTGTAGATGGAAAAGTTGAGACTTTCAAAGCTAAACATGATAAAGGTTTTCATCATTGACCAGGCGTGGATAATGATGAAACCTTTTTCAAGGATCTATGTTTAAGTCCATCCAGATCCTACTTACCACGGCTACATACCATGACTACGATATCTGGTGGTTGGGTGTCATGACGGCTTTTCTAAATGATGTTTTGGAAGAGAGCGTCTATAAGTACACAGCCAGAGGGCCTCGTAGACAGTGGGAGCAGCGAAAACGTGTGCAAGATGTTTTATGTGATAAAACAGGCATCGCGGAGTTGGAACATCTGTTTTGATGAGTTAGTCAAAAAGTTTGATATCATCAAAATGGTAGATGAACCTTGTATAAACAAAAAGGTAGTAGGGAGTATGGTGACGATCCTCGTAGAGTACGTGGATGACATACTCTTAATAAGAAAGGAGTTTCCTATACTACGCTCGGTCAATCTCCGTTTATCACAAAGATTCTCCATATAGGATCAAAGTGATACCTACTAAATCCTGGATTTTGGATCTATGAGATAGATCTAATTGGATATTAGGATACTCACTAGTTGTAGTGAGATGGTATCAGTTGATCCTGGGGAGAATCACTGGAAAGGTTCCAGAGTGATAAGGACGACTGAATGTCAGTCGCAGGCATTGTCTTTACCCTCAGTAAAGGGACAGTCTGTTGGAAGAGTTCCAAGCTAGATACCGTGGCAAACTAGACGATAAAGGCTGGATACATCGCTACTTAAGATGCTACCAAAGAGGCAGTCTGGATGTATATTTGTTCATGAGATGAACTTAGTTCCTCCCATTGTGTGACAATGGAGATGTGGCTTATGCCAAGGAACGTCCGTCCCATCAGTGATCCAGACATATTCTAAGGCAGTATCACCTGATCATGGAGATGGCTGATCTCCAAGGTGATCGAGGTTAGGAGAGCAGACTCAGAGGATAACACGGTGAATCCACTCACGAAGGCCTATTCCCAGAGAGAGACTTTTATGGGATGGTTGAGTATGAGATACTGCAACCACTGCTACAGATGGCCCTAGTGCAAGTGGGAGATTGTTAGTTATATGTATGCCCTAGAGGCCATTACTGTACATAGGATGTATATTGTAGTGGATGCTGGGACATATATAGGGAGGACTTTCTTGCTCGACATGATAGTATGCTATCTGGTTACTCTTTACCTTAACGTGTATACTGATTGTCTCTCAGTTACATGTTGGTAAAGCCCTTAGGATGTGTACTTGACTACTTGGACTATGATGCAGATCATACTAGTGGGGACATGGTAGTCCATAAGTACATCCTTCAAGGTCCCTAGTCATGGGTATATCGAGACGGGGCATCGATATACCAGAGTAGACTAGCGTATACCTTCTCGACCCATACAGATGGGCGATGGATGATCCCATATCCATTGGTGTTTGACATCAGAGATGATATACGGGTGCTCAGTAGAGACTGGGTACACTGGACGGACTCACCGAGAACTCCCAGATGGTATTATACCTTACGTCAGATGCCAGTTCTCTGGTGACACTGGTACAGAGTAGTCTGTTGACCCGAGATCGTCATAGAGTCTTGTGTGATTCCCACTGTGCTTTGATTTCCACCTTACCACGTCCAAGAGGGCGTGCAAAACGGTGGTTTTTGGGTACAGTCCCGAATCATATGGAGGCAATGAGCGATAGGAGGGGATTCGTCTCTCCCGGTATAGGGAGTTGATGTTGCACTGTGTTCGATTGGCTATAACCGGAAATCCCTGGCCAGGGTTGCTGAGATTTACTGGTAAGTGTTACCAGTAGTTTCTCGAACTGTTATAGACCTCATATCGACACGACTTATCGAGCTATTGGGGTCTGACGTTTACCACCCCTAGGCGAGATATGCGACATATCAGACGAACAGACTGGACTGTACGGTAAGTGTTACTGGTTGGATTCACAGGAGTGTGAGCGGGCTTGCTCGTCGATCTTCTGATCGCTCAATACCCGGGTGGCCATTACGTTTAGCAGACCGCTTGCGGCTTGTGGGTGTTTGATATGATCATCACCTGCTGCCGGCGTATTGACGAGTCTTTAGAGTCCTACACAGAGGTTCCTGGCTCAAGCGAAACGAAATAGGAGCGCATATGAGATATGTGCGGGACCGAGAATTATACCAGTATGTGATACTGTATTCTATTCTCGCGATTTGTATCATTGGTCGGTTATATGTGATATAGCCGGGTTACCGAATCAAGTGTTGATTCGATACATTGATACACTTGATATTAGTCGGTTATATGCGATATGACCGGATCGTTAAATCAAGTGTTGATTTAATGATTTAATGTATAATTATATATTTGATATATTACTTTACATTAACTAGTATTAGTTCACTTAAGATGGATTTTCTCACTTGATGTGCACATTGTATATATGATATAGTTTTGTGCACTAGTTTGTATCATGTTTGATGATACATGCAAAGTTGGGTGTATGTTTGATTTAAACCTTGGTTAAGTAAATGGTTAGGGTTTTAATTTATTTATTAATTAATTTATTTATTTCTTTTGGCAAAAAGAGAAATGGTGGCTTGCTTTGTTTTACATTGAAGCTTCATGAAGCTTTGAAAAAGTCTACCATTTTTGTTTCATGCCTAACCTAACCATTCACCTAACCTTAGTTTACTCTCTACACATAACCATGGTTGCTAATATGATAAGAATCACTTATTTTCTATTATTCAATAATTCTTATCATATTATCATCTTCTTCTTCTTCTTCTTCAAGAAGAAAGAAGCTTGCTAGCTTCAATGGTGAAATGAGAAAAAGAGTGAGAAATCCAATTCTAAAGTGAACCCACTTCCTATTTCTTCATCCTCTACCACTTGCCAAGTAGTATAGGGTGTTTTCTTCACAAGTTTCATGGCTTGGTGAAGTTGGAGCTTGATCTTGTGTTGCCTCGACGTAGATCATCTTCGGCATCAAAGTCGACGACCTAGCCCGATCATTTCTTCGACGAAACCATTACTAGAGTCCGGGATCCGATGATCGAAGCGGAGGGATGTCAACGCGGAGCTATGGAGGTGGAGGACCGGATGTACAAAGGTTGTAGTCACTTTCCTTTAGCAATAAAGTTGTTTACTTGCTTGCATCGCCTTATCATCTAGTTAACGATCCATATTAGGGTTTGTAGGCACATGAAAATTTTTGAATTGGGCATGTTTGATCTGTTGTGAGACCTCATTAGTGTGCCTAGGAACCCTACATCTTGGTGCCTGTTTGATTGGCTTGATGCCTGGCGATATGGTCTGTTTATGTACTGCTGCTTCTCGATCTAGACCCGGCATTTCAGAATAGTTCCAGACGAAGCAATCTTTATACTACATGAGCATGTATTTTAACGTGGATACCTGTTTTTCAGATAGTAGCTCACCGAAGAACGTTGGCCTCGGATCATTTTCCGTCCCTAAGTCAATTTTTCTTAGGTTGTCTGCCGTGGTGTGTATCCCATCTTCCAGCTCTTTTAGTGCTAGTGGAAAGTCTGAGATCACTTCGTCCTTGTCTTCATTTGCGAAGCACCTATAGAGGTCATTCATACTCTCGTGCCCTCTCGCTTTTGAGAGTGTTATCATATGGCAGGTACGAGTTTACTTCCATTCTCAAGGTCGAGCTGGTCGTATCCTGACAGTATAGGTCCTCTTTGGCTCATGCTTTTGTGGTGGGGTTACCTTCCAGCTGTCGGATAATGTAAACCTGCATTGTCGATGCTGGTCTTCTACCCAGTTCTTAAAAGTGAAGCAGTCTTCAAGGGGATGGCCTATTGCTTAGTGATAGGAGAAATAATCTGGATGATGGACCTCGTTTATTTGTTCGGGGTGCCGAGACTCCGGAAGCGTCATCATTTGGTGCTTCATGACAAGGTTGAATATTTTTCCTGTCTTGTCTTACGGAAAAGAGTATTCCCAACCCATCTTCTTTATAAAAGACGGGCTCCAATCGAGCTTTTTTCGATTGAGCGGCATCTTAAATCCGCTTTGTTGTCGTTGAACGTTGTTTGCGCTCTTTGCTTTGTTTTTACCTCTATTTCGAGGTTTTCCCCCTTCGCGAGAATATATAGCGGGCCAAGGATGAAGAATATAACGGTCTACTTTCTCTGCAGATAGCTGACTGAGACGCTGTGTCCTGGCCTTTTCATAAATGGTCATTTCATGGCTGTGGTTGTCCCAGCTCGCTTGACAAGATTCTTTTATTAGCTTGTCAATTTATTCTTCGAACGACGGACTTAACGTTCTTAGAGTGGGATCTCACTCTGATTTGACGCCATGGTTATCAGGAAGAGCATTTTCTTCTCTACTCAAGCTGTTTACGACGCAGCAACTGTAGATTTGTTCCAGTTTCTTGGACCAAACGTATCCCAGCCCAGTTGTTTTCATCTTCCCGTTGGGCTTCTTTCATTGAGTCCCGAGAATATCCCAAATCTTTTTATAGAATTGGACTTGTCGAACAGTTTATTGGAGAGGTACGCCTTGGCGTCTTAACAGCACTTTCAATCCCTCTATGTAATATCTTGGGAGTCGGATGGGTTGAAATCTGTCAAGTGCAAAATCGGTACCGTGCCAAATTTCTTTTTCTACTTTGGTCTCCGTAGATTTGTAGAAGAGGATCACCTTTTCACTTCTTCGCCTAAGAGGTACGTAGAAAGTTTGCAGTTCTTATACGCTGTATATATCAAGCGTATCAAGTTCCTTGTAGTGTCGAGGTGGAGTCATTGTAACTTGTAGACTCTGATCTGCTTCGGTAAGAGCCCGCATCGACGGGCGGATAGAGAACACTGCATTGGCCTCGTCCTCGGAGTCACCGCCAAAGACCAAAATAGGAGTAGATGGTCCGGGCTTATTGTTTTCTTTTTGGGGTTGCTCCGAGTAGACTATTTCTTCATTTTCCTCGGTATCGCTTCCAAAGATTGGGATAGTGGCGACGGATCTTTGTTTATTCTCCGGCTTGTGGCACCTTTCAGTATCATCGAAATATGGTAGGAAGTACTTTGCGTCTTCGTTCTTCCGAACTTCGTTTACGGAGAATGAATTTAGCTCTCCCGTGACGGTATACTCCGAGCCATTCTTGAAATACTTCATACATTGATATTGTGTAGAAGGGACGATGTTGTACCCGTGTAACCAGGGCCTGCTGAGTAGGGCGTTATAGCAAGTCTTGGCGTCAATAACGTGAAATTTGATGTCAGTGACGAGCAGCCTGAAGCGTAGCATCAATATTACATACCCAAGTTTCCATGATGACTGTGAGTCGAACTCGGAGATGGTAATTTTATCTCGGATAAGGTGCTGAACGTTCATGCAAATTTCCTTCAGCACTCTCACGTTGAGAAAATTAACGGAGGATCCATTGTTGATAAAGATTTTCCCTATCTTGATATCGTAGCAGTACCCGGTGACGTATAATGGGCGATTATGTTCACACGTACCGAGAAGTAGATCCTCATCGCTGAATGTAATATCAGCCGTGTGGACTTCTGCCAGTTCATTTTTCATCTTCTCTTCCGCAAGAAATTCTTGGAACTGATTGAGATCTTGTAATGCCTTGATTAGGGAATCCCGTGTGAGAGTATTTTCCTCAGATATGCTAGGACGTTGTAATCCACCTTGTTTTTCTTAGGTGGGTCCTTTGTAGCGAGTTCCTTTACTACTTCTTCATTGAGGGCGATTTCTTCGGGTATTGTCCCTTTCCCTTTGTCTTTTTTGTTCGAAACTTTGTTTGCAGGTCCGAGATTCTTCTTAGGCAGCGTATGGTTACGTTGCTGAATATTCTCACAGTTCTTTTCCTCCTCTTCTTTTTCAGAGGCGGAGTCTTTGAAGAGAAGGTTGAGGTGTATTTCGTCCTCAGAATCGTTCCCGAACGTAAGAACTGGAGGTTTTCCTCCTTCCGAACTGGTACCAACCATATGACAATTGCCAGTCATTTCTTCATGAGCATTCGTCCCGCTGTTTTGATGTCAACGAGCACGAGCTTCGCGCTTCACCCTCTTAAAGTATTTTTGATGGGCAACATATCCTTACCACCACTTCTTGAATGCACTGCATTCCTCGATGGGGTGGGTGGCCCTTCGAAGATATGGGCAATAGTTTGGATGTGATTTTCTCCATCGAAGCACGTGACCCTATGAGTGATCTCTATGAGAGATAGCAGCTTCATCCCCAATGACAGGGATTTGGCAAACCGCTTCTCTGTTTTGATCCTGCTCTTATTTGTTGCAGGTGTGCTTTGGTTTGGTTAGAGTACTTTACGACTTGTCCTCACCGCAGCTTCTTTATCCAGACGCTGACGCTTAGCCTTTTCATATATGGTTGTCTAGCATTCTCAGTCAACTTTGCTTTTTTGAAAGGTTAGCATCCTCTCAATCGGATCTTCTTTTGGCAGTTTCAGGGATTTTAGCGCCGATTCTGCCCCCGGTTTCTTTGCGTTGTTTTCTGACACCGAGGGAGCCTCTTCGTCATATAACGACGAATGGGAGACCCTGTAGAAGCTTGCTACACGGTCTTCGATCTCTTCTGATGAGTCATTTCCCTCATCATTGACATTGTCTTCGCCCTCAAGAGTATGCTTGAGGAATTCTTCGAGCGTGACTGGTGTCCGCGCCTTCTGATTATACTCCTCCAGCGTATCTATGTATTTTTATCGATTTATGCGCTTGTCGGCATACTCGGCAGGCTGCACAGGCTTCTTGGTCTTGTTCTTTTTCTTCGAAAACTTTGAAGGCTTGATTTGGGGGCTTTTCCCCTTGTCAACAATTTTCAGTGCAGGATGAGATTTTAGCATCCCTTCAATAATTTCAGGTTCAGGTGGGATTTTTCACCTGATTGCCAGACATGTCTGAAGTCCTTTCAGCATTCTTTTAGGTTTTTGCTGAAAGGACTACTTTCCATGGAGCTTCTTCCACGAGTGAGCATGATACCCCCTGCGTGTCCACCTTTTTGGGAGCGTGCTTTTGGGGCGGGTTTACCCTCCAGTTATCAGACAGCGCGAATTTCCCCTGTTGATACTGGTCTTAAATCCAATTTTTGAAAATGTAGCAATCCTCAATTGGGTGGCTCACCATTCTGTGGTAGAAGCAGTAATTAGGGTTGTTGACGTCGCCAGGTTGTGTTGGACGCCGCGGGTCTAGCAATGTGATGAGCTTATTTTGCATCGCCAACTCGAGCAGTCTCCTAGTTTCATCATGCGGGAACGAGTAAACACGTCCTAGTCTTTCTTCTAAGGACGAACGCGGACACGCGTTGTTTTGGCGAGCAGCTGGTTTTGGGCCATCCGGTTGTTGTTGCGTATTGGCAACGAATGCCGCTTTTCCTTTATCCTTAGTATTTTGAGGGTCCTTATTTGAGGAGGAAAGCCCATGGCCCATCTGGGCCAGTTTGTCTATCAGAGCCTGAAAGGTTGTGGGCTTGAAGAATGTCATGAACCAGGACACAGTAGTTTGAGGATCAAGGGTCCCGATGAACATGTCCACGGCAAGAGACTCTTCAATGCACTGTTTGCACTTAGACCACAGGTTCTGCTACCGGATCGCGTATTGGACCCATGTTTCTTCCGGCTTTACCCTGGTATTGATTAATGTCGTGATCGAAGTGTGTTCGTTCGTGCTGGTGAACCGCTGTGTGAATAGCAGCTCCATTTCTGCGAAGGTTTTCACGGAGTTATTTGGGAGCTCCGAGTACCGTTCGAAAGCTGTCTCCGACAAGCTCCCGACTAACTGGCAAAGCAACAATTTGTCGTCGCCTCCAGTGTTGCTGCATAGAGCTCTGAATTTCAGGACGTGTTGGTGAGGGTTGGCTGTTCCTTTGTATACATGAAACTTGGGGACCATATATTGTTCATTCGAAAATAATGTAATCTGTAACACATCAATTTCCTTATTATTCTAATCATCTAAGGATAGTTGATATAAATATGACACATATTACAGAATCATTTGGAAAATACCAATTACCATGTGATGTACATTATAACCGGCATTATGAAGGAAATTGTGTGTAAATATTTCACGCATGATATTGTATATCTCAACACTTTTTATCAAGATGTTGTGCAGAAAATTATTCAGGTCAAAGAACTGGAATCGCCAATATGCCGATAAAATTCAGCAAGTCAAAAACTTAAAATCTGACAGAGATTCAGAAGAGATTAAATGATTCCAGACATCAAAAGAACACCCAAAGACCAACACCAAGACACCCCAGGAAAATGAGCCAATGAACTCATCATATGGCCGTGGAACCGCGGCCGAGTTGGTCGAGTTGCCGTGGTTCCGCGGCCGAGTTAGGGGCACCGGTGACAAAACTTCTCCAGAACCTTCTCTGTAACGGCCTAGCTTCCTCAAGACGCTTAATAAACACGTGGCTTCTTCTGGAAGGCTCTGCATAACAACCTTCTTCTAGAAGGCTCCTTTTAACAATCTCATTCTAGAAGGCTCTCTCTAACAACCTAGCTTATAAGGGAAGATTCATTTGAGATTTATAAAAGGGGATCTAGATCTAATGGTTGAAGGTTGTTGAATATTGAGCCAAATCATTGCACAAGTTGAGTGACGCAACTTGATCCAAAACAAAATCCAAATCAAATTTCAATTCAAGATCAAGATCCATTGAGAGCAAAATCAAGCGACAATCAAAGATCCTTTTTCGCAACGCCGATCATCATCAAGAGCAAGAGATCCGCATCCGATCCATGACTCACGAAGATCGAGCCGAGTAAAGATCGACGACAAATTCCCTTTCAAAGGAGCGATCGAGAGCTAGTCTTGTAAACTCAAAATTGAGAGGTGTAATTTGAAGGAGATTTAATAAAGGTGATAATTGTAATTCTCGCTTTCTTTACATTTTTGCATTATGAAATTCTTCGTTCTTGATTCTTTAATTTTCATGATGTGTGAGTGAAATCTCCGCTTGTAAAGGATTCAAGAGAATCGGTAGATTAAGTGATGATAAAATTCTAATACTAATTTTAAGTCTTATGAGATTTGTGAACTTTAGGAAAAGAAATCATTGATGACCTATTTTGAAGCGTGATCACGTTCTTGATAATTTCGTTGCAAATTATGGATTAAATAATTGATGAATATTTTTGCTAAAGGCTAGATCCGAATGATGATCAATGAAAAGATAAGAGATAGTGAAGGAGAAACCCTAGTTTCTTCAATAGATCCCTAATCTTCATTCATCACCATC
Source organism: Agapanthus africanus (assembly GCA_030015575.1). NCBI lineage: Eukaryota > Viridiplantae > Streptophyta > Magnoliopsida > Asparagales > Amaryllidaceae > Agapanthus > Agapanthus africanus. Next base: position 402,798,182 of record CM057351.1, read on the forward strand.
ATCTTAACTACAATTCATCAATAGATAAGATAAGTCATTGTTAGATTCATCATTGCTACTAATTCGATCGAATCTTTCAAGCTATTCTTCATATTTTTGATAATTCAAATTGATATTGGATACTTTCTTGATTTCTAATTCTTGAATATATTCTTGATTTTCTTGAAATGACAACTCAATCAAATCTCGAATTATTTTTTTGAATTTTCTTTTATATTTTCATTTCGACTCATCTAAGGCAAGATTAAACAAATTCACGAATCTCAGTGGACGATCCGTATTCATTAACGAGATACATCAACACCGTTAATTGATTGTGGTTATAAATTCATTGGTTGTGATTATATTTCAAAACACGATCCGAAATTTTACGATCAACCAAATGGCGCCGTTGCCGGGAATTGTGTGCTAATTTGTTCGTTTTTTGCAATTCGAGTTGAAATATTATTATTCCATCAAAATTTAAATCAAAATCGCATCGTGTGCTTAACGTTTAGTTGTGAATTTTGCAAGGAAATCTGGAATCTCTGCGGTAAGGGGAAAATTATTCAGTGCATTTCTTCTGAGACAGAGGAGTACAGAGAGCATCAGGACCAAATTTCATTCAAAGAACAGATCATCAAACCGCGGAACTGCGGCGTATTGCAGGTTTTTGCGGCGGAACCGCGGCAATGTTGACGGTTTGGAGCTCCAGTTCTCGGTGGTATATTTTTGACTTTCTTATCTCTTCCCTGCTTTTGTCCAATAACCATTTTCTGCAGGATTCTTTGCAAAAATTCGCAGCGCCGCTAAAAGAAATTTGTTGCGCGTTTTGATATTGGTTGTTTGCATATTTTAATACGGAAATTAAGGGGCAAAGTCCAAATTTAGATTAGGTAGGGATTTCATTACCCTTCCTAAACCCCAAAAATCACAAAACATGCATCCGCATCACCCTCATTATCTAAAAAATATCTAGACAAGACTCTAAAGACCGTCGCGCTCAATTAGGACAGAAGAAGGTCGTGGGTAATATATTGCTTATCCGCGTTTCTTTTGTGGTGTCTAACGCAGGTGTGTATAAGGCAAGCGGTTACTTAATTAGACCCACTACTTACGTAGTGGAGAACCTCCCACTTACCTGGCACTTACCTAGCCATAGAAGGGATAAAGAGGCAGTAGAGGATTTATCCTGCGATTTGTCTTCTGGAAGTCTAGGAGCGGTCTAGTGACTTGACCTAGGTGACCATTAGATCTAAGGTTACTTATGCATTGTTGTGTGATTTTTCAAAATCTGTCTTTTTCAAAACAAAACACCAAACCAACTTTTCTCTAATTATAACAGCGTTGTGCTAAACCATTTAGTGCATGCTCGGCTGGACACAGGATTCTAGTGCCTGTCTTGTCCGCATTCCTTCTATCGACTCCGAAGTCGGTATTTCTATATCTTCTTTTTCCTCACCACACACCACATCCACTTCGATGGACGGATCTCCATCGAACTTCTTTAACACCACTCTGCCACCGCCCGCAAGTGCACAGAATCCACCCCGCATCTCTCTCCAAGAGAGATGGTACCCTTTTCGAGGTCATCTTTCTACCTGTCTTTCCATTCCACCAGCCAATGGGGACAATTTTGAAATCAAACCTCAATCATCAATCTTTTACCTAAATATCACGGTCTCGAGTCTGAAAACGCATACGTTTTTATTACCAAATTTGAAAACGTATGTGCTATGATGGGTACTTCACAGCTTTCTGTGGATGCTATGAGATTACGTCTTCTTCCGTTCACTTTGTGCGATTTAGCCGAGAAGTGGCTTTATAACACAGCTGCACATTCTATTTCAAACCGGGATGAATTCATCATAGCTTTTCTAAAGAAATTTTATCCCAATCATAGGACAGCCCGAGTCCGTAGCGAAATAAATCAATTTACCCAGCTTCCCAATGAACAATTTTCGAAGTGTTTTGAACGCTTTAAGGATCTGTTAGTTCAATGTCCTCATCACAGAATCCATCAATGGGATCTGTGCAGAATCATATATGAGGGCATCAATCCTACAACAAAACAGATGCTTGAATACATGTGTCAAGGCAACTTCATGACTAAAGACGATGGTGAAGCTTGGAAATTTTTAGAAGATTTCGCTGAAAAACCTTTACAGTGGGAGAGTGTAAGTCAATCATCGTCTAGGGGTGGTATTCAACAACTGGATGTTTCCATAGGAGTCAAACCTGAAATGGCAGCAATGCAAAAGAAGTTTGAAGCTATGGAACACAAATTTTTATTAGCCTCCCTAAACCATATGAAACTCCTCAAAACCGTCTGTGGATGCTGTTCTGATCCATCACATTAAACGGAAGAATGTCCATTGAATTCTCCATTTCAAGGTCAAGAGCATACTAATGCTGCTTTTCAGCAAAGACCTAGAAACGATCTGTATTCTTCCACTTATAATCAGGGTTGGAGGAATCACCCTAACTTTTCTTGGAACCAATACCAAACTCAAAACACGGTTCCAAACCAAAACAACTTTCAAAGGGTCCCTCCACAACAACAGCAACCACTACAACTGACTCAGCACCCCTATCAATCACAAAACTTTCAAAATCTGGTCAACACTTCTGCATCGTATAATTCTTTGCAATTGACCGGTACTGATAATTCCTCTTCACTCGAACAAACCATGAATTTGATTTTGAAAAATTTCATGCAAGTTTCAGCTGAGATTAAGTCTTCTGTCGATAATATTAAGAAAGATACTGCCTCCCAAGGTGAGAGTATTAAATCGATGGAGGCACAAATTGCACGATTGAATGCCGAAATGAGTGCTAGAGAGAAAGGGAAACTTCCGTCTCAACCCCTACCGAATCCTGGACATTCACAACACTACAATGTGAATGCCATTACAACGTTGAGATATAGAAGAGTGCTGAATAATCAAGTCGGTGAAGAGATTGATAATCATGATGAATTAATCAATAACACCCTGGCTTTCACTTCCACTTTTCCTTCCACTTCTACTTCTACTTCTGATCCTACTTTGTCTACCCCACCACTTTCTTGCGAGCCTATTCTTCGTTTTCCTCAAGGCTCGAACTCTCAGCACACTTCTTCTAGTCCACCAAAGATGATCCCCACTCCTATTCTGGGATCTGTTCCACACACACCACCTTCTCCAATATTGGACCCAGCTATTATTGCTAAAGCTCCTTATCCGAATCGGTTAAGGGGAAACAAATCGAGTCCGCATATGGAGAAGATTATGGAAATGTTTAAACAGGTTAATATCAAAATCCCTCTCCAAGATGCTATACAACAAGTCTCGGCTTATGCGAAAATTTTAAAAGACTTGTGCACTAGGAAGAGGAAGATTCAAGTGCCCAAAAAGGTATTCATGACAAATAATGTTAGCACTGCTTTTACCCCACAATTACCAAAGAAACGTAAGGATCCTGGATGTCCTACAATCTCGATTTCTATTGGGGGTAAAAACATTAACCGTGCTTTACTTGACCTTGGCGCAAGTGTTAACCAGCTTCCATATTCTGTTTACGAGCAGTTAGGGATTGGAGAGTTGAAACCAGCTCATTGCAATCTCCAAATGGCAGACCGATCAATCACCAAACCTAGGGGTGAACTCGAGGATGTGTTGATTAAAGTCAGGGAATTTATATTTCCTGTGGACTTTATTGTTCTTGATACACAGCCTGTAGCGAACCCACGGAACAAAATTCCGGTGATTCTTGGTCGACATTTCCTACCCACTTCCAATGCTGTCATAAATTGTCGAAACGGTTCTATGACCCTATCCTTCGGGAAGATGTGAATTGAGCTGAACATTTACAAGATTGGAAGTCAATCGTCTGAACCCTCTGCTCATATTCTTGATGTCTATTTTGTCCACGAGATAGCTTCTGAAAGCTGCAAGGTTAATGAATTTTGCTTTGATGATCTCGATGACATTAGCACATCAATGTTTGATCTTGCACATCTTAGTGAGGACTGTTCCCCGCCGAACACAGAGATGCGACCGTGTAGGTCCGTCTGGCCTGAAATTCGGGGCAGATACTAATTGGTGCTATCCTTCCACCTCTCCGAAGATGCCAAGTTGATCAATGGCACCGTGTATCGAAGGTTTAAACGGATGCGGCCGATGTAGCAGACTTCGTCAGATTCCCCCTCGTTTGAGGGGTTTTTTATTGTGAGGACGCTCTTCCCTGCAGGCGCAAGCCCCTGCAGTTAATTACGCTACCGCATCGCGGTAACAAATTTCTCCTTCTCCATGTGGTCACTTCGTGTCGTGGGTGTTTGTTTTGTGTTCAGTTGCCCGTGGATTGTATATGGAGACTAAGTTATGTTGTCGCCCATAGGACGTGGATTAGTCCAAATCCGTATCTTTCTTAGATTTGGGTTTGGGGGGGTTGTGTTTAAGGATACGTTAGCCTTAGTTGAGGCTAAGATCAACTTAAACGTTTGTTAAGGACACGTTAGTCTAATTTTAGACTAAGATCAACTTAACGGGATCGTTTAGATCCGACAAGAGAGCAATTGGGCTCTGTTGTTTAGTTTAGTGACATTGCGGTCGATATAAGGACATTACGGTCCAATGTTAGTTTTAAGACATCGCGGTCGAGGTTAAGAACATCATAGTCCGTGAGTTTAAGGACTTCACGGTCCGGTGTTAGTTTTAAGACATCACGTTCGAGGTTAAGGACATCATAGTCCGTGAGTTTAAGGACCTCACAGTCCGATATTAGTTTTAAGACATCACGGTCAAGGTTAAGGACATCATAGTCCGTGGATTTAAGGACTCGACAGTCCGATGTTAGTTTTAAGACATCACGGTCAAGGTTAAGGACGTCATAGTCCATGAGTTTAAGGACCCCACAGTCCGTAGTGATGTATGGTTGTCGGGACCCGTCACCTCTCTGACGGCGTTGAAGGATTACAACGACAGATATCAGAGGAGTAAAGAGATGTACCCTCGAACCGGGTGTAAATTGATTGGAAGAGCAATTGGGCTCGGTTCAATTTAAATTGAGGACTTATGGCCAGAATTGCGCTAAGTCCAGTTAAAAATGTTTGACATTTTCATTTATGTTTGGCCTGTTAGGCCTTTGCTTGGGCTCTGCCCTTTTTATAATGCATAGCATTTATTAGGAACAAAGTGGTGTTCTGGCAGTGCGCCACATGGCGCATCAGACGCTTTGCGCCAATTAAAGAGCGCATTGCGCTAGCGCATGCGAAGATGACACGTGTCACGCTCAGCACTAAGCGCAACTCTGTTAGCGCACTGCGCTTTATGAGTGAGTGCGCCAGCGAATGACACGTGGCGCGCTCTGGCGCTGTGCGCCAGTCCAAGAGCGCAGTGCGCTATATTTAGAAGAGCAAAGCGCAAACTGTTCTGTGATTGACACGTGGCGCGTTTTGGCGCTGTGCGCCAGTCCAAGGAGCGCAAAGGCGCAATTCAAGAGTGTAGAGCACTGTCCAATAGCGCAGAGCGCATTTTGATCAAATTAAGATCAAAGAACAAGTTTTTTGTTCTTCAAAAGAGTCCTTGCCTCAAGATCCAAGAACCAAGGTTCTTGTTCTCATAAAAAAGGCTCTGCCTTTATTGATCAAAAGATCTGTGAATGAAGTAAATTACTTCTTTTAATCTTTTATAATTAGATCTTTTTGATCTTTTTCTTTTTTTTATTAAAGATCTTGATCTTGTTCTTAGATCTCTGATCTTTTTAGAAGATGGTTCTTCTTTTTTAATGAGATGATTTCATCTCTGTTTTTTCAAAAACATAATTCTTTACCTTTGAAGAAAAATGATCTTCTTTCTTCAAAGGCTTGCCTTTCTTTCTCTTTTAGTTTCTTCTCAAAGTTTGCAGAGGGTTCTCTCTATGTGAGACTTGAAGTCTTAGGTCCTTTATATAGAGCCAATTGATTTGTTAAGTTAGTTGAAGAGATCTTTCTCTGATTGATTTGGGGATATTTCCCCACCGTTGGATCTTTGATCCTAAGGCTTCTGTTTTACCGAAGATAATTTTCTTATTTTAATAAAATTGGAAAGATCTTTCCAGAACAGAATTTTAATTCTGGTTATTTAATAATTTATTAGATCTTTTGATCTAATGGTGGGGAATTCTTTAAATTCCAGCGCTGGCGCAATTGGCGCGAGCGCACCTGCGTATGACACGCGGCGCACAGCGCAGAGCGCAGCGCAACTGCGCTAGCGCACCTGTGTTTGACACGCGGCACGCGGCACGCAGCGCAGAGTGCAGCGCAACTGCGCCGGCACGCGGCACGCAGCGCAGAGTAGAGCGCAAGGGATCTGAAGCATTGCTTCAATTTTTGAATTTGAATTTTGAAACAGAGCTTTGCTCTGATTTGGGGTGCGCTGCCTAGGGTCAGCGCTCCTGGCGCTGGCGTGTCTGCTCTTGACACGTGGCGCGCAGCGCGCAGCGCAAGGGATCTGAAGCGTTGCTTCAATTTTTGAATTTTGAAATTCAAAACAGAGCTTTGCTCTAATTGGGGGAACCAAATGCCCCACCGTTGCGCTCACGTGGCGCACACGTGAGTGCAGCAGTGGCAACATCTGAGCCCTTGGATCAACTCAGAAGTTGAGGAGGCGCTTCAGCGCCTATAAATAGGACACTTGGTCCTCAAATGATTATCATCTTTCCTTCAAGAATTTTAATCTCAGAGCCTTGCTCTTCTTTCCAAGAACTTCAAGAGTTAGAACTCTAGAAAATTTTAGGTAAAAATTAAATTAAATTAAATTAATTTTAATAACTTAGGGGTTTTACCCATTAACAGAGCCTTGCTCTCATAGATCTTTTGATCTAAGGAAAACCCCTTTAGGGTTTTATAAACAGAGCCTTACTCTCAAGAACCCATAGATCTAAATAGATCTTTCCTTAGGGTTTCTTAGCCCATGGGTCAGAGCTCTGCTCTTTTGACAATATAGATCTTTTGATTTTTGATGAAGAACTCTTAAGAGTTTTTTCATGGATCTTTAAGATCCCAGAATTTTAATTCTCAGGAATTAATTTTTAATTTTAATTAACTTTTCATGGATTTTCCATCATCATTACAGAGCTAGGCTCTTTAAGGAATTTTATCCCCTCGTGACCAGAGTTTGACAAGTGTCACTCTGTTATAGAGTTTTGCTCTGAAAGGGAGATTTTCTCCTTGTCTCGAGAGATTTCTCATTCAATGAGAATATTCTTTGAGGATTTTCTCATTAACTGACAGTCTTATCCAATGATGAGGCTGTCTTATTAATTGATGCGTTGTCATCTGGATTTTGTGGGTCCACCTTTGGTCCCCTTTCCACTGCATTGCAGTGTAGTAAGAATTTTAAAGTGTCGCTAAGAATTTTAAGATTAAATTATAGTACTGATAATTGAGTTCTTTTCTTTTTCGCAGGCGACATGTCTTCTGATCTTTCGTTCCCGTTTTTTCACGCAGAGGGAGGATTCCCTGAAGCACCGGTGGACCGGGGGGTTCTTGCTCTTATTAAGGATTATGACCCGGAATACAAAAACCTTCACTTGTGGGGTAGGTGGTACAACCAAATAATTAAAGGTCGCCGAAGCTTCTCTTGCGCGACGACGTCGGATCCGATCTCGTCGATCTCGTACGCAGATATACCCCCGGTGAACTACGCTGTCGTAAATTGGAATTCGGAGGGTCTTCTTCAACCTTCGATTGCTGCCATACCCATACAGCTGTCGGCAGCCGTGGATATTTTGGGACGGCGCATATGCCAGGGCGATTCGCGCCCTTGGGGACAACCCTACAACATCGGGTTGACCCCTCGACACTCGGCAGGGTATCTGCAGTGGGCCAGGTACATTTTTTCAGCGAAGAAGGCGCATCTGCTGAAGATCGGTCTATACCCTACAGTTTACGCCTCGCTGTTTGAGTATTCTGCTCCTCCGACATGGTGGATTAAGGCGTTCGTGGAGCAATGGAACATCCCCACCCATACCTTTCTTCTAATGGACAAGGAAGTTTCCATCCCTCTAGAAAAATTTGCTGAGATTTCCAGTCTGCCGGTGAGGGGGAGCACTATGAGGAGCTGCTTCCTCCTGATGAATATGTTTTTGCCACCAAGCCGTTGGTGATGGACTTAACGCCAGAGAACGCTATTCAGAACCAGTTTTCGAATCTGGTAAAGGTGCTGAATATGTATGAAAGTCTTTACTTAGAATCGGGAGGCCGGGGAGTTAGTTTTGCAGACTTCATCGCCCGCTTTCTTCGACCGGAGATTCTATCGCAACGGGGCAAAAAATTTGCCAAGCTTGACGACCCCTTCGGCCTTGGCTTAGATCGTCGACCAGCACTGGAAACCGATCAAAAAAGTTTTTATCTTCCCGATGCCGCAATCATCCCTTTGTCGGAAATCGCTGCTCCGGGCATCGACGAGGAGACTTTCTTTCTCGGGTTTCTGGGGCTATGGTTGTGCTGGTTCGCACTCCCCATGCACTCTAGCTATATGAGGCCGTCCGTGTTCTACCCAGCACATCGGATGGTAGCTGGCATATAATTGGCCATCGGGATTGCCGGGTTGGCCCATCTGTACCATGGTCTTAGCATGGCGGTGGACGCAACTGAATCGAGGGTGCAACCCGCTAACTTCCCGATGCACTAATTTACTTCGTGGATGGAAATGCACATGCTCGGGGTGTTTGGTATTCATAAAAGACCATCGTTTTACGAGAAGTACAAATTCCCGAGAGTTATGCGGCCGATCGGCGCTTCTATCTTGAATCCGCCTCCGCGGGAGGCTAGGGGTTGATTCTTCGTCCACGCACAGTCGGAGCGGGTATTTCTTTCACGGATAAGGTCTTGACAATCGGCCCGGAGACCTCCAAGGCGGTGTTGGCGTTGCGCGATAATTTCAAGGACGGGGCCTCCGTATTGAAAGCCCGGGAGATTCTACATCTATACTCCATTAGACCGGGCTTCCTCGTGTTTAGGCAGAACAAGGCGGCGCTTTTTATGAGGTACAATCCCCATCGTTTCGCCCAACAACTAAGTTATAACCAGGGGGTCCTACTGGAGGCATTTTTGGAAGAGCCTGCGGCCACCAGAGAGGGGATACGGAGTACACTACATCACTTTATGCGGCTAAATACGGGCTCCCACTTCTTCATTAGCTAGCCGACTTGCATTCTAAGGGCCCTCAACGTATACGGGGCCTGGTATCAGCACGCGATGGGCACTGTTATCAGGGAAGAGAAGCGGCCGCTGCTTGATCGGAAGGGTGCGCCCCCCGCCAGCGATCGCAACGTCCCCCTAAAGCGAAGGACCCCTGTCCCTCCTCCACAAAGATGAGATGCTGGAGATGAGCCTCCATGTGTGCTAAGCCCCACGCGTGGGTTGCCCCGTGATCCTGTGGACGTGCCCTCAGTGCCCCGTGCTCCCATGGAGACGGTAAACGTGGTTTCGCCCGAATCTGGCGTGGGCTCGGACATCGGGACCCGCCGTCCCAAGGTGCCCACGAAGTGTAAGCTGATTTTGGGTGCGACCGGAGTTCGCGCACAGAAGAGGAAGAAGAAGTCGATCCTCTCTGCTGACGTTGCATTCGGTTAGGAATCTCATGCTCCTTACAGCGAGGGCTTGAGTAAGTACGGGACCAACGAGGGCTTATTTATGCCGCCAGACGACACTGATCTGATGGCCGCCATCGCAGCTTCTAAGCGATTGGCAAGGCGCGACGAGTGGTTGGCTAAACTCGCGCAATTAGGTAATCACTAGTTGTATTTTTCGTCATTGCATCGTACCTCTATCATTGTTTTTGACTAACGCTTTTCCTTCTTTAACAGGCATTTCTACCGAAGAAGCCATCGCTGCTTCTCTCAAAACTTTCAAGGAGGAGGAACGACTCAGAGCATCCTTAGGCCTTGGAACATTTCGGTTTACTATGTCTCTCCTTCCATTTTTTTATGAGTAATCTGACCCTCTTTTTGTCTTATCGCAGGGACCACAAGACCTACCTCGCAAACCGATGAGGGAATTCTCCCCGGGCCAGCTACCGAAGTCCCGGCCTCTTCGGGATTGCCGCAGGAGGCCCTACTTAAAAAGCCGATGATGGAAGCCTTGACGGCTCTGGAGGCAACCCTGAACGCGGACGACGACGCCTTGCTGAAGGAGGCTTCCAAAAGGTCTGTCGCGACGGCCCGGGAGGAAAGGAAACGCCTGAGGCGCGCAGCAAGAGAGCGTAGCGCTGCTTTGGCTGTGGGAGCAGGCTCAAGCGCCGTTACTCCCACTGCTACTCCTTCAGAGGAGCTCCCGGTCGCCTTGTCTACTGCTCATAGACGGGCGGCACGCACAGCTCGGGAAGCCAACGGTAAATCCGCCTCAGGTAATGTGTTTTTGAGGCTTTGTTGTCAAAGTTTTAAACTATCAGTTCTTATATATCTTGTCCTGCAGGGCCGAGTCTTACTGAAGGAGTGGCAGCGACCGTCGAGCCTGAGCGGGCGGTAGAGGAGGTAGCCGCTGAACTCGAGGCGACGGTAGGCGATATAACCATAGTTGCCGGGCCCAAGATAGTGGCTGACGAGACGGTCACGACTGCCAGGCCCGAGATGGCTACCAATGCCGAGCCCGAGGTGGCGGCGGGTGAGACGGCTGCTATGGCCGGGCTTGAGGCAGCAGTGGATGAAATGGCTGCTACGGGCGAGCCTACGGTAGTGATGGACGAGACAGCTGCGACCACTGAGCCTGAGGTGGTAGCGGGTGAGACGGCTGCTATGGTCGCTGAGCAAGAGATGGCCGCTCTTTCTCAAGAGTCGAGCACCGCTCCGATCATCGCTCTCCCTGCTTACGGTTCCTTGTCATCTCCCCGCGTCGCGAGCGTGACGACGGTTCCTGTAGAGTTGGGCGATGAGGCAACGGGAGGTGAGACCATCCCAATGGAGGAGGGAGACGCCGCCGTTGCATCAAGTGACGCCCTCATTAAGGCTCCGGCCGGTGACTCTTCAGGTAAATCTTGGGTCACCGCCCTTCTTTCTTTATTCTGCAATCTTTCCTAACAAAGTTTATCATGTTTCTAATGCAGGTGTGGCTAGTGTTGAAATCGAGCTGCTCGAGACAGCGCCGCCAGTTACCGCCCTGACGGTGACCACCCCTCTGCCTTCTCTCGCACCGTCGCAAATGCTAGAAGGTACGGATTTGTAACCCATTAGTCTTATCCCTCGGACGTATAATTCATGTACTGACGTCGAGTCATCGCGTTTTTGCAGGAGTTCTTCTTGACCATCTGTACCAGGTGTTGCACCCACATTTCTCCTTCTTGTCAAAGATTAGTTCACCTGTTGGTGCCGGTGAGTATTTTCTTTAAACGACGTCCTCTTGTTTAACGGGTAGTCGCATTATTGCTAATCTCTTCTTTATATTGCTTGTAGCCTTACGAATCGAAGGAGGGGACGAGGCCATCGTTGCGCCACTAGTACTCCCAGCTCTGCCCCCTGCTGCAGCCGGTATAGTAGACTCTATTTTTTGCTTGTTTTTCTTTATTTCCTGAGTCGACCTCTGATTATGACCTATTTTGTAGCAATCACATCGACTCCAACCTCGTTCGAGTCTCGTATTATAATGCCGGCCGGGCCCTTTTTAAGGCGTCCATCATCCAAAGGTGTTGTGACCAGCCTACGCATGCTAAGCGAGTATATCGAGGAGTTCGACACAAAGGCTCCCACATCCGCCGCGGATTTTGCCACAGAGATTAACCCTATGCTGGCGACGCTCATGAACTTTCACAGTGAGGGCATCGTTGAGTCTTGGGTTAATCGCTGCCGGGAGATCGAGGCTTGCTTGCATGAGTTCGAGCTTAAGCGTCCCGCACATGAGATTCTGGCTATGAGCACTCAACGGGAGGTATGGATCGAGCAGAGCGCTTCTTACTTCCGCCATCTTGAACAAGAAGTGGCTTTAAAGCGGAGGGAATGCAAAGAAACTTCAAGCGAGTCTGCTCGACTGCGTGCTGAGGTCGACGCGAACGCTGCCCAGGTGAAAGTTATCTTCGAGGGCCTTCTGCAATGTATCTCTGATGGGTTAACATTGAAGCAGAAGCTCGATGTCGTTGAGCGTGATGCACAAGATCGTGAAGCAGGTCAGCGAGCCGTCGAGGAACAACTCTCATCTTACTTGCAGCAGCGAGCCCAGGTCGAAGCAGAGTTGGCCGCGGCAGCAGATCAGGAAGAGGAGCTGAAGGAAGTGCGTGAGCGGCTGGTTGGACTACTGAACGCGCTTTCCTCTCAATAAAAATTTTGTACCGTTTGTAATTTTGAATAAATGTATTTGTTCTTTTATTCTTTAATACGATGTATTTTGTACCCGATCGAGTTCATGAATAAAAGATACACGTTCTTCGTAATGTCTTGTGTCATTTCTCTGCTTTCTTCTTTCTTGCTGTGTTGTTTGCCATGTGACTTTAGCAAGTGTGGTCTGTAGATAGCATACAGCTGTCAGTCTTAGGCTCTTTGTAGAGTGGCGATGGCTTAGAAAACAGGGTTAGGATCTGTCACCTAAGACTTTTCAACTTTATGAGCTGTGAGGGTCTCGTGAAGAATTTTCTCCCTACCGGCCGAGAGGGTCACGTAGGTGTAATTTCTCCTTAAGAATCGTGAGGATTCCCAAGTGCATTTTCTCTTGAAAGTCGTAAGGATCTGATAAGAGAATTTACTCCCTTACGAGTCGTGAGGACCCGCGAGTGATGGATGAAGTTGTCCTTATCCGCATTTCACGGAGTCAGGGGCTGCTCCGGATGCTTCCCACGGGTTCACTGCCGTGTTTAGCGAGGACCAGGCCCTGCTCTAGACGTTTTCTAGGATACTGTAGTTTAAAGATATCTCGGTCGAGGTTAAGGACATCATAGTCCATGAGTTTAAGGACCTCACAGTCCAATGTTAGTTTTAAGACATCGCGGTTGAGGTTAAGGACATCATAGTCCATGAGTTTAAGGACCTCACAGTCCAATGTTAGTTTTAAGACATCACGGTCGAGGTTAAGGACATCATAGTTCGTGGATTTAAGGACTCCACAGTCCGATGTTAGTTTTAAGACATCACGGTCGAGATTAAGGACATCATAGTCCGTGGATTTAAGGACTCCACAGTCCGATGTTAGTTTTAAGACATCACGGTCGAGGTTAAGGACATCATAGTCCGTGGATTTAAGGACTCCACAGTCCGTGAAATGTGTGATTGTTGGGACCCATCACCTCTTTGAAGACGTTGAGGAATTACAATGACAAATATCAAAGGAGTGACGAGATGTTCCCTTGAACCAAGGTAAAATTAGTTTGAAATCATTATGGTTGATTGTTAGTTTTAAGACATCACGGTCGAGGTTAAGGACATCATAGTCCGTGAGTTTAAGGACCTCACAGTCCGATGTTTGCTCTGGATGCTTCCCACGGGTTCACTGCCGTGTTTGGCGAGGACCAGGCTCCGCTCTGGATGCTTCACACGGGTTCACTGCCATACTCTGCGAGGACCAGGATCCGCTCTGAACGTTTTCCACGGGGTCAGAAGTGACGTTATCCGTGTTCCACGTGACCAGGAATTTTGCTCTAGATGCTTCCCACGGGTTCACTGCCGTATTCAGCGAGGACTAGGCTCTGCTCTGGATGCTTCACACGGGTTCACTGCCGTGCTCTGCGAGGACCAGGATCCGCTCTGGACGTTTTCCACGGGGTCATAAGTGACATAATCCGCGTTCCACGTGACCACGAATTTTGCTCTAGATGCTTCCCACAGGTTCACTGCCGTGTTCGGCGAGGACTAGGCTCCGCTCTGGATGCTTCACACGGGTTCACTGCCGTGCTCTGCGAGGACCAGGATCCGCTCTGGACGTTTTCCACGGGGTCAGAAGTGACGTTATCCGTGTTCTACGTGACCAGGAATTTTGCTCTAGATGCTTCCCACGGGTTCACTGCCGTGTTCGGCGAGGACTAGGCTCCGCTCTGGATACTTCACATGGGTTCACTGCCGTGCTCTGCGAGGACCAGAATCCGCTCTGAACATTTTCCACGGGGTCAGAAGTGACGTTATTCATGTGCCACGTGATCAGGAATTTTGCTCTAGATGCTTCCCACAGGTTCACTGCCGTGTTCGGCGAGGACTAGGCTCTGCTCTGGATGCTTCACACAAGTTCACTGCCGTGCTCTGGAGGACCAGGATCCACTCTGGACATTTTCCATAGGGTCAGAAGTGACGTTATCCGTGTTCCACGTGACCAGGAATTTTGCTCTAGATGCTTCTCACGGGTTCACTGCCGTGTTCGGCGAGGACTAGGCTCTGCTCTGGATGCTTCACACGGGTTCACTACCGTGCTCTGAGAGGACCAGGATCTGCTCTGGACGTTTTCCACAGGGTCAGAAGTGACATAATCCGCGTTCCAATTAGCCAGAAAGGGTTGACTTTATCCGCATTTCACGGAGTTGGAATTTGACACTCGGTCATCTGTACACCGCCGAGTCATGGAACTGGGGGTTGCCGCTGTTCCGCTTTGCTTGATGTTGTGTGTGCTGCAATGAGACGAATGTTGAGATGATCTCTAGGCTATCTGTGAACCGTCGAGATTTGGCTTCTTCTTCTGATGAAACCTGGGGAGGAGGAGTGTGATTCCTTCTTTGTTTGCGCCCCTGGATTGTATACAGGGACTGCTGTAATATCACCTGTAGGGCATAAATTTCATTTTTATTTTTATTTTATTTCTTTCCGCGATGCTCTATCATTTCAGCTTTTTATATCGCGAAGGTCGCGATTGCCCAATCATTTCGGCTATTTTTCGCGGTGCCCAATCATTTCGGCTATTTGTTTTATTTTTACTCGCTGCTTTTTATTGCGAGTTGCCCAATCATTTCGGCTATTTTGCATGCATACATTTTTACTTGCTGATTTTGTTGCAAGTTGCCCCATCATTTCGGCTATTTCGTATGCATGTATGGCTCGCTAGCTTTTTGCCGCAAGCTTGGGATTAGACACCGATTTCGGCATCAGCACCGCTACAACTAGGATATTGCCAGGAGTGAATCGTCATTTGCCTCTATCGATATCGAACAAAGGTGGCTTAGCGAACAGGGTCAGGATTCTATCGACTAAGGCTTTTAACATTCATGAGCCGTAAGGATCTCACAAAGGTATTTCTCCCTACAAGTCGTGAGGATCTCGTAGGTGTGTTTTCTCTTAGGAATCGTGAGGATTCCTAAGTGCATGTCTTCCTGTAAGTCGTAAGGATCTTACAAAATGGTTTTCTCCTTATAAGTCGAGAGGACTTACAAGGGTTGTTCACCATATAGACATATCCCTAATCACAGATGGGATTTTGTTAGGGAAATGTTTATTCGCGCCCGTGGATTGTATACAAGGGTCAGTATTGAGCCACTTGTAGGGCAGTATCGGAGGTTGTGGGGGTTGCTTAAGAACAGGTTCAGGTATCTGTAACTTAAGACTTTCAAATCTTATGGGTCGTGAGGGTCCCATAAAAGAATTCTCCTTACGAGTCGTGAGGATCTCGCAAGTGTAATTTCTCCTTAGGAATCGTGGGGATCCTTAAGTGTGTTGCTCCCTTGTGAGTCGTAAGGATCTCACGCGGGTGATTTCTCCCCACAAGGTCGAGAGGACCCTGTAAGTGTCTTTTAACGAGGTTACACCCTTTCGGGTTTTCATAAAGACTCGCCGGTAGCCCTGCTGTTTTTACTCACGGAGCCCTTTCGGGTTTTCATCCGTGCCCACTTTGTTTATGGACATACCGTTTTCCCCTTTTTTTTCTTTCTTTTTTTGTTCAAACGAGGTTGCGCCCTTTCGGGTTTTCACAAGACTCGCCGGTAGCCCTGCTGTTTTTACTCACGGAGCCCTTTCGGGTTTTCATCCGTGCCCATTTTGCTTATGGACATACCGTTTTCCTTTTTTGTTTTTCTTTTTTTTTTGTATCAGCTTTGGGATGCTGCAATCCGTCGTAGTTTATCGACATCTCGGTCAACAGCTAGTTTTAGGACATAGTGGCCCGCTGTTAGTTTAAGTACGTTTCGGCCAGCTGTTAGTTTAAGGACGTTTCGGTCCGTCGTTAGTTTAAGGACGTTTCGGTCTGCTGTAAAGAAAGCCGGTTACTACTTACAGAGTTTAGGCTTAGGAAGATAGAGAGCGGATATAGTCGTCATCATCTATCATTGACCTAGGCCATGACTCATTAGGCGTAGTATTTCTTCAGGAAGCAACCGTTTATTGGCCTGAAAGGTCTTTCACCATGCATGTCCATGAGTAGATAGGCTCCACCCTAGTAGACCTTGTCTATAATGTACGAGCCTTCATAATTCGGCTCGAATTTTCCCCGCTTGGCGCGATTGGGGATCATAGGTCTTTTGACCACTAGCACGAGTTCGCCTTGACGGAATGTCCTCGGCCTGGTCAATCTTTCATATGAGCGCGTCATCTTTGCTTTATAAGCTTCCAGATTTTGCTGCGCCAGGAGTCGGGTTTCGTCAAGGGCATCGAGCTTCTCAAGCCGAAGGTGAGCATTCTCTTCGTCCGTTAGCACGTAATGAACTGCCACTCATAGAGAGGGTAACTCTATCACGAGGGGGAGTACCACTTCTGTACCGAATACCAACGCGTACGGCGTTGTGTTCGTGGCCGTCTTTAACGTAGTTCGATATGCCCAGAGAGCTTCGTGCAGTCTCTCGTGCCAGTCCTTCTTATTTCAGGACATCGTCTTCTTTATGATCTTCGTCAGGGTCTTATTGAATGCCTCCGCCAGACCGTTGGCTCGGGGATTATAAATTGAGGAGTATCTCCAATCTATGTTGTGCTGTTGTGCGAAGCGGCTGATCTTGTGGCTTCTGTAGGCTGGTCCGTTATCGGAGATGATCCGTCGCGGAGTTCCAAACCGATAAATAACGTGCATCTTGAAGAAGTGGAGGATATTCTCCGTCTTCACTTCCCTCAGCGGTACTGCTTCTGCCCATTTGGAAAAGTAATCAGTTGTCGCCAAAATGAAACGATGCCCTCTGGACGATGCTGGTTCGATGGGGCCGATTATGTCGGTTCCCCACATTTTGAACGGCCAGCTAGCCACTGTCGGGAGTAGTGGATTTGGATGCTGGTGGATGAAGTCCCCATGGATCTGGCATGAGTGGTATTGCTTCGCATATTCGAGACAGTCCTGAATCATCGTGGGCCAATAGTAGCCCATCCGTTTAATCTTCAACTTCATCTTCGGGCTTGCCTGGTAAGAACCGCAGAGTCCGTCGTGAACTTCTTGGACGACTCTTTTTGCCTCTTTAGGTCCCAGGCATCTCAGCCATAAAGAATCAAATGACCTCTTATACAGGGTATCATTGACGAAAGCGAAAGACAGAGCTCGTTTCATGAGATGATGTCTTGAGGACGCATCTTCAGGCGTTCGATGGAATTTGAAGTAGTCTATAAAGACTTCTCTCCAATCCTCAACCGTTTCTTGGTCTTTTATTTGCAAGGTCGTCTTTTCAATCGCTTCCTTTTCCTCGGATGATTCCGGAGATATTTCTGCCGGTGCGAGGACCCGACGGCTTTGTACCATGATTCTGACGTCATCGAGGTTCTCATCAGCCGGTTCTTTAGCGAGCTTGGCTAACGCTTCCGCCTTGCTATTTTCTGCACGCGGTATGCTTTCCAGCATGTAGGAGGGAATTTGAGTCAGCAGTTGCTGTACTCTCTCGCCATACTTCACCAGCTCTGGCTTGCACGTCTGGTAGTCGCCGTTTACTTGACTAACGACCAGTTGGGAGTCTCCGTATATGAAGAGGTTTTCAATTCCCATGTCGATGGCGATCTCGAGGCCTGCTATCAAAGCTTCGTATTCGGCTTCATTGTTCGTCCTCGGCTCTGTCAAGGAGAAGGCGAAGCGCGTTATCCCTCCTCGTGGGGTCACGAAGATAAGGCCTATCCCTGACTTGATTATGGGCGTGCTTTGTTTGCACTTCTTCATGGAGGATGCTCCATCGAAATAAAGTTCCCACCGGGTACCATTTCCATCGATCGCATCAAACGCATGTTCGTCTGGCAGTTCACAATTCAAAGGGGAATCGGCCGGTATCGGATGCTCAGCGAGGAAGTCAGCGATGGCTTGGCCTTTCACTGCCTTAAGGGGCTGGTAAGTTATTGAGAACTCCATCAAGAGCAAGCCCCATTTAGCGAGTCACCCCGTCAATATGGCCTTCGACATCAAGTATTTGAGAGGGTCCACCTTCGATATGAGACGGACTTCATACGCCAATGCATAGTGCCGGAGTTTCGTTATCGCGAAGATCAACACCAGGCAGTGTTTTTCGATGGGAGAATAATTGCTTTCTGCCCCTAGGAGAACTCGACTCAAATAGTAGAGAGCTCTCTCCTTCCCTTAGTCATTCTCTTGTGCCCATAATGCGCCTAAGGAACCTTCAAGGGCTGTTGTGTAAAGAATAAGAGGCTTTCCCTTGACTAGGGCGGCCAGCACTGGCGGGTTCTGCAGATACTGCTTGATTTCGTCTAGCGCGCCTTGGCATTTGTGATCCCAGACGAACGGGGTTCCCTTCTTCATTAGGTGACTATAAGGATGATACTTGCCAGAGAGATTGGCTATAAATCGCCGGATATACGCGAGCTTCCCTTGGAGAGACCGAAATTGTTTGAGAGTCCTTGGCGGGGGAATTTCCATGATTGCCTTGATCTTCAACGGATCTATCTCGATACCTCGGTGTCGGACGATGAATCCTAGGAATTTTCCTGAGGACACCCCGAATGCACATTTGAGAGGGTTCATCTTCAAGTTGTATTGCCGAAGATGTTGAAATACGATCTTCAGATGCTCGAGATGTTCCTCGTATGATTTGCTTTTAACCACAAGGTCATCGATATAGCATTCGACGATTTCATGTATGAAGTCATCGAAGATCTTCGTCATGGCCCTCTGATAAGTGGCACCGGCGTTCTTCAGACCGAAGGGCATCACTTTATAGCAGAATATACCCAGAGGGGTCCGGAACGCGGTGTGCTTCTGGTCCTCGGGATGCATCTTTATTTGATTATATCCTGATGAGCCGTCCATGAAGGAGAAAACTTTGTGAGTCGACGTGTTGTCTATCATCAGTTCAGTGACCGGTACTGGGAAGTCGTCCTTCGGGCAAGCTTTATTAAGATCCTGAAAGTCTACGCAGATGCGCACCGTTCCATTCTTCTTCATTACTGGAATGATGTTGGCAATCCAGTCAGGATACTGAACTTCCTGGATGAAGCCAGAGTCGATCAGCTTCTTGACCTCGGCGTTAATGCTCATCTCCAGCTCGAGCCACATTCTTCTCGGTGCTTGTTTGATTGGCTTGATGTCTGGGGTTATCGTCAGTTTGTGGACCGCAATCTCTGGATCTAATCCTGGCATTTCGGAATAGTTCCATGCGAAGCAATCTCTATGCTGCATAAGCACGTCTTTTAGCGCAGCCACCCTTTCTTCAGATAACAGCTCACTGACGAATGTAGGTCGCGGGTCACTTGTCATCCCCAAATCAATTTTCTTGAGGTTATCTGCAGTGATGTGTATTCCATCTTCCAGCTCTTTTGGCGCCGGTGGAAATTCTGAGATCACCTCGTCATCATTGTTTTCGAAGAACCAGGGGAGGTCATCCATATTCTCGGGTCCCCCTCTTGATATCGTTATCATATGAAGCTCGCTTCCAAGACCGATGTTGATTCGGCTCTACTCTCGTGGCTTTGGGTTCATGCTTCTGCGGCAGAGTTATCCTCCAACTGTCAGATAGAGCGAACTTGCCGAGCTGATATTGGTCTTCGACCCAGTTCTTGAAGGTGAAGCAGTCTTCGAGAGGATGTCCTATTGCCCTATGATAGGAGCAATAGTTCGGGTGAGAGACTTCGCCTGTTTGCTCGGGGTGCTTGGACTCCTGGAGGATAATCATTTGATGTCTTATGGCAAGCTCAAGTATCTTCTTTGTCTTGTCTTGAGGAAATGAGTATGCTCGACTCATCTTCTTCATAAGGGACAAATCCAGACCGCTCGATTCCCGCTCGCGTGACTTCTTGGTCCCGCTTTGTCGTTGCTAAATGCTTTTTCCGCTTTTTGACTTGTTTCGGCCTCTACGTCGAGCCTTTTGTACAACAGGCTGACAGGGAGGGGCATTTTCATCTTTCGCAGCCTGTTGAAAAAGGCGCTGAGTCATGGCTTTCTTGTAGATGGCCATTTCGCGATTATGGTCGTCTCGAACTTTTTGACCAGCTTCCCTTATAAGCTTGTCCATTTGTTCTTCGAACGACGGACTGGGCATTTTCACGTCGGGGGCTCTTTCTGGTTCAGGGTTAGCATTCTCCCATTGAGCATCTCCTTCTTCATCAAAGTCATGTACGACATAGCAGTCATGGAGTAGCTCCCGTTTCTTGGACCGAACATATCCAAGCCCGATCGCTTCCATTCTCCCGTTGGGCAACTTGCGCTGAGTTCCGGGAACGTTCCAGATCCTGTCATAGAACTTAGCTTTTCGAGCGGTCTGTTTGAAGGGTATCCCTTGGCGCTTCAATAGCCTTTTCAAGCCTTCTGTGTAATATCTAGGCAGACGGATGGGCTGAAGCCTGTCAAGTGCAGGATCTTCACCGTGCCAGATTTCTTTCTCCACTTTGGTTTCCCCGGAGCGGTAGAATAGGATCGCCTTTTCTCCTTATCGTCTGGGAGGGACGTAGAACGTCTGCAGCTCTTCCACACTATAGGTATCAAGCGCGTCTAGTTCTTTATAATGTTTGGGAGGAACCATGGCAACTTGCAAACTTTGTTCTTCATCAGCAAATGTTTGTATTGAAGGCCGAGCGGAGAATACAGCATGGACCTCATCTTCCGAGTCGCTGCCAGAGATCAACATAGGAGTGGACGGTCCTGGCTTGTTGTACTGTGGTGGACCTGAATAAACTATCGCTTCCTCTTCTTCAGTATCACTCCTAAAGACTGGAATGGTGGTGATAGCTTTGTTCTCCGGCTTGCGACATCTCTCTGTGTCCTCGAAATCTGGTAAGAAGTATTTTGCATCTTCGTACTTGCGGACTTCGTTCACGGAGAATGGATTCAGCTCTCCCGTTACAGTATACTCGAGACCATTCTTAAAGTATTTCATACACTGATGTTGTGTAGGAGGGATGATGTTGTACTCGTGTAACCAAGGCCGACCGAGTAAAGCGTTATAGCATGTCTTGGCGTCAATGACATGAAATTTAATATCCGTGACAAGTAGCCCGAATCGTAATGTCAATATCACAGACCCGAGAGTCCGCGATGACTGGGAATCAAAACCAGAGATGGTGATTTTATCACGAGCGAGATGCTGGACACTCATGCAGATTTCCTTCAACACTCGCACGTTGAGAAGATTGACGGAAGACCCACTGTCAACCAGGATTTTGCCTATCTTTATATCGTAGCAGTACCCTGAGACATAGAGGGGACGGTTGTGCTCGCACGTCCCAAGGAGGAGGTCTTCGTCGCCGAAGGTGATATCGGCTGTGTGTACTTCCTCCAGCTCGTCCTTCATCTTTTCTTCGGCGAGAAAAGCTTGGAATTGCTCTGGTTCTTGTAGCGCCTTGATCAATGAATCTCTCGCTTCTTTGGATAGTAAAAGGGCGTTGGGAATACTGAGCTGCGAGGGTAACTTCCTCAAGTGCGCCAGAACGTTATAATCCACCTTACTCTTCTTTGGCGGGTCCTTGGCGGTCAGTTCTCTCATGACTTTGTCGTCCAGGGCGATATCCTCGGAGACCTTTTCTTTTCCCTTATCTTTTTTACTCGTGGATCCAAGATTCTTTTCCGGAAGCGTACGATTGCGCAGCTGGATGTTTTCACAGGCCTTCGGTTCCTTCTCCTTCCCCGAGGTGGATTCCTTAAAGAGAGGGCCAAGAGCCATCTCTTCGTCAGAGTCACTCCCGAAAGTGAGAATCTGCGATCCCCCGGTGTTGACCATGCGGCAGTTACCAGTATTTCTTTATGCTCCTCAGTCGCACTTCTTTGCTCCCGACGAGTCTTGCGCTTCATCCGCTTGAAATGTTGCCGATGAGCAATATACCCTTGCCACCATCTTTTAAAAGCGTCGCATTTCTCGGTGGGGTGCGAAATCTTTCGATGATATGAGCAGTAACTAGGATGCATCTCTGCTTCACCGGGAGTGTCTTCTTCCGAGGGTAGTAGCTTCATTCCCATTGATATGGCTTTAGCAAACTTTTTCCTCGTCTTGAACTTGTTTTTATCTGCAACGGATGTTCTTTGATTTGGCGGGCGTGTCTCGACTTTTTCATCTAGTCGCCGGCGTTTGGCTCTTTCAAATATGGCCATCTCACGCTCCCGATCAGCTTTACTTTTCAAAAGAGCCATATTCAGGAATGCATCAATTATTTCATCTGACGGCTCCAGAAGTTCCGGCTTAGGATTTGCCCCTAGCTTCTCAGCGCAAGGAGTTTCTTCATCGTCTATTGACGAGTGAGAGATCATATGACAACTTGCCATGTACTCATCAGATCCATCCGATGAGTCTTCTCCATCATCTTCGTCCTTAAGGACGTAGCTGAGGAACTCTTGGAGCGTGATTGGAATCCGCGCCTTCTGGTTATACTCTTCCAACGCGTCGATCTATTTCTGCAGGTCCGTGCGCTTGTCGCTAGGCTTCACGGGCTTTTTGGATCTCTTCTTCTTCTTCTTTGAAGATTTTGACGGCTGGGTGTGAGTGCTTGGGTCATCACCACTAATCTTTGGAGTTAGGCGCGGCTTCAGCATCCCTTCGATGATCTGGGGTTCTAGCGGGTTCTTCCACCTGATCGCCGGGCATGTCTAAAACTTATTCAGCATCCTTTTGGTTTTGGCTGACAGTACGACCTCCCACGGAGCTTCTTCAACAAAAGAGCATGTTTCCCCCGGTGTGTCCGTCTTCTTAGGAGTGTGCAGTTGTGGTGGGTTTACTTTCCACTTCTCAGACAGCGCATACTTGCCTTGTAGGTACTGATCTTCGATCCATCCTTTAAAGACGAAGCAATCCTCGATCGGATGGCTTACCATTTGGTGGTAAGGGCAATAATTGGGATTATTCACTTCGCTGGGTTGCGGTGGTCGCCTTGGATTCGGCAAATTGATAAGCCTGTTGCGCATAGCCAGCTCAAACAGCCTCTTCGTTTTGTCCCATGGGAATGAGTAAGGACGCTTCATTTTATCATTATAATAGCGTCGTCTCTTCTCCAGTTGATCCGCTAGCTTTGGGGCACTGGGCTGCTGTTGGGTGTTTGCAACGAAGGTCGCCTTCCCTTTACCCTTGTCGTTCCGCGGTTCCGGCTTCGGGGGAGACGGTCTGTGTCCCATTTGATCCATCTGGGCTAGCTTATCGATTAAAGCCTGGAACGTGGTAGGTTTAAAGAACATCATGAACTGTGAAATAGTTGCATGAGGGTCTAGGGTGCCCACGAACATGCCCACCGCTGGCGCTTCTTCGATGCGCTGTTCACACTTCGACCACAGATTTCGCCACCGGATTGCATATTGAACCCAGGTTTCGCCCGGCTTCACCCTTGCATTGATCAACGCCGTTATCGGGGTGCGTTCACTGGCATTCGCGAATCGCTGGGTGAATAACAATTCCATCTCTGTGAAAGTTTTGAAGGAGTCGTTTGGAAGTTCGGAGTACCACTCAAACGCCGTCTCCGATAAGCTGCCAACGAATTGGCGAAGCAAGAGTTTATCATCGCCGCCGGTGTTTCCCCAAAGAGCCTTGAACTGGGCGACATGTTGATGGGGATTGGCTGTCCCCTTGTAGACATGGAATTTGGGGATTGTGTATCCCAGTGGGTATTTTATCTGGTCATACCAGCCTAGATACGGTCTTCCAGTTTTGACAACTTGGCCGGCCGCTTCATTTGCCTGGTAAACTCGTATTTGTTGAGCAATATAGTCATCCAGGGCAGTTTTAGAGATTGTTTCCTCTTTGGCTGTTGAAAGAGCCGGAGGTGGATTTGACGTTTCTCTTCTGTCGTCCTCGAGGATAATCGGAGGATCTTCGGCTGGAGGGTCCTGCTGGATCATCATACCCACCATGTCTTGGAAGAGAAGAGCCATTTTCTTTATATTGGACGCTTGTTCCGCAGCCTCCTTGTCCTTCATTTCGAGCATTCTACGGAGGAATTCAGCATCATCTCGTGTTCGCGACGTTTTTCCGATGACGCCTCCGGGCTTTCTTTTGACCCGGTGAATGCGGCCATCACAGTCAGCATCTCCTGGAGCTTCTGCTTCTGCTGTTCCTGGGCTCTTGTGATGGATCGGGTGAGTGGTCGGTGGCCCGTAGAAGCGTGGCTATCCTCCTTCCCGGATGCCATGTAAACGGTATGGACCGTTATGCCCCCAGACTTAGGGCGTTTGGGCTCGACGTTTTTATGGTCTACCACGTTCAGAGGGGCTTTCTCTGGCCTCCTTCTTTTCTGAGTGGTCGAAGTTGAGGGGGCCGTCACAGTGGGCACCCAGACAGCTTTTCGGGGCTTGGCAGGATGGCTTTCTTCCTGTCGGACCTTCAGCTTCTTGTGTTGGCGGGAGAAGTCTTGATCAACCACTGAGTTCCGGACCTGCCGCCAGACTTTGTAGATCTTGGAGGACAGTCACTGAGGGGACTGTTCTGGTTTTGCTTTCGCAACCTTCTCCAGTGGAGGAGGAGATCTTTTCAGTACGGCGATAAGAGAATTCCTACGCACCTTATTTAGCAGATCAAAGCTGTTCCCAGTTGGAACAGCAGCATTAATTTCCGCCGTCGGGGCTGGTGGAGTTAGCCCAGAAGGGGAGTTGCCTCCGACCTTCCTCACTTGGCGCCAGTAGCGACGTCGAGCATGTCGAGCTGATGGAGTTAGCTTAGTGATGAGGATGGCCTTGTCTTGCCCCTTGTTCGGGTGAGGGGCCCTTGCCGGTGTCAACCTGTTAAAGACTGATGTTCTTTGAGTAACAAGAACGGGAGTTCGGACGGTCAGTCTTGTAAAGACCGATCCCTTAGCAGGAGAAACCGCCTTGACGACTTCAGGAGCAGGGTTGGTTACTCTCCTCGGAATAACCTTCTCTGGGATTGCAGGCTTCATTGTGGGCCCACGGGAATTTTGGCCCAATCTGGAGAAGACCGGGGCGCTGGTGTTCGACGACCTGTTGAGAGGGGTTGCAGTAGCTATAAGTCGATCGAAGACCGACTTCTTGGGAGCTTCTCGTACGAGCACGGGAGCAGTGAAGCTTGTTGGCGGGAGCATGGTCCCGAAAAACAGTCCAGTAGTAGCCTGGGTGACCTGTTCTACCGGCATCGTGAACAGGGACGCCGCTTGAGGTCCATAAGTTACACCTCCAGGTGAGACGGAGCGTAGGTTGCAGTTGCAGTTGGAACATCTTGCACAAGTGGACGCCATTGTTTCTTTGCTTTCTGCAGCAAGCAAAACGCCAAATCTTAGTACCTTGAAACCCAAGGGCAACCATTAGCAAACTGCGATTGGTTCGCGAACACGACACACGAAGTGTGGAGTGGAAAGAGGAAAAGGTCCCACCGGGCGTGCCAGAATCTGTTCCCCGCCGAACACAGAGACGCGACCGCGTAGGTCCGTCTTGCCAGAAATTCAGGGCAGATGCTAATTGGTGTTATCCGTCCACCTCTCCGAAGATGCCAAGTTGATTTATGGCATCGTGTATCAAAGGTTTAAACGGATGCGGCCGATGTAGCAGACTTCGTCAGATTCCCCTTTGTTTGAGGGGTTTATGATTGTGGGGACGCTCTTCCCTGCAGGCGCAAGCCCCTGCAGTTAATTACGCTACCGCATCGCGGTAACAACTTTCTCCTTCTCCATGTGGTCACTTCGTGTCGTGGGTGTTTGTTTTGTGTTCGGTTGCCCGTGGATTGTATATGGAGACTAAGTTATGTTGTCGCCCGTAGAACGTGGATTAGTCCAAATCCGTAACTTTCTTAAATTTGGGTTTGGGAGGGTTGTGTTTAAGGATACGTTAACCTTAGTTGAAGCTAAGATCAACTTAAACGTTTGTTAAGGACACGTTAGTCTAATTTTAGACTAAGATCAACTTAACGGGATCGTTTAGTTCCGACAAGAGAGCAATTGGGCTCTGTTGTTTAGTTTAGTGACATGTGGTCGATAAGTAGTTTAAGGACATTACGGTCCAATGTTAGTTTTAAGACATCGTGGTCGAGGTTAAGAACATCATAGTCTATGAGTTTAAGGACTTCACGGTCCGGTGTTAGTTTTAAGACATCACGGTCGAGGTTAAGGACATCATAGTCCGTGAGTTTAAGGACCTCACAGTCCGATATTAGTTTTAAGACATCACGGTCAAGGTTAAGGACATCATAGTCCGTGGATTTAAGAACTCCACAGTCCGATATTAGTTTTAAGACATCACGGTCAAGGTTAAGGACGTCATAATCCATGAGTTTAAGGACCCCACAGTCCGTAGTGATGTATGGTTGTCGGGACCCGTCACCTCTCTGACGGCGTTGAAGGATTACAACGACAGATATCAGAGGAGTAAAGAGATGTACCCTCGAACCGGGTGTAAATTGATTGGAAGAGCAGTTGGGCTCAGTTCAATTTAAATTGAGGACTTATGGCCAGAATTGGGCTAAGTCCAGTTAAAAATGTTTAACATTTTCATTTATGTTTGGCCTGTTAGGCCTTTGCTTGGGCTCTGCCCTTTTTATAATGCATAGCATTTATTAGGAATAAAGTGGTGTTCTGACAGTGCGACATATGGCGCATCAGGCGTTTTGCGCCAATTAAAGAGCGCATTGCGCTAACGCATGCGAAGGTGACACGTGTCACGCTCAGCGCTAAGCGCAAGTCTGTTAGCGCACTACGCTTTATGAGTGAGTGTGCCAGCGAGTGACACGTGGCGCGCTCTGGCGCTGTGCGCCAGTCCAAGAGCGCAGTGCGCTATATTTAGAAGCACAAAGTGCAAACTATTCTGTGATTGACACGTGGCGCATTTTGGCGCTGTGCGCCAGTCCAAGGAGCGCAAAGGCGTAATTCAAGAGTGCAGAGCACTGTCCAATAGCGCAGAGCGCATTTTGATCAAATTAAGATCAAAGAACAAGTTTTTTGTTCTTCAACAGAGGCCTTGCCTCAAGATCCAAGAACCAAGGTTCTTGTTCTCATAAAAAAGGCTCTGCCTTTATAGATCAAAAGATCTGTGAATGAAGTAAATTACTTCTTTTAATCTTTTATAATTAGATCTTTTTGATCTTTTTCTTTTTTTTTATTGAAGATCTTGATCTTGTTCTTAGATCTCTAATCTTTTTAGAAGATGGTTCATCTTTTTTAATGAGATGATTTCATCTGTGTTTTTCAAAAATATAATTCTTTACCTTTGAAGAAAAATGATTTTCTTTCTTCAAAGGCGTGCCTTTCTTTCTCTTTTAGTTTCTTCTCAAAGTTTGCAGAGGGTTCTTTCTATGTGAGACTTGAAATCTTGGGGCCTTTATATAGGGCCAATTGATTTGTTAAGTTAGTTGAAGAGATCTTTCTCTGATTGATTTAGGAATATTTCCCCACCGTTGGATCTTTGATCCTAAGGCTTCTGTTTTACAGAAGATAATCTTCTTATTTTAATAAGATTGAAAAGATCTTTCCAGAACAGAATTTTAATTCTGGTTATTTAATAATTTATTAGATCTTTTGATCTAACGGTAGGGAATTCTTTAAATTCCAGCGCTGGCGCAATTGGCGCTAGCGCACCTGCGTTTGACACGCGGCGCAGTGCGCAGCGTAACTGCGCTAGCACACCTGCGTTTGACACGTGGCGCGTAGCGCAACTGCGCTAGCGCGCCCGCGTTCAACACATGGCGCGCAGCGTAGAGCGCAAGGGATCTGAAGCGTTGCTTCAATTTTTGAATTTGAATTTTGAAACAGAGCTTTGCTCTGATTTGGGGTGGGCTGCCTAGGGCGCAGCGCTCCTGGCGCTGGCGTGTCTGCTCTTGACACGTGGCGCGCAGCGCGCAGCGCAGCGGATCTGAAGCGTTGCTTCAATTTTTGAATTTTGAAATTCAAAACAGAGCTTTGCTCTAATTGGGGGAAACAAGGACACTTTTGATAAATCTTCTCCTGAGTCTGAAACTTTTGACTCATCACTTTCCGAGCCTGTATCCTTTGCACGCTACGAGCTTCTTCGTAAATTTGAATGTCATTCTCTTACCCCACCTTCTATTGTTTCTCCACCAGTGTTAGATCTCAAATTGTTACCTTCTCACCTTAAATATGCATATTTAGGTGAGAATGAGTCTTTACCTGTGATCATATTAGCTTCTCTAGCCTTAGAGCAAGAGAACGCTCTTTTGACGGTCTTGAGATCTAATAGTCGGGCTTTTGGTTGGACAATGGCTGACATCAAAGGGATTAGTCCCTTGATTGTTGAACATCATATACATCTGATAGATGAAGTCAACCCAACTCGAGAACCACAAAGACGGTTGAATCCCGTAATGAAGGAGGCGGTAAAGAAAGAAATCTTCAAATGCTTTGACAGTGGTGACCCAATCTCTGATAGCCAATGGGTAAGTCCTATTCATGTTGTCCCTGTGAAATCTGGCATCACGGTCATAACAAATGAGGCAAATGAGTTAATCCAGACACGCGCTCAAACTGGGTGGCGTGTATGTATTGATTATAGAAAACTCAATGCCGCAACGAGGAAAGACCACTTTGCTCTACCTTTCATTGACCAGATGTTAGAACGCTTAGCTGGACGTGAATATTATTGTTTCATGGACGGATACTCTGGCTATAACCAGGTCCCTATTGCCGAAAAGGATCAAGATAAAACCACATTTATTTGTCCTTTTGGTACTTTTGCTTATAGACGCATGCCCTTTGGGTTATGCAATGCTCCCACTACATTTCAGCGGTGTATGATGGGGATATTCTCGGACATGGTCGAGAATTTTCTGGAGATTTTCATGGACGATTTCTCGATATTCGGAGATTCTTTTGATGACTGTCTATCTCATCTTGACGCAGTTCTTACTCGTTATAAAGAGAAGAACTTAACCTTGAATTGGGAAAAATGCCATTTCGTGATCCAAGAGGGAATTGTGCTTGGACATGTCATTTCACGGAAAGGCATTGAGGTCGACGGAGCTAAAATAGATGTCATTCATAACCTTCCTCATCCCAAATGCGTCAAACATATACGATCTTTCCTTAGCAATGCAGGTTTTTACAGGAGATTCATTAAGGATTTTAGCAAAATTGCTAGACCCTTAAACTCTTCTCTTGGCCAAGGACACAACCTTTCACTTTGACTCGGACTGTGAGATTGCATTTGACTCACTTAAGAATTCCCTCACTACAGCCCCCGTTCTATCATCTCCTGATTGGAACCACCCGTTTGAGCTAATGTGTAATGCATCAGATTTTGCTGTTGGTGCAGTTTTAGGACAGCACATTGATAAAATGCCACATGTGATTTATTATGCAAGTAAGACCCTGAATGATGCTCAAATTAATTATACAACCACCAAAAAGAACTTTTGGCAGTTGTATTTGCATTAGAAAAATTCAGGCCTTACTTGATTGGATCACCAATTGTTGTGTACACTGATCACTCCGCCTTAAAACATCTTTTATCGAAAAAGGATGCTAAAGGTAGGTAAATACGTTGGATCCTTCTATTACAAGAATTTGATCTTGTTATTCGAGATAAGAAAGTATGTGAAAACGTAGTAGCCGACCATCTTTCACGCATCTCTTCTTCATCTGTGACCCTGCCAATTAATGACTCTTTTCCGGACGAACAACTCTTGAATGTATCCACCGAACCATGGTTCGGGGATATAGTGAATTATCTTGCAACAGGACTTATTCCCCGCAAATGGTCGAAACAGGACAAACATCGATTTCCATTCTAAGTAAAACACTTTTACTGGGATGAACCCTATTTGTTTAAGTATTGTCCTGACCAGATCATTCGCAGATGTGTCCCCAATGATGAATTCAAGAGCGTTATATCTTTTTGTCATGATCAGGCATGTGGAGGTCACTTTGGTCCTCGAAAGACGGCGGAGAAGGTTTTGCAATGCGGTTTTTACTGGCCGACTTTATTCAAAGATGCATTTGATCATTGCAAAATCTGTCCACAGTGTCAACACACGGGTAGGATTTCTCGGAGAAATGAGATGCCACTTCAACCAATCTTGGTGGTTGAAATTTTCGACGTTTGGGGTATGGATTTTATGGGTCATTTTCCCAACTCATTTGGGATTTTGTACATATTGCTTGCGGTTGATTACGTATCGAAATGGGTAGAAGCTATTATTTGTCGCACTAATGACAACAAGGTTGTCATTAAGTTCCTTAAAGAAAATATCTTTTCGCAATTTGGACACCCTCGCGCTATCATTAGCGATAACGGGACGCATTTCTGTAATCGGTCTTTCAAGACTTTGATACGGAAATATGCAATCAACCACAAACTTTCCACACCCTACCATCCCCAAACGAGGGGGCAAGCAGAGATTTTCAACAGACAAATCAAACAAATTTTGGAGAAAACAGTTTCTAAAAATCAGAAAGATTGGTCAACCAAATTGACGGATGCTCTTTAGGCATTTCGTACTGCTTTTAAAACTGATCTCGGTATGTCACCTTATCGTCTAGTGTTTGGTAAGGCTTGCCACCTTCCGGTCGAAATTGAACACAATGCATTGTGGGCCATTAAAGAACTGAACTTTGACTTAAATCAAGCCTGCAATTTTCGGAAGCTGCAATTAAACAAGCTAAGCGAACTCCGCGATGAAGCTTGCAATAATGCTGTGATAATAAAGAATCGGGCTAAAGTATTTCACGATAAAAACATTTTGAGAAAAACTTTTACCCCAGGTCAACAAGTCCTTCTTTACGATTCACGTCTCCATCTTCATGCAGGTAAGCTTCGATCTCGGTGGAAAGGACCATTTGTTGTGCGGTATGTATACCCGCACGGGGCAGTTGAGGTTGAAATGTTAAAAACGGTTCAATTTTCAAAGTGAATGGACATAGATTAAAATCGTATTTTTCCACTGACCTCTCGGAGGAGCTCCTGTTTTTACAGGAGCCGCTTTATAATGACTGATTTTCCTCCACCTCATCTTTATGTCTTGGTATTATTGTCTCATCTTTTAGAATGGAGGTGAGTCAACTTGTATATACATATAAAAAAATAATAAAAAAATAAAAAATAAAAAATAAAAATAAATAAAGAATAAGTTTGGGGGAGATTCTCACGATCATATTTCATGTCCCCCGTTAATAAATTTTTTCCTCCCAACCTACAGGTTTTTGAGATTTAACAGATGACAACAGTGAGGACACCGTTCTAAACAAGTTTGTGGGAGGTTTGTGCTTATTTACGCATCACTTTGCATCATACTTTGCATAAGCACAAAACATATATAAAAAAATGTTTACATAAATAAGATAATAAAAGATTAAAAAGTGAAAAATTACATTTAAAAGATTGGAAAATTTTAAGAAAACCAAGGAAGTTAGAAGTTTTCTTAAACAGAACTAGTAATAAGTAGTTATGAGCTGTTGTCCCAAGGGTTAGTAAGATGAAAGAAGTCACTAATCTGAGAATAAAAATAAGTCTGAAAAATAGTTTCTATTCTGGAAGCCAAACAATTGAATGTTGATACCCTACTATATGCACTTATACACGTCTTGAAACTCGGGATAGTAGAGAATACCTTGAAATGCTATTGTCTAAAAGCTAAAGTACGAAGAAAATAATAAATGAAGTATAAAAGTATAAAATGGTGAAAAAAAATGAACACTGGTTTTTGTAATCACCAAGGCAGCATAAAAAAAATATAGCGATGGTGCTTCATTACCTAGTGCCTTAGACCAACTGGTTTGGAAGTCACTGCTAAGCCTTAGGTGTTGCAAGACGAGGAAAATACTATTTACGCCTAACATGTGAGCACATTTAGTAATCGGTCGGTTAGTACCTCAAGAAGTATTAAAGGTCGCATGAAGAATGTGTGAGCAAGTCCATCCAAAATATTCACCCTCAAAAATGTACTGAGGTAGACGGACAAGAGTACGATAGCTTAAATTGAATTCTCCGAGTGTAGGGATGTCTTTTATACACACGTAGGGGTATATGATCGGTGTTTGGAAGAAAGGTAGGAATGAAGAATAAAGGAGATGTTTTTTTGAGGGATGATGTGATTTCTAATATTTTTTCATGACTATTAAGATAGGGCTCATGACAACCGAAAAGTTAGTGTAGTTGAAAACTCTAATTTTCAAAGTCTTTCTTTTATAATTCTTATCTTTATATGTAACTTTCACAGTCTTTCTTTTATTATAGGATTTTGTGGGTGCAATCCGCTGAAAACCTTCAGGAGGCAACACTCCTCCTACTAGGGACACCTAGAGGTTTAAAAGCTTGTTGCACATGCTCAGTGCAATCGTGTTTGCCTACGAAAGTGTGCTAGTTAGTTTTTCTCTTTCTTTATATTTTCTCTTTCTCTTGAATAAAAGATATTTACTCGAGACGATCAAAATTAAGTTTGGGGGAATTTGTTTAGTCGAAAATAATGCAATCTGTAACACATCAATTTCCTCATTATTCTAATCATCTAAGGATAGTTGATATAAATATGATACATATTACAGAATCATTTGGAAAATACCAATTACCATGTGTTGTATATTATAACCGGCATTATGAAGGAAATTGTGTGTAAATATTTCACGCATGATATTGTATATCTCAACACTTTTTATCAATATGTTGTGCAGAAAATTATTCAGGTCAAAAAACTGGAATCGCCAATTTGCCGATAAAATGCAGCAAGTCAAAGACTTAAAATCTGGCAGAGATTCAGAAGAGATTAAATGATTCCAGATATCAAAATAACACCCAAAAACCAACACCAAGACACCCCAGGAAAATGTGCCGATGAACTCATCATATGGCCGCGGAACCGCGGCCGAGTTGGCCGAGTTGCCGCGGTTCCGCGGCCGAGTTGGGGGCGCCGGTGACAAAACTTCTCCAGAACCTTCTCTGTAATGGCCTAGCTTCCTCAAGACGCTTAAGAAACACGTGGCTTCTTCTGGAAGGCTCTGCATAACAATCTTCTTCTAGAAGGCTCCTTATAACAACCTCATTCTAGAAGGCTCTCTCTAACAACCTAGCTTATGAGGGAAGATTCATTTGAGATTTATAAAAGAGGATCTAGATCTAATGGTTGAAGGTTGTTGAATATTGAGCCAAATTATTGAACAAGTTGAGTGACACAACTTGATCCAAAACAAAATCCAAATCAAATTCCAATTCAAGATCAAGATCCATTGAGAGAAAAATCAAGCGACAATTAAAGATCCTTTATCGCAACGCCGATCATCATCAAGAGCAAGAGATCCGCATCCGATCCACGACTCACGAAGATCGAGCCGAGCAAAGATCAACGACAAATTTCCTTTCAAAGGAGCGATCGAGAGCTAGTCTTGTAAACTCAAAATTGAGAGGTGTAATTTGAAGGAGATTTAATAAACGTGATAATTGTAATTCTCGCTTTCTTTACATTGTTGCATTATGAAATTTTTCGTTCTTGATTCTTTAATTTTCATGATGTGTGAGTGAATTCTTCGCTTGTAAAGGATTCGAGAGAATCTGTAGATCAAGTGATGATAAAGCTGGTGGGGTGAGCCCAGAGGGCGAGTTGCCCCCAGCCTGTCTTATTCGGTGTCAGTGGTGATGTCGAGCGTGCCTTGCTGAAGGGACCGTTGTTCCCCTAATATTTGAACGTAACTGAAGAGCTAAGCTCTGTTAAAATTTAATGAGGCATCGCCTCACGTGCTCCCCACAAGGGCGCCAGCGCCAGCACCAACCCCTTAGGATTGAATCCTATGATGGTACCGCACGTGAAGCTCACGTGGACGCCAATGTGCAAAGCACAGGAGCGCCCATCATATATAAGAATTAAATTCTTAAGTGGCGCCCATGTGTCACGTGAGTGCCGGTGTCCAAGCAAAATCAAGCAGAATTAAATTCCACATGGGGATATTTCCCTAATAATTGGGTTACTCTCTGTTAAACATAGCCGTTGGATCAAAAATCCAATGGTGATGATAAATCATCAAATAATAGAATAAAAATTCTATTATGGGAAAATATCTTCCTATATCTTTCTAAACAAAGAAAGATGTACTCTGTATAACAGAGAGCCCTTGGATTAAAAATCCAATGGTGATTAAAAATCACCATTTTACAGAATAAAATGATGTACATGGGAAAATATTTCCTCAATCTTGTTAAAAACAAGAAAACATATTCTGTAAAACAGAGATTCTTGGATCAATAATCCAACAGTGGATAAAATTTCTCAAGTGATTTTTGAGACCAATAAAATCAATTGGAGTCTCTCAATGAGAGATCTTCTCAAATTAATTAACAAACTTGCCTCTCCTATATAAAGGACCCGAGACTTCAAGTCCCATATAGAGATAACCCCCCATAAACTTTTGCAAAAAATACAAAAGGCTCTAAAATAACAACAGAGAATTTAATTCTAAATAGAGAAGAAAATCTTTTTTCCTCTCTAACCCTAGGTAAAGAAATCACAAAGATCAAAATATCTCCTTTACCTATCATAGCATATCTAAGGATTTAACTCTTCTCAAGAACATAGTTCTTTCTCTGGATCTGAGATCCACAAGACAAGTTTCCCACAAGTTGAGAATCTAATTCTCATCGGGAAGATCTTGATCTTAAGAATCAAAACATTCAGAAAAGAATTAGGAAAAAGGAAAAAAGCATATCCTATAGGAATTCAATTCCCCTGAATATAGGGTTTAACCCTAAAAAGAAACTTAGTTCCTAAAATAAAAAAATTATAAGAACATAGTTCTTGAAGAAAACTTGATCCTACTTCTTCAAAACAAAGATCTTGGTGATCATTAATGGTCAAAATGCCATTAACAGATATTCAATTTCTAAAAAAAATTAAACTTAGCGCCTCACATGTTTCCCACGTGGACGCCCTCCCAACAGCGCCCAGCGCCCTACGTGAAAAACACGCGAGCATCCAAAGCAGAAGGCCGGCGCCTTACGTGAAATACATATGAGCGCTGAATAAAAGTGTTTTGCATTTCATATACAGCCAAAACGGCTGAGTGCTTTGCACTGATTGGGCAGCGCCCAACGCCTCACGTGGACGCTATACAAAAGTGTTTAGCACTTCATATACAACCAAAACGGCTGAGTGCTTAGCACTGATTGGGCAGCGCCCAGTGTCTCACGTTCTCCTTACGTGGATGCCATACAAAAGTGCTTAGCACTTCATATATAGCCAAAATGGATGAGTGTTTAGCATTGATTAGGCAGCGCCCAGTATCTCACGTGCTCCTCACGTGACGCCATATAAAAAAGTGCTTAGCACTGATTGGGCAGTGCCCATAACTGAAGGCTTCACAAGTTACCCATGTGAGCGCCAGAGCTTCAAACAAGTGCTTAGCACTTTTGCATAAAAAAGGGAGGCTGAACAAACAGAACCTAAATGAGTGCTTAGCACTTTGGAACAAAAAAACTGAGC
Source organism: Agapanthus africanus (assembly GCA_030015575.1). Lineage (NCBI taxonomy): Eukaryota > Viridiplantae > Streptophyta > Magnoliopsida > Asparagales > Amaryllidaceae > Agapanthus > Agapanthus africanus. Next base: position 402,833,752 of record CM057351.1, read on the forward strand.
AGACTAAGCCAAAATTGGCTAAGTCTCTTGCAGCTGAGCCTAAATGCTCTAATGATTGGATCTTAATAAAATTTAATGATCCTGAAAATGTTGGTAAGTTGACCTTAGTCTCAAATAAGACTAACGTCTCCTTAGTTAAAATAAATTGGGCCCAAATGCTCATATATTTAAGTTGATCTTAATCTTAAACTAGATTAACGGTCCTTAAATAAAACCAAACCTTTTTTAACTAGAAGAATATATAACCTAAGTTCAAAACCCAAACCTAAATCTAAAATATACGGATTTGGATTGATCCACGCCCTACGGGCGACGACATAAATTAATCACCGTATACAATCCACATGCAACCTTAACAAACAAAATAACACATAACACGAAGTGAACTGCTGGAGCAGGAGAAAGTGGTTATCGCAACGCGATAACGTAATTAACTGCAGGGGCTTGCGCCTGCAGGGAAGAGCGCCCCACACTCAAAAACCCCTCACAAACGAGGTGGAATCTGATAAAGTCTGCTACAACTATCGCATTTATCCAAACCTCCGATATATGGTGCCATAAATCAACTTGGTTTTTTCGGAGAGGTGGATGGAGAAGTCCAAATAGCATCTGCCCCCAAATTTAGGCCAGACGTCCTCTACGTCTTGGTCCGGTCTTTCGGCGGTGAACAGATTCTGGCACACCCGGTGGAACCTTTTTCCTTTTTCCACTCCATACTTTGTGTGTCGTGTTTCGCGAACAAAATCGTAGTTCGCTATGGTTGCCTTTGGATTCGAGGTAATAAAAGTTGGTGTCTTACTCCTTTGCAGAAAATCAATGGCTTCTCAATGCACTGCATACAACAGCAACTCTCGCTCCACCCCAACTGGAGGAGTGACCTATGGGCCCAACGTGGCCTCTATTTTCTCAATGCCAGTGGGGTAAGTTACACAAGCCACTACTGGATTGTTCTTTGGGACCATGCTCCTACCTGTGAGTTTCGGTGCATCAGCGCCGCAAGAAGAAGCTCCTAAAAGGTCGGACTTCGATCAACTGGAAACCACAACGGACCCTCTCAACGGGCCGTCCAAATCTGGCGTCTCAGTCTTCAACAGGCTGAGAAAAAGCACAGATGGACCTGCAAAGAAGCTCGTAATCCCTGAAGGGGATAGCCCAAAATGGATAGCCCGCCCAACTCCTTCTATAGACGAAGTCGTCAAAGGCGCTTCCCCTACTAAACGGTCGGTTTTCGAAAGGCTGGCCGCTTCTCCTCAAACTTCAACAAGGACGTCGGTCTTCAACAGGCTGACACCGATCGAAGCTCCTCAGCAAAACCAGAGGCATGATGAAGCTGCTTTTAAAACAGAGGCGGTCCCTTCTGCGAGGCATGCTTGACGTCGCTACTGGCGTCGGGTAAGAGAAGCTGGGGAAACTCCCCCTCTGGATTCACCCCACCAGCTCCAATGGTGGAATTCGACACTGCTGTTCCAACTGGGAAAAACTTTGATCCACTCAGGAGGGTACGTAAGAACTCCCCGACGGCGGTGCTGAAGAAATCACCTCTGGCAGTAGAGGTCCCTGTGTAGGTAAAGCCGGAGCGGCCTCATCAGCGGCTCTCCTCGCAAATCCATAGGGTCTGTCGGAAAGTCCAAGACTCTGTGATTGACAAAGATTACTCTCATCGACCAGAGAAATCCAAGGGCCGACAAGAAAAGGATCACTCATCCTCCATACAACGGGGGACTTCTTTTAAACGGGTGCCTATCACAATGGCTCCTTCAACTCCAGTCTCTCATAAAAGAACGGGGATGGAGAAAACTCTACCGTCCGCGGCAAATTCCAAAGGCAATGGACATAAACGCCCTAAGTCTGGAGACATGATCGTACATACGGTCTACATAGCTTCAGGGAAAGAAGAGAGTCGTACTTCGGTGAGTCACCAACCGCAAACTCAGTCGCTGACAAAGGCTCAGGAGCAACAACAAAAGCTCCAAGAAATGCTGACCAAAATGGCAGCACTTACCGGACAGAAAGAAAGTCCAGATAAAGAGGCCGAATAGCGCCAAGAGCAGGAGACCGATACAGAGTTTCAGCGAAGGGTGCTAGAGAGGAAGGACAAAGAGGTTGCTGAGCAAGCTGCTAACATAAAGCAGATGGCTCTCTTGTTCTAAGATATGGTTGAAATGATGATCCAACCAGAACCCCCGGCCGAAGATCCGCCGATAATCGTTGAGGATGACAGGGGGGAAACATCAAACCCTCCTCTGGCCTTATCGGCAGCCAAGGAGGAAACGATCTCCAAGGCTGCCCTTGATGATTACATTGCTCAACAAATATGAGTTCATCAAGACAATGAAGCTGCTGGTCAAATTGTCAGAACCAGGCAACCATATCCAGGATGGTATGATCAAATCAAGTACCCGCCGGGATATACGATCCCCAAGTTCCATGTTTACAAAGGAACAGGCAACCCTCACCAGCACGTCACGCAATTCAGAGCTCTGTGCGGCAACACTGGAGGCGATGACAAACTGTTGCTTCGTCGGTTTGTTGGCAGCCTGTCAGAAACAGCCTTCGAATGGTACTCGGAGCTCCCAAATGACTCCGTGAAAACATTCGCAGAGATGAAACTGTTGTTCACACAGCGTTTCGCCAGCACGAGCGAATGTACTCGAATCACGGTATTAATCAATGCCAGGGTAAAGCCAGGCGAAACCTGGGTCCAATACACGGTCCGATGGCGGAACCTATGGTCTAAATGCGAATAGTGCATTGAAGAATCCCCTGGCGTGGGCATGTTCATCAGGACCCTTGATCCTCAAATGACTGTGTATCGGTTCATGACGTTCTTCAAATCAATAACCGCTCTGATAGATAAGCTGGCTTAAATGGATCAGATGGGCCACAGGCCTTCCTCCTCAAATAAGGACCCTCGAATAGCAAAGTAAAGGGAAAGCGACCTTCGTTGCCAAGACGCAACAACAGCCGAGTGGCTCAAAACCAGCTGCTCACCAAAACAACGCGCGTCCGCTCCCATCCTTGGAGGAAAGACTAGGACGCGCTTACTCATTTCCTAACGACAAGACGAGGAGACTGTTCGAATTGGCAATGCGTAATAAACGCATCACATTGCTAGACCCGCGGTGTCCACCGCAACCCGGCGACGTCAACAACCCTAATTACTGCTCCTATCCCAGAATGGTGAGCCACCCAATTGAAGATTGCTACGTCTTCAAGAATTGGGTCGAAGACCAGTATCAACATGGAAAATTCACGCTGTTAGATAACTGGAGGGTAAACCCACCCCAGAAACACACTCTGGATGCGCAGGGAGCATCATGCTCACTCATGGAAGAAACTCCATGGGAGGTCGTTCTTTCAGCAAAAACCAAAAGAATACTGAAGGACCTACAGGCATGTCCAACAGTCAGGTGGAAAAGCCCACTTGAACCCGAAATAATCGAAGGGATGTTAAAATCTTGTCCCACACCGAAAACTGTTGACGAGGGGAAAACCCGCAAGTCAAGCCTTCAAAAGCTTCAAAGAAAAACAAAAAAACCAAGAAGCCTGTGTGCAGCCTGCTTTGTATGACGACAAGCGCACAGATCTACAAAAATACATTGATGCACTAGAGGAATACAACCAGAAGACGCGGACACCGGTCACGCTTGAAGGCTTCCTTAAGTATATTCTTGAAGACGAAGATAGTGACTACGATGAGAAAAATGACTCATCAAAAGACACCGAAGACCGTGTAGCAAGTTGCCACATAACCTTCCATTCGTCGTTATATGACGAAGAAACTCCCTCAGCGTCAGAAGACAACGCGGAACTGGGGGCAGAATCGGCGCTAAAACCCCCAGAACTGCCAGAAGACTTGATCGATGGGCTGTTAAACGAAGCCTTTCAAAAAAGCAAAGTTGACTGAGAATGTGAGACAGCCATATATGAAAAGGCTAAGCGTCAGCGTCAGGATAAAGAAGTTGAGGTAAGGACAAGTCGTAAAGTACTCCGACCAAACCAAAGCACACCTGCTACAAATAAAAGCAGGATCAAAACTGAAAAGAGGTTCGCCAAAGCCTTGTCAATGGGGATGAAGCCGCCACCTCTCATAAGGAACGCTCCCGGGATCATAAGCCTCGATGGAGAAGAATCACATCCAGACTACTGCCTATACCATCGGAGGGTCACCCACCCCATCGTGGAATGCAGTGCCTTCAAGAAGTGGTGGCAAGGATACGTTGCCCATCAAAAACACTTCAAGAGGATGAAGCACGAAGCTCGTTCTCGTCAATGGCAAAATAGTGAGACGAACACACATGGAGAAATGACTGACAACTGTTATATGGTTGGTACCAGTTCGGAAGGGGGAAAACCCCAATTTCTTACCTTCGGAAGCGATTCTGAGGACGAAACGTCTCTCAGCCCTCTCTTCAAAGACTCCCCCTCCGAAAAAGAAGAGGATGAGAAGAACTGCGAGAATATTCAGCTGCGAAACCGCACGCTGCCTGAGAGGAACCTCGGACCTACAAACAAAGATTCGAACAAAAAGGACAAAGAGAAAGGAAAAATCCCGGAGGAGACCGCCCTCGATGAAAGAGCAGTCAAAGAGCTCGCGGCCAAAGATCCGCCTAAGAAAACAATGTGGATTACGACGTCCTGGCATATCTGAGGAAAATACCCTCGCAACTAAGCATATTGGATGCTCTCCTCCTGTCCAAAGAGGTACGAGATTTCCTGATCAAGGTATTATAAGAGCTCGATCAGTTCCAAGCTTTCTTCGCAGAAGAGAAGATGAAGGATGAGCTGGCAGAGGTCCATACGGCTGACATTACATTCAGCGATGAAGATCTCCTCCTCGGTACATGCGAACATAATCGCTCATTATACGTGACCGGGTACTGCCACGACTTCAAGATAGGGAAAATCCTTGTCGACAACGGATCCTTCGTCAACTTTCTCAACGTGAGAGTGCTGAAGAAGATTTGCATGAACGTTCAGCATCTCACCCGAGATAAAATTACCATCTCTGGGTTCGACTCACAGTCGTCACGAATGCTTGGGTCTATAATACTGATACTGCGCTTTGGGTTTCTCATCACTGACATCAAATTTCATTTTATTGACGCTAAGACTTGCTACAACGCTTTGCTTGGCAGTCCTTGGTTACATGAGTACAATGTCATCCCTTCTACACAACATCAGTGTATGAAATATTTCAAGGATGGCTCGGAGTACACCGTCACGGGAGAGCTAAATCTGTTCTCCATAAATGAAGTCCGGAAATACGAAGACGCAATGTACTTCTTACAAGATTTCAAATATACGGAAAGGTGTCATAAGCCGGAGGATAAACAGAAGTCCGTCGCCACTATCTCGATCTTTGGGAGCGATACCGAGGAAGATGAAGAAATAGTCTATTCGGGGCAACCCCAAAAAGAAAATAATAAGCCCGGACTATCTACTCCTATTTTGGTCTTTGGCAGCGACTCAGAGGACGAGGCCAGCGCAGTGTTCTCCGTCCGTCCGTCAATGCAAATATTTGCCGTAGCCGATCAAAGTCTACAAATTACAATGGCCCCGTCTCGGCATTACAAGGAACTTGATGCGATCAATACATACAGCGTACAATAGCTACAAACTTTCTACGTGCCTCCTAGGCGAAAAGATGAAAAGGCGATACTCTTCTACCAATCTACGGAGACCAAAGTAAAAAAAGAAGTCTGGCATGGAGCCGATTTTGCACTCCACAGGTTTCAATCCGTCTGTCAAGATCTTACGCGGAAGGTTGAAAAGGATGTTAAGATGCCAAGGTGTACCCCTCGAAAAAACTGTTCGACAAACCCAATTCTACAAAAAGATTTAGGATATTTCCGGAACTCGGCAAAAGATGCCCAACAGGAAGATTAAGACAACCGGGCTTGGATATGTTCGGTCCAAGAAACAGGAGCAGATCCATATTTGTCGAGTCATAAACAGCTCCAGTGAAGCGGAAAACGCTCTTCCAAATAGCCGTGACGTCAAATCGGAGCGAGATCCCGCTTTAAAAATGTTAAGTCCGTCGGTGGAAGAACAAATTGACAGGTTAATAAAAGAAGCTTGTCAAACGAGCTGGAACAATCACAGACGCGAAATAGCCATTTATGAAAAAGCCAGGACACAGCGTCTCAGTCAGCAATCTGCGGAGAAGGTAAACTATAATTCTCTTCATTCCCGGCCCACTGTATGTTTCCGCGAAAGGGGAAAATCTCGAAATGGAGGCAAAAATAGGGCAAAGAACGCAAACAATGTTCGAAAACAACAAAGCGGATCCAAGATGCCATGCAATCGAGAAAAACTCGATTGGAGCCCGTCCGTTATAAAGAAGATGGGTCGGGAATATTCTTTCCCTCAAGACAAAACAAGGAAAATATTCAACCTTGTCATGAAGCACCTGTCACCCCCCGCTTCCCAATATACGGGGAAGTAGACATGGCGAGGCCGCGACGTATTTACTCAGAAGTAAACACGTTAAGCGTAAATAAGAAATATAAAAGTAAAACACAAGAATGGCAAGAGATGTAATGAAACAACAACTTTTTATTTATATTCATTCTTTACATGCAACTGGAAAGTAAAATACAATAATGGAAAGCGATACCTAAACAATGGCATATGAACTGAAAAGAAAAGTAAGTACAAGTAAGAACTAGAACTCTAGCTTCTCTGCAAACTGCTTCAAATCTTCCTGACTGGGCTCGATCTCCTGAGAGTCGGATCCTCCTGACAACATTCCAAAGAAAAAAGAGATAGGAATGTCGTCAGCGAACAATCGCTCGGTAAATCCCAAAAGAGAGATAGATCAAGTAAAAGGATTAGATCTGATAATTTATCTGTTTTTATTATACTAACATAGTTGTTTGTAGGTTGGTACAGAATATATCATTGTATATGAGAGGAGTCCAACTTGCTCCGTGGACTAAGGCATATGGAGTACAGGGCCCCGTTAATCCCACGGAACAACGGCACGGATATTCAAGTTAGGTGTATTATAGTGACCTTCTCATTCCATTTCTAATACATTTTGTACCAATCTACCTCGTTAAAAACCCCGTAATGCATATTGTATTGATTGTAATGAGTTGTAGTATAAGACTTTCCGAAACCATGATATAAGTTGTTCATGTAAACAGTTCAGGATGTAAATGGATAGTCATGTAGTCAAGTCAAGATATATCCATGGTTCGGTCAATTCAAGTCATGCTGCATGTTTGATATACTTCTGGTATTCATGTTCAAGTTCAAGTATGTATTGGATTCATATTGAATTAGAGTTAAGTTTGGTTGTTTAGATTGTAAACGGATTAGACTAAGACTCAAATTGAGTCAGAAACTTAAACAGATTTGGATTCCTGAATTAGATTTTGGTGTTATCGGTAACTGCTGCATATGGACGGCAGGATTTGTGTCTTTTTCCAAGTCAATTACCATTTGATAACCCAATTTTAGTTTTCTACCTTAAATAGGCAAGCACCCACTTTCTCCGGCTCCCTGAGGCTCAAAAGAATTGGTCCCGCTTAAACCTATATTTACTAAGATCCTTAATATAAATTTAATATAACTTGTGGGGTTTTATGAAAAATATTTTTAGTATACTTTCAAAATAAAGCTCAAGTATTTATTTATCGTATTTAGGGTTTTCAAGGATGTAATTTTTAAAAGTAAGGCATTCTAGTGAATAAATACCTATCTTGAATAGTCATGGTATTTTGTGTAAAGCTGATTTGTATGGATTCTTGATGGTATTTTCATGAAAATTATAATTCTATTATTTTGTTTGGAAAACGTGGAATTTAATAATATCTTAAAAATATGTGTTTTGATAATATTTATATATTTATTGAAAGATAACTTTTTATTATTAAATAGAAATTCTCGTTTTTCTTAAAAATTGTATAAAAATTCCATCGAGGTCATATGCTCCGTGAGGAGGTCTACATCTCGCTCTACTAATCCCGAGGATGCGAGATAACCCGCATTATCCCGATCGGGTTTCCCAAACTGGGTTGTAGAGGCATAATCGCAAGGAATGTAATCACACAATTTTAAAAAATGCGGTTTTTAATAATTTAAGGTATTTATTTGAAAAGTCATATTTGCCACAAGATATTGTTTTCAAGCGAATCGTGCTATGTCAAGATGTATGTATATGAGAGGTAGGTCATTACCTCGTGAAGTTTTCCAAAGGTATGCTAAGCTAAATACTTAAAAGATGTCATGTGTAAAGTTTGTGGTATTTAAACGAAAAATGCAAATAGAAGTTACATAACATGGTATGTTAAAATGAAACTTGTTCTCAATGTTTGTTTCATGATTATTAAGCAAGATATAATGATATGGATGATTGGTTATTAAGAAAGATTGTGATTTTATCAAGTTTAGAATCGGATATCGGAATAACTCCACTTCCGACGAGTTTTGAAAAGAGAACTTTTTAAATTAGGAAGAGAGGAGAAGAGAGGGGACTTACAGGTTAAAACAAGAGAGGGGAGGTAGAGGAAGAAGTTGATGGCTTCGTGGAGTCGCGGGGTCGCCGGAAACGTCTTGAATCCTCGCTGGAAAGTGACCTTGAGCTAACTCCACTTGTACTCTTCGTTGACTTAGAAAATTTGAGAATTTTTGACAAGAGATTTCAGAATGAGGAGGGCTAAGGTATGATGTTGTATTTATAGGATGGAATTAGGGTTTTGGGAATTGAAGAAAGAATTTAAATGCATTAAAATTTGGATTAATGGGTGATTTTAAGTTTTCTGTTAATTTACAGAGAAATCAAACAATATGGAGGTAATGGGTTAGGCCAAGGGGTTTAGTGTGCAGAGTTTGGAGGCATTACCAAGGGAGGGCCCGGCGGCGCCGGCCCATAGGCTAATCTCGCCGGCCATCTGTAGGGATTTGGGGCTTGGATTTGTGCCATGTGTCCATTTAGGTTCATATAACATTCAGCACATATTTGATTTTCTATGACTTTTCATTTTACGTGTATTGCACGTGTAAACTTTTGGGCTTTCAAAAAGTTTAAAAGAAAAATCAGTAAAAATATATGTGGCTGATGGGATTCGAACACAAGGGCTATGTCACGGCAGTGCAAGGGCTTTACCAATGAGCTACAAGTTGTTTCTTGCTGTTCTTAAACAAATTAAATTTATAATTTGTGCTCAGGCTTACAACTCTATTCTGTATATTAACTTGAAAATTTTCGTACAGTAAAATTTGAGTCGTTACAGCACCAAATGATGACACTTCCGGAGTCTCGGCACCCCGAACAAATAAACGAAGTCCATCATCCTGATTATTGCTCCTATCACCAAGTAATAGGTCATCCCCTTGAAGACTGCTTCACCTTCAAAGACTGGGTAAAAGACCAGTATCAACAAGGCAGGTTTATGTTATCCAACAGCTGGAGGGTAACCCCGCCGCAACAGCACGAACCAAAAAGGACCTATACCGTCTGGATAGGACCAGCTCAACATCAAGAATAGAAGTGAACTCGTACCTGCCATATGATAACACTCTCAAAAGAGGGAGGGCACGTGATTATGAATAACCTCTACAAATGCTTTGCAAATGAAGATGAGGACGAGGTGATCTCGGAGTTTCCACCAGCACTAAAAGAGCTGGAAGATGGGATACACACCACAGCGGACAGCCTAAGAAAAATTGACTTAGGGACGGAAAATGATCCGAGACCAACGTTCGTCAGTAAACTACTATATGAGAAACAGGTGGCCACGTTAAAAGACGTGCTTATGCAGTATAAAGATTGCTTCGCCTGGAACTACTCCGAAATGCCAGGTCTAGATCCAAAGATGGCAGTACATAAATTGGCTATATCACTAGAAATAAAGCCAATCAAACAGGCACTGAGAAGGATGCGATTTGAACTTGAGATGAGCATCAACGCTGAGGTCAAGAAACTAATCGACGCCGGCTTCATCCAAGAAGTTCAATATCCCGACTGGATCGCTAACATCGTTCCATTGATGCAGAAAAATGGGACGTTTCGCCTCTGTGTAGACTTTCGGGACCTCAATAAAGCTTGCCCGAAGGACGACTTCCTAGTGCCCGTTACCGAGCTGATAATCGATAACACGTCTACCCATGAGGTATTATCCTTCATGGATGGATCTTTAGGATGCAACCAAATAAAAATGCATCCTGAAGTTCAAAAGCATACCACCTTTCAAACCCCATTGGCCATATTCTGCTTTAAAGTGATGCCCTTCGGTTTGAAGAACGCTGGTTCTACCTACCAAAGAGCCATGATAAAGATCTTTGATGACCTCATACACGAGATCGTCGAATGCTATATCGACAACCTTGTGGTAAAGAGCAAATCTCACGAGGAATATTGAGAATATCTAAAAATAGTGTTCCAAAGTCTTCGAAAGTATAATCTGAAGATAAATCCTCTAAAATGCGCGTTTGAAGTTTCCTCAGGCAAATTCCTAGGATTCATCATACGTCACCGATGTATCGAAATCGACCCCTCAAAGATCAATGCAATTATGGAAATGCCCACGCCAAGAACCCTCAAACAGTTGCGATCTCTTCAAGAAAAGCTCGCGTATATCCGGCGGTACATAGGCAACCTCTCCGGAAAATGTCGTCCCTACAGTCATTTGATGAAAAAGGGGACCCCGCTCGTCTGGGATCAAAATTGCCAAAATGCACTAGACGAAATCAAGCAATACCTGCAAAATCCGCTGGTATTGACCACTTCGGTTAAGGGAAAACCCCTTATTCTATATACAACGGCCCTTGAGGGTTCTCTAGGTGCACTATGGGCACAAGAGAACGATCAGGGAAAGGAGAGAGCTCTGTACTATTTGAGTCGAGTTCTCCTGGGGGCAGAAAACAACTATTCCCCCATCGAAAAGCATTGCCTGGCACTGATCTTCGCAATAACGAAGCTCAGACATTACGCTTTGGCACACAAAGTCCATCCCATATCGAAGGTGAATCCTCTCAAATATCTAATGTCAATGGCCATACTAACACGAAGGCTTGCTATATGGGCCCTCCTCCTGATGGAGTTCTCGATAACGTATCGTCCCCTCAAAGAAGTGAAAGGGCAAGCTATTGCCGACTTTTTTGCAGAGCATCTGATACCAGCTGACTCCCCATAAAATTGTGAATTGCCAGATAAACATGCGTTCGATACAACCAAAGAAGAAAATGATTCCCAATGGAAACTCTACTTCGATGGAGTATCTTCCATGAAGCGGCGAAAGCAAAACACTCCCATAATCAAAACCGGGGTGAGCCTTATCCTCGTGACTCTGCAAGGAGGGATATTGCGTTATGCCCTCTCCTTAACAGAGCTCAGAACTAATAACGAGGCTGAATACGAAGCTTTGATAGCCGGTCTAGAGATCGCTATTGACATGAGAATCAAAGACCTCCTCATATATGGAAACTCCCAACTGATCGTTAACCAAGTAAACGGCGACTATCAGACATGAAAGACAGAGCTGATAAAGGATGGCGAAAGAGTGCAACAACTGCTGACACAAATCTGTTCCTACATCCTGGAGAGTATACAGCGTGCAGAAAATAGCAAGGCGGATGCATTGGCCAAATTGGCTAAGGAATTGGCCGACGAATACCTCGACAACGTAAGGATCATTGTGCAAAACCGCAGGATTCTCGCGCCAACAAATATATCTTCGGAAGACCTGATAGAGCTATCCAAAGGATAAGAAATGACCGAACAAGTAGCCCTTCAAATAGAGGACGGAGAAAAGGTCAGGGATTAGAGAAAAAGTCTTCATAGACTACTTCAAATCCCAACGAACGCCCAAAAATGCGTCGTTTAGACATCAGCTCATGAAACGAGCTCTATCTTTCGCTTTCGTCAATGATACTCTATATAAGAGATCGTTTGATTGTTTATGGTTAAGATGCCTGGGGTCGGAGGAAGCAAAGAAAGTCATCCAATAAATACATGATGGACTCTGCGGTTCTCACCAAGATAGACCAAAGATGAAGTTGAAGATAAAAAGAATGCGTTACTATTGGCCCACAATGATTCAGGACTGCCTCGAATATGTGAAGTAGTGTCACTCGTGCCAAATTCACGGGGACTTCATCTATCAACATCCAAATTCTCTACACCCGACAGTGGCCAGGTGACCGTTCGAGATGTGGGGAACAGATATAATTGGCCCTGTCGAACCATCGTCCTCTAAAGGACATCGGTTTATATTGGCAGCGACCGATTACTTCCCTAAGTGGGCAGAAGTAGTACCACTAAGGGAGGTGAAGATGGAGAATATCCTCCATTTCTTCAGAACCCGTCATTTATCGGTTCGGCACTCCGCGACAGATAATCTCGAATAATGGGCCAGCTTATAGAAGTCATAAAATCAGCCGCTTCGCACAGCAACATAAAATAGATTGGAGATACTCTTCAGTATATAATTCTCGGGCCAACGGTCTAGCTGAAGCTTTTAATAAGACATTGATGAAGATTATAAAAAAGACAGTGTCCAGAAACAAAAAGGACTGGCACAAAAGGTTGCATGAAGCTCTCTGGGCGTACCGAACAACGATCAAGGCGGCCATGAAAACAACATCGTACGCATTGGTGTTCGGCACAGAAGCAGTGTTCCCGTTGGAGATAGAACTCCCCTTTATACGAGTAGCGGTTCGATACGAGCTGGCAGATGAAGAAAATGCTCATCTTCGGCTTGAGGAGCTCGATGCCCTCGACGAAACTCGCCTTATAGCACAACAAAACCTAGATGCTTATAAGGCAAGAATGACACGGTCATACAAAAAACTGATCGGGCCAAGAACATGCCGCCAAGGCGAACTCATGCTAGTCGTCAAAAGACCAACTCCCAATCGCGCAAAACGGGGGAAGTTTGAGCCGAACTATGAAGGCCCGTACATCATAGACAAAGTCTACCAAGGTGGAGCCTACATGCTCATGGACATGCATGGTGAAAGACCCTCCGGCCAATAAACGGCTGATTCCTCAAAATGTACTACGCCTAACAAGTCATAACTTAGGTCAATGATAGATTACGACAGTTGTGTCCGCTCGCCATCTTCCTGAGTCGGAACTCTGAGAATAGTATCCAAAGAGCTCCGTCGCCTCAAACATAACGATAATGAAACGAGAAGTCCCTAAACTAACAATATGCCTCAAACATGGTGATATTGGACCGAGAAGGCCCTAAACTAATGATCCGCTTTGTTTTCCGCCGAAAACCGGGAAGACAAACGTCTTGCTTGAATTTGGGGGCAGATGCTATTTGGTTTTATCCGTCCACCTCTCTGAAAATGCCAAGTTGATTTATGGCACCGTGTATCTGAGGTTTGGACAGATGCGGCCATTGTAGCAGACTTCATCAGATTCCACCTCATGTACGAGGGGTTTTGGATATTGGGGACGCTCTTCCCTGCAGGCGCAAGCCCCTGCAGTTAATTACGCTACCGCATAGCGGTAACCACTTTCTCCTTCTCCAGATAGTCACTTCGTGTCATGTATGTTCGTTTTATTTTTGGTTGTCCGTGGATTGTATACGGAGACTAATTTATGTTGTCGCCCGTAGGGCATGGATTAGTCCAAATCCGTATTTTCTTAGATTTGGGTTTGGGTTGGTTTAAGGATCGTTAATCTTGTTTTAGATTAAGATCAACTTAAATGCTTGTTAAGGATACGTTAGTCTAGTTTTAGACTAAGATCTACTTAACAAGACTTTAGGATCATTTAGATCCAACCAAAGAGTATTTAGACTCTATCGTTTTAGTTTAGGGACATTGCGGTCTATAAGTTTAAGGACGTCATAGTCCGTGAGTTTAAGAACGTCATAGTCCGTAGGATTTAGTTTAGGGACGTTGCGGTCCGTAAGTTTAAGGACATCATAGTCCATGAGTTTAAAGACATCATAGTCTGTAAGGTTTTTTCAGTTTAAGGACATCATAATCTATGAAGTTTAGTTTAAGGACGTCCCGGTCTATTGTTAGTTTAAGGACGTTACGGTCCAGAGTTAGTTTAAGGACATTACGGTCCAGAGTTAGTTTAAGGACGTTGCAGTCCATTGTTTGGATGTAATCATGGGTTTAGAAATGCACCAGATAGTTATTTGTCGTCGGGACCTACCACCTCTCTGAAGACGTTGAAGAATTACAACGACACGTATCAGAGGTGTGAAGAGATGTACCCTTGAACCAAATGCCAGATTGAGAAGCAATGGGATGAACATTATTGTAAATGCCATCTGAGATGATTAATTTTGGAAGACCTGAGCATAATCAGGGCTCGGTTAAAAACAAGGTTTTGGCTTTGGGAGACTTAGCTAACTTGGGCTAAGATTGGCCTATCATAGTGTTAAACACTAGCATATGTTCCGCACTCACTCACTCCTGTTAGTGTATATGCCCTAGGGGCCATTATTGTATTATACTAGCATATATATTACTTAATGAAAGCTTGGGATATTCACAGTTGTATATAACAGTCTTGCTAAAAATGGTAGTACGCTACTTGGTTTCTGTCTACTTTAATATGTGCATATGTTTCTTGTAACGTATCACTTATACATATTAGTAGAGCCCATAGGATCTTTGCTTGATTACCAGCGTCGTGATGGCAGTCACATTAGTGGGGGCTGGGTAGTCTATAAGCAACATCCTATACAGGTCCCTGGTCGTTGGATTATCGAGATAGGGCGTCGATATTCCGGAGTAGACTAAGTGTGCACGCTTCTCATCCCAGTTGGGGAGATGGTCTGTCCCACAGCCATCAGTACGTAGTACTGGAGATAGTATACAGGTGCTCGTTAGGTTACGGGTATACCGGACAGGACTCGCAGGGGAACTGATTGGTTGGTATTATACCCATCGTCAGTTAACAGTTCCCAGATGACATGAGTACAGCATAGTCCGTAAACTTGACACTGCTACTTCGCCTCGAGTGTGTCCCACTGTTCTTAGATTGCTACCCTACCACGGCTCAAAGGAGTCATGGAAACAGGTAGCAGTTGGGTGCAGTCCCGAGCACTTGGACGCAGTAGTGGTTAAATAGGATTCGTCTCTCCCGGTATTGGAAGATGATATCGCGCTGTGTCAGAGAGCCATTACGCAAAGTCCCTGGCCAGGGCAAGCGAGATATACTGGTAGGTTCCAGTAGCTTCTCAGGGTGTAATGGATTTCGCTCCGACACGACTTATACAGCTATTAGGGGACTGACGCTTGCCGCCCCCTAGGCTTGATATGCGATGGTCTTAGACGAACAGACCAAACTGTACGGAGATTGTCACATCAAGCTCAGTAGGGGTTCGGATGGTTTTCCTCATCGGCCTTCTTATCGACATCTACCTGGGGACCGTTACGTACAGCTAGTGCCGCTTGCGGTCTGTGGTTAAACCCACTGCCAGCGTAGTGTCGAGTCTTTAGAGTCCCACACAGAGAGTTTCCCTGCTCCAGGCGAAACGATATAGAGGTCGTATGGTTTTACGACAAGGGTTCGGACACATACGTGTGTTTACGCACGTACGACTTTTCGGACAGTTTTTACTAGCCGGCTTTGGTTTAAGCCAGATTCTAGTATCGGATTATTGGATTTATACAGTCTAAATTTTTTCCGTGTTTTCACGGATTGGAGGGGCGTTCTCGTAATTTGGCGGGAAGGTTCTAGAAGAGTGGTGACTAAGGGGTTAAGGTGGCATGAGCATTAATTGCTTAATGACTCATTTGTGTGATTCATCCTTTACATTAAATGATTCATTAATGGATTAATGAGTCATATGATGAATCACACTAGATGAATGAATCTAACCATGATGATAAATCATTTATATTATTTATTTGATTAATTGTTATAGTTGATATATTCATATGAGTTCATTATTCTTTTCATTCTCATCTTCACCTTCTCTCTCCTCAAGCTCACTCTCTCTTCAAACCCTAACCCTAACCTCTCATGTGTTGAGATCAAGGGTTAGCTAGACTAATACATCCATAACCTCACTCTATATCCCCTAGATAGCTTTGATTAGCACTTTAAGCAACCTAGTTATCTCAAGTTTGAGATTAAGTTTGGCGTAGGAGCTTTCGGGTGGATCGTCTTTGATTCGAGCAGGCCGTTGAGGTGCCGATGTTCCAAGGAGCCTACGAGGAGTGGAGGACAGCGATGAAGACCCGAAGGATATGTAACATGAGGTATAACTTCGAATCCGAGTAGTTAAACCTCTAGTTGATAGTTAGCAATGGTTTAGAAACGATTCATGCGCTCAAGTCCGTGTTACGAAACTTTGATAATCGTTTTTCATATATTCCGCCTCCCCGCAAGTTCGTGGGGTGCGTGACATGGACTTACAGTGGTATCAGAGCCAACTAAACCATTACTAGCTTGTTAGCAACTGATTAGAAGTTCGATCGACGGAAAACACGAAAACAAAAAACCGAAAACCCTAAGTTTCTGTTAATTTTAAACTTGTCTGAAAAAATATTTGACATACCTTAAAATTCACAGCAGGGAAATATATGAGTTATGGGAAAAACAAGCCAGTGACTCGGTAAAACAGCCGTGGATCCGCGGCAATAGAGAGCTTCTGCCGCGGATCCGCCGCCGAGTCAATGCCGAGTTGACTCGGAGTTTCACAGTAATTCATAATTTTTGGTTTTTTTCCTTCCTGTATATACTGTTTCTGCCCAGGTTTCTTCAGTACAGGTTTCCTTTTGTGGTAGACACGGAATATGGTATTCGATCGATATTCTAAGATATTTGCTAATTGGATTTTTATCTGTAATGTTTAATGTGTTCGTAAACCTCCCATAACTGCTAGTATGTTGGTTGGCAGGGGGTTGCACATTTCTGAAATGTTTACTGTTTGTGTATATGAACTGTGTTGGACTGTTGTGATGATTAGCCGGGGTTTGAGATGTGTTTAATATTCATTCATTCAATGTAAATGTAATTTGATGTAATATTCTTTTGCGGGGCACATTCAGGTTGCGGTTGTAGCCACCGTTGTATTATTTCTTTTTACTGTTTTTGCTCCTAGGATAGACCCAAGGTGGGGTACACAAACTACCGGGTACGTCGAAATGTTTAGTGGCCTACTCACGTTGTTGAGGGAGACCGCTTCACTTCGGGTACTTGGCGGGTAGTTTGTCATACCCGTAGGGGTCTAGGGTGAGGTAATGGCTATTCATCACAACTGTGTAATCCGTCTTTTATTACAGGCTCAAAGCAAATGCGGATTGTTAATAAATCCAATAAAGTTCATCTGTGATCTGGAATGCTTATTATTGCATCTGACGAATGTACAATATCTATATATGATAGCTATTAGACGTCACTTATGTTTTACACCCGCGCTAGCCCAGCCCCCGCTCTGTCGTTAGTTAAGTAACCTAACGGGTGATGACGGGACCCAGTAGCGAATGTGGATGGCATAAGAGGACGTGGTATTTTCGTTGTTTTCTGCAATGATAGGATAAAAGATGGGACGCATTATTATAATGCAAAGAAAATAAACCAAAGTTAAATCGTTGGAATAAATTTAAAAGAAACCACTCGGTTATTTTAAAAGAGCAGAATTTTTAATTGCGGAGCTTTAACCACTCCTTTTAAAAAACTATCAGGTTCCTTCGATTATATCAAGTTCACTACGTTCACGGTTTCGCCAAAACCAGTCGTAGCCCTCCGTCATTTCTTATGGATGGTCAGTAGTATTCAAGCTATGTATTTTGACCAACGCCAAGGCATAGTGTTTGGTAGCTGCTGGGTATTCATTTGTTGCATAGATAGATGAGTTAGTTTGGGACAGTCGTATTATCATTTTGGCCAACGTCAAGGATATGTACGGATAGGTTCAAATTAACCTGGATAATGACGGGTAGAACTTGGCATGTGACTTATGACATTTTGACCAACGCCAAGGTCATAAGAGCATGGGGCAAAAATATACATCGGGAATTTCAAAAGAAACTAAAATTTGCAGAGAGATGCATACCATTCTGGAGTTTGATGAATGTTGGTAGGATTCCTTCAACATTATCATACGATGATATTTTGGATCCCGATCCTACTGTGGGTATATACTACTTATCAGGAGATTCGTCACTTAACGATCAATGCTATAAACCAAGTAGGTGCCTAGAAAGGTGTCGGCGGGGTTACGCCCCCAGAGAAAAGAGGTTATTTAATTAAGGAACTTTGCGAAAGCGTTGGAAAACTCCCTCGAAGTATCGACACTGGCCTAGCTGAACGGTTAAGCAAGTATTGTACGGTGAGAATTGTCCTGGCTAATTCTTCTTTTATGGTTTGAGGAAGGATTTGAGAAACAGTGGGAGCCATCCTGTTTAGATAAATTAAAAACCAATCTAAAATTGCAACAGCATCATGCTAAAATGTTTTCTTCTCTCTTTCTTAATTGCAGCGACCTTGTGATCACACATAGGTTACATCTAGATAATAATTTGACTGAATCTGACTTATATGACTGGCAAAGGTCTGTCCAGATGTCCATTGCCTATGACAAGCTGGACCACCCTATTACTACTCAAGATCCCGCCGTCCCAGGTCCAGTTTCCACTGTTGCGGATATGGATATTCGTCAGACAAGGGAAAAAGATAAAGCGAAAGCTAAGTGCCTCGTGTTAGCTTCAGATGATGGTGTATACCAGAAGCAGCACGAGAAGATGGACTTAGTTTCCATCTTTCTCCATAATAAAGATTTATATGGAGAGCAATCTTGTATCACGAGATATGAAACCTCGAACGAATTAATTCAAGCGAGGTTGGCTGACGGGTCATCTGTAAAGGACAACGTCCTTATAATGACTAGCTATATTGATGAGCTCCAGGACCTGGAGACCACGTTGCAGAACGAGTCAAGTACTGACTTGATTCTACAGTCTCTACCTTCTACCCTGAAAGAAACCAGGGAAGTAGAAGGAAAGAGAAGGGCAAAAGTTTTGGGACTTAAAATAGTAAAAGAGGGACGTTCCTATTGTTATGGGATTGGGCATAGGCAGAATGATTGCAGGGTTTTGGAAGCCAGTAGCCAAGATACAAAGCATATTGTGGCTTCAGCCTCAAGTGTGTTTGTTATTGAGAACTGTTTGTCAATTAACTCTACTTCCTGGGTATTAGATACCGGAGCAGGATCTCATATCTATAATTCATTACATGCTTTGAGAAACCGTAAAGTTATAAAGGTAGGTGATTGGTCTCTCAAAGTTGCAAACGGAATGACAGTGAATGCTGAATCCGTGGGAGAATATCGCCTAGGTTTGACAAGTGGGCAGATATTGATTTTACGTAACTGTCTGTATGTACCTAGTATGACTTGTAATATCATGTCAGTGTCCTCACTTTCAAGAGAGGGATATAATTTTACATTCGAAAGCGATGTAGTAAACATCCACCTAAATCAAGTTCTGATTGGGTCAGGTACATTAGATAACGGCATATACGTATTAAGTCAAGCTCAGGTTTTCAATATCCAGAATACACTTAAAAGAAAGTCTCCAGAATTAAATCAGGCTTTCTTATGGCATTGTAGACTAGGTCACATCAAGGAGAGAAGGTTGACTAAGTTACATAGAGAAGGATATTTGAATCCGTTCGAATATCAATCTTATGCTACTTGTGAATCTTGTCTCATAGGAACGATGACAAAGACTCCGTTTTCTGGACACGGAGTAAGAGCAAGCGAGCTCTTAGGACTCGTACACAGTGACATGTGCGGTCCAATGTCTACACATGCGAGAGGTGGTTATTCCTACTTCATTACTTTTACGGATGATTTCTCTAGGTATGGATATATCTTCTTAATGAAGCATAAATCCGAGGCCTTTGAGAAATTCCAAGAATACAAGAATGAAGTGGAAAAACAAACCGGCAAAAGTATTAAGACACTGAGATCTGATCGAGGTGGTGAATACTTAAGCGCCGAGTTCCTGGGTTACTTAAAAGAGAATGGAATTCTCTCTCAGCTTACTCCTCCATACATACCACAACACAACGGTATATCAGAAAGGAGGAATCGAACCCTATTGGATATGGTTCGTTCCATGATGAGTAACGCTGAGTTACCGCGATCATTCTGGGGATATGCACTAGAATCAGCTGCATATCTTTTGAACCTAGTTCCTACCAAGACTGTGCCTACCACACCATATCAGATGTGGGGTGGGGAAAACCCCTATCTTCAGTATCTAAAGATTTGGGGATGTCCGGCTTTTGTTAAAAAGCAGCATGCGGACAAGCTCGAGGCACGATCAGTACATTATAAGTTTGTGGGATATCCAAAGAACTTCAAGGGGTATCTATTCTATTACGCAGAGGAACAAAAAGTTTTTGTTTCTCGTCATGCTCACTTTCTGGAACATCGGTTTTTAGAAAAAGGAACAAGTGAGAGCGTAGTAGAACTGGAAGAAATTCCAGAACCACAAGCTGTTACTGAAAGTATGGTAGAACCAAAGGTTTCAGAAGAAAGGAACATCCCGACGCCACTCCGCAGGAGTAGCAGGCAGTCTCATCCGCTCGAGAGATACTACGGTTTTCTCATAGATGGGGATAGAGAGGATTGCACTATTGATTATGATGAGCCTACTAGCTTCCAGCAAGCCATTCAGAGCGGTGACTCAGTAAAATGGCTAGATGCAATGCGGACCGAAATGGAGTCCATGTACATCAACAAAGTATGGACTTTGGACATTGCTCCAGATGGGGTAAAACCCGTAGGATGCAAATGGATCTTCAAAAAGAAGATTGGTGTAGATAGACAGGTTGAAACCTATAAGGCTAGACTTGTTGCAAAGGGTTTCCGTCAAAGACCTGGTTTGGACTATGACGAAACCTTTTCTCCAGTGGCTATGCTGAAATCCATTCGGGTCCTTCTTGCTATTGCTGCCTTCCACGATTATGAAATCTGGCAGATGGACGTAAAGACGGCCTTTCTAAATGGAAATTTGGAAGAAAGGTCTATATGGATCAGCCAGAAGGATTCATTCAGAGTGGGAGCAGCGGTAAAGTATGCAAGTTGCTTAAGTCTATTTATGGACTAAAGCAGGCATCACGGAGTTGGAACATCTGTTTTGATGATGCTGTCAAAGAATTTGACTTTATCAAAAATCCAGATGAACCATGCATATACAGTAAGATTGTAGGGAGAGCTGTAGTATTCCTCGTCTTATACGTGGATGACATTCTCCTAATAGGAAATGATATTCCTATATTAGAGTCAGTCAAAAGTTTCTTGTCATATAAATTCTCCATGAAAGACCTGGGTGATGCCACCTACATTCTGGAGATCCGGATCTATCGTGATATATCAAAAAGGATGTTGGGACTTTCGTAGTCCAGGTACATAGACACCATAGTGAAAAGATTCAGTATGGATGATTCTAAGCACGGTAACCTACCGGCTTGTCACGGAATCACCCTCTCCAAAGAGATGTCTCCCAAGACTGATTTGGAAAGGGATCGCATGTCGATTATACCCTACGCTTCTGCGGTAGGCTCTATAATGTATGCGATGTTATGTACCAGACCAGATGTAGCATACGCATTGAGCGTAGTAAGCCGGTATCAAGCAAACCCAGGGGAGAAGCACTGGATAGCTGTGAAGAACATTCTCAAGTACCTGAGGAGGACTAAGGAGATGTTCTTGGTGTATGGTGGAAAAGACCTCCAGATGGAGGCCTTTGCCGACTCCGGCTTCCAGAGTGACAAAGATGACTCCAAGTCCATGTCGGGTTATGTCTTTACCCTCAATAGAGGGGCGGTCTGTTGGAAGAGTTCCAAGCAGGAGACCGTTGCTGACTCAACAATGGAAGCGGAGTACATAGCTGCTTGCGATGCCGCAAAAGAAGCTGTCTAGATGAAGAAGTTCCTCACAGAACTTCAGGTGGTTCCTTCCAGTGTTGGTCCAATACCTCGGTATTGTGACAACAACGGCGCTATAGCTTTAGCGAAGGAACCCAGGTCCCATCAGAAATCTAGACACATCTTAAGGCGGTATCACCTGATCAGGGAGATCATAGATCGCCGGGAGATCGAGGTGAAGAGAGTAAAGACGGAGGATAACATTGCTGATCCATTCACAAAGGCCATTCCTCAGACACAGTTCGAGAGGCTATTCGAGATGATAGGTCTACGATATGCCAGCTCATGGCCCTAGTGCAAGTGGGAGATTGTTAGTGTATATGCCCTAGGGGCCATTATTGTATCATACTAGCATGTATATTACTTAATGGAAGCTTGGGATATTCACAGTTGTATATAACAGTCTTGCTAAAAATGGTAGCATGCTACTTGGTTTCTGTCTACTTTAATATGTGCATATGTTTCTTGTAACGTATCACTTATACATATTAGTAGAGCCCATAGGATCTTTGCTTGATTACCAGCATCGTGATGGCAGTCACACTAGTGGGGGCTGGGTAGTCTATAAGCAACATCCTATACAGGTCCCTGGTCGTTGGATTATCGAGATAGGGCATCGATATTCCGGAGTAGACTAAGTGTGTACGCTTCTCATCCTAGTTGGGGAGATGGTCTGTCCCACAGCCATCAGTACGTAGTACTGGAGATAGTATACAGGTGCTCGTTAGGTTACGGGTATACCGGACAGGACTCGCAGGGGAACTGATTGGTTAATATTATACTCATCGTCAGTTAACAGTTCCCAGATGACATGAGTACAGCATAGTCTGCAGACTTGACACTGCTACTTCGCCTCGAGTGTGTCCCACTGTTCTTAGATTGCTACCCTACCACGGCTCAAATGAGTCGTGCAAACAGGTAGCAGTTGGGTGCAGTCCCAAACACTTGGAGGCAGTAGTGGTTAAATAGGATTTATCTCTCCCGGTATTGGGAGATGATATCGCGCTGTGTCAAAGAGCCATTACGCAAAGTCCCTGGCCAGGGCAAGCGAGATATACTGGTAGGTTCCAGTAGCTTCTCAGGGTGTAATGGATTTCGCTCCGACACGACTTATACAGCTATTAGGGGACTGACGCTTGCCTCCCCCTAGGCTTGATATGCGATAGTCTTAGACGAACAGACCGGACTGTACGGAGATTGTCACATCAGGCTCAGTAGGGGTTCGGATGGTTTTCCTCATCGGCCTTCTTATCGACATCTACCTGGGGACCGTTACGTACAGCTAGTGCCTCTTGCGGTCTGTGGTTAAACCCACTGCCAGCGTAGTGTCGAGTCTTTAGAGTCCCACACAGAAAGTTTCCCTGCTCCAGGCGAAACGATATAGAGGTCGTATGGTTTTACGACAAGGGTTCGGACACATACGTGTGTTTACGCACGTACGACTTTTCGGACAGTTTTTACTAGCCGGCTTTGGTTTAAGCCAGATTCTAGTATCGGGTTATTGGAGTTATACAGTCTAAAGTTTTTCCGTGTTTTCACGGATTGGAGGGGCATTCTCGTAATTTGTCGGGAAGGTTCTAGAAGAGTGGTGACTAAGGGGTTAAGGTGGCATGAGCATTAATTGCTTAATGACTTATTTGTGTGATTCATCCTTTACATTAAATGATTCATTAATGGATTAATGAGTCATATGATGAATCACACTAGATGAATGAATCTAACCATGATGATAAATCATTTATATTATTTATTTGATTAATTGTTATGGTTGATATATTCATATGAGTTCATTATTCTTTTCATTCTCATCTTCACCTTCTCTCTCCTCAAGCTCACTCTCTCTTCAAACCCTAACCCTAACCTCTCATGTGTTGAGATCAAGGGTTAGCTAGACTAATACATCCATAACCTCACTCTATATCCCCTAGATAGTTTAGATTAGCACTTTAAGCAACCTAGTTATCTCAAGTTTGAGATTAAGCTTGGCGTAGGAGCTTTCGGGTGGATCGTCTTTGATTCGAGGAGGCCGTTGAGGTGCCGATGTTCCAAGGAGCTTACGAGGAGTGGAGGACAGCGATGAAGACCCGAAGGACATGTAACGTGAGGTATAATTTCGAATCCGAGTAGTTAAACCTCTAGTTGATAGTTAGCAATGGTTTAGAAACGATTCATGCGTTCAAGTCCGTGTTACGAAGCTTTGATAATCGTTTTTCATATATTCCGCCTTCCCGCAAGTTCATGGGGTGCGTGACATGGACTTACAACTCCCATGTGAGGTCTTAAAATATTGTTTAAGCACTGAAGATTTGAAGCGCTCACGTGGGGTCACGTGAGGCGCTTGAAGTAGTGTTAAACACTGAAGATTTGAAACACTCACATGGGGTCACGTGAGGCGCTTGAAGTAGTGTTAAACACTGAAGATTTGAAGCGCTCACGTGGGGTCATGTGAGGCGCTTGAAGTAGTGTTAAACACTGAAGATTTGAAGCACTCACGTGGGGTCACGTGAAGCGCCTGAGATTTGGCACAGCTTCTTTGGATTTGTTCCCTTTTTATTTTCTGAGTCCAGTAGTGGCCTGAGTCACCTGTTCCACTGGCATGGCGAAGATGGAGGCCGCTTGAGGCCCATAGGTCACTCCTCCGGCAAGGACGGAGTGGGAGTTGTTGTTGCAGCTGGTGCAGTTGGAAGCCATTTTCTCTGCACGGGAGCCAGACACCAAATCTTAGTACCTCGAATCCAGGGGCAACCACATTAAACCGCGATTCGTTCGCGAACACGACACACAAAGTGTGGAGTGGAAAGTGGAAAAAGTCCTACCGGGCGTGCCAAATCTGTTCTCCGCCGAAAACCGGGAAGACAAACGTCTTGCCTGAATTTGGGGGCAGATACTATTTGGTTTTATCCGTCCACCTCTCCGAAGATGCCAAGTTGATTTATGGCACCGTGTATCGGAGGTTTGGAAAGATGCGGCCGTTGTAGCAGAATTCGTCAGATTTTCCCTCGTGTACGAGGGGTTTTTGATTGTGGGAACGCTCTTCCCTGCAGGCGCAAGCCCCTGCAGTTAATTACGCTACCGCATAGCGGTTTTCTCCTTCTCCAGATGGTCACTTCGTATCATGTGTGTTCGTTTTATTTTTAGTTGCCCATGGATTGTATACGGAGACTAATTTATGTTGTTACCCGTAGGGCGTAAATTAGTCCAAATCCGTATTTTCTTAAATTTGGGTTTGGGTTGGTTTAAGGATCGTTAATCTTGTTTTAGATTAAGATCAACTTAAATGCTTTTTAAGGATACGTTAGTCTAGTTTTAGACTAAGATCTACTTAACAAGACTTTGGGATCATTTAGATCCAACGAAAGAGTATTTTGACTCTATCGTTTTAGTTTAGGGATATTGCGGTCCATAAGTTTAAGAACGTCATAGTCCGTGAGTTTAAGGACGTCATAGTCCGTAGGATTTAGTTTAGGGACGTTGTGGTCCGTAAGTTTAAGGACATCATAGTCCATGAGTTTAAAGACATCATAGTCTGTAAGGTTTTTTCAGTTTAAGGACATCATAGTCCATGAAGTTTAGTTTAAGGACGTCCCGGTCCGTTGTTAGTTTAATGACATTACGGTCCAGAGTTAGTTTAAGGATATTACGGTCCATCATTAGTTTAAGGACGTTGCGGTCTATTATTTGGATGTAATCATGGGTTTGGAAATGCAGCAGATAGTTATTGGTCGTCGGGACCCACCACCTCTCTGAAGACGTTGAAGAATTACAACGACACGTATCAGAGATGTGAAGAGATGTACCCTTGAACCAAATGCCAAATTGAGAAGCAATGGGATGAACATTATTGTAAACGCCATCTGAGATGATTAATTTTGGAAGACCTGAGTATACTTAGGGCTCGGTTAAAAACAAGGTTTTGGCTTTGCGAGACTTAGCTAACTTGGGCTAAGGTTGGCCTATCATAGTGTTAAACACTAGCATATGTTTGGCGCTCACTCGCTCCTACGTGAGGCCTTAAAGTATTGTTTAAGCAATGAAGATTTGAAGCGCTCACGTGGAGTCACGTGAAGTGCTTGAAATAGTGTTAAACACTGAAGATTTGAAACACTCATGTGGGATCACGCGAGGCGCTTGAAGTAGTGTTAAACACTGAAGATTTGAAGCGCTCACGTGGGATCACGTGAGGCGCTTGAAGTAGTGTTAAACACTGAAAGTCTGAGGCGCTCACGTGAGGTCACGTGAGGCACATGAGATTTGGCACAGCTTCTTTGGATTTTTTCCCTTTTTCTTTTCTGATGCTGAGCACTATTGGGTCACGTGGGATCACGTAAGGCGTCCCCAAAGACTGAAAGCTGCATTTGTTTTATTCTTTTTAGAAAAGTGCTAAGCACTATTAAGGGGTCACGTGGGGTCACGGGAGGCGCCCTAAGAATGGAATCTGTCTTAAGCTTATTCCCCTTTTAAAAAGGTTTGTTCAGGGGTCACGTGGGAGCACGTGATCTGCAGTTATCATGTTTGGATGCTAATCTCCTTTTACGTGCATGGAGATCTTAAGTTTTCAAGCTCCTTGTTTAAGAATTAAATTCTGTTATAGGGTTAAACCCTAGTTTTATTTAAAGAAATTAAATTCCTATATGTTCTGTTATAAGAATTAAATTCTTTGGACTCAATTCTCCCCCTAAGTTTTGAATTTGCATAACAGATCTCTCCGATGAGAATTAAATTCTCAACTTGTGGGTGAATCTGCCTCTGCAGATCTTCAACCAGAGAAAGAACTAAGTTCTTTTTAGAAGAGTTAAACTCTTGTGAAGGTGGAGAAGAGGTAAAAGGTTCTGTGTTTGGTTCTTTTCCTTACCTAGGGTTTCTTTTTTGGAGATCTTCTTCTCTCTGGAGAATTAAATTCTCTTTTCTTTTGGCTTACGAAGGGATTTCTTTTTCTCTCCTTTTCTGTCTCTCTTTTGTATTTTTGAACTTGATGTTTATGGGGGGAGTTCCTCTGTACAAGACTAGAAGTCTTGGGTCCTTTATATAGGGGAGGCTGATTTGTTGAATCAGTTAAGAAAATCTCTCATTGAGAGATCTCAAATTGATTTGGGAATTTATTCCACCATTGGATCTTTGATCTAAAGGCTTCTATTTTACAGAAGACATCTTTCTTGTTTTTAGCAAAATTGGGAAAAGATTTTTCCCATACAGGACTTATTCTGTATCTTGGTGATGTTTAATCACCATTGGATTTTTGATCCAACGGTACTCTGATTTACAGAGCACAATCTTTCTTGTTTGGAAAGATTTAAGGAAACATTTTCCAACTAGGGGTTTTGATTCCTCTTAATTAGAATTTAATTCTATCGGTTCAGAAAGCATAGGAGCCCATCACATGTAGCACGTGACCCCACCAAATTAAGCCTACCAAAGAGCGTCACGTGCTATCACGTGAGTTTTTGCTCTGGCCAATTTTTTACTTTATTCAGGCGGTTCTATACTTTGTATATAGAGCTCACGTATCTGCACGTGAGGCCCGGTTTCAGCTTAGTTTTGTCAAGCGCGGTGCCTATCACGTGTGGGCACGTGATGCTCCATTTGGGGACTTTTTCCCGTTGCTTTTATTTATTATTCATTTTTTATAAGGGAACACGCCTCAAACATGGTGATATAGGATCGAAATTTCCCTAAACTAATGTTGGACCGAAATGTCCTTAAACTAACATTCGTC
Source organism: Agapanthus africanus (assembly GCA_030015575.1). Classification (NCBI taxonomy): domain Eukaryota; kingdom Viridiplantae; phylum Streptophyta; class Magnoliopsida; order Asparagales; family Amaryllidaceae; genus Agapanthus; species Agapanthus africanus. Next base: position 402,861,333 of record CM057351.1, read on the forward strand.
CCCAAGATGGGAATGTTGGACCGAAAAGTCCTTAAACTAAAACTTCGCCTCAAATATGGCGATGATGGACCGAGAAGTCCCTAAAATAAAAATCCTCCTCAAACATGGTAATAATGGACCGAGATGTCCCTAAACTAAAAATCCACCTCAAGCATGGCGATAATGGACCGGAAAGTCCTTAATCTAAAAATCCACCTCAAACATGGCTATAATGGACCGGAACGTCCCTAAAATAGTGCATCGCCCCAAATATGGCGATATGCTCCTTTGAGATCTATATTGCAATCGAAGTTCTAGCGGCAAAGGTTGCAACTCAAGTCCAACTGGCTGCACAGCTACTCCAGCAATGAAGCCACCTCCAAATCCGCAAACAAATGGGTCACCTGTGATGAAACTATTCTCGAGAGTTTCACCGCGTTAAAAAAGAAGAAAGTATATCCACAAGCAAAAATAGGCACGGATCAAAACCCGAAAGGGTGCTATGAGTAAAAACAGCAGGACTGCCAGCGAGTTGTGAAAACCCAAAAAGGGCGCAAACTCGTAAAAAAATTCATGTGCACTTGCAAGGTCCTCTCGACCTTGTGAGGAGAAAATACCTGCGTAAGATCCTTACGACTCACAAAGGATCAACACACTTAGGAATCCCTACGATTTCTATGGAGCAATTACACTTGCGAGATCCTCATGACTCGTAAGGAGAATTCCCCCTATGAGACCCTCACGGCTCGTAGGATTCAAAAGCCTTAAGCTATCGAGATCTAAATATGTTCTTAAGCTGTCATATTCCCCTAATATTTCCCTACAAACGGTCTTATATTGACCCTTGTATACAATCCACGGGCATAAATAAATATATCCCCAACCAAGTCCCACCAATGACGAGAAATGCCCCCATATAATGAACGACACTTGTAGGTACTCTCGACTTATAAGGAGAAAACACTCTTGGAAGATCCTTACAACATATAAAAGAAAACGCACTTAAGAATCCCCACGATTCCTAAGAAGAAATACACCTACGAGATCCTCACGACTCATAGAGAGGAATACTTTTATGAGACCCTTACGATTCATGAAGTCGAAAGCCTTAATCGACAGAATCCTAACCCTGTCTACTGAGCCATCTTTGTTCAAATCGACAAAGGTAAATGATGATTCTCTCCTGCCAACATTCCAGTTGTAGCAATGCTGATGCCTAAATAGGTATCAAATTCCAAGTCCTCCCACGGCAAATGATGATTCGCTCCTGGCAATATTCCAGTTGTAGTGATGCTGATGCCACAATGGGTATCAGAACCAAATGCCCAACTCGTGATAAAAATCAGCGAGCAAGAAATATGCATAAACAACCGAAATATTTGGACAACTCGCAATAAAATCAGTGAGTAAAAGTAAGAAAATATAGCCAAAATGATTGGGCAATCGCGACTTTCGCGATATAAAAGCTGAAAAGATAGAGCATCGCGAAAAGAAATAAAAAATGAAAATGAAACCTTTTACCCTGCAAGTATGTCCATATTGACTCTTGTATACTATTCATGGGCACAAATGAAGGAAAGAGAACCATATTTTCCCACCATGATTCGTCAAAAGGAGCTCCAAGTCTTGACGATACATATACAACCTTGAGACTATCCCGGCGTTTCTGCTCATTCCAGCAGGATGCAGACGCATTGTCATCATCACAAAAAAACCCAAGGGTTAAAGAAAAATGGAGTAATGGCAAAATCCTAGCTCCAAATTTTGACGGTTCATATACAATCTAGAGACTATCCCGGCATTCCTTCTTGTTCTAGCAGGATGCAGACGCAACGTCGTCATCAAAAAAGAATGACCCAAGGGTCAAAGAAAAAAAATGGAGTAATGGTAAAATCCTAACACCAAGTCTTGACGGTATATACACAACCTAGAGACTATCCCGGCATTCCCCCTCATTTCAGCAGGGTGCGGATGCAACTATTAAATGAAATTGGAGCAATGACATATTCCAAGCTCAGTCCTTCAATTGCAATACATACAGCATAGAGGTCCTACAGATGTCTACCATATTTCGGTAAAGAATCGGCGTAACATTGTCAAAGAAAAAAACGAAGTGACGACATATTCCCAGCTTCGGGTCTTGACGGCAACTTATATAAAGTCTAAAAGACCATTGGAAATCATCCCATCCCATAAGGGTGCGGTTATGACTCATCGGGGCTCCGAATTGAGCCTAACCTCAAGTAAAAAGCGTCATGGCTAAGCTCTGTTAAAATTTAATGAGGCAGTGCCTCACGTGCTCCCCACGAAGGCACCAGCACCAACCCCTTAGGATTGAATCCTATGATGGCGCCGCACGTGAAACTTATGTAGACGTTAATGTGCAAAGCACAGGAGCGCCTATCATATATAAGAATTAAATTCTTAAGTGGCGCCCACGTGCACAACACGTGCACGCCGGCGCCCAAGCAAAATCAAGTAGAATTAAATTCCACATGGGGATGTTTCCCTAATAATTGGGATACTCTCTGTTAAACAGAGCCGTTGGATCAAAATTCCAATGGTGATGATAAATCATCAAATAAAAGAATAAAAATTCTGTTATGGGAAAATATCTCCCTATATCTTTCTAAAAAAAAAAGATGTGCTCTATATAACAGAGAGCTCTTGGATTAAAAATCCAATGGTGATTAAAAATCACCATTTTACAGAATAAAATGATGTACATGGGAAAATATTTCCCCAATTTTATTAAAAACAAGAAAACATATTCTGTAAAACAGAGATTCTTGGATCAAAGATCCAGCGGTGGATAGAATTTCCCAGGTGATCTTTGAGACCAATAAAATCAATTGGAGTCTCTTAATGAGAAATCTTCTCAAATTAATTAACAGACTTGCCTCTCCTATATAAAGGACCCGAGACTTCAAGTCTCATATAGAGGGAACCCCCCATAAGCTTCTGCAAAAAATACAGAAGACTCTTAAAAAAATAATAAGGAATTTAATTCTCAATAGGGAAGAAGATCTTTTTTTCCTCTCAAACCCTAGGTAAAGAAATCACGGAGATCAAAATATCTTCTTTACCTATCATAGCATATCTAAGGGTTTAACCATTCTCAAGAACTTGGTTCTTTCTCTGGATCTGAGATCCATAAGACAAGTCTCTCACAAATTGAGAATTTAATTCTTATCGGGAAGATCTTGTTCTTGAAAGTTAAAAGATTCAGAAAAGAATTAGGAAAAAGGTAAAAAGCCTATCCTATAGGAATTCAATTCCCCTGAAAATATGATTTAACCCTAAAACGAAACTTAGTTCCTAAATATAAACGAAACTTAGTTCCTAAATATATATATATATATATATATATATATAAGAACTTAGTTCTTGAAGAAAACTTGATCCCAGATCTTCAAAACAAAGCTCTTGGTAATCATTAATGGTCAAAACGTCATTAACTGAGATTCAATCTCTAAAAAAAAAAGAACTTAACGCCTCACGTGCTTCCCATGTGGGCGCCCTCCTAACAGCGCCTAATGCCCCAAGTGAAAAACACACGGGCGTCCAAAGCAGAAGGTCAGCGCCTCACGTGAAATACACATGAGCGCTGAATAAAAGTGCTTAGCACTTCATATACAGCCAAAACGGCTGAGTGCTTAGCACTGATTGGGCAGCGCCCAGCGCTTCACGTGCTCCTCACATGGACGCCAAACAAAAGTGCTTAGCACTTCATATACAGTCAAAACGGCTAAGTGCTTAGCACTGATTGGGCAGCACCCAGTGTTTCACGGGCTCCTCACGTGGACGCCATATAAAAAAGTGCTTAGCGCTATATATATATATTCAGTCAAAATAACTAAAGTGCTTAGCACTGATTGGGCAGCGTCCATAACTGAAGGCTTCACATGATACCCATGTGAGCGCCAGAGCTTCAAACAAGTGCTTATCACTTTTGCATAAAAAGGGGGGGCCGAACAAACAGAGCCCAAATGAGTGCTTAGCACTTTTGAACAAAAAGACTGAGCAGACTAAGCCCAAATTAGCTAAGTCTCTTGCAGCTGAGCCCAAAGGCTCTGTTGATTGGATCTTAATAAAATTTAATGATCCTGAAAATATTGCTAAGTGGACCTTAGTTTCAAATAAGACTAACGTCTCCTTAGTTAAAATAAATTGCGCCCAAATGCTCATATATTTAAGTTGATCTTAATCTTAAACTAGATTAACGGTCCTTAAATAAAACCAAACCTTTTTGAACTAAAGCAATATATAACCTAAGTTCAAAACCCAAACCCAAATCTAAAATATACGGATTTGGACTGATCCGCGCCATACGAGCGACGACATAAATTAGTCACCGTATACAAACCACGGGCAACCTTAATAAACAAAATAACACATGACACAAGGTGAACTGCTAGAGCAGGAGAAAGTGGTTATCGCAACGCGATGACGTAATTAACTGTATGGACTTGCGCCTGCAGGGAAGAGCGTCCACATAATTAAAAAACCCCTCACAAAAGAGGGTGAATCTGATAAAGTTTGCTACAACTGTCACATCTGTCCACACCTCAGATATATGGTGCCATAAATCAACTTGATATCTTTGAAGAGGTGGATGGAGAAGTCCAAATACCCCCAAATTCAGGCCAGACGTCCTCCGCGTCTCGGTCCGGTCTTTCGGTGGTAAACAACTGCCTTAGTTTTGGAAGCGGCTTCATCATGCTCCTGGCTTTGCTGAGGGATTCCAATCGGCGTCATCCTGTTGAAGACCGACGTCCTTGATAAAGTTTGAGGAGAGCCGGCCAATCTTTTGAAGACCAACCGTCTGATGAGGGAAGTACCTTTGTCGGCTTCGCCTGAGCAGGGGCAGGAATGGCTAACCTTTTTAGGGTAGCCCCTTCAGGTATTACGGGCTTCTTTACGGATCTGCTCAAGATTTTGATCAGCTTGTTGAAGACTGACATTTCAAGGTTTGGCGGCTTGCTGATGGGAGCCGTCGTGGTTGCCAACCGATCGAAAATCGACTTTCGCGGAGCTTCTCCTTGTGGCGTTGAGGCGCCAAAGTTTATAGGCGGGAACATGGTCCCGAAGAACAGTCCGATAGTGGCTTGTGTAATCTGCCCCATCGGAATTGAGAAAATGGAGACCGCGTTGGGCCCATAGGTCACTCCTCCAGTTGGGGTGGAGTGAGAGTTGTTGTTGCATGATGTGCAGTGGGAAGCCATTGATTTTCTGCACAGAAGCAAGACACCAAGTTTTAGTATCTCAAATCCAAGGGCAACTATAGTGAACCGCGATTTTGTTCGCGAAACACGACACACGAAGTGTGGAGTGGAAAGAGGAAAAGGTCCCACCAGGCGTGCCGGAATCTGTTTACTGCCGAAGACCGGACCGAGACGCTTGGGACGTCTAGCCTGAATTTGGGGAAATATACTATTTGGACATATCCATCCACCTCTCCGAATATACCAAGTTTATTTATGGCACCATATATCAGAGGTTTGGATAGATGCGACCGTTGTGACAGATTTTATCAGATTCCCCCTCATTTGTGAGGGGTTTTTGATTGTGGGGACGCTCTTCCCTGCAGACGCAAGCCCCTGCTGTTAATAACGCGTTGCGATAACCACTTTCTCCTTCTCCAGTAATTCACTTCGTGTCGTGTGTTGTTTTGTTTGTTTTGGTTGCCCGTGGATTGTATACGGAGACTAGTTTATGTCGTCGCCCGTAAGGCGTGGATTAGTCCAAATCCGTATATTTTAGATTTGGATTTGAACTTAGGTTGTGTGTTCCTTTAGTTCAAAAAAAATTGTTTTGTTTAAGGACCGTTAATCTAGTTTGAGATTAAGATCAACCTAAATATATGAGAATTTGGGCTCAGTTAATACGTTAGTCTTAATTGAGACTGATATCAACTTAGCTATATTTTAGGGATCATCAAAAATTTTGTTGAGATCCAACAATCGGAGCATTTGAGCTCATCTACAAGAAATTTCAGAGACTTAGTGAATTTGGGCTTGGTTTACTCGGTCTTGGGCTTTTTTTCTTTATTCAGAAGCGCTAAGCACTTATTTGTGGCTCTGGTGCTCACATAGAAAACACATGAGGCGCTCAGATATGGGCGTTACCCAATCAGTGCTAAACACTTAGTTATTTTGACTGGATATAGAGTGTTAAGCGCTTGGTATGGCGCTCACGTGGGGAGCACGTGAGGCGCTGAGACATGGGCGCTGCCCAATCAGTGCTAAGCACTTAGTCATTTTGACTGAATTTATAGTACTCGGCACTTTATACAGCGCTCACGTGTATTTCACGTGAGGCGCTGAGTCTTCTATTTTGAGCACCCACGTGGGAAGCACGTGAGGCGCCGAGTATTTTTTTTGTGGGCGCTCACGTGTATTTGACGTGAAGCTCTGAGTTTATATTCTTGGGCGCTCACACATGAGGCGCTGTGTCTTTTAGAGATTTACTCTCTGTTTTATCTTTTGAAAAAAAGTTCAACTTCTGTTAATGGCATTTTGGCCATTGATGATCATCAAGATATCTATTTTGAAGATCTGAGATAAAGTTTTCTTTGGAAACTAAGTTCATATTGTGTGTAGGGTTACACCCTATTTTCTAAAGGAATTAAATTCCTAGAACATATGTCATCTTCTCTCTCTTTTTTAATCTAGTTCTTTCTCCTAGATTTTAAGCTTGAAGAATAAAATCTCCCCGATGAGAATTAAATTCTCAATTTGTGGGGAGATTTGCTCTGCAAATCTCAGATCAGAAGAAGAACTAAGTTCTTTTTATGAAGGGTTAAACCCTCATTTTCTTTATGCTAGGCAAAAGAGATACATTTTATCTCTACTTTTTCTTTACCTAGGGTTTGAGAGAACAAAGAGATCTTCCTTTAAATAGAATTGAATTTTCAATTGCAGCTTCTATATTTTTGTTTGCAGAAGCTTATGGGGGGGTTCTCTTTCTTTTTCGTTTCTCCTCTTTTTGAGACTTGAAGTCTCGGATCCTTTTATATAGGAGAAGCAGTTTGCTAATTAATTTGAGAAAATCTCTCATTTGAGAGATACCAATTAATTTAATTGGTCTTAAAAATTATTTGGGGGATTTTATCCACCGTTGGATCTTTGATCCTATGATTTTTGTTTCATAGAATATATATTCTTGTTTTTTAACAAGATTAGGGAAATATTTTCCCATAAATAGAATTTAATTCTATCAAACGGTGATTTTTAATCATCATTGGATTTTTAATTTAAGGGTCTAGAGTATATCTTTCTCATTTGGAAAGATTAGGGAAATATTTTTCCTTTGGGTCTTTAATCCAACTACTCTCTGTTTAACAGAGAATATCTTTTTTATTTAAAAAGATCAGGGAGATATTTTCCTCCTAATAGAATTGAATTCTATTCTCTTTAATTTGGACGTTGACGCTCACGTGCTATGCACGTGGACGCCGCATAAGAATTTAATCCTTATATAACAGGCACCATGTGCTTTGCACGTCGGCGCTCACGTAAGCCTCACGTGAAACGTCGCTGTAGGATTTAATCCTATAAGAGGTTGGCGATGGTGCTCACGTAGGGAGCACGTGAGCCGCTGCCTTATTGTCTTTGAACAGAGCTTAGCTCTTATTATTGTGTTTAATTAATAAGGGAACAGTTGACATGTCAATGATGGCTCTAATCTTCTCCGGGTTTGCTTCGATTCCCCAGTGGGTGACCATAAATCCAAGGAATTTCCCGCTCATGACGCCGAAGCACACTTGGCTGGATTCAGTTTCATTTTGTACTTTCACAGGACATCGAATGTCTCACCGAGGTCTGTGGTATTTTCGGCTGACAGGGGGGATTTCATGAGCATGTCATTGACGTAAATCTTCATATTTCTCCCGATTTGCGGCTTGAACAGCTTGTTGACCAGCCGCAAGTACGTTGCCCCCGCGTTTTTGAGGCCGAAGGGCATTACCTTGTAGAGGTTGACTCCTCGATTGGTGGTGAATGCGGTTTGCTCTTCGTCAGCCGGATTCATTCGGATTTGATTATAACCAGAGAAGGCATCCAAGAAACTCAGCAGCTCGTAACCGGCCGAGATGTCAACTAATTAATCTATTCGAGGGAGTGGATAGTTGTCTTTGGGGCAGGCCGTATTTAGATCGGTGAAATTGATTCACATGCGCCATTTACCGTTTGCCTTCTTGACCATGACTACGTTTGCTAACCAAGCCGATTAGTCCAGGTTTCTGATGAAGTTGGCCGCGAGAAGTCGGTCCAACTCCTCCTCTATTACTTTTTGTTTTACTGGCGCGAAACTTTTTTTCTTTTGACGAACCGGCCGGGCTTTCGAGTCGATCCTGAGCTTATGGGAGATCGCCTTGGGGTCGATCTCCTTAGGGTCGATCCCGGGCATGTCCATGGGAGTCCAAGCGAACACATCGGAGTTGCTCCGAAGGAACTGGATCAGGCTATCCCGAGCATCCCCTTTCAAGAGTGAGCCGATCTGAATAGTTCGACTATCGTCTCCCTCCTTGAGAGGGACCTCTAACAAAGCCTTTACCGGGGAACCGTGAATCTCGTTTTTGTCGTCGCGCATATCCAAGTATTCCCGAGGATTGCACACATCTTCAAAATGTCAACTTATTTGTCCTCGGGAAACGTCGAGGCAAGACAGACCCTGGCGGTTTGCTAGTCTCCGTAGGCCCGGCCTATCCCTCCATTGTCCAGAGGGAACTTGAGCGTGAGGTGATAGGTCGAGATCTGAGCCTGGAGGGCGTTTAGAGTGGGGCGACCCAAGAGGATGTTATAGGACGAAAAAATCCTGGCAACGAGGTAATTCACCGATATGGTTCGCGTTCTTCCTGCTTCCCCAATGTTGAGAGGGAGGGTGATCGATCCTTCGGCTGATACAGAATGGTTTGTAAACCTGGAGCGGACGTGGGAGGTCAGTTGGAGGTCGGACGGGTTTAATCCCATACACTGGAAACAATTGTAAAACGGGATATTCGCCGAGCTCCCCAAGTCGACTAGGATCCTTCGGACTTCGTATCGGTTTACCCAGGCTGTTATCATAAGGGGATCATTGTACGGGAGTGATATGCTGTGAAGATCTTCGTTAACGAAAGTGATTGGATCGTCCTTCTTGCACTTCTTGTCGGGGGGATTACTTAAGGTCATGATCTGCCGAAAACGGCGGGCGTCCTTGTTGCTCGGTGTCGAGCCAACAGAGATGATCATGATCAGCCCGAGCGTCAATTCTCCAGAAGGAGGTTGGTTCGATTGCTCCCGATCTGCCTGCCATTTGTCCCGAAGGTACTTTTCCAGGTGATCGGAGCAGATCAGCTCCTTGATGTAGTGGCAGAGTTGTTTGCAGTTCTCGGTCGGGTTCCCCTATGATCGATGGAAGGCGCAGTACAGGCCGCGGAGTCGCTTGCCCGGCCTCTGAGTCGTTGGCGGGAGTTTGAAAAATCTCTTGCCATTAGCCTCCTCCAGCAGCTCGACCTGAGAGACGTTCAGGGGAGTGTACTCATAAAACCTCGGAGAGTAGGGTTTTGGACGGTCGACTTTTTTATTCTCTTCCCTGTCCCGTTTCTTTCGGTCCGTCCGGTCACCGCGGGGTAGGTTGGCGTTTACTTCCGATTCGAGTTGGATTTCACGCTCGGCCCAGACTTTTACTTTGGCCATAGTCTTAGGTTGCGCTAATGCGTGTTGGGGTAAAAAATTACACCCCGGTTGACCAAGTCAAAGTCAAAGTCAACCCTAAGTCAGGTGGGCTCAAGCCCAGGTCAAGTGGTCCCATGCCCAAGTCGAGCCATGTGGTTGGCCTTCTCCATGCCAAAATGAAATCATGTAAAAAATAATTTTGATGTAATTTTTTATGCATGATTGTAAGAAAATTAGCATAAAGCCAATTTTTTGTAAAATCCATGGCCCATGTGCAAAATAAGTGAGCACATGAGGCATGGGATGGGCAAAAGGCCATTTTGTAAAGCTTAAGGGGCTATGTGTAAATGTGTAAGCCTATAAAAGGCAACATGATAATGAAATAAAAAGAACTTTTCATTCCCCTCAAAATCTAAGGTTTTTGTGCCTCCTTCCTCAAGGTTCTAAAGGTTCTTCCCCTTTTCAATTAAATCAAGAGTTTTACTCTTCTTTTTCCAAAAATAAATAGTTTTTCACCATAAAACCCACAAAGGGGAGCTCAGATCTTCCATTAGATCTCAAAAGGGGGAGATTTTTAAATCTCACCACCTTTTCCTCTAAGATCCGGCCAACCGAGAGGAAGAAGAAGAAGACCCATCTCCAAAAATCCCATTTTGGGAAATATCCAAGGCTCAAGAGAAGATCCAAGGCTTAAGAGAGAAAAAATGGGTCCCTTTTGACCACCTCTGGAGATCTTTGGGACGTTAAACTCCAAGATCCAAATTCTCATAGGAGTTTAACTCCTAATCTAGATCCTTTAGGAGTTTAACTCCAAATCCTTTAGGAGTTTAACTCCAAATCTAAATCTTTTGGAGTTTAACTCCACTCAAAATCCCCTTTCGAAGTTTAACTCCTATTTTTCTGGGGCTAAAAGCCCCTTGTTTCCTCCGGTGCCCTCGCGCCCACGTGCCGGACACGTAAGGAGCTAGCGCCGGCGCTCAAGCGCCGGACGTCCAAGCTCTTTAGCGTCTTTAAGACGCTCCTCACCTTACTTTTTCCTACACTATCCCACACTCAAAATACACCCCCGTTAGGAAGATTTTTCTAACGGGGCGCTGTCCCGCACCCCGTAAGGGGGCTGCTAGCCCCCTTAACCCGCAGCCCACTATCCGGGTAGCGGGACCCCCGTAAAACTCTGCGGGCAACCCGATATATCCAAAACCCTCAAGACACACATACGTACACTGCATATTGAGTTCACATGACATGTTTGACCCGTCAATCAGAGGTTCTCTCGCTCCAAAGGCAAAGGGTAATTAACGGCAGCTTAGTCCGCGGCTGCCGGAGATTCGGATCCCCACAATCAATAAACCCCAGCCTACCCTAGGCAGGGGGAATCTGTAGTACGCCTGACAAGCGCGCGCGTATTCCCATCTCAATGGGGTGACGAAAAACACTCTACAGATTCTGGCACGCCCGGTAGGACGGAACTCTCCTCCCATATTTCCGGTTAAACGTTCATGCGAACTCAATCAATATACATAACGATTGCCTGTACTGAAATCATGCTTCTTTGTGCAGGTTAAAAAATTTCAAATTGCAATCTCCGGACGCAACAAAATATCTCTAAGGATCAGCTCAGCTCTCGACACGGCTCCCATCTCCTACACGATGAAGATGGACGCCGAGACGGTCCTCCCGGCCAGTCTCGGGCAACAATGGGAGGAGTCGCCGCTACCATTTGGCTCTATTCTATTCATGTCAGCTAACGTCATCCCAGCTCCTCAAGCTCCGGTAACAGACAAACCGGCCTTGAAAGGCAAGAGGCCAAATGTGGTGATCTCGAGGGCACCACTACCCAAACGCAAGTCGGTGTTTGAACAACTTTCCTTGGCTCCAGCTGGGGGCAAAGCCATCAACACCAATAAAGCAACAAGGTATCTCGGGCAAGCTCCAGCGGCGTCCCTGAAAACTGCTCGATTGGGTATCTTCTCTAAGCTCCCCGTTAATCGGCTCACGATGGCTTCCTGGATGACGGATGTCGGCCAAGCCCTCAAAATCGAGAAGCTAAAACAGAAAAGACTTAGATATAGAGCCAACAAAAGAGCTAGGACTCATGCTAGGCTAAACTTCATGAGGCTCCAAGAACAGGGTTACCCTGCCAAAGATAAAGAAACGGCTGGATATGTGGTCCACACTGTCTACATGGTAGGCACATGCAACAAGGGCAAGGACGGGGCCACCACATCTCAGATCCAATCTGGTATGAATGTGGCTGCCACTTCCCAAGACCAGCATCCTTTGGGAGGTAATGAAAACCCTTCCAGTGAGGCTGATAAGCAGAGAGATCCCTCAGTTCATGAGGAGTCGGGCTCGGAAAGCGAAGATGGGCCAATATTCAATCCCAAGAACGCAGAGCGGCAACTTCTCCAAGAGCTCTGAAAACAGCTCAGAAGCAAAGACAAAGAGATGGCCAAGCTCTACTCAAAAATTGACGACTTGACGAATGTCGTGATACAGCTCACGGCCCAAGTTGCCTCTCAGCCTCCCAATCAAGCGCAGGGTTCTGCTCATGAACCGGGAAACGGTGTCCCAAGACAGCCGACGCCTATTCCCTCAAATCCAAAGGTGGGGGGACCGTATGAAAGTCAGTCGCATTATGTCTCGGGAAATGTCTTGGCTACCGATGACAGCAGCCCGCTAACCCAAGATCAAATCATGGATTTGATTACCAACAAAGTCAAAACATTGGTAGCCGAAGCGCAAAAAGATATCTACAGTAGTGGGAGACCATATCCTGCTCAGTATGATCTGGTAGAATTTCCTAGCGGCTATGTTATCCTCAAATTCAGAAGATTTGATGGGACAGGAAATGTGAATCAGCACATCGCCCATTTTAAAGCCTCATGCGGGAATACTGGGGGCAATGATGCGCTTCTCCTCCGCCAGTTTGTTAATAGCCTGACCGATGTCGCTTTCGAACGCGAGCATACCGGATGACTCGATCATGACGTTCGCTCAAATAGAATCCATGTTCAAGCAAAGGTTCATGAGTGTCAGCGATAAAATCACCATTGCTGACCTCGTAATGACCAAGCCAAAGAATAGCGAAAGCAACATGGATTTTATAGCCCGATAGCGCAATCTCACTATCAAATGTGAACCGCCGTTGGAGAAAGACCAATCCGTCAGTCTTCTTATAAAAAATCTAAATGACTGGATGAAACCGTTCCTGTGCACCGTAGGCCTCAAAACATTCCAAGAGCTGACCAAGAAAGTTCAAATGTTGGAACGCTCAAAGTCCGAGTCCACTCAGAATCTCCAATTCACAAACAGACCAAGACATCGGAGGGACGACAATCGGAAAAGCGAAAGTTCTAACAGCACCGATTCTCTAAATAAGCAGAGAGCGAGCGGAGCAAAGACTAACAAATCTCAGGAGCCAACTTTGGAGGAAAGAAGAAATAAGGTCTCCTCTTTCAGAAAAGACAAGGTCTACAAAATTTTCAAAGATGCTCTAAAGAATGGCCTGCGGCTACCAGAACCAAAAAGGCTAAGTGAAGCGAGTAGGACTGATCATCCCAATTTTTGCCCATACCACCGAGTCCTAGGGCACACTATTGAATACTGATGCATCTTCAAAGATTGGGTCGAAAAGCAATACAAGGCAGGAGAGATAGAACTGTCTAAAGGCGTGTTAACCAACAGTCAAGCTGCAACCGCCAATTTCATACAAACGGAGACTGAAGTCCTTCGGGAACCTGATTCTCTCAGACATCTGCCTTTCTCTGAAAAGAGCGAACCAAGGCAACAAGCTAAGAGCCAAGCGAGCAACATTGCCGATGAAGAAGTAATAGATGGATACACAACCCATACGGTCTATATGATAGAGCTCAGAGGAACAAGTCCTCCTACGCCTTATAGCCATGACAATGACGCGGTTGTTGCCATCCAACACCGGCTCGATCCAAACGATGAAGAGCTCACTCAGGCCATTAAGCCAAAGAAACCCGTGGTTCATGCTGAATCAAGCTCAGGCGGTAAGGATGACCCCGTTGTCATACCTGGAACCATACAACAAGCATTATTCCAATGGCTTCAAAAGCAACTTCAGGACAGGGATGAGAAGATGGCCAAGGTCCATTCTAAAGTCGATGGGCTGGCAAATGTCTTGGTAGATCTCATGACCCAAGTCGCCCGATTGCAATTACAGCAAAATCAAATTTTGGTTCATGGGCCAGGAATTGATATCCGAAAACAACCAACTGATACCCCCTCCAGCCCAAAAGCAAAACACCTTTGCGAAAAACGGCCGCGATCAGCCTCCAGCCCCTCTGATACGTACACGGAACGTAGTAAGCGGACAGTAGGCGAACCAAAGATTGATCGTCCTCAGGGTCCAGCATCAGTAAGGGCACCTACTCTAATGGAGAGAAAGAAGAAAGTATACTCCTTCAGGAGGGATGAAGTCTGCAAAATATTCGAGGAAGCCTTGAACAACGGTCTGTAACTGCCTATTCCAAAAAGGCCACATGAAATGAACATGACCAGCAATCCTATATAATGCCCATATCATAAAATGGCGAGTCATACCATTGAAGACTGCTATGGTTTTAAAGATTTGGTGGAGAACCAATACAAACTTGGGAAAGCCTCACAGTCGTCAGATGTACCAACAAGCCACAGAGCTACGGTCATCAACACAGCTCCGCCAAGATCAAAGTTTGAGGAGTTGGGATAAGAAAACAACTGACCACCACGTCGTTAAACTGGGAACAATTGACCACCACGTCGTTAAACTGGGAACAATCGACCTCTAAGTCGTTAAACTGGGGATGTAAAAAAATGTGTAAATAAATAAATAAATAAGCCGAAATGATGGGACAGCTCGCAATAAAAATCAGCGAGTAAAATAAAGATGAAAAATAAAGATGAAATGATGGGGCAACCGCGAATGAATAGCCCAAATGATGGGGCAATCGCGACCTTCGCGATAAGAAAAGCTGAAATGATAGAGCAATCACGATAAAAAAACGGCGAATGATGAGTCGCTCCTGGCACCATATTCCAGTGTAGCGATGCAGACGCCAATCAAAATTCAAATTCCCAACGGCGAATGATGAGTCGCTCCTGGTACCATATTCCAGTGCAACGATGCAGACGCCAACCAAGATCCAATTTCCCAAAATTCCACCAGCCCTATGGTTGGTCCCCAAGTTGACTACCGTATACAATCCACGGGCTCACATAATTCTCATCATACCCATACCCCACCGTAATCACCAGTCCAGCGGCTGGTCTCCACCCTTGGAATTATGCTCCATTTGGGAAAACCCACTCATGCATCCTCACGATACATTAGGAGAACAAACTTACGAGATCCTCTCGACTCGTAAGAAAACACCTTCGTGGAATCCTTATGACTCACAAAGGAAAAACACACTTGGGAGTCCCCACGACTCTTAAGGAGAAAATACACTTACGGGATACTTTCGACTCACAGGGAGAAAATGCTTTTATGGGACCCTTACGGCTCATAAAATTGAAAAGACTTAAGTGATAGGGACCTAAACCTGTCTCCTAAGCCATCGCTCCCCAACAGGAAATGGCAAATGATGAATTGCTCCTGGCACATGTGCTTCAGTGTTAGCAACGCTGATGCCGACCCTAACCCCGAAATTCTAAATCGATCCAAAGGACCCCTAAGTCGTTAAACTAGGAACAAATGACCTCTAAGTCGTTAAACCAGGCACAGATGACCTCTAAGTCGTTAAACTGGGAACGGAAGACCCCTAAGTCTCTAAACTGGGAACATATGACCTCTAAGTCATTAAATTGGGCACAGATGACCTCTAAGTCGTTAAACTGGGAACGGAAGACCCCTAAGTCTCTAAACTGAGAACAGATGACTTCTATGTCGTTAAACTGGGAACAGATAACCCTTAAGTCGTTAAACTGGGAACGAGGGAAATCCCCTCATGGAAAATGATGATTCGCTCTTGGTACTATAGTCCAGTGTAGCGATGCTGATGCCAGACCAAAACCAAAATCCCCAAATCCTCTCATGGCAAATGATGATTCGCTCCTGGTACCATATTCCAGTATAGCGATGCTGATGTCAACCCAAATCAAACCAAACCAACAACCCCTGCGGTGGAATCATGCTTCGTCTCAGAATGTATCCCATGTCGAAATCATGCTTCGCCTCGGAGTATCTGCCTTCCCTGTCGGATTTATGCTTCGCCCGGGAATCAACCTCTACATCAAAACCAGTGACACTCCGTGAGGGGGAAACGTCGACCACAGACACTCCGTGTCGGGGACAAGTCAACCAACGGCCTCCCTGTCAGAATTATGCTTCGACTCGGAATCAAGTCAACAAGCGACCTCCCTGTCGGAATTATGCTTCGACTCGGGGACAAGTCAACAAGCGACCTCCCTGTCGGAATTATGTTTCGACTCGGAATTAAGTCAACAAGCGACCTCTCTGTCGGAATTATGCTTCGACTCGGAATCAAATCAACCAATGACCTCCCCGTTGGAATTATGCTCCGACTTGGAATCAAGTCGACCAGCGACCTCCCCGTCGGAATTAAGCTCCGCTTCGGAATCATGTCAACCAATAAGCTCTACGACGGAATCATGCTTCGTCTCAGAATGTACCCCGTGTCGAAATCATGCTTCGCCTCGGAGTATCTACCTTCCCTGTCGAAATTATACTCCGCCTGGGAATCGACCTCTGCATCAAATAAAGAAACACTCTGTGCCGGGGAAACGTCAAGCAGACACTCCGTGCTGGGGAAACGTCAAGCAGATACTCTGTGCTGGGGACACGTCAAACAGCCGACACTCCATAACGGGGACACGTCAAGCAGACACTCCGTCTCGGCGACACGTCAACCAATGACACTCCGTACCGGGGAAACATTAACCAGCGAGACTCCGTACCGGGGAAACGTCAAAGAGACACTCCATACCGGAGAAACGTCAAAAAGACACTCTGTACCGGGGAAACGTCAAATAGACACTTCATGCCATGGAAACGCCCAACACAGACACTCCGTGCGGGGGACAAGTCAACTAGCGACACTCCGTGCTAGAGACAAGTCAACTAAAGACACTCCATGCCGGGGAAACGTCGAACAGCGACACTCCGTGCCGGGGAAACGTCACATACAGACACTCCGTCTCGGGAAAACGTCCAACACAGACACTCCGTGCCGGGGGCACGTCAACCAGTTACACTCTGTGCCTGGAAAACGTCACATACAGACATTCCGTCTCGGGCAAATGTCCAACATCGACACTTCGTCTTGGGGATACGTCATACACAGACACTCCATCTCGGAGACACGTCAAGCATTGATCGTCCATGTCATAAAAAGGGCAGTGCCAGCTTCCCAAAAGCGGGAACCAAATCAAGTCGCCTCCATGTGAAAGAAGATCCATCAATTTCATGCACACGACCCACATGTGCGGTGTGCATTTATTGATGGGGGGCACTTTGTTGCGGTCAAAAATTACACCCCGGTTGATCAAGTCAAAGTCAACTCAAAGCCAGGTGGGCCCAAGCCCAGGTCAAGTGGGCCCAAGCCCAGGTCTAGCCCCAAGGCCGGCCTCCCCCATGCCATAATGAAATCATGTAATAAATATTTTTGATGTAATTTTTTATGCATGATTGTAAGAAAAATGGGCATAAAGCCAATTTTTTGTAAAATCCATGGCCCATGTGCAAAATAAGTGAGCACATGATGTATGGAATGGGCAAAATGTCATTTTGTAAAGCCTGTAACAACCCTAATTTTCCTATAAAAATTTTTTCAAATATTTTTTCAAAAATCCATAAAGAGGTATTTTAGCCTGAGCACAAGATATAAGTAATTATTTTGTTTTTAATTTCAAGTTAAAAGAATGTAACAACTCCATTTTTAGTGTACAAAAAATTTGCTTTAAAATTAATGTATACTTGGAGTATTTACATTTACTGTTATTATTTTAAGTAATTAATTAGCTCCATAATTACAAGAAGGAGCTTGTAGCTCATTGGTAATATCTTGCACTGCTGAACCAAGCCACCAGAGTTCAAATCCTATACCCCACATTATTTTTAATATTGATTTTTTTAAAACCTTTAGAATACCAAGGGTTTACACGTGCATATCTCACAAAAAACCCCACTACACCCAAAAATATAACATTGCCAGGGGTTAGATGAACCGTCGGGGGGGATCCCGGCCGCCTGACTCGGCCGGGAATCGTCCAAATCGGTCTCGACTCGGCCGAGTCGGCCGATTCCGTCGATGACCCCAACATGAAAGTTGTGTCTTTTCACATTCCCTACACACCTGCAAAATTTTAGCCTTAGACCATTTCCAGAACTCTTTAAAAACCTCAATTACTCCACTTTTAATACATTTTTATTACATTTTATCATATTTTTATTTTAAACTTTTCATCTACCCTAGCCCTAGCCTAACCCTATAAATACCAACCCTACACACTACCCTCTCACCCCCAAATTCTGAGCCAACTCTCTAAAATTTCCAAGAATCTTGTGCACTTTGAAAACGAGCTCGAGGCGAAGCTCCGGCGAAATCTACGGCGAACTTCCGGCGATCGTTTTAGGAACTATCGGAAACGACGCAATACACCGACGATCCCTCTAGTTCCCTCTCACTCTCTTGAGTAATATAAAACCCGTAAGTCCCTTTCTATCTCTCTTTTCCATTCTCAAAATACGAAATTACAAAACCCGACGGAATCGGAACAAATCCGATTTCCGATTCGGTTTTCTATGAAATTCCACTTTTCACTAATACAATCATACTTAAACATCCTTATGTTGACTATTAAACACTAATCAAACAATTTGAACAAGTTTCATCACATGAAATGATAGCTATTTCAAATTATCATATTTTTCACTTAAATACCACATTGTTTCAATCCTTCACTTAACCTTATCAAACTTGCTATATATTTAAAGTAGATCACGAGGTAACAACCTACCTCCTCACACACTCATATGCAACACCCCCGAGAACCTAGAATACGAGAAAACAAACAATTTCATTTAAATACCATATACTTAATAAAACCATTTCTAAAAGATTTAGTTTTGATACACTTTTTAAAGAAGTACCACTTATTATGAAAATACGATAAGTTGTGGACATCGGTCGTTTATCTAAACCTAACTTTTTGGTGTCTAGGCTAGGCAAGTGAGAAAGGTAACTTTAAAAGGCTCGTCTCACGATGATTCGTGAGCGGATCCCTCCTTTCCTCACTTGTACTTATCTGGCCACAATTGGCGGTGAAGAGGCGATTTGAGGTATCTCACAACTTGTCGTCTGGACCAGTTAGGAATAGACTAGTTGACTTAGGAGAATCTAGAACATACAATACAGAAAATATACACCTTTATAAATAAATACCATTTACTTCATAAAACCGTTTTCTAAACGATTTAGTATTTTACAATCTTTGCAAAGCGCCGCTACAACCCATTTTGGGGAACCCGTTCGAGATGGTGCGGTTTATCGCACACCCTCGGGCTCAGTAGTGCGAGATTCAGACCTCCGCAAGAAACATTCGGTCTCGAAAGATTTAAAATACGACATCTTAAGAAAATGAGATTTTTTAGAATATAAAATATTTATTAAAATTATTTTTGTATAAATATATGTATATTTATCATTAAAATATCTATTTTGTTAAGATATAAATATTCCACTTTTTTTCTAAAAATCACAAGAACAAATTTTACACTAAAATACCATGAATTCCAAATAAATCAATATTATGAATAAATACCTTTAATTATAAATATAGGATATTTTCACTAGAAATATCACAATATAAAATCCACATTCATTATAACCCTAAAGACGAATAATGAATACTTGAGGTATATTTTGAAAAGTATATAAAAAGTATTTTTACATAAAACCCCCTCAAGTTTTACAAATTACCCTAAGGACCCTAGAAATTATAGGTTTAAAAAATAATCAAGACTTCGATTTACATTTCTAATTGTCTGAATCGGGTTTGAGTCTGATTAATATGACTTGAATATGATTCAAGTACAATTTACAATTTATAATCTACAATTTACAATCTACAATATTCTGATTCAACATGAATCCCTATATTCAATATATTCAATACATTCAATATATATTGACTGAACCGAATCATGGATATACATCCATTTACATGGTTCTCCAGTTATTCCATTTACATGATTCTACAGTTACATCTGTTTACTGATATCATGGTTTCGGTCAGTCTTTCAATTATACATTCAATACAATTTACAGTACAAAACAATACAAATAAAACACTACGGGGTTTAAGGGGTAGATTGGTACAGAAGGTGTTAAAAGTGGCACGAGACAGTAAGATTAAGACACCTAACCTGTATTCCGTTGCTGTTGTACTATGGCCCAACGGTTGCTTGAGTTCCTGATACCTTAGTCTCCGGGGCAAGTGAGACTCCTCTCGTATACACTGGCATCCTTCTGTACCAAACTACAAACAACAGCGTTAACACTAAATACAACAATATAACAATATAATACAACTGTAAAAGCTACTCTCTCTCTCTCTTACTCTCTGTCTATTCTATTTCTCCTTCTATCTTTGGGACTTACCGAGCGATCTGTTCGCTGACGACATTCTCTTTCTTTCTTCCTTGAATGTCGTCAGGTGATCTGGACACGTCAGAGATCGAGCCCACTGCTGAAGACTTGGACTAATTCAGTGAAGACCCCGAGCTCTAGTTCATTGTACACTTTCCATTCAGTACTTTTCATTTCTGTTATGCCATTGTTTAGGCATTGCTTTTTTATCAGTTGTATTTACTTTCCATGTATTGTACAGAAAGAATGTGAATAAATAAAGTTGCTGTTTTTATTATACCTTGTCTCTTGTGTGTAATTTCTTTTATATTGCTTAGTTACGCTTAGCGTATTTGCTTCTGAGTAAATACGTAGCGGACCAGTCGCGTCCCCTTTGCCGTATATTGGGAAGCGGGGCGTGACAAAGCCCAAGGGGCTATATGTAAATGTGTAAGCCTATAAAAGGTAACATGATAATGAAATAAAAAGAACTTTTCATTCTCCTCAAAATCTAGGTTTTTGTGCCTCCTTCCTCGAGGTTCTAAAGCTTCTTTCCCTTTTCAATTAAATCAAGAGTTTTACTCTTCTTTTTCCAAAAATAAATAGTTTTTCACCACAAAACCCACAAAGGGGATCAGATCTTCCATTAGATCTCAAAAATGGGAGATTTTTAAATCTCACCCCCTTTTCCTCCAAGATCCGGCCAACCGAGAGGAAGAAGAAGGAGACTCATCTCCAAAAAACCCATTTTGGGAAATATCCAAGGCTCAAGAGAAGATCCAAGGCTTAAGAGAGAAGAAAGGGGTCCCCTTTGACCACCTCTTGAGATCTTTAAAGAGTTCAACTCCAAGATCCAAATTCTCATAGGAGTTTAACTCCTAATCCAGATCCTTTAGGAGTTTAACTCCAAATCTAAATCTTTTGGAGTTTAACTCCACTCAAAATCCCCTTTCGGAGTTTAACTCCTATTTTTCTGGGGCTAAAAGCCCCTTCTTTCCGCCGGTGTCCAAGCGCACAACGCCCACGTGCCGGACATGTGTGGCTGCGCTTAGCGCCCCCGCGCCGGGCACGTGAGGCGCTAGCGCCCAGTGCCCCCGCGCCGGGCACGTGAGGCGCTAGCGCCCGCGCTCAAGCGCCCGACGCTCAAGCTCCCTAGCGTCTTTAAGACGCTCCTCACCCTACTTTTTCCTACACCATCGCACACTCAAAATACACCCCCGTTAGGAAGATTTTTCTAACGGGGCGCTGTCCCGCACCCCGCAAGGGTACTGCTAGCCCCCTTGACCCTCAGTCCGCTATCCGGGTAGCGGGACCCCCGTAAAACTCTACGGGGACACCGATATATCCAAAACCCCTCAAGACACACATACACACACTACACATTGAGTTCGCGTGACATGTTTGACCCGTCAATCGGATGTTCCCTCGCTCCAAAGGCGAGGGGTAATTAACAGCAGCTTAGTCCGCGGCTGCCGGAGATTCAGATCCCCACAATCAATAAACCCCAGCCTACCATAGGCAGGGAGAATCTGTAGTACGCCTGATAAGCGCTCGCGTATTCCCATCTCAATGGGGTGACGAAAAACACCCTACAATGCGAAAGAGCGGAGCCACTCTTTATGCCTAAAACCCGCCCTCAAGGCGGTGATAACCGTTTCGTCGCGGTGCTCGGGGAATTCCAGAAGAGCATTATAGATGCCGGTGATGTAACCCTTGAAAGATTCCCTGTCTTCGCTCTTGATGGTAAATAGGTAGTCGACCGTCCTTTTCTGTCGTCGGTTACCGACGAAATGACTAAGGAACTGAGTCGCCAGCTCGTCAAAGGTCGAGATCGAGCGTGGCGCAAGGTCGCGAAACCAATCTCGGCCGGTTCAGATGAAGGTCGTGGGGAAGGCTCGGCACTGAGCCACGTCTGAGTTGTCTTGGAAGCTCATGCCTGTCGTAAATGCATCAAAGTGGTCCTTCAGGTCAGACTTCCCGTCGAAAAGGGCCACCTTAGGCGGTTTGTTCCGAGACGAGACCCCCTTACCTAGTAACTACTCCGTGAAGGCCTCGTGAGCGAATCTGCGGAGTACTTTTCCACTCCTCCGGCCGAACGGGCGGCGAGCCATATATCCTCAATCTTCTTCTCGAGGACTTCGATTCGCTGTTGGTACCCTGAGGATTCTCCACAGTAGGATTGCTTGGTATCTCGGCTCCGGGCTTGCGCGATGGAGCGGTTTCGGCTTCGCTCTATCAAGTTCCTCAGATTCTCGGGATGGACCCTTCATGGCTGGCCCCGACGTTCGCCATGTGCGCGGTCTTGATGAGTGTGGTGACGTCGGTCTTGCCTAGAATTAGGTGACCTGACCGATGTCTCTTCACGGGGCGAGAGAGCGCGGCAGGCGTTAAAGCGATAGCCTAGTCTCTCCTGAGATCTCAGTGTCGAACTATCCAGCGCCCAATGAGTCATGGAATCATTCCTCGTATGAGGGTCGTGACTGCCGGAATCAGCATGCCGGTGATCAGTGGCATCGAGATGGGCGTGAGCGAGGTCGAAGGCCTGAATGCACCCCCTCCGTCGCCCTACGCACGTCGTCGTTCCGGGGAGTGGGGATAGCGGTTTGGCGGGCATGGCCGGCCGTTTGAACACGAGCGAGCGTGTCCACTATCGTCGTGAGCCTGTCGATCCGCGCCGATAAGACGTCGATGATGTTGGGAGGTGGAATAGAACCGCCTTCGCCTCCGTTGTGGAGGACGAGACGACTTATGCTGGGATCGCTGCGATTATCGCAGGCCATTGAATCGAAGGCGGAAAATTAACTTTTTGGGTGGAAAAGATTCTCGTTTCACACAGACGGCGCCAACTGATGGAGACTAGAATCTCCCTCAGATGTTGTCATTCGTTGATTTTGCTGCCAACGGAACTGAACGGTTGAGAATCGGTGTGAGGATTGAGTATGGGGGTCTCAATGGGTTGTTGGTTGTTGCTGACACCGAGCTACCTGCAAGAGAAGTCCCGGGGCGAGAAACCACCGTAGGACCCTCCAACGATCCAGTAAATACTGAGAAGTAATTGGGCAGAGTAGCGATATCTTGGAAGTGATTCCCACATCCCTGAGTCGTCTGGAGGAGGGATTTATATAGGGGTCGCATTGGAGTGACCTGATGCGAGATTCTCACCGTCTGTTATGTCCCTGCATCACGTTCGCGATGATGGCGGAATACGCCCATTAATGGCGGGATATGTTAGCGTGGGATGCAGGACGTGGAACGGCGAAGATTTCGTCGTGGCGAGATACACGGAGCCATTACGGGGGCTCTTAGGCTCCATGCTCTCGACCGGACAAGGCAGCCAAGGAAGCTCGGCTCGGTGGATAGCTCGGTGAAGAGCAAGGGGCTAAGGACTCTGCAATAACTCGGAGACGAGCAAGGAGGCCGAGATAGCTCGGTCGTAGGATAGCTCGGAGGCAGGCTGTTGGTTGGTTGCTAGGCGAATAGGGAAGGTACTCCGGCGAGATCTCCAAAAGGTCGGATGCAACCTCGAGTCGAGGCGCCGAGGAATGTGCCCGATGCATCGTACATGCTCCATCTCCACAGCTCTCAAGAATCTAGCGGGTTTATATAGATGACACGTCTCTTGCTACGTATCGTAATCTGAGGAATTCCTATTTACGATCATCATCACCAACCGATTAAAATCTTTATCCAACCCAAAAATTAATTTTTTTTCCTAAATATTTTCCAAAATCAAACATACTCTAAAAAACTTGGTAATTAGTAACCGCATATCTCAATTTTCGCACCCAAATCTTGCCTTCAAATCCCACGTGTCAAATCCTAATACAAAGTCAGCTACCAATTCCCCACGCGCTCCTCACGTGCCGAATAAAAATGAATAATTACAATGCAGCTTCCTTGATAACTATAAATTTAAGGCAATAAGATTTCTCCTTCAAAGTCTCAGGGATTTTTTCTCTAAATTTTTCTTGTGCAAATTTTCTTATTTCTCACTCTTACATGAGAAATATCAAGGGTTAGGGTTTTGTTCGTTGCTTCTTTTGACCAGCAAAAAGCTCTCATTTTTAATGGAATCGTAGACACAAGGAAGGTTCGTTCTTGCTTCCTTCGATTAAATTTGCTCCGCTTTTGATCAACAGAATGTTTTTTTTGTTCTGTTTCTTATTATAATCATTCAGATGTAATTTCTCTATTTAATTTTTCTGTTTTTGTTGATTTGTTGTGATTTTGATTTGTAGGTTCGATTTGGGGGTTTTCAGTTTATGTGAAAGTTTAGTCGGTTGATTTATTTCTGTGTATCTGTGATGTTTTTATATGTAATTAATGATAGATAGAGTTGATGTGAGAGTTGTGATGTTGGTTTGTATCCTTGATTATTATATTGATGAAAAAATTTATGTGTTTTGGGAAACGGTTTAAATTATCCATAAAAGATGAGTCTTTTACCAGTGTAATATTGTTTTAATAGATGAGGGATTCTTAGATGAGGATGTAGTTTCCCCCCTCATTTGAATGTGAGGATTGCATGGCGATAGGATTAATTTGTTATGGGTTTTGCTACTTGAGATGAGTTTGCTGACTAGTTTGTTGTCCTAGATCTCACTCTTTTGTGTTACACTCCTAACTATAACCATAGCCAGATCAGAATGCATCAGCAGTTGATATAGCTGAATCACTCTTAATCAATATCATAGAATAAAAGCCCCATCATTGGAATGTAGTGATTGATTTTGAAACACATCAGCAGTTGTAGGTAATTTCAGAGAGGGTCCTGTCGCAAACTTTGATCCCTTTCTTGATTCTGCATTTTT
The DNA here is from genome assembly GCA_030015575.1 of Agapanthus africanus. NCBI lineage: Eukaryota > Viridiplantae > Streptophyta > Magnoliopsida > Asparagales > Amaryllidaceae > Agapanthus > Agapanthus africanus. The sequence goes on from CM057351.1 coordinate 402,886,380, forward strand.
GGCTTACACACTTAGCGGGCAAGTGTCCAAACTTCTGTGGGTATTGAAAATAGTCCAGTTATGCCGTAGGAATTCACATTCATCTCCCTGCAGTAAATCCAATAGCTAGATGAAATCACTTTCCTAATTTAGTCTTTAGCGTAGTTTAGGTCCTTGTTAGATTTCTCTTATAATAGGCACCACAATGGTAATTAAGGAGCACTTTAAGATGGCCTGTCTTATCCATTCCCGTGATTCATCTTCTTCTTCCTTTTGCAGTTCCCAAGTCTTGAACCTACCATAAGCCCATGCACATGGCTCAAATTAAAATCTAGCATCGTATTACGTTACTCATCTTTTCTTGGTGATTATAAACTAGAAGTAGATTTTGCATGCAGGTAATATGCTTTTGCCCCTCAATTCTGTGCACTACATGTTTCTTGACGTTCCTTTTCTAGTCTATTTATTGAGTGAAACACAACAAAAAAATGTTGCAGTCTGGTTATTTGGCTTATACAGTGCCTTCGAGATAGTTGAAATCCTCTATAATAAATCTTCTCTTCCTTCATCTAGACCTTTTCTTTGTAGTAACATTAGAAGCTCGCTATTTGGTTGCATGTGCTAAATGTGCAGTCAATGTGTAATAAAAAGGCATTCTTTCACCAGTGTAGAGGAATTGATGCTGCCTGTATTTCACAGAAAAAAAATTCAATTTGGCTCCTCCACGGTTGACACATCATTTTAATTGGTAGAATGGTTACAATGATATCATGATGGTGATAGTGGTTAACACAATGTAGTGCTTGTGGTATGGGTGTCGTGGGCTTACTTTATGTTGCATGGATTCATCGCTGAGGAGACGTATCCGTATTGGATTCGTATCCATATCGGGTTCTTTCAGATTCATTGAGGATAGTTATAGAACTCGTTTTTGGAACATCCTAAAATTGATATTGTTTCTACACACACACACACACACACACACGCACACACACACACACAGGTATATACACATATGTACATACACATACGTATATATACACATATGTATATATGTATCAATGGCCAGGACTCCAACAATCTATGCATTAAAGCTAAAGAATGACTTGTATTCTACTTTATATTTTCTTAAATGGTAACCTTTTTCTTTTATGTATATATATTTAAACAGCAAAATGCCAGCGTATCCCAACGAATCGTATCCTCGATTTTATTTTTTTTTGAAAATTGCAAATCCTTGAATCTAACTCGCATCCTGTATCCATATCCGAATCCTGGTACATAGTCCAGGATCATTAGATACTTATGACCAGTGTTTTAAAACAAGGTTTACTATGCCAATTTATTGGCTCTTAAATGTTCTTTTACTAGACATCAAAAATAATTGAAAGGTCATATGACTGCATAGTTGTCCTATGTGAAATATGCAAACGAAAAGCCATTTAAGCGACATGTTTATTATTTGCACAATCGACGTGGTATGGGAAACACGATGAACAAATTGAATATTCACTTAATATATGCAGAAATCATTCTTTTTTTCTCACTCAGAGACATTTTCTTCATCTTTTCTCATTTCTTTAAAGGATATATTTACATATGCATCTATAAACATATTAATAACTACATATAATTCTGCATAGTCTGGATAATTCGTTCATGCGTCGTGCGCTGGCCAAATAAACAGAGAACCAATGCGTGCTTTATACAAATCGATAACTCCGGACATGTACACACATTAATCAGCATTTAAGTTGTACTCGTTGCCAGAGGGAAAACAAAACATGTTTGCTGTTTGTCTTTATTTTTCCATCTCTTAAGAAATAATTACCAACTTATAATATTGGACTACAACTTTGAAGACATGGCGTTAATTCTTTGTTTAACTAAACTTGCATGCAGGTTTCATAAGAACCCTTGCCATGGCGGTTACCACCTTTCCTAACAGAGTAATGTCTTTAATGTCCTTGATTAACGAGGACATAAATCAGGATCCTAATTTGGACGATGTGACTTGCCCTATCTGCTTAGATTTCCCTCACAATGCCGTCCTGCTCCAATGCTCCTCTCACCACAAAGGGTGCCGCCCCTTCATGTGTGATACCGATCACACCCACACAAACTGTCTCAATCGTTTCAAAAGTGCGTACAAAATCTCATCAGCTCCAAAAGACCCCTCAACCTCAAATTGGTCTTCTGCTGATGCTTTTCAATTCACCCCGTCTAGCCCTGTGAATTTACCATCCTGCCCTCTTTGCAGAGGAACGGTAAGTGGTTGGGTTATCGATTCTGAGGCCAGAATGTACCTTGACATGAAGAAACGAAGTTGCGCTGAGAAAAACTGCTCTTTTATCGGAAACTTCATTAAACTTAAAGAGCATGCTCAGCTAATGCATCCGCATTCTCGCCCATCGGAAATAGACCCTGCAAGGCAACTTGACTGGGAGAATTTCACGCAGTCTTCAGAGATTGTTGATGTTTTGAGCACTATTCATGCAGAAGTACCGCATGGTGTGGTCTTGGGGGATTATGTGATTGAGTATGGCGGAGAAGAGACTGGTGCTGAGGAGAACGAAAATTTTCATCAGCATAAACGAAGTTGGTGGACCTCTTGCATTTTTTACAAGGCTTTTGGGGGTTCGAAAAACCGTCAGAGATCGGGAGGGCGTCGCAGGTCCAACTCTAATGGTTCAAGTGTAAATGAGGGTTCTCCATCTTCTGTGGATTTTGTGGAGTATAGATTTGAATTAATCAACGATGACTTGGTAGTAACCGGTGGCGGTGGGCCTACATCCAGTGGAATAGTTAGGAGCCAAAGTCGCGCAAGGTTCGATTTGATTAACTTATCCATTTCTTTATTGTCTGGATCACGTGGTTGAAATTTGATTTTAATTTTATGGTTATTTGCAGAAAATAGCCATGTAGTTTCCCCTTTAACACTTATACCCCCTCAACTGATTTATTAGCGCAAACACCCCTCCGTCCATGCCAAAATCCTCAAAAACACTGAATTTATACTCTAAAGAGAGAAAAGTTCCTAGAGTTTAATCAGATGACCATTTGAGTTGACGGGGATTGAATTTTAATGTTTTAAAGGGTTTTAGTTGATGAGCTGAGGGGATGACTTTAGGGGGTATAAGCTCCATACTTGGTAAATTAAAGGGGATATTGTGCAATAACCCTTATTTATGTGTTTTGTGAACCATATAATTCACGTAATTGCATGTCGGTGCTTCATATCATTTCTTCTAGAATCTTATAAAAATTAATCGCTCATCGTCATGAGTAAAGCCTTTCCCATCATAATGTAATCGAATATGTTCCATTTCGCTCTTGGTTATATTTATGCCGTAGAGTTGAATATAATTCCATATAGCAAATATACTTCTTTTCCACGTCTTTAAGACTTCTCCATATTCTATGATAATTTGAAGGATGTCAACTGGTCATCTAGGATTTTGACAAGCCCTAGCTTGTCATAGTTTTCCAGGAATTCAGCACTATTTGGAGTGGGTTGATGTCAGGATGACGGTCGTACAACTATGTCGGATCTTTAATGGATCTTTGCTTCATAGCCGACTCCATTTTGATGGAAAAGGCGTAGACGATGACTAAGTGTTACGTCAACTATCTTAATCAGAGCCTAGCCGCTGTCCTTTATGGATCAGAGATGGGCTTGAACCGGCGTCTTTGAACATCTCCTAGATTGGAAGAAAAATCTAGAAGGGGAAAGATGATTATTTTTCAATAGGGAAATTACATTCAATTCTGAGACCAAATAAAGCCTGACGATTATAATAAAACAAGATATAAAAATTTTAAAATCTTGTTTCATCATAATTTTTATGCTCACTTATGAAATTATTGGTTTGAATCTAAAAAATTTAAACTGATCGTCGTTTTAAAATATTTGCTTGTTGATAATGGGTCGTTAATGGAAAAGAAAATGCTACTGTGAGTCTGTGATGTGAGGAAATTTGCCAAAAGCTCGAAATTGTCATGTTGTAAACTTGATTGATATATTTATGAAGAAGGACCAATAAGGCTAACACCTAATATTATTATTTTATTATTATTTTGGTCCGGGTGGGTGGGTTGATGGGGAAGGGTAAGGACATTGTAGGTTTTCAAATTTAGTAGTAGTAGAAGCCTCTTACATTTGATGAAAGCGATATTTGGATTCATCAAATCCATTATAAAGTTCCTAAACTTATTTTGTAACTTATACATAATATATTTGCCTAAATCTCCATGTAGCTGTATATAAATGACTTTAGGTTCTATTTACAGTCCCAATAGATTTGATACCATATTCTCTCAGACCTGTTTTGAAAATGCCTTTATTTTATCAAGATTTATTTCTTAAAAAAAATTTTGGGGAAAGTTTACTGGCCAGCTATTGATTGTTTAATAATTTTATATAAGTTGTGAAAGGGAAAGTAATACAAAGGTGCAAATGGGCGAAAAAGCGACTAGGATTTGTGAACAATGACCCTAATGAAAGCAATTGCTTATGGTTACGATTAATGTGCTATGTCGGAAAAACACTGATGCTTCTTGTTACTGATTTTTGTGACTGGTATCTTTTAATTTTGCAGTTGGAGGCAGAGATCTACCGTCTAAGATACCAGGCCTCGGTCATGAGCATCCATTGCCTTCATGTTTTGTTGAGGCCTCTTGTATGCCAAGATGGACTCCAAATCCACCTTCTTTTATGGTTGCCATAAGCTTTTGAATAGACTTAAGCTTGTATATGCTTTTTGTTAGATTGCATTTTATTCAAATGTTCTTTGAATTTATAGACTTCTCTCTTGTGGAAAGTAATAACATTGTGATCTTTTTGTTGACGATCCTTTCTCTTGAAATATTTGAATCTTAGTGTTAGAATAGCAGCTGCAGATTGTTTTGCTGTGAGTAAACTTTTCCTGCTGATTTCTTGGACAAAAGGAACGGACATTGTTTCTTGATGGGCTTGCAGAGCCAGGCTTTGTCATGATAACACAAATTTTCTTAAAGGCGCAGCCAAGCTGAAAATATTTGAGGCAGACTGCAGAATTATGATTTATATTTGGCTAGTTAACCTAATTGCATTAAAGCTTCCTGTTTCAAATCTGATTCATAAACGAGCAATAAAGGATCAAGTCACAGAAAGATCTCGAAAAGAAAGAAGGGCGTAGAGAGGTACCTTCAATTTATATGGAGGTTTCTTTTGTTTTCTCTCACTGTAAAGTTTTAAGCTCGGTGGTGGAATTTTGATGCATTTTCCTTCTTTTGTCTTTCTAGTTTTTTCCTCGTACAAGCATAGATGGTTCAGAAAATGGCGTCTTTACAACTGAAGGAATTTTCTATGTATCGCCGATTCTGTGAGCTTCCAGTATACTCTGTAGCCCCTTTGGATTCGCTTTAATTACTTCTCTGAATTAACCTAGTGATTTGTAGTCTTGTAAACTTTTACTTCTTACTTCCTGTTATCTAATCAATTCTGAATTTGGTATGCTCTGTCTTCTAGATATTTATCCGATAGAAGATATGTAGATATTTTAGAGTACTTTCTGAGAAAATGTTGAATAAGTTCTTCTGTGTAATCATACTCATGAGCTTATGATTTTATAAACCAATTTGAACCCACACCATCAATGCTATTTGTCTTAATTTATTTCTCTATTATTCCTACGATATTATCTCTTTCTCTTTCGCTTCACTTATGTCCCAATCCCTATTGCTGGCAGCGAGGGAGACACGTTCATATGCCTGCTTCATGATCACTGTGGCCTCAATTATTTTGTTGTCTGTGCTTGTAAACACATGATAAATGAAGTTTTCAAAGAGCTATGGAAGATTAAGATTAATAGAAAAATGGCTTTTGTCTATATAAAGAGAAGGATTAGGCTTAGTACAATCCATCCATTACATTTTCCTAATTTCTCTCTCTCTTCCAGCTCTCCACATGATATCAGAGCTATGAACCATCCATTTTTCTCCAATCTAATCTACACCATCCATCTTATCGCCATCATCTAAACCCTAATCCTTGCACTGTAGCCGCCCCATCCACCTCGTTCATCCCCGAAGACCCTCACCAGATCTCGTCGACCCTCACCGGCTCTTCAGCACCTCCGACGAGGCGGATCGACACCAAGCGAGGCAGATTGAAGCCTCTCCGAGCATAGTCGACCCTAGATCTGCAAAAAAAAAACGGCGAGTTCGAAATGGATTTTGGGGGTTTGATTTGATGTTTTGGCCTCGTAAATGAAGTCGATATGGTGAATCGAAGTTGCTGGTGGTAATTCTTGGAGATTCGAACTTAAGTTCTTCGACTTGATCTCATTTTGTGGAGTTTTTGGTCAACTTGAGTTCGATTTGAAACATTTTTTTGGTTTTTCTTGTTTTTTTTGGAGATTCCTCATGGATTTGAAGGTTTCTTGCTTGATCGATCAGTTCTTGGTCGTTTTCCGCGCTGTTGGTGGCTGTTTGGTGGCCGTTGGTGCTGTTCGTAGCTGTTTGGTTGCGGTTTTGTGGCTGTTTTGGTGTTATTCGTGGCTATTTGGTGATTTCTCATATTTGGAGTATTTTTGTTGTTTGGGGATGATTTTCCATGGATTATGTTGATTGTGTTGTTGAGGGGTTTGCACTCTCGAAGATTATGATCCGATTGAGTTTGGTGTTTGCTTGATTTGTGGTTGGTTCGTTGTTTGGATATCGGGAGATTGATTGTTGTTCTTTTCTTGATTGAAGGTAGTTCTTAGTTGAGTATAAGAGATGGAGATGAAAGTAGATGGGAAGTCGATCTCCTCGACAAATGTCTTAGCGACTAAGATGGTGCATTTCAAACTTAACTAAGTATAAATAGAGCAAGAAAAGATGATTAGAATTTCCAAAGTTGGAAGTTCATAGTGGAGCGTTGTGTCAAGGGGAGAAGAAAGGAAGATCACTTGACGAAGCCTCCTGATTCAATTACCGTCGATTAGGAGGCGGGTGATGCACAACTTAGTCACCTGATGCTTAACTCGATAAAGCGACGGATCATGAATGGACTCGTCCAGTTGAGATCCATGAAGGCGATTTGAGATCAGCTCCACGAGCTCTATTCATCACAACAGAGCCTCTCGAAAGCTTATGATTTGGTATACCATTTGTACAAGATTCAGCAAGAAACTCGTTCACTGCACCAGTATTACTTAGAGTTTCGCCGTCTCTCCCAGTTGGTGTCGGAGTTATTCCCGATCACTAGTGATGCTGTGGAGATGAGGATGCGACATGAGGCCCTTCTTGTGATCATTTTCCTTATGGACTACGGCCCGAAATCAGTAAGCTCATCCGACCCTGTTTGAGAAGTCGGATATTACTCTTGCGGCCATTTATCATACACTTCACCAGATTTTTCAATCGGGGATCACTGATGAGCAACCTACATCTGATGAGCACGGTGCTCTTATTAGGCCGGAGAGTTCTCCCACATCTTACTCTTTACGAGGGAGAAGGGAGCAAATCGTGGAGGAGGTAGAGCTGGAGGCAGAGGACGAGGAGATCCTCATTTTTGTGATTATCGCCGTTAGGAGGGCCATATTCACAGTAGTTGTTGGAAGTTGAATGGGAGGCCGCTTCGCCCTGCTGCCCATGCACATGTTGGGACCTTATCTTCTGCATCCTCCCCATTTCAAAGAATTCAGTAGCATCCGAGAGTTTTATCAAGTCTATGGAGGAGATTGCTCGATTGAGACTTCTTGTGATCTTGTCTGATTCTGGTAGCCAGGTTGGATCGGCTACACCTCGGGCTTTAGCTGTGACCATCTTAGGTCTTACGAGAGGTAACCATACGGCCTTTATTACTTTGACTTCTGTATGTCGTCACCCTTGGATGATTGATACAGACGCGACGGATCATATGATAAGAGAAAAAGGCATATTGTCCTCATATGGTCTAAGGCCTGGATGTACCCCAATGACCTTAGCGAACAACACCACCTCGGCTATAGATATGATCCTAACCCACCATCGGTGTATTGTCGAGTCTTTAGAGTCCCACACAAAGGTTTCCTAGTACATATCTATCAGTGACATTACCGTACAGTCCGGTCTCTTTATCTACGGGTATTGCATATTGGGTCTAGGGTTTGGAATCTGTCAGACCCCAATAACTCGATAAGTCGTGCGACAGAGAACTCATAGTCAACTGGAGATACAACAGATAACACTTATCGGTTTATCTCCACTGCGATGGGTATCGACTTGTGGTTGTAGTCATGTCCTGCACAACGCGATATCAACTCCCTATACCGGGAGAGACAAATCCCCTCGACCGCTTACTGCCTCCACTTGCTTCGGGACCATGCCCAACAAAAACCTGTTTGCACAACTCCTTTGAGCCGTGGTAGGGTAGAATTCTAAGTATAGTGGGAATACACATGAGACACTATGGCGATCTCAGGTCATAGGGACTACCATGTACCCATATCACAAGAGAACTGCTACCTGACATTGGTATATTACCAACTAGGAGTTCTCGGTGAGTCCGTCCAGTGTAACTCATCCAATGAGCATGCGTTTTATTTACTATCACATATCGTTTAGACATGAGATAAAGTCCTAGAATTTCGCTTGACTGCTAGGACGATGATGGAGATCATACGGGGCCTGGGTAGTCGATAAGCACATTCTTAAAATTCCCTAGCCGTAGAAGTATCGAGACCGGGAATCGTTGCTCCTGTTTAGACTAGTGTGTACGTTTCCTGACCCGGTTGGAGGGCGATAGCTGATCCTACAACTATTGGTGTTTGACATCGAGAATTGTATACAGGTGCTCATTGGATGAGTTACACTGGATGGACTCACCGAGAACTCTTAGTTGGTAATATACCAATGTCAGGTAGCAATTCTCTTATGATATGAGTACAAGGTATTCCCTAAGACCTGAGATCGCCATAGTGTCTCATGTGTGTTCCTATTATACTTAGATTTCTACCCTACCACTGCTCAAAGGAGTCGTGCAAACAGGTTTTTGTTAGGTATGGTCCCGAAGAAAGTGGAGGCAGTAAGCGGTTGAGGGAATTCGTCCCTCATGGTATAGGGAGTTGATGTCGCGTTGTGCAGGATATGACTACAACCACAAGTCGATGGCCATCGCAGTGGAGATAAATCGATAAGTGTTATCTGTTGTATCTCCGGTTGGCTATGAGTCCTCTGTCGCACGACTTATCGAGTTATTGGGGTCTGACGGATTTCAAACCCTAGACCCGATATGCGATACTCATAGACGAAGAGACCGGACTGTACGGTATGTCACTGATAGACTTTGCAGGGTTCAGATGAGTTTGCTCGTTGACCTTCTTTCGTTCAATACCTGAGTGGCTGTTACGTGCAGCTAGTATCGCTGACGTACTTGTGAGCTATAAATATGATCATAACTTATCGTCAGCGTATTTTCGAGTCTTTAGAGTCTCACACAGAGTTTTCTCAGCACATGCGAAATGATGTAGGACACGTATAGGGATACGTGCAGGAGTTCGATTAAACACGTGTATTTGATACACGTATTTTAATCAGGTGTTTATTGATATTAGCCGGAATATATATGATATAGCCGGATTATTAAATCAAGTGTTAATTTAATAATTATATTGATATATTTATACATTAACTAATATCATGCTCACTTTATTATTTTATTCTCTTTAATAATATTTATATATGATATGAATATTGTGACATGTATGTTGATACATAAATGATGGGAGTATGAGAATTATATGGAAGAATAAAAATAAGTCACGGATTTAAGATGGTTGTAGAATTGATGAGGTGTTTTATTTAATGACTCATTTTTGTTTTTAGTTAAAATGATTGAATCTTATCTCTTCTTCGTACTATCTCATCTCCTCCTTATTTCTTCTTCCTCTTGATTTTCTTCAAGTGGGGAGTGGAGAAGGAAAAGAGAAAAAAATAAGTGAGATATTTATTCTATATCTTCTACTAATCATTCTTAGCAAGTTTAATTAGTGGATTGCTTCATTTTGATGAGATCAATTTGAAGCTAAAACTTATGTTGGAGTTATCTCAAGGTGGATCATTTTCGGCGAGGAGATCATCGAGCAAGCTTGTTCTGGGCTTCGTAAAGACTAGACGGAGTCCAAGGAGAGGTGGCTAGCATGCTACAAAGGCTGTAACCCGCCAAACTCTTTATTTTAGCTTACTAGATTAGTTACAAATTTAGTATTTTGGTTTGATTCTTGGGTTGGACTTGCTAATGCTCTCTAGATTTTTAAAATTACTGTTTCCGCCGCGCTTTAAACCCTACTGGAGGTGCTTAGCAACCCAACAACTTTGTCTCATAAAGGGTGGACCAAAGCTATGATTGATGAGATGCTTGCCCTCTGTAGGGTGTTTTTCGTCACCCTATTCAGATGGGAATACGCGCGCGCTTGTCAGACGTATTACAGATTCCTCCTACCTAGGCTAAGCTGGGGTTTATTGATTATGGGGATCCAAATCTCCGGCAGCCGCGGACTAAGCTTCCGTTAATTACCCCTCGCCTTTAGAGCGAGAGAATCTCCGATTGACGGGTCAAACAGGTCATGCGAACTCAATGTGCAGTATTGTGTTTTGAAGGCGTTTTGGGTATATCGGGGGCCCCGCAGTGTTTTTACGGGGATCCCGCTACCCGGATAGCGGGCTGGGGGTCAAGGGGGCTAGCAGTCCTTTTGCAGGGTGCGGGGCAGCGTCCCGTTAGAAATTTTTTTCTAACGGGAACAGTGTGGTGAAGTATGTGTGTGTGTGCGCGCGCGTAAATATATATATATATGAAGGGAAAGAGCATCTGAAGCGTGGGAGAAAGTGCCAGGGCGCTAGCGCTTCACGCGCCGGGCACACGAGCGCTAGGCGCTTGAGCGTTGTGCGTTTAGGCGCTAGCGCATCACGTGCCCGGCGCGTGGGCGCCCGGCGCGTGGGCGCTGGACGCTCGAGCGCGAGCGCTTCACGTGCCCGGCATGTGGGCGCTGGGCGCTTGAGCGCAAGACGCTCGAGCGCTAGCGCTTCACGTGCCCGGCACGTGGGCGCTGGGCGCTTGGGCGCTGGGCGCTCAGGCGCTTGAACGCAAAGCGCTCGAGCGCTAGCGCATCACGTGTCCGGTATGTGGGCGCTGGGCGCTTGAGCGCTTGGGCACTAGGCGCTTGGGTGCCGGCGAGAAAAAGAGGCTTTTAGTCTCAGAAATAAGATTTAAACTCCCGAAAGAGGATTTAGAGTGGAGTTAAACTCCTATGATGTTTTTGGAGACGATGAAAGGGGCTTCTCCCATGAGCTCTGGATCTTCCCAAAATGGGATTTTTGGGAGATGGGTCTCCTTCTTCTTTCCCTCAGTTGGCCGGATCTTAGATGAAAAAGGAAGTGATTTTAAAAATCTCTCCTTTTTAAGATCTGATGGAACATCCAAGCTCCCCCTTTGTGGGTTTTGTGGTGAAAAACTATTTAATTTTGGAAAAAAAAGAGTAAAACTCTTGATTTAATTCAAAAGAAAGAAGAAAGTTTTAGAACCTTGAGAAAGAAGAAAATCACAGATCTTGATTCTTTTTTGGAGAGAAAAAAGTTGTTGAGATATTTTCATTATGTTTGCCTTTATAGGTTATACACTTTACATATAGCCCCTTGGGCTTTACAAAAATGGCATTTGCCCATCCCATACCTTATGTGCTATTTCTTTTTGCACATAAGCCATGGGCTTTACAAAAATTTGGCTTTATGCTCCTTTTCTTACATTTATTCATAAAATAAAATAAAATAAATACAACAAAATTATTTATTACAAAATTTTTATTTTGGCATGGGGGGAGGCCGGCCGCTTCATGTTCGGGCTCGACCCGGGTATTGGCCTGTTTGATCTGGGTTTGGGCCCACCTGGCTTGGGGTTGACTTTGATTTTGACTTAGTCAACCGGAATGTAAATTTTTACCCCAACAAAATACCCCCCATCAATAAATCCACACAGCATATGTGGGTCGTGTACATGAAATTGATGGATCTTCTTTTATGTGGAGGCGACTTGATTCGGTTCTCGCTTTTTGGGAAACTGACACTGCCCTTTTTACGACATGGACGGTCGATGCTTGACGTGTCTCCGAGATGGAGTGTCTGGTTGACTTGATTCCGAGGCGGAGCATAATTCCGACGAGGAGGTCGTTGCTGCCCTTTTGGCGACGTGGACGGTCGGTGCTGCCCTTTTAGCGACGTGGACGGTCGGTGCTGCCCTTTTAGCGACGTGAACCGTCGATGCTGCCCTTTTAGCGACGTGGACGTTCGATGCTGCCCTTTTAGCGACTTGGACGGTCGATACTGCCCTTTTTGCTACGTGGATGGTCGGTGCTGCCATTTTAGCGACTTGGACGGTCGATACTGCTCTTTTTGCGACGTGGATGGTCGGTGCTGCCATTTTAGCGACGGCTATGCCCTTTTTATGACTGGATGGTCGATACTTCCCTTTTAGCGACTTGGATGGTCGATACTGCCCTTTTAGGGACTTAGACGGTCGATGATGCCCTTTTTGCAACATGGACGGTCGGTGCTGCCATTTTAGCGACGTGGACGGTCGGTTATGCCCTTTTTGCGACTTGGACGGTCGATGCTGCCCTTTTAGCGATGTGGACGGTCGATACTGCCATTTTAACGACGTGGACGGTCGGTTCTGCCCTTTTAGCGACTTGGACGGTCTAATGTTCTGATTTGACTTGCTCCACTTTCTGCGGTGTCGGGATTTGACTTGTTTCCGAAGTGGAGCATGATTCCGCCAGGGAGGTTGTTGGTTGTCTTGCTGACTTGATATCATTTGGGTCGACATCAACATCGCTATACTGGAATATGGTACCAGGAGCGAATCATCATCTGCCATGACAGGGTTTGGGGATTTTGGTTTTAGTTTAGCATCAGCATCGCTTCACTGGAATATGGTACCAGGAGCGAATCATCATTTTCCATGAGGATATTTCCCTCGTTCACAGTTTAACGACTTTAGGGGTCATCTGTTCCCAGTTTAACGACTTAGAGGGTCTCTGTTCCCAGTTTAACGACTTAAAGGTCATCTATTCCCAGTTTAAAGACTTAGGGGTCTATTGGATTAGAGTTTGGAATTTTAGGGTTAGGGTAGGCATCAGCGTTGCTAACACTGAAGCACATGTGTCAGGAGCAATTCATCATTTGCCTTTTCCTGTTGGGAGGCGGTGGCTTAGGAGACAGATTTAGGTCCCTATCACCTAAGCCTTTTCAATTTTATGAGCCGTAAAGGTCCCATAAAAGCATTTTCTCCCTACGAGTCGAAAGGATCTCGTAGGTGCACTTTCTGCTTAGAAGTCGTAGGGACCCCCAAGTGTGTTTTTCCTTTGTGAGTCGTAAGGATCCCACGAAGGTGTTTTCTTACGAGTCGTGAGGATTCCGTAAGTTGGTTCTCCTCATGTATCGTGAGGACACATGAGTGGGTCTTCCAAAATGGAGCATAATCCAAGGGCGGAGACCGGCCGCTGGACTGGTGATTGCGGTGGGGTATGGGTGTAATACCCAGTTTTCGACGTACTATTTTACATATTTGAATGAAATAGTTGTCCTATATTTTATTCTATTTATGTTCCATTCCTTTATGGTAATCCCCTAAAATTTTACAGGATATTTCCAATTCCTATTTTATTATTTTAATCTAAATCCAATCCCCCCCTCTCTTGGTCAGGCCCATCTCCTTTTCCCAATTTCTTTTCCCCATTCCCTATTCCTTCCCCCGGCCCAGCCCAAGCTCCCAAGCCCAAACGCCCAAGAAAACCCGACCCGACCCGACCCGACTCCCTTCTCCTTCCCCACTCCACTCATTTTTCCCACTCAATTCCCCTGCTGCCCCACGTCGCCGCTTACCTCGCCAACGCCCCCGCTCCCTAAGGTCACGACCACGCCCCCCTCAACCCCCCTCGTCTCTCTAGCTCTCTCCCCCTCATCACTCTCTCTCAAAACTCTCCTCTCTCCGAAAACTCCAAGCTTTCCCAGCCACCGAGCTCCCTCGACGACGACGATCACCAGCCACCTCATTCCATGAAAACTCCTCCTGCTCTCATGGCCACTCCCCGCACCTACTACTCCACCTCTCGCCTGCACACCCAACCCACCGCCGAGCTCGAGCCCCCTGCACGCCCTCCGCCACCGAGCATCCCCTGCACCCCTCACGTCTCGAACTCCTCCCTCGCTGCCTCCTCCCACCGGCCACCTTGACCACCTCGACAGCGCCTCCGTCGACCGCACGTCGCAACCACCGAGCTCTCTCTCTCCCTCTGCAAACATTTCTCCCCCTCTCTCTCCTTCTGCGACATTCCTCTCTCTCTCCCTCTCTCAGCATCTCTCTCTCTTTCTCTCTCTCAGCATCCCCCCTCTCTTTCTCTCTCTCTAAATCTCTCTCTCTCCCTCTCTCAGCATCTCTCTCCCCCTAAATATCTCTCTCTCTCAGCATCTCTGACTCTTTCACATCACCTGAGCACTCTTCTCCGGCGCCCCTGGACCTCCGTAGCCTCTCCTAGCTCTCCTCGGTGCACCGTCAATCACAGCCTGCGGACACATCACCTTTACCGCAGCGCCAAGCTAGCCCAAGTTTCAAATCGAGCCCCGGCATTTCGTCGAACACTTACATCCGACACAGTTCCCGTTCCTCTGATCGCCGGCGTCGTCATCAAACTGTGGCCCCGGTACCCTGAAGCCGTCACCATCAGCAACACGCCATCCGTCGCAACGCTGTACCCATCCGTCGCTGCCGTGCCGTATCGTGCATGTGACGGACCCACTCCCGTGTCGCGCCCATGCCCAGTCTCCGTGTCACCGCAGACCCACTCACGTGTCGCGTCCCGTGCTCAGTTGCTGTGCCGCGCCTGTGTCATGTCGTGCCCACCTCCGGACCAGGTCCCATGCTGCACCATGCCTGCCTCCGCGTCATCACCACGCCCATTGTCGTATCACGCCCGCGTCGCCACCGCGTCCAGTACCGGGTCACCGTGCACCGCGCTCGCACCGCGCTCTCGCCGCGCGCTGTATCCAGCGTCGCACCGTCCCGTGTGTCGGGACAAACCCTGCAGCGGCGTCGCTACCATATCAAGCGACCGAGGCAAGTACCCTACTTGCTACATGCTAGTTATTACTGTTACATTTCTAAAACCTATTAATTCCGTGTTTAAAACTCGTGAAAACTTATACGACACAAGTGCTTGATGTAAAACTCGAATAAAAATCTTCCTTTAAACTAACGGAAATTAATCGTATCATCTGGCCCATGTGATAATGAATATTGTGTAGAAATTTGACTGAAAATATGATTGTTACTGGCTTAAACGATCACCCCCAATTAAACCCGCTAAAACTGAAGATTTCCCGCGTCTGAAACTTGTTAAAATCATAATTAATTGTGTACATATTGAAATGATGCGTTCGAGGGCTCAAATCGAATCCGACTCGACGACCTAGAACCCTATAAAAGTTGTTAATTGTTTATGTACTGAAAATATGGCTAGATCTGGTTTGGAGAGCGGCTCTGGACTGCAGTCCAGAGCGGCTCTGGCTGTTGATTTCTATCTCGTAATGCTTACTACTTTGCTGCCTGAACTTTTATGTTGCGGAACCCTACACTTTATTGAAGGTGAAACTTTTATCTAAATAACGCAATTGATTTCACCCCTTTTTATCATCTTTTACTATTTAAACTGCAATTTAAAAGAACAGGACGTATAGCAGTCCCAAACCGGGACAGAACTGATACCCTATGATTGAACAGTACATAACCTCTGACGTAGAGAAGCGATTGAGAATCTGTCTGGTGCGTTGGAAACTCTATTAAAAACCTTAAATTTCATTCAACTGTAGCGTCGCTAAATTCTGATCCCAACTGGGATTAAAATGCGTTACGAAACGAACTTCCGATTCTGAAACCGGATTTCCAGCAGTGAACGCTTAAAATGAAATGGCCATATCTAGTGATCCTGAAACCCGATTAATGTGAAACCAATTTTGATGGATAGATAATTAAGCATACTGCTCACCCCTATTCATTGTTTCGCTAAATTTTGTATGTATGATTTATGATAAATTACGCGAGTGGTAGGACATCGACTTATGACATCTTAATCATGCCTGAATTATCGTATTCTCATCACATTACCTATATGTTATTGCATCGGTAATCTAGTGATCATGTGCATTACCCAGTGTTAGGTTTTAGTGTTTGATTGTGGAAAGTACGTTAGTGTTCAAGCATGAATGGATAAGTGAAAGTGACACGTACTTGTACACAATCAGTGGACCTTATTGATTATTGCATTGTCGACGTCTGTGGG
Organism: Agapanthus africanus; assembly: GCA_030015575.1. Taxonomy (NCBI): domain Eukaryota; kingdom Viridiplantae; phylum Streptophyta; class Magnoliopsida; order Asparagales; family Amaryllidaceae; genus Agapanthus; species Agapanthus africanus. The sequence continues at coordinate 402,902,693 of CM057351.1, forward strand.
ACGTGTATAAGTGTGACTATAATTGGTATGGGACAATTATGGAAGCACTTGTATGGGTGTCACAGGTAAGGCACCAAACACTGTCCATTTATCTTGGGTATCAGTCGGGACAGGCTTGATGGAGATCCTGTCTCCAGTTCTCGCGCAGACTTGTCATGGACCGACCGGTATTTGAGTTTATGGTTCGCGTTTGATGTAGACCACGGGGTGTGGGGTAGTTTGAGTGTGAGTTCAACAGAATCTCGGGAGTCCCATGCCGGCACATATGGAGATATATGGAGATATATAGGGATATCACTGATTATTAGCGAGCGACTCGGGCCCGTGTTCCCTTGCCCTTGGGTCCTACCCTTGGGTAGGGGATACTCACGAGTGGTTGACTCTCACACTTGGACTGACGATAAGTTTAGTGACCTGTACAGTAAGACTTAGAGACTGATAGGATTTGTAACAACCGAGCCCAATGCTACTAGTTTCGGTTACCGTATGTGTAGTGTGTGGTATTTATTTCATTTATACTGCTTTGGCTGTTACCAGTTATAGTTTGCACCGTCATGCCATATTCTGCATATAACAATTTAAGTCATCTAAAATTTAATTAAAAATATTTGACATGGCCTGCTCGACACCCCTAACCCTGTGGTAGCGTCCTTGCACCGTGTTTTCGTCCCGTTCAGTGAAACGGACGTGCTTGGACGGCTACGCGCACGTGTGTACGTCCGTTCTTGGGGGTATGCTTTTTAATTGAAAAATACTTCATTTTAATTTTTGGAACCTCCAATAATTTTATATTTCAAATTCAAATTTTTAGACCCGACCCGAGCGCAATTTGGAAATATGTTGCATTTGCGCCAAATCCTTTTTCTAAAATTTTTTTTAACAAACGAAAATGAAATTTAACCCTCATAATCTATTTTCATCTTTCCAAAAATCTTTTATGAATTTTCCCCTAACTGATTCAAACCCCCCACAAATCTTTTCACAATTTTCCTAAACCCCAGCCAATCACCTTCGTCTTAACCCCGGCCCCACGCGTTTTCTCCCTCTTTCCTTTCCCCTGCTCTTTTTCTCTCTTCTCTCTCTCTCTCACGGGCGCAACAGACAAATTTCTTTAGCCGCCTAGTCTTTCGTCGTCGTCGCCCCAACGTCGACGCCATCATCGCCAACCTCGTCGCCTCCTCGCCCTCATCACTTCCACCACATCTCCTTCCTCCTTCCTCCTTTCCCCGAGTACCCTGCACGAGCCCGCGCACCCACCTACACGTCGTGGGATCGCCGCCGGCGATCTTGATCCGTTCCCTGGCCTCGTGCACCCCCCTCGGTGAGTATGGTCTTCTTCTTCTTCTTCTCCTCCTTCTTTTCTGTTCCTTCTTCTTCTCCATGCTCGGCTGTTCCCTTAACCGTCGGAGGTCCTCCGCAGGCGATCTTGATCCGTTCCCTGGCCTCGTGCACCCCCCTCGATGAGTATGGTCTTCTTCTTCTCCTCCTCCTCCTTCTTTTCTGTTCCTTCTTTTTCTCCATGCTCGGCTGTTCCCTTAACCGTCGGAGGTCCTCTGCAGGTCGTGCACCGGAGCCTCGTCGACGTGGTCGACGATCACAACCCCTCTACAGATCATCGTTAGCACCCTCTTCTCAAATCCTCCTTCCCTTCTTCTTTATTTTCTTTTCTTTTCTTGTTTGCATTTTGATTGTTCACTGTTTTTGGGCTCGCCGGAATCCGGCCGTGCCGGCGACGTGTCCCGACGATCCAGCGAGGTACTCTGACCTGTGTGGTTCCACTGTGTGTCGTTCGGACTTATTCCGTGCACCGTGCGCGCGTCGCGACCTTTCACCCGCCGACGCGTGACGTTCCGTCTTCTGTTTCGCAACCCGTCGAGGCAAGTACACCTTGCTACATGCTAAATAATATATATACATACACACTGATAGCACCCTAAACCTGTAGTTTAACTTTAGTACCACATTTTTTCCCCTTTCCATGTTCAGTGTCGTGTTATATCATTCTAGCTTCCAAACTTGAAACCTACCGTTTGCATTTACTTTATTAAACCTAATAACCGTATTTATATGTTTTAATCACATTTTCACTATTGACATAGCCTATGGCATTCTCTCTATAGTTTTACTCCATTCGGGCACTCGTGTGCATTTAACCTGTATTAGCTGTGATTTCATCCATTGAACCTATATATAAATCATTGCATCCCTAAAATTCTTAAACTTGTTAACATGATTTAACGGCCATAACTGTCATACTGTATTCTTATAATGTTGAAAACATCTCTGAAACACAACTGATAACTATACTGCTAATTAATTGAAGCTGCTTTATTGTTTAATTCATTGCTTAGATTTATGTTGTTGATAACCATGCTTGATTATGTAACTGATTATGAGCACACCCATGATATCGTTTACATCTTGACATGACTTGCTACATACATATTGATTGACCCGACATGGTACCGTATACTGCCTGACTTGACCTGATGTACCATGACCTGACCCGTTACCTGATCTTGTGTCTAATGCCAACAAACCTGACATGTAGTCCTCACGGACCGTTCCTGTTGTCTATCCAGAAAAACCTGCTTACCTGATCCTGTGTTGGCATTAGTTCTTGATTACTGAATACCTGACTTGACATACACATATAACTTGGGGGTATGGGGAAATCAAAGGTGAAACCTGACTTGTAACTCAACAGTTCGCTACTTGTTCTGATCAGTTTTAGAGGCTGGGCCAGCGTTGGAATGATGCTGCTGACATCATTCATCTGTACACATTCCTGTTTTAGTGCCTAGCGGCATGTCTCGGTTTCAGCCCGAGAATCTGGACCGTGGTCCCGGGCATGCACGGGATACTATTGAGTTATATCGATGATTCATCAATTTGATTTCAAAGACTTTAGAACAGAAAACCTGATAGAACAGTTTAGTTTACCCACTGCACGCTACCCTGCACTGCCCTGATTTATATTACTGTTACCCTTTGTCACGCCCCGCTTCCCAGAGTACGCTAAAAAAATGGGCACGTGACATAGCCAACAATGCTACTTGTGGGTAGGAAGCATCCATCCACAGTCACATTACGGCTGTAGAGATATCAAGAACAAAATAAAACTATCTAAAACATGTCCATAATCCAAGATAACAGGAGTCAATAATAAATAAATGCGGAAGCAAATGATCCAATACAAATAACTGAAATGTATGTCCCATAATGCGGGCTCACATCTGGAAATAAATGCAGGAAATAAAACTAACTACTACTGACACCTCACAGCTCAGCCTGCTGGCTGAAGTACTCCTGCTCGGACTGCAACAGCGGTACGGAATCTGGGCCATGCAAAACCCAGACGTCAGCGTGTCATGACAACAAGTAATATAATATGAACAGTATAGCAGGCAATGCAATATAAACATGAATAAAACGAGAGTAGCAATAATGTGAATCAAGCAGTGCAGGGTAGTGTGCAGTGGGTAAACTAAACTGTTCTATCAGGTTTTCTATTCTAAAGTCTTTGAAATCAATTGATGAATCGTCGATGTAACTCAATAGTATCCCGTGCATGCCCGGGACCACGGTCAAGGACTCTCGGGCTGAAACCGAGACGTGCTGCTAGGCAGTAACAGGTAGCAGGATGGGCGAGTGATGTCAGCATCATCACTCCGGGGCTGGCCTAGCCCGTAAGACTGATCAGAACAGGTATCGAACTGTTGAGTTACAAGTCGGGTTTCACCTTTGATTTCCCCATACCCCCAAGTTATGTATGTCAAGTCAGGTATTCAGTAGTCAAGCACTAATGCCAACACAGGATCAGGTAAGAGCAGATTTGTCTGGATAGACAACAGAAACGGTCCATGAGGACTACATGTCAGGTTTGTTGGCATTAGACACAAGATCAGGTAACGGGTCAGGTCATGGTACATCAGGTCAAGTCAACAGTGTACGGTACCATGTCAGGTATATCAATATATATATAGCAAGTCAGGTCAAAATGTAAACAATATCGTGGGTGTGCTCACAATCAGTTATATAATCTAGCATGGGTATCAACAACATGAGATAAGCAATGAATTAAGTAATAGGCAGTTTCATTCAATTTGCAATACAGTTATCAAATTTGTCACAGAGATGATTACAAGAGTGCAGTAAAACAAGTATAGCCGTTTAGTCATGTTAACAGGTTTAAGAACCCTTAGAGGTGCAATGATTTATGTAACGGTTCTGTACAGCTATTTCAGGTTAAATGCATACGAGTGTCCAAATGGAACAGAACTACAGGGATAAATGCCACAAGCTATGTTAACATTAAAAATGTGATTAAACAGGTAAATATGGTTATTAGGTTCAATTTGCAACTGTAGGTCTAAGTTTAACGGTAAAATGATATAATGTAATATTGTACACGAAAATGAGAAATGATCGTACCAAGTTAAATTTACAGGTTTAGGGTGTCATAGTATATATGTAAATATTGTATAGCATGTAGCAAGGGGTACTTGCCTCGACGGGTCGCTAACCGGGAAAAACGGAACGTAAACGTCGGCGGGGAAACTCGCGACGGGCGCACGGTTCACGGATTGAACCCAAACAACGAACAATAGAACCACGCGGGTCGGGGTAGCTCGCTGGAACGTCGGATCACGTCGTCGGCATCGTCGGATTCCGGCGAAAACGTGAACAGTGAACTATCAAGACGTGCAATCAAGAATACAAAGGAACCAGAGAAGAAAGGAAGGAGGAAAAGGAGTAGAAGGCTTACAGTGGGTCGTACGAAGGCCGGGTACAGAGGCGAGATCGCCGGCGGCGACAGATCCGGCGGTCGAACCTGTGCAGGGGGTGCGCGCAGGCTGTGGTGAAGGTGCAGGGGTGCACGGGAACGGTGAAGGAGAGGTGATGGAGAAAACGAGATGGTGAAGATGGTGGGGTGAGGCTAGGGTCGCCGGCGATGGAGGAACGCCGACGAGGTGGCGCGGGCGAGTGCGAAGGTGTGCGGGTGGCCACCTGCAGGTGCTGGGAAGAAGGGAGAAATGAGGAAGAGAGGGCTTGGCTGCGATGAGGGCGATGAGACGACTAGCCCGGAGGTGCTGGTGCCGGTGACGGGGCTGCGGCGGCGACGGGGACGAGGCGGCTGCGCAGCGCACGATGGGGTTCTTCTGTGTTTGTGAGAAAAAATAGAGGAGGGAAGAAGAGTTTTAAAATATTAGAGAGAGGAAAAAGATTTGAGGGAGAGAGAGAGAGATATGAGGGAGAGGGAGAGAGAGAAGGGGATTGGAGAGAGAGAGAGAGATAGAGAAAGAGAGAGAGACGGTGAAAGAGAGAGAGAGATAGAGAAAGAGAGAGAGACGGTGAAAGAGAGAGAATGGAAAACCCAGACGTCAGATTTTGCCTTTCTTAAAAGCGTGGAGACGAGTCATCTTGTCATGGGTCCATGACATTTGGGCTCGGTACAGCTCCAGATTTTGCTGTACCGCGAGCCTCTTTTCTTCGAGGGTGTCGAGCTCTTCAAGCCGAAGGAGCATGTTTTCCTCTTCCGTCAACTTATGCTGGACGGCCATTCTTAAGCTTGGAACTTCGACTTCAAGGGGGAGGATCGCCTCCACTCCGAAGAGTAGTGAGTATGGAGTGGACTGAGTTGGAGTGCGGTGCGTGGTACGATATGCCCACAACGCCTCATGAAGTTTGAGATTCCAGTCTCTCTTGTTGGCTGAAGCATTTTTCCTCAGCAACTTGCACAGAGTTTTATTGAAGGCTTCAGCCAGCCCATTGGCCCTTGGATTATAAATAGAAGAATATCTCCAGTCTATCTTGTGCTGAGTAGCGAACCTTGAGATTTGGAAGCTCTTGAAAAAAGGCCCGTTGTCAGAAATGATTCTTCTTGGTGTACCGAAGCGGTATAGAATATTATGCTGGAAGAACGTCAGAATATTTTCTGTCTTGACTTCTTTTAGCGAGACAGCTTCAGCCCATCTGGAGAAATAATCAGTTGCGGTCAATATGAACCGGTGGCCTCTAGATGACGGAGGATCAATTGGGTCAACATTGTCGGTGCCCCAAATTTCGAAGGGCCATGACGCCACCGTAGGATGCAACGAATTGGGATACTTGTGAATGAAATCACCGTGAATTTGGCAGATATGACATTTCTTTGCATGCTCTCCGCAATCCCGTATCATAGTAGGCCAGTAATACCCAAGCCGTTTAATTTGAAGTCGCATCTTGGGGCCAGATTGGTGAGCACCGCAAACGCCTGAGTGAACTTCTTTCATAACCTTTTGGGCTTCGGCCAATGACAGGCACCTGAGCCAGAGTTGTTCATATGACCTGTGGTATAGCGTGTCATTTACAAAAACATATCGGAGAGCTCTCTTCTTCAGCTGAACCCTCGCAGATTTTCTTTCAGGCAGCTTGTCGTATCGGAGGTACTCTATGAAGGGTTCTCTCCAATCGGGCTCGTCTTGGATGATCGAAGCTTCTTCGGCAGGACTGCTCTTCTGTTCCGCACTTTCCTCTTCTCGTAGAGAGACTGGGGGTAGAATTTACCGGCTCCTGACTGTGATCAGAATTTCGTCCATGTCAGGGTCAGCCAGCTCCTTGGCTAAGCGAGCGAGTACGTCAGCCTTTCCATTCAACGCCCTAGGAACTCTCATCAGCTCAATATGGATGAACTGTTTCATAAGCTCCACCACCCGGCTTCTGTACCGAGCTAACTCGGGTTTGTATATCTTATAGTCACCGCTTACTTGGTTGACGATAAGCTGGGAGTCACCGTAAACCCGTAGCCGAAGGATTTCCATTTCTATGGCGAGCTCCAGACCAGCTATCAGAGCCTCGTACTCGGCTTCGTTGTTTGTGCGAGGCTCGGTGAGAGCAAAAGAATGTCGTAGGGTTCCCATCGATGGCGTGATGAACACCAATCCTATCCCTGCTTTTATCTCCGGGACGCTTGATTTGCTGGAGGTCCTTATTGATGAGGCTCCATCAAAGTAGAGCTCCCAACATGGCTCATCTTCCTCAAGGTGCAATATTTGTTCATCAGGTAATTCACAATTTAGCGGCGACCCTTCTGGTATAGGATGAGCAGCGAGAAAATCGGCGAGGGCTTGCCCTTTTATTGCTTTCTGAGGAGTATAAACTATGTCAAACTCAAGCAGCATGACAGCCCATCTTGCCATTCTGCCGGCTAGGCTTGCCTTGGTCATTAAGTGTTTGAGCGGGTCGACCATGGAGATCAGCATAACCCGATGAGCGAGACGATAGTGCCTCAGCTTCTTCACAGCGAATATCAGAGCCAGGCATTGCTTTTCGATCGGGGAATAGTTGTGTTTTGCCCCGACTAAAGTTCGATTGAGGTAGTAGAGGGCATTCTCTTTTCCCTCCTCGTTGTTCTGGGCAAGGAGCGCACCGAGTGACTCATCTAGCGCGGCAGTGTAGAGAATCAGCGGTTTATTTGGAACAAGAGCGGCCAGCACTGGAGGGTGCAACAAGTACTGTTTAATGCTTTCGAACGCTCCTTGACATTCGGCATCCCAGACAAAAGGAGCTCCTTTCTTCATGAGCTTTGAGAAGGGCCTACATCTCCCCGATAAATTTGAGATAAACCTTCGTATATAAGCAAGCTTGCCTTGAAAAGATCTTAGCTGTGTCAGATTCTTCGGAGGGGGCATCTCTATGATGGCCTTTGTCTTTGATGGGTCAACTTCGATCCCTCGATGTCGGACTATGAAGCCCAGGAATTTTCCCGATGACACGCCAAAAGCGCACTTTAGAGGATTCATCTTCAGATCGTATTCTCTCAGTCTCGTGAGAATGGTTCTAAGATCTTGGATGTGATCGGCCTTGGTTTTAGTCTTGACGACCAGATCATCAATATAGCATTCGACGACTTTATGGATTAGGTCCTCAAAGATATTGGTCATTGCCCTTTGATATGTAGCACCTGCGTTCTTCAGTCCGAATGGCATCACTTTGTAGCAGTATATTCCGATTGGGGTTCGAAATGCTGTGTGTTTCTCATCCTCAGGCGACATCTTGATCTGATTATATCCATAAGAGCCATCTATAAAGGTGAACAACTCATAATTTGAGGTGTCATCGACCATCATTTCCATGACCGGACGGAAAGTCGTCTTTAGGACATGCCTTGTTGAGGTCCCTGAAATCGACACAAACTCAGATTTGCCCATTTTTCTTCTTCACTGGGACTATGCATGCGATCCAGTCCGCATATTTCTCTTCCCTGATGAAGCCGGCATCGATGAGCTTCTTGGTTTCCTCGATGACCTTTTCTTTTAGTTCCCTTCTTATTCTTCGAAAAGCTTGTTTGACTGGCTTAGCATCAGGAGATATAGCCAGTTTATGCACGACAACTTCAGGGGAAAGTCCAGGCATTTCTTTATACGTACACGTGAAGCAGTCGACGAACTCGTGCAGCAGGGCGATTATTTACGCTTTCATTTCCTCTGACAAGAGTGAGCTGATGTAGGTCGCCTTGGATTATCGGGCGTTCCTAAGTCAATCTCGTCTACCTCGTCAAAGATTGCTTGTCCACCATTTTCGAGCTCTTGAGGAGCTTCTTCTGGCTCGGCTATCTCGTCATCATCATTTGATCTTTCGCTGGCTTCACCAACATGGATCATGTAGCACGCTTTGGAATCAGGTTGAATGAAACATATGCCCCGTCTATCTGGAATTCTTCTATCGATGAGTGCTCGGACCTAGGGCGGATGCCATAGCCCTTCATAAAACTTTGCTTCGGACTCCATTTGATATAACCGGCATCCGCACCTTTTGAAATATTCCCGCATCTTGGGTGCATAGTATCTGGGATTGAGGACGGCTCTTATGCCTCTCTCATAGGGAAGGCACGCGACAGACAAATCGTCCAGGTGCACAACGGGGTTTGACCCATAAAACAGGATACCCTTCTATCCACTTTTCCTCCCAGGAACGTAGAAAGTTTTCAGCTGGTCCACGGTAGAGACTGACAATGCATCGAGCTCTTTGCATATCCGTTCCGGCACCCTTGTGATGGCCAGGGACCCTTCTGCAATTTCGAAGGTCTCTCGTAGTTTCGCCTGTTGCATGGGGGTCCGATCTGCACAGCTGTTGCAAGGCAGGTCCTCTTCCTCCGACTCTTCAGTATCGCTGCCAAGATGAGGGCGAACTTTGCTGCTAGATGGGCCTTCAGTATCAGATTCGTCCGTACCGCTACTAAAACGAGGGCGGGTTTACGGAAGGACAGACTTCCAGCATCGGACTCATCAGTGTCACTACCGAAACACGGGGGCGCTTGGACGTTTTTGCTTTTGAAAGTGACAACAGGCTCATATTCGCTTTTGAGTCTTAAGGCCGCTCTGTCCTCAGTCGGTTGTGGCTTAGCATTTTGATGGTTCATAAAGTACCGAGAATCCTCATATCGGACTTCATGCACACCGAACGGCTGGATGTCTCCGTCAATGCGTCTTTCTTCGCCATTTTTAGTATACTTCATGCATTGATGGAGAGTTGACGGAATGATGCCGTAATCGTGGAGCCACGGCCGCCTCAAGAGAATTTTATAAGACATGTCAGCGTCGATCACGTATATCTTATCTTCGGTCTGCAGATCCCCAAATTTGATTGGCAAAGCTATAGACCCCAGAACTTGCTGGCAGTTTTGATTGAAACCTTGAATGACAATCCTTTCCCTTGACAGATGTCGGACGTCCATTGACAAACTCTTCAGAGTCCGCAAGTTCATGATATTCACTGAGGACCCCGGATCAATCACTATGCGATTAATCCGATCTCCGTCACTGTACCCGGTCACGTAAAGCGGCCGATTATGCTCAGCCATTCCCAGTAGCAAGTCTTCGTCCTTAAACATGACTGCGGCGGCATGCAAAGCGTACTGGGCTTCTTTCATATTAATTTCTGCAGAGCGAGCCTGATACCGCTCGTGGTTTTGTAGAGCGTGAATGAGAACATCTCCAATCTCTTTAGATAAGACCAAGGCATCGTAGATGCTCAGGAGAGACGGGAGCTTTCGGAGATGAGCCAAGACATTGTATTCTACTGAGGAAGGACTTAAGTTTTCATTAGCCGGCTCTCTGCCATCTTCCTCATTAGCCACCTGTTTTTCCTTTCCTTTTGGGGCGTTTCCCTGATTTGGCGGTAGAGCCCTGCCGCTTCTAAGCTGGATTTGGTTGGCCTTTGTGGCGAGCTCCTCATCCTCTTCGGCAAAACAGAGCTCCTCCTCAGAGTCGCTGCCAAGATGGATGGCGTAGCAGGTCACTATAGGGATCTCTTCATTAGAGTCTTCTTCTAACTCCTCCAGAATTTCAGCCGCTTCTACAGGGAGGAACTCCTTCAATTGAATCAGAGTTCATTCCTGCTATTCATAGTCTTCGAGGGAATCGATATATTTTTGAATGGTCGATCTCCCCTTTTCGCGTTGAGCTGCACTTTTCTTCTTCTTGAAATTTTTCGATATTGAGCCTGATTGGGCCGAATTGGCAGCTGGAATGGTGGGCTTCTTCTGCCCTTCCCCTTCCGTCCTGGGCTCTTTCTGGAGTAGCTTTAGTATCTTCTTCGTCTTATTAGATATGTGCTTACTCCAAGGAGGCTGCAGTGAGTCAGTTTCATTTCTCAGGGCAGCGGGTTCGGCTGCCTGCTCCCAGAAGGCTTCAGCTTCTGTCTGTATAAAGTTGGTGGTTGCAACTTAATTGTTCACCAACACACTTTTGGACAGCTCGATCTCTCCAGCCTTGTACTGCTTCTCGACTGGTCCTTGAAGATATAGCAATTCTCGATCGCATGGCTCACTACTCGGTGGTATGGGCAATACAGGTGATTGTCAGTCATTTTTGCTTCTTGAGGTCTTTTTGATTCCGGCAATTGTAGACCGTTGTTCAAGGTATTTTTAAATATCTTGCGGACCTTGTCCCTTCTGAAAGAGTAAACCTTGTTCTTTTTCTCTTCTAGGGAAGGCCCATCCCGTCCCAGCAATGGCTTTCGAGACCGATTGGTTTTGGATTCGCCCGCCCTTCGCTTTTCTTCATTGTTGGACGCATTGAAGACATTGGTACTGCCGGAACTCCCGCTTCTACAGTTGTCGTCCCGCTTGCTTTTCCAAGTCTTGTCTCTCTGAGAGTCCGGGGTAGACTCTTGCTTCGAGCGTTCCAGCATTTGAACTTTCTTGGTTAGCTCTTGAAATGTCTTGAGGCATGTTGTACATAAGAATGGAACCATCCAATTGCTGAAGTTCCCAATGAGAAGGCTGATGGACTGGTCCTGCTCCAGCGGCGGTTCGCACTTGACCGTGAGATTACGCCATCGGGCGATAAAGTCGGTGTTGCTTTCATTCTTCCCCGGCTTGGTCCTCATAAGGTCAGCAATAGAGATTTTATCACTGACACTCATGAACCTTTACCGAAACAGAGACTCTATTTGGGCAAAGATAATAACGGACCCGTCTGGTATACTCGCGTACCAGTCGAAAGCGACACCGGTCAGGCTGTTGACAAACTGACGAAGAAGGAGCGCATCATTGCCCCCTGTATTTCCGCACGATACTTTAAAGTGGGCGACGTGCTGATTTGCATTTCCCGTCCCGTCAAATCTTCCGAACTTAGGAATGACGTAGCCGCTCGAGAACTCGATCAGATCGTACTGTGCGGGATATGGCCGCCCAGTACTGCCAATTTCCTTCTGAGCTTCAGGTTCGGCCACCAATGTTTTAACCTTGCTGGTGACCAAATCCATTATCCAATCTTGTGTTAGCGGGATAGTGCTATCTGGGGCCAAGGCGTCCCCAGAAGCGGAATGTGGCCGTCTTTCGTGCGGCTCGACCAATCTTGTACCCAAAAGGACAGGCATCGGCCGCTTCGGATTGCCATCATCCGGCTCATGAGTAGCGACTTGTACTTGATTGGGAGGCGCTTGAGCAATTTGAGCTGTAAGCTGCATCACGACGTTCGTCAGGTCGTCAATTTTCAAATAGAGCTTGGCCATCTCTTTATCCTTGCTCCTAAGCTGTTTTCGAAGCTCTTGAAGCAGCTCTTGCTCCGCGGTCCTGGGACGGAAAGTCGGCTCTTCCTCGCTGTCCGAGCTTGACTCTACATGGACTGAAGGGTCTTTCTGCCTATCATCCTCATCGAGAGGGTTTTCATCATCCACCGGAGGCGGCTGTTCTTGGGAAGCGGCAACCACATTCAAGCCAGATTGGGCTTGGGATGTGGTGGCCCCATCCTTGCTTTTGCTGCGAAGGTGGTCGCTGGGGCGCCCGCCCGCCATATAGACCGTATAGATAATATATTCAGCCGTCTTTTGGTTATCGGCGGCTGATTTCACGGATCGCTGTCTTGACTCCCCAGTTTCGGTAACGGGCAGTCGATTGAAGGCGGCTGGCCTGACCGGATTCTTGAATGGCGCTGATGCTTCCTCTTCGGTTTTGCCCCGCTGTTTTCGCGCAGCACAGAGCGCCTGATAGACTCTTGAAGAGACAGTGTCATACTTTTTCTATTGGGGCCGGGACACGTCTCTTTGTAGCGACGTTCGGACCATTGTCTTCTTGATTCTGGCGGTCATAGCATTTTTCTGAACCCACTTCAGAGGTTCGAAAAAATTGCTGACTTTTACGTTCAACTCAGCCGTCGTTGCAGGATGATTCTGCTCTTGTAATCTCACAAGATTCCACTTGGCTGGAGTCCTGGCCATCTTGTTGGATCGATACTTGAGCCGCTTCTGCCTTAACTTTTCTGTTTTAAGCACTTGGCAGATTTCGGCCCTTCGGGAAGACGCCGTAGACCGATTGATAGAGAGGCCAGAGAAGACGCCCGATCGTACATTTGTTGGAGCCATCGCCTGAGCTCGTCCGCAACGTTTGATGTTGCCCTTTGTACCGGAAGTCTTGCCCCCAGCTGGAGCACCAGAGAGTCGTTCAGACACCGTCTTAAGTTTCGGTTATGGTGCCTTAGCGATCACAACATTCGGTCTCTTGCCCCTTGAGACCGACTTTGCCACCTGTTTTGCCGGGATTTCTGCCAGATGAGCGCTTCCGGCAGGGTAGATGACGACGGAACCAAACTGGCGAGGCAGTTTCTCCCACTGTTGACTGAGACTTGCAGGGAGAACCACACGAGCATTGATCTTGACCACGTACGGAATCGGGGTTGCATCAGAAGCTGGATCCATCTTAGGAGACATTGTCGTTGAAAGTTGATTGCTGCGCGGGAAAAAACATTATTTTAGTACAAATATCGGCATATACGTTAAATGAGTTCGCATGAACACTTGACCCGAGATATGGGAGGAGAAAAAGATCCCACCGGGCGTGCCAGAATCTGTAAGGTGTTTTTCGTCACCCCATTGAGATGGGAATACGCGTGCTTGTCAGGCGTAGTACAGATCCCCCCTTCCTAGGGTAGGCTGGGGTTTATTGATTGTGGGGATCCAAATTTCCGGTAGCTGTGGACTAAGCTGCCGTTAATTACCCCTCGTCTTTGGAGCGAGAGAACCTCCGATTGACGGGTCAAACAGGTCATGTGAACTCAATGTGCAGTGTTGTGTTTTGAAGGCGTTTTGGGTATATCGGGGGCCCCGCAGAGTTTTTACGGGGGTCCCGCTACCCGGATAGCGGGCTGAGGGTCAAGGGGGCTAGCAGCCCCCTTGCGGGGTGTGAGACAGCGCCCCGTTAGAAATTTTTTTCTAACGGGAACAGTGTGGTGAAGTATGTGTGTGTGTGTGTGTGAAAGAAAAGGGCATCCAAAAGATGCGTGGGAGAAAGCTCCAGGGCGCTAGCGCTTCACGCACCAGGCACGCGAGCGCTGGGCGCTTAGACACCAGCGCATCACGTGCCCGGCACGTGCACGCTGGACGCTCAAGCGCCAGCGCATCACGTGCCCGGCACGTGGGCGCTGGGCGCTTGAGGGCAAGGCGCTCGAGCGCTAGAGCTTCATATGCCCGGCACGTGGGCGCTGGGCGCTTGAGCGCTTAGGCGCTTGAACGCATGGCGCTCGAGCGCTAGCGCTTCACGTGCCCGGCACGTGGGCGCTGGGCGCTTGAGTTGTATAGTTTGAAATGGTCTCCTCGTGTTGCTCAGGAGAAGTCTGGTCTAATTTGTTGATTGAAGAAGTCATTGTATAGTTTGAAACGGTCTCCTCGAGCATGGTTTGGAAAATTTACTGAGGTGGTTATTTCATTTGATCTCAGATATTATGTTTATGATCATTCGGTATTCTACCGCAATAACACCAATGGCCATCGCATTATTTTGGTGGTATATGTCGATAACATAGTAATTACTGGTGATGATGCAGTTGGTATTGCACATGTTAAGCACCAACTTCAAACGAGATTTCAGACTAAGGACCTTGGGAGCCTTAAATATTTCTTGGGTATCAAGGTTGCTCGATTGAAGAATGACATCTACATTTCACAGCGGAAGCATATGCTTGATATGCCGACTGAAGCAGGGATGTCAAGGTGCAAACCCATAGAGGCTCCAATAGATCATAATACAAAGCTGCTTCCAGGACAATGTGACTTTATTGAAGATTCCGGAAGATCTCAACGGTTAGTTGGTAAGCTGAATTACCTTACCGTCACTCGGCATGATCTCTTATACCCAGTTGGCGTTGTGAGCCAATTCATGGCTGAACCTCGAGTGGCTCATTTAGATACGATGATTCAGATACTTCGCTATTTGAAGAACGCTCCAGGAAAAGGTCTACCGTACTCAGATCATGGACACTCAGGTGGCAGGCTTCAATGATGCAGATTGGGCAGGGTCTCCATCCGATCGCAGATCTATTACAGGATATTACGTGTTTGTAGCAGGTAAGTTGGTCTCCTGGAAATGTTAGAAGCAGAGCGCGGTGTCCCGCTCCCGCGCTGAGTCAGAGTACCGAGCCATGGAGAATACCACTTATAAGCTTGTATGGATTCGCTTTTTGCTTAGGAAGCTTGTCTTTGAGCCTACTTTCTCTATGCGGCTATGTTGTGATAATAAGGCTGCAATCTATATTGCCGATAATTCCGTGTTTCATGAGCGAACGAAACACATTAAGGTGGATTGCCATTTCGTAAGGGAGAAGGTTGAAGATGGAATCATCGATATTTACTATGTTCAATCTGCTCATCAGTTGGCGGATTTATTCACAAAGTGTTTAGGCAGGAATAGAGTGCATTTTATTTATAA
The DNA here is from genome assembly GCA_030015575.1 of Agapanthus africanus. Classification (NCBI taxonomy): domain Eukaryota; kingdom Viridiplantae; phylum Streptophyta; class Magnoliopsida; order Asparagales; family Amaryllidaceae; genus Agapanthus; species Agapanthus africanus. The sequence goes on from CM057351.1 coordinate 402,917,880, forward strand.
CAGGCTGGGCATGTATGGTATGTATGCTCCAGCTTGAGGGGGAGTGTTAGAATACCCGTAGTGTGCACGGGTTTATTATATGTAATTAGATGTCTAATAGGGATGTAATAGAAAAATGGTTTTTGCCTATATAAAGAGAAGGAATGGGCTTAGCCCAATCCATCCATTACATTTCCTTAATTTCTCTCCCTCTATCTTCCATCTCTTTACAAAGATCATGCAATATTTCAAGTTCTTTCCGTCCATTGATTCACCAAACCGTTTGGCTTTACGAGCTATATGTGTTTTCCTGCCTCACTGATGTGCTTCGCATTTATCGGGATACACCAATATCTCAAATGATTTACCAGCGCTAAGGAAAATATTAGAAAAATGTCAAAATATTTTTTACCGTAGAACCCGGACACTTTGGTTACTACAAAGTACAAACAGTAGTCTCCCCTGCTAAAGTTTGTTATTTTGGTTGAATCTGGGTCCTCCTACGTATCAATGCAGTTAAATGCTTCACAAGGGATGGAAACTGACAGGACCAGCAGCCAAAATGATTTGTCATTTTCTTGCAAAATTGTTAACACCCTGCAATATTGTAAAAACCATTGATTTAGCTTCCATCTTAAATTTCCCTTCTTGAAATTCATTTATGTTTATTCCATCGTAGGTGATGGGTTAGGCTTGACCTATCTACTACTTGTGTCTTGTTCCCCTTGTAACTAGGATTTTGTTGGACAGCTGTGTGGTCTACACAAAGCACAAACCTTTTATTTATTTTTTATTTGGAGAACACAGTATAAAAATTAAGGGTATGATCGCTCAGATAGCCACCAGATTTTGTTTATGAGCATCAATCACTAGCGTCTCTTATGATTTGGTAGGACTAATTGAGTTTTGCTTCAGAATGCTGCAAATTATATATAGCAGCTTTGATTTATTAAGGTTTAATCATTGCATAGTTTGGTTAGAACTTTAGGGAAGCAAACATGTCAATGATGAGAAGAAAGAAGGCATCTTTGGACAGGGATTATGTCACCTCCTCAACAAACTTTTATGTTTGTTTTCGTCCTGGAGATGGAAAATATATATTCAAAGTTAATCACTGATCATCCTTAATAGAAACCTTCATTCCCTACATGAGTCTTCTCTACTTGTCACGCATCAATTCTGCCATTAAAAAAATTATTGAAGTACAGGGAGGGGGGAAAACAATAATAAAATAAAATAAATAAATAAACTATTTCACATCAATTCCATCTCCTTGTCATCTACGGCTCTGATGCATTGTATCTGTCATATCAAACAATTTCTCTTTAATTGGCAGTGGCAAAACCATAGGCCAATCAAAGAGATGCATTAATTAATACTAACTAGTATTTTGCATGCAACGAGCATGCGAAGTACAAGTCATCAGAAATGATGGTGATTATTTTTTATTGTGAAGACTATATTAGATTAATGTAGAAACTTTATATTAATTTTGGCTTTTATTCTTTAAATTTGAATTTTAAACTTTATCTCAATTGGCTTTCCCTCGTGTTTATTTTCATTATGACACGGCACACTATGAGTTGGCTCCGGAGAGCATAAATTGTCCAATTTTTCCTTTTATGTCTAAAATTTTGAAGCATGTATCATAAGCAGCCTTAAAGATAAATAATTTGACACACAAAGTTGAAAATTACAATGATCTGCAGCCTAAGAGGCTAAGAATTAGCATTAAAAGAGTAGCCAATTAGAGATATACCAATTTTTTTCACATGTTCCCCCACAAAAAGTAGATGGTGATGTTTACTGTTTCTATATGTTAGCCATTATGACTATACAAATTAGAAGCCTTTAATCTCATCGTCTCAACAACTTCCATCTCCCTCTTCAATGATCTCTTAATCACTTTATCTTTCCATATAAAATCACTTTACATGCATCTTTCGATGGTTTGTTCAATGATATCTACGTCCACAGCCAACCCTTCATATATCTTTCCATATAAAATCACTTTACCTTCAATGAAACACAAACCCCAAACATAATCTCACCTGTCTCAAACTACCAACTTTCAATAACTAATATAAGCAAACAACAAGCCCAATTTTTGCATGTTAAAGAACTAGCGGTGCTTTTGACCATGCATCAAGCCATCAACTAAAAACATGCTGACATTACAAAAACCATTTTTTTTTGCTACAAATGACTTGCTTATGTACATTATCCCTTCTACTTCTCAAAAGGGGTTAGGTACTTACTCAACCAATCTAATAATATTAATTAACATTTATACTAGCCTCCTATGGAAGAAGAAGTAGAAGATGATGAGGGGGTTTCACATTCACTATCAGATTCGTCGAGATCTTCGAAGCCCCAGAACTCTTCTTCATCCTCCTCCTCCTCCGGCATCTTCCAGGTCTCTACCGATATCTCGCCGTCCTCGATAAGATCCATTACCTGCCACCATCTTATTTTGGTTAAATAAGTGATAACAATACAACATACATTAATTCTTATGTTTAAAGATTTATATGATGACAATATATGATGCAAGTGTCAAGATGAGCCAGCACATAACATCACACTTTTGATCAGAAAGCAATCAAGAGTTAGGTACTGATTTTCCTGTGCATCAAGTGGCCCTCAATAGTTCCACAGATGCAAAGCTAAGAAGTTCACATGCTCCGAGATTTGTGACTGGAACCATTTTTAGGATACCATCTGCTGCATTGAATCTTTAAAAGAATTTAATAAGTAAAAGCATGCGGTGGTCTTCCAGTAATTCAATTGACTGCATTACCTGCCCTCTTCTTTAGTTTCTTGAAAGTCAAATTAGGTAAACTGCATTGGTTTATAAATTTTGATTATTGAATATCATTGTATAGTTTGTTTCCAGAATACAAGTGTTGCAAGTTATCTTGAAGTTAATATACTACCAAAACCTCCCCCCACTTCCTTGCAAAAAATATGCTGATATCTCTGTCCTGACTCATGAATCTTCTTTGTAACATTTGACACATGTTTTTATACTCAACTACTTCTCCATTTGCAGACTTATATAATAGGAATGGTTCTTAGAATATGAAACTGTTCTGAGAACAAGACAAATTATAAAGCTATATAATTCAATAATTAATGATGATATCGATATGCCTCTAAAATCTTTTGACATCTCACCAGAAATGAAGCAGCATTCATGTCCCTACATGAACTTTTATATATGATTTTAATACTTAATAATGTAGTGGCAAGTTTTTTATAACCCGGTATACGTGTCGATACTTCCGTCGTTTTTTATGTCTTGATATTAATATTCATGTCATATTTTCGTAAATAGATTTAATTTTTACCTCGGTCATCGAAGGCCGCCACGTGGCTGGTGACCTGATGCAGAGAGAGGCAATGAAGGTGAGCCTCTTCAGTTGCACATCATCATAATCTTCTCCTAATCTTGGATCCACTACCATATATATCGTGCCATCATTCAAATGGGGCTTAGCCTGTGGTAGTTGTTACTATTAGCTACGGCATGGCTTATAACAAGATCAATGAAGAGTTTAAGCTGACATTTACCCAGCTAAGCAAGTTCCTGTGAGAACCATCCACAGGTTTCCTCCCTGAAATGAGCTCCAACAGGAAAACCCCAAATGCAAACACATCGGTTTTCTCATCGACGATCCCATGCATGAAATATTCTGGTGCCAAACATCTAAAAAGATCCAATTATGTCATAAATTTTTCATAATCTATCTATAAATCTATATATGAATGAGATTCTGAGTACTAAACAAACCCGAATGTGCCTTCTATAGGCGCAACGGCGCGATGAGTCCATTCCGAAGGAAGCCATCTCGCTAGCCCAAAATCTGAAATCTGCCGATAAACAAGTTAGAATTTTAGTTTAGCCATTGCTCTGCATGTTATAAATGTTTTATGCTCCATAGAAGAGCCTAAATGATACCTGAGGCTCAAAATTTGCAGTGAGAAGTATATTGGAAGCCTTTATGTCTCTATGAATAATTCTTCTCTGGCATCCTTTGTGGAGATAATGCAGTCCCCGAGCTGTTCCGACGGCGGTTTTGTGTCGAAGCTTCCAAGCCATTGGTGGTGAGTTTTCATCTAGAATATATCCATTAAACATTAAGAATCCAAATGGTAAAATGGAGCAAACCTCCCTCACTTTCATCCTTGTACCAAAATACTAGGGATTTTTTTCCTGACAAGTATTTTGGAATGAAACAGAACTAAGAGAAGAAGGGATAAATGCATATAAATTACATCAAACAACCTTAGGTATAGCATTTTCCAGTTAACTACCTAATGAAATAAATCTCTCTCAAGTCTCAACACCAAAGTAATAAAACAGAACTTTAAGGTAGTTTAGTGTAACACAGCTTTTCTTTATTGAAGTACAAATTTACCATGGAGAATGGAGGAGACAGAGCCCAAGGAAGAGAACTCAAAGACCAAATGAAGATCGCGATCGATGCAGCAACCAAGTAGAGAAGAGACATTAGGATGCTTGACATGGCCAACGGTCCCAAGCTCAGTCAAGAACTCTTTCTCCCTTTGCTCATCAGTTGAAGCACTGGTAAGCCTTTTCACTGCAATCGCCTCCCCATTTTTCAACACTCCTTTATAAACCTCAGCATGCCCGCCTCTCCCTACCAAGTTGTCTGCTCAGAAATAGTTCAAAAAGATGAGATTTTGAGACATGGGTTTTGATTATTAACAGCTGTTTAATTACCTTGATGAAAGCCATTGGTTGCTTGTGAGATCTCTTCAAAGGAGAAGCATCTCCAACTTGGCCTTTGAATGATAGGAGATGGAGTTTCTTCTTCATGAACGTTTCTCTTGGTAGAAAACAAGCGCTTGAGGCTTTTGCCTCTGAGAAAGAGATGGTGCATTCTTTAAGTCTAACAATGGCCAAATGTTTCTTCAATAATATTGGAAGCAAATGAGAAAAGGGTTTTGAAAGAGAGAGGGAAGAGAAATGAATGTGGCAACAAATGCACACCGTAGAATTTTCCCCAAGGTAGAGGTCTCTCTTGAATACAGAGAGGTTAGTTATTTATTATTAAATGGGGGATCTTTTATTTGCATAGGTTTGGGTTTTGAATATAGAAATTGGGTCGTTGTCACTGCTCAGTATTCCTTTGTGTATAGAAACTGATGAGCCCGTTACCTTTTATTTATTGAACAGAGTTTTTATTGGAGGCTTTTTGCTGACCTGCGTTGGTGCAACTGTCGGCTCTTATTACATATTACAAAGACGAGATCTATACAATTTCGATATTTGTGTCGCTGGTGGCCTGACATCTCCGTTAGGTTCAAATTCGTGTCGCGTGTACCTTTTTTTGAAATTTGCGGGATATGGAGAGAAATCCCCATATGATTTTGAATTAGTGGACAGTTAGAATCAAGTTGCATGATTGATCATCTGGATTTTTATTTATGGAGTCAGATTTTGGTTTTTTTGGGGGCGTGGGGGTGGGGTGGGGGTGGGGGGCTTTGTTCTCTTAAATCCTTAGTGGATCCAGTTGTCCTTGGGGATCACTTTGGAAGTGGATTGGGTCCAATCAAGCTGTTAGTCAATGATTGTTTATATTCTTATCACTGTAAATTGTGATAACTTTTCTTTTTGATTTCCAACTCTCAAGATATATTGGTGATTAAATCTCAAGTTAGATGAAAACATTGAATGGTTGATGTTAGAATTCAAATTTGTATTCAAAGTTAGCTTAGTTTAGAGAGCTGATTTGGCTGGGCCAACAATAATTCAGCAAGTTCAAACTTCGAACATGCATGTTCATGTTAAGGGCTCAAGTTTGGGGTGCCAATTCTGATGGAAAAGCCTTAATTAGCAAACCGGTAGGCCCTGTTTGGGAATGGAGTTCAAGTTTTCTAAACTGCAGTTTCATTAAGTTAGCAAAAGCCAGGCTCCAAAATCCAAATTTTGGCTTGTTTGGCTGTCATTTTGGAGTTGAGATAACTGTAGTTATCTCGGTCTGATGTTAAGAAAACTGCAGTTATCTCAACTCCAATCTGATCAAAGTTTTGTAAACTCCATTTTTGGAGCTAGGGGATTGCAAACCATAGTTTGCATCCCCTTGCTCTGCTTAAAAGTAAACTGCAGTTATCACAGGTCCATATCCAAACAGGGCCTTGCTGTCTCTGAAAAGCCCAAAGAATTCAAATGTATACAGATGTTTCTCTCAATAATTATAAGTGTTTGTTATTTGTAGTTTGTGATTATAAATCTCAACTTGGATTAGTTTATGCTTGTGGGTGAGCAGAGCACAAAAGATTGGCCGTTTTTAAAATCATAAACCGTAGTAAGAGCATTTTGGAGTTGAGATAACTGTAGTTATCTCAGCCTGATGTTAAGAAAACTGCAGTTATCTCAACTCCAATCTGATCAGAGTTTTGTAAACTCGATTTTTGGAGCCGGGGATTGCAAACCATAGTTTGCATCCACTAGCTCCGCTTAAAAATAAACTGCAGTTATCTCAAGTCCATGTCGAAACAGGGCCTTACTGGCAAAGAAAAGCCCAAAGAATTCAAATGCATACAGATGTTTCTCTCAATAATTAGAAGTGTTTGTTATTTGTAGTTTGTGATTATAAATCTCAACTTGGATTAGTTTATACTTGTGGGTGAGCAGAGCACAAAAGATTGGCTGTCGGGACCGGTTCTTGCTCACGGAGCAAAGTGCCACACGGAACAAAGTGCCACACCAAGTGTCATGTTAAGTGGACGGGGACCACCTCTTGAATCCGTGGGGGCCACCTCTTGAGTCCGTGGGACCCACTGTACAACAATGGGGACTCTTCGGAATACATTCCGAAAGAGAGCAGATCTGTACTATAAATGGAATGATACCACTCTTCAATACAGAGACGCCTTTTAAGTGAACCGGCACTACAGGAGTTTGAGAACTCCGTAGTTAAGCGTCCTCGGGCTAGGGAAGTCCCGTGATGGATGACCTCCTGGGAAGTGGCCCCTGAATAGTAGGTCTGTGGTTCGAGAACGAACCATTGTTCAAAGGTTGGGAGAATGTCGGGACCCGGTTCTTGTTCACGGAACAAAGTGCCACACGGAACAAAGTGCCACGCCAAGTGTCATGTTAAGTGGGCGGGGGCCACCTCTTGAATCCGTGGGGGCCACCTCTTGAGTCAGTGGGACCCACTGTACAACAATGGGGGAATCTTCGGAATACATTCCGAAAAAGTGCAGATCTGTACTATAAATGAAATGATACCACTCTTCAATACAGAACCGCTTTTTAAGTGAACCGGCACTATAGGAGCTTGAGAACTCCGTAGTTAAGCGTGCTCGAGCCAGGAGGTCACCCATCACGGGGCTAGGGAAGTCCCGTGATGGGTGACCTCCTGGGAAGTGGCCCCTGAATAGTAAGTCTGTGGTTCGAGAACGAACCATTGTTCAAAGGTTGGGAGAATGTCGGGACCCATTTCTTGCTCACGGAACAAAGTGTCACACGGAACAAAGTGTCACGCCAAGTGTCATGTTAAGTGGGCGGGAGCCACCTCTTGAATCCGCGGGGGCCACCTCTTGAGTTCGTGGGACCCACTGTACAACAATGGGGGACTCTTCGGAATACATTCCGAAAAAGTGCAGATCTGTACTATAAATGGAATGATACCATTCTTCAATACAGAGGCGCTTTTTAAGTGAACCAGCACTACATGAGCTTGAGAACTCCGTAGTTAAGCGTGCTCGAGCCAGGGAAGTTCTGGGATGGATGACCTCCTGGATAGTGGCCTCTGGTCAGGTCCGGTTTGCCCCGAAGAACAAAACCGTGCGGCTTTGGCCAGAGCGGACAATACTTTCTGTATTGGGGGTGGGGCGTGACAGAAAATGTCAGGACTCGAATCTTGCTCACGGAGCAAAGTGCCACACGGAACAAAGTGTCATGCCAATGTCATGTTAAGTGGACAGGGGCCACCTCTTGAATTCGTGGGGGCCACCTCTTGAGTCCGTGGGACCCACTGTACAACAATGGGGACTCTTCGGAATATATTCCGAAAGAGAGCAGATATGTACTATAAATGGAATGATACCATTCTTCAATACAGAGGTGTCTTTTAAGTGAACCGGCACTACAGGAGTTTGAGAACTCCGTAGTTAAACGTGCTCGGGCCAGGGAAGTCCTGGGATGGGTGACCTCCTGGGAAGTGGTCCCTGGTCGGATCTGGTTCGCTCCGAAGGACAAAACCGTGCGGTTTTGGCCAGAGCGGACAATACTCTCTGTATTGGGGGTGGGGCATGATAGAATGGTATCAGAGCCGGTCTCTCAATAGTAGGTCTGTGGTTCAAGGACGAACCATTGTTCAAAGGTGGGAAGAATGTCGGAACCCGGTTCTTGCTCATGGAGCAAAGTGCCACGCCAAGTGTCATGTTAAGTGGGCGGGGACCACCTCTTGAGTCCGCGTGTAACGTTTTAGAAATCGTTATACTAATTTTTCCGTTTTAGGATAAAATAGTCCGTATTTTCCGTTTTAACCCGATTTTGATCAAATTTCCGTATAAACTTGCCGGCACCTAGTTTAGCTAAAATAAAACTAGTGCGCGAGTTTTGGGGGTATATGAGAAGTTTTGGTTCAAATAGGATTTTCCCTAATAAAATATTATTTTAAGTGGTAAATTATACACGTAAATTGTGGAAATTACTTCTTATGAGAATCTTTGCTAATCTAATTATAAGAATGAGTTTAGAACCTTCTTTTTAAATATCTAGATTTTCTTTTGGGCAAAAGGATTTAATTTAAAAAAAGATAAGAAAAGAAAGAAATGTGGCAAATAGCATTTATTGAAGCGTTTATTTGTTTTTTTCTTGAAACTTCTTCACAAAATTCACAAAATTACCCCCCCCTCCACACTAATGGCCGAGCCTCCCCAATTCTGTCCCAAAAATTTTCCCAGCTCAAATTCTTCATTTCCAAGATCAAAAACTCATCAAAAATCCTAAAATAAATTCACAAATTTCTAAATAAAAATTAAACCATCATTTCCCTTCACTAATCTTTCTTGGATCTTCAAGAAAAACATGGTTCTGGGAGGAAAAAGTTGATGAAATCTTGTGCTAGAATTTGTTTTTGAAGAGGTATAACTTCTTACCTTAATCCTTAATTAATTGTTTAAATCTTAATCTAGCTATTTAAGTTAGCTAATTATATGATTAGTTTAGATTTAAACTCATGATAATTTCATTACTAATAATCTTTATGAAATTCAAGATTTGGGTTTAAGCTTGATGAAGTGTTTAATCTTAATTGAAGTTTAAAAAAACTTATTCTGGTGGTAGAAAATGATAATTATTGTTAATTACTAATTTGTCTAATTAAGGGTATTTGCTTACTAGGTTTTTTCTAAAACTTAATTAAGCAAGTTTAAAAATATGGAAGGGGTTTGGATAGCTTGGTTAAGCTATTATATGATATTTGAAATCGCTAGAATTATTAAATTTCTAGACTTGTGCTAAATTGAGAGAAAATGATATAAACTGCTTACTAGCTTTTCGGTAAAATTTGGCGTGGGTTTTAAATGAAATTGGAGATGACGTAAATATTAATACCTACGATATTATTGTGTTTGTAAATGCGTATTGGTATTATTGGGTTTTAATGTGGCAGTTTTCATGAATAGCGACCCTATTTAGTGTTTCGGCTACGTTTTCCGATATTTGGATTATTGGTTTTGAGTTTTGGATGCTGTATTTGGTCGTTGGATGTTTGTACGTCAACGACAAGGATAGTTGATTGTTTTGCATGCGTAGGCTATAGGTTCTAACCTATGAGCGTACCGCGTGCCGTATTTTGGATTTCGGAATTTGGTGTTAATGGCTTTGCAAATCCGTATTGATTATAGGTACATTCGCGTGGATTCTGAGACGACGAAGCGCATCGACTACGGCTAAGCGAGGAGTTTAGCAGGTGAGTAGATTTATATCTACCGGGGAAGTCGGGTGGATGGCGTATAGCACCCCCGCAAATATTGGATTGAAAGATCATTGATTATTATATCCTGATAAATGATATGCGATGGACATGATTGTAGGAATTGCAAGATAATATGATAGAAGTGGACACTGGTGAACATATCGGTTTAGGAGAATATGAAAAGATAAGTGAATCATGATAAGTATGAATTAAAAGAGAACAAGTGTGATGTTCATTTAATGTGATGAACGAGTATACGATATGATATGATGACTTGGTGTGGTATGTTATTATATGGATTCGAGTCGATATGTGATGGTTGATATCTTTGTAGGTCCCCTGATACGAGATTAACATGGTTGTGACCTGAGAGATTGGTATATATTTATTTATGAATAATGATTGCATAATGAGTGATATGCCGTACGAGACTTAGATCCGTACCCCGATATTGTACAGGTTGATAGAATCCCTATTCGTTAATGCCGCTGTACGTTAGATTACCGTACGCGATAACTTTTACCTGTTGATTTATCCATACCCTTAATTAGAGAATATCGTACAATAGATTGTACCGTACGTGATGTTGTGAAGCTGGATGCCGATTGATAGATTCACCGACTCGGTCTTGTTGATATGTATACCCCATAGCATTTGATTCATTATATGCATTATGCTGCATTCATGCTATTCTCATTGCATTTCTTATACCTGTGCCAGTACACCTACACCATTATCGATGATGCATTTGTTACACATACACAGATTTGCCAGCTCACACACTTCTTTATCGATAATTGCTATATCACCCACACAGTAGAATTGCTATATCATGCTATGATATATTGCCATGTTCACATCGCTAAGCTAGGTTGCATGATATACTGACATATACACCCACATACTCTGCTACAGCTACATGTACATCATGCCTACATATTGACATGTGATATTGAGACATTGCTTATTGTACTTATGAGATACATCACACATACCTGCTTATATGTAGATACTTAAACCTTTCTACAATTACATGTACACTTCATATGATGCTGCACTTGATTTCGGAGGATTTGGGAACCGCAAGATATATTTTTAAACCTGGATTCATTTAAAAGAGCGGTTTTCCCTTTATATGCTCATATTGCTGTTTTATGTTGCATATATCAGTTTTCATGGATTTTACGCATTGAGATATGGATTTCATGTGATTTGTAGATTTGAGAACCGTGGGGGTTTTCAAAAAACTATGTATTGTTTGAAAACCCGGTTTCTCTTGATATGATATTTTGATGCGTCCACCATGAGATTTCTCGGTTCTGAGATTTGTGATATATACCCGATGTAAGGAGTGAGTGGGCCGTGTGCTGGTACATGGTGGAGCCCGGTACGGTTCCCTTCGGCAAGATATTCGTGGTACAGACGATGAGCCTGGAAGGTGGGCAAGTACCTACCGGTGATAGTATTTGGACTCGGCGGTTATCGTGGGGATACTGACGGGAGTGATGTACGGACATGACGTCAGGGCCAGTCGTGGTGACAGCGCCTGAGTTATGAGGATTTACGTGTCGATACTAGACACGGGTATTCATGATGTTTCGAGTGTCGGTGATAGACACCCAGGTTTCCATGATTTGATGTGGTATTGATGGACACACATTCTTTGATATCCTTATATTTACCTGCATATGCTTTTATGATATTTGCATGCAGGAGTTGTTGTGTCAGTGGTTGACACGTGGACGAGATCCACTGCATACATGCATTGATTTTATTGTTGGACGAGATCCACCTGCATACATGCATTGATTCATTGTTGGATGATATACACTTGCTGTTAGGAATTTATCTTGTGTTGGCACATATACAGATTTGGTCACCCTAGATATCATAGTATTACCTTTATGATATAGTTGACCTAGGAATCGTTATTTATTTCGATTTCTACCTGTCGATATTTTCGACTCACGAGTTGGCAACTAACCCCCGTTGTGCCTCAGTTCTTGCAGGTTGTCCGCTCGGATCAGTAGCGGCATTGCTGGCACGCAGCTTGCTTTCGGGTGTTTTCCTTTGCTAGGTGGTACATGTTGGATCGTGCCACTCTCGTACTTGTTATTCATATTGTATCTAGTCACCCCATCAAATCAGAAACTAGTAATTGTATATGTTGCAGACTTAGAAAACTTGTAGTTGCGAGACTTGAGCGATGGGTTTTTATGTTCGCTTTTGGGGTTAATGTCTTGCTTTACTTTAATTCTTATTGTGGATCTTCGCCGTTGGGCGTCGTATACTTGTGGTGTTGTTTCCGCCGTTGGACGTGTTTTGCTCCCGTTTGGGATGCTTTCTATATATTCCTTGTTTTACCCATTTTCGGGGCTAGTTTTTACAAAGGAGGTGCTGCCGAAATTTTTATGAAAACCAAGAAAAAGAGTTAAGTGAAGTTTTAAGGATTTATACTTAAATTTCTTAATGTTGTAAATGTTTTCTTTACTTATTTCTATTGTAAGGTTTAGATTTCTGGGTTTCGGCTTACTTAGGTTACGTTACGTCTGTAGACATTGCATAATTTAAGTGCCGGTCACGAGCTAATATTTTGGATCATGACACCGTGGGACCCACTGTACAACAATGGGGACTTTTCGGAATACATTCCGAAAGAAGACAGATATGTACTATAAATGGAATGATGTCACTCTTCAATATAGAGACGTCTTTTAAGTGAACCGGCACTACATGAGTTTGAGAACTCCGTAGTTAAGCGTGCTCGGGTCAGGGAAGTCCTGGGATGGATGACCTCATGGGAAGTGGCCCCTGGTCGGGTCCGGTTCGCTCCGAAGGACAAAACCGTGCGGTTTCGGCCAGAGCGGACAATATTCTCTGTATTGAGGATGGGGCGTGACAATGGCCGTTTTTAAAATCATAAACCTTAATAAGAGCATTTTTGGATCCTGTGTTTGCTTTTGATTATTAAGATTAATGCAACTTAGTTGAGGTGGTGTAGCACAGTTGGTGCACCCATGCTGTTGTGGTGCGTGAGGGCGTGTTCGTGCCTTTCTTTCCTTTTTTTTTTCCCCTTTCCTCCCCTTTCTATTAAATGCACATCTCCAGGATGCATGGATGCGTGGGTACCTTTATCAAAAAAAAAAAACGGGAGAAAAAGAAAAAGAAAATAAGATTAACGCAACTTAATAGCTCTTTTAGAAAGAGGAGGTACATATTCTCTTCTCCAATCTTAGGAAAATATGCACACCTCTCTCTTTTCACCGTAGAGCCTTTCCACCACAACCGTGAAAGAGAGAACATAAATTTTTTGATAATCATCACCCTTCGAATCTGATATCTTGTGTTTACTATAAATCCTCTTTTTCGGTTCTCTCTTCTAGGTTTCATTCTATTCCCTCCGTGTCGTCCTTTCGATTTGGCTTAGTCAGAACCATGCGGATCAATTTCTGAAGATGGTTCTTTTCCCCTTCATTTATTCTCATCTTTTTCTTTTTCGCTCATTGTTATTCTCCAAGCTAGATATTTGCTCGAGTCCATCTAGCAACCATGATAATGCAGACCCAAATGCACCATTCCAAAGATGAGCCCCTATCTATGAATGTGTGGCCAAACGAGTTAATTTATCTATTTTTCTTGAATATTCTCTACTATTGCAATCGCCAACAACACATCCATTTTACCCAAATCACAATATCCCTCTTCATATATGAAAGATGGCTCTCATATAAACTTTTTTCAACACGTGCTCCTCTCCGCCTCAACCTGTTTTCGGTGTCGGCTTTTTCTCCAAACCATTATGATCCTCCAACAATGTATCCTCTTTTTGATTCGCCAACACTTCATCAAATATAATGATAAAGAGGCATTAAGTTTGATTACCTGACATGCTTGTTTTGAGCTAAGCATTCATGCTCTCACTCCTTTGGCTATATCCCCTTCCAAAAATTCCCTGCCGATATCCAAGTTCTCTGGCATTAAATCGTTTTGTTCCATAAAGACGACCATTGAATTTTCAAATTCAACACTATTTTCAGGAGAAAACGGCGCTTGTGTAGGGACACTTCATGCCCCAAACTAAAGTGCCCGGACTCATGGGTGGGTGGCTCCCCTGATTATTTTGCAGATATCCTTCTGGGCCCCACCCATCTATGAGTCCGGACACTGCAATTTAGGGCCTGCAGTGACAATGGAGGCATTGTTTTATATATTTTCAGTTTCAGAATGATATTTTTTCAATATATCATCAAATCAACTTCAGAGGCCTAGAAGCCCAGTTTATGGTTTACTATCGGCAGCATTAAAGATCAATGCTACTTTGGAAAAATATCATTTGAAACATTAAAGATTAATGCAATAGCGGAAAAGAGACTCATATCAATATCGACATTAGAGACGCCCTCTCATCTCCTTCCCCCTTATTTTTTTTAAAGGATCTTCTCCCCCCTCTTACCCGACCCCTGCCATCCCAATCGCATAAGAGACGACCCAAAAAAAACGATAACCATAACTTTTCTCGTCGTGGATGGAGGAGCGGGTGTCTGTTTTTGGGGTAAAAGTGAGGGGCTACCAGCACAGAAAATCTCAAAGCAAACAATTGCTCATATCTGGGTAGGCTTTGTAACAGGCTTTTTGGAGTTGGGCTGAGTCCAGAAGGAATGATATTACTTTTTAGCCCATGCTAAAAAAAAGAATAAAAAATCTAAAACTAGCAAAGATCAGTTCAATTCAGCATAAACCCTAGCGATTTTTCATCCTCTTAGTCTCTTTCTCTCCCCGATGTCCGATCGCAGAAGAGACAAGGATAAGCTCCGAGACCGCGATTATCGCGACCACGATCGCGAACGCAACCGCGAGCGAGATCGTGACCGAGACCGAGATCGAGACCGCGATCGTGACAGAGATCGAGATCGTGACCGAGATCGCCACCGCAAGCGGAGCCGCTCCCCCTCGCGCTCCCCTGACCGCCGCCGCCACGCCCGCTCCCGCACCCGCTCTCTCGAGCGTGGCGCCCACCGCCACAAACGGCGAAGGGACGACGACGTCGAAGACGAGAAGGCAACGAAGAAGAAACAGGGCGGCGGCCCCCTCGCAGATGCGAAGGCGGAAGACGGCGGCGGTGCTGGGGATGAGGTGGACCCCACCGTTGCGGATCCAGATGAGGTCGAGATGATGAAGCAGCTTGGGATTCCATTGGGATTCGATTCGACGAAGGGGAAGCCGGTGCCGGGGGCTGATGTCAGCGGTGTTAGGGTCGTGACGAAACGGCAGCCGAGGCAGTATATGAATCGGAGGGGCGGGTTTAATCGGCCGCTGCCCCTGGAGAGGAATCGGTAGACTCTTCAGTTTCCTGATGTCAAAAGGTTTGGTTTTTGATATTCCTTTGCAATTCTGTTATTCTGCTGCAGGATATAAGATAGATTTGATGAATTCTGTGGTGTGTATGTTTTTGTTATAGCGAATTACAAGTTAATAACCGTGCCTACTTTCGTGCATTGTATTCTAAAAGTCCTGCACAACTTAATAACAGTGAAATCAAATGCTTGAAACATCAAATTATGAAATCTGTGTTAAATCAATTGCAGTTCTTCAATGAAGTCAATAGATTATTAACTGGGTTTGTTGTAAAGTTTTCAGCTTTAATGGTATTTTTTTTTTTGGTTGACGCACATAAAGCTTCTTAGAAGTTTATCCTGTAGAATACTTCTATGCCCTTAAGCGATTTATCAAGTGTAAAGGCCCTTTCTAAATATCGATCAATACCCTAGGTTTCTAGGAACACTTAAATTCTACTTTAAACAACACAAACAAGCTCTACAATTATATTAGGCTATTGTGGATTTGTTCTCTGAACAAAGGGGGGTGTTTGCGATAATAAATCGTTTAAGGCAAGATAAACAAAAGTTTTTTTTTATGAGATTAACCTTTTCTTTTACTTGGACCCTAGGAAGCACATACACTTCTATTTCCTCGCGTGTTCGTATCGGACACTCGGACACTAAGTCCAACACAGCGTACAACACTTTAGCTGTATCGGCCTAAATTGGATATGTTTGACACTTGTAAATAGTCTAGGGGTTGGGAAATAAGATTATAGAATGTGTAGACAACTTTGATACTTTCAAGGATACAAAAATACTAATAATTTCAAATCTTTCTTGATGAATTAGAACCAGGAGTAAAGGTCCAAATTAGTGCAAATAATGAAGTTTGGTCTATGAAAATCAGCTCCAATTAAAAAGGGTTAATATTTGTTTGTTTCGACTTTTATTGATTGAATTCTTGTGTATTTTACCTTTGTTTTTATATGTATTTGTTTCTGCACAAGAAAACGTACGACTATGAATGAAAGTTATAACATTGATTTTACTTTTATTATATTTTAAAGTACCATTACATGTTTCATTTTGTAGTTATGTTTTTTTGTTTTTATGATATATAATCAAATACCATGACAAAATAATATAGTTGTGTTCCACGTCTTTATTTTTACAAATTTAACATGTCCCGTGTCTGTGCTGATAGAGTTTGACCTTATAGCATATCGGTCATTAACAGTCATTTATATTATGAGTTTGTGACGGCCGTGTGTAGCGCGCGACCCAAATTCGAGAAAGGTGCATGAAGTGATTTGACTAATACTGATACAAATAATCTAATATCATCTCTTTGCCGTGTCATTGATAAGGAGATTGTGTGAAAGAGAGGGCCATGGTGTGCAATTTTGATGATCATTTGGTGGGTAGCTAGGTAACCTATTTGGGTTGTGTTACTTGTGTAGTTCAAGGCTTCAAGCCTATGCAATCATGAGAAGCATAGTTAGATATTGAAGAGAATATTGTTATATGCTAAGTTTTGATGATCAAAAGGCTTGAAAATATGCATTTGTTCTATTCTATGTGTAACACATGTGGAAACTTGATCGGTTTTCTTACGAGTTAAAACAAGTATATTGTAGTTGTCCACTGCTAGACAAATAATGAAAGAAGTGTGTGTCATAGATATCAAGGTTTTTCAAAGTCGGAGATGAGTGGGTGTTTCAATCTTAGTAGGGAAAACATTCCTCTCTTTTAAGGACACTAATTAAACATCCTCCGGTGTCATATTGTTACATGTTGTTATATAGACATGTGGTTTCAAATAGATAAGATTTAGTTGCAAGTTGATTTATAAAGAGCAAAATGTAATATATTTTAGATGAAGTGCTTCCATGCTTGAGTAATATTATAAAAATTAGGTATTAGGCTTCAATCGACGAGCAACCTCCCTTAGATGATAAAAGGGTAGAATTGCCATTTTTAGAAAAACAATTTTCTTTTGAGAATTAGTTTATTTCCCTAATGAAGCGGGTGTTTATGAATCCATGTGTTTGGATGAGTTGATGCTTCTTCCTTGCATCCCTCTCCTAAGCAAGCATGGATTCACATACATATATGAGACACCATATGAGTCGGATTTGCGAATTCACAATTTTCTAAAATGCTGGGATATAGTTCATTGGGAAACACTAGTTTTGTTTATATGTGGAAAGTTGATCCGTTGAGGACATGCCTCCATTTTGTAATATGAGGTTAACTTGTCAAACACAACCCATCATGTTTTAGCCGATATGAACTTGTCATCGTGATCTACATGTTAAGAAACCTTATTTATGAAAATTATGAGATTTGGAGATCTCTAATACAACCATTAACCAATCAATTTATTTATCGAAAGTCGTTAAACTTTAGTCCACCGATGGATGTGTTAGAGGTCTCCGAGTTTCGTTAATTTTGAAATATAACCTATCGAAGACATGTACACCATAATTACCAATATGGATCGGTGAAAATATGACGGTTTGTGTGTTTGAGAAGTTGGCTTCATATTAAAAAATGAGGCCTGACTGCTTTGGATCGGCTATATATATCTATATGCATAGTGTGCGTGCGTGTGTGCACGTGAGATAGTAAAAATTTACCGCTTTACTAAATCTAAACTAAAAAGCACAAAATTTTGTTAATGTTTATGCGTAGTTGTAAGTGTATTAGAACTCTTAACCAATAACTATTGGTAAATATCCTATACATATGCAATACAATGTAAATTTTAGGATGTGTCAAAAAGTGTTTTATAAGTAACCTCAACAAATTCCACGGAATCCGATTCCGGTTCAGATACACTTTCATGAGGATGAATCTGTGTAACATAGTACCCCCCGCCCCCCAAATAAAAATCAACTTGTACATGTTCCTTGCTCCCTCCAAAAGACTAAAGTCATACAATAATTGTTCTTTTGCCAAACACGGCCTTTAATATATGAGAAGTTGTTTGAAAGCCTCGGATTAATCATATGATACCCTCAATTTAAAATGGCCTGGGCTTTGTCAAGTAAGAGACAAAAAGACTCGAACCTTGATTATTTAAGAGGCCAATGTTGGGTTATGCCAGCGTCTTGACCATCTACCGTGACTGTTTGCGGAACAAAGTTTTTCAAAACTGGCGCTAGAACAACCCTATAACTCGGATCTACCATAAACCTAAAGCTAGCAAACTAAAGAGGAGTTTAGAATGGTTATACCGAATGATCCGAGTCCTTCGGTCTTCTACCATCTTTCTAAGCTCCTAGAGGCTACCATGATCAAACTTGATCGCCGCTCTCCCTCCATCGAAGATGATCCACCAAAGAATTTATAGTTCGAGCTCCAACCTCATAGCCGAGATAACTAGGGTACCTAGTTCGCTAAACTAGATAGCCTAGAGGATATAGAGTCTAATGATGGATTAATTTGTCTCCAAACATCCTATGTTTCTCAACACATGAGACTTTTAGGGTAAAGGTAGAAGAAGAAGCTTGAGAAGATGAGAGTGTAGTGAAGCAACCATAAAAAAATGGCTAAGTGTTGTGAGAAAGAATTAAGCATCACAAAATAATATCTCACCACACAAATATCAAGCATGCCACAATAGTAACTATGAGTCACCCCATAAGTCACCAAGTGAGCCATGCTTCCATAAATGCAAAAACATCACATCCCTTCACCTCATTAACCATTTAATCCTAAATGGTAAAAACTAAATGAAGTATTTTCTTCTAGAAGCACCTTGTAATAAATTACAAGAATACCTTTCATCCGTATATACATACCCGTATCCGTATTCCGAAAAATACGAATACAAAGAGACGAAAATAATCCAATAATATAATACTAGGATCCAGCTTAAACTAAAACCCACTAGTATTATCCGTCCGAACCATGATATGTACACAAGTGCACATATATGATCGAAATCTGCCGTAAAACCATACGGCCTCTGCATCGTTTCGTCTGAAGCAGGGAAACCCTCTGTGTGGGACTCTAAAGACTCGTCAATACGCTGGTAGTGGGTTTAACCACAAGCACGTCAGCGGTACTACCTGTACGTAACGGCTACTCACGTATTGAGCGAAAAAAGGCCGACGAGCAAACTCATCCGAACCCTTAACGAGCTTGTCCGTGACAATCTCCATACAGTTCTGTCTGTTCGTCTAAGAGTAGGGGTGGATAAAGTCAGACCCTTTAATAACGCGATGTTTCGTGTCGGTATGAAGCACCAACTGAGAAACTACTGATCCAAATCAGTAAGTCTCGTCTACCATAATCAAGGATTTCTGGTGATAGCTATCTGAGCAGCTCACGACATCAACCCCCAATACTGGGAGAGACGAATTCTCGACGATCCGCTCACTGCCTTCATGTGGCTCGGGATTGTACCCAACTAAAGCCTGTTTGCACGACTCCTTTGAGCCGTGGTAATCAAAGCACAGTGGGAACTCACACGAGACAATGACGATCTCAGATCGACAGACTAACTTGTATACATGCCATCTGGGAACTGCTACCTGACAATAGGTATAATACCAACTAGTATGTTCCCGGTGAGTCTGTCAAGTGTACTCATAACCCAATGAGTATCTGTATACTATCGTAGATGACTAACTGACACCAATGGCTTGTGAGACCGGTCACCGTCACTCGTCGGGGTCTCAAGAAGTACACACTAGTCTACTTTGGAGTATCAATGCCCAGTCTCGATACTCCCTCTACTAGGGACATTTAAGGATGTGCTTATAGACCACCTAGCTCCCACGTATATGATCGCCATCATAATGCTGATAGTCAAGTAAGAATTTTATGGGCTCTATCAACATGTAATAGTGATATGTAATACCACTTAATGCATGTACATGATGATAAAGACAAATCAGATAGTATACTATCATCTTGAGTAAGACTGTTCTATCCGTATAGGTCCTCCTTCAATCACCATAATCATCTCCCCGCGAAATGTTTAAGGTGGCTATCAAGGTGTAGGAGGCTTTTTAGAGGTTATTGAGCTAATTTCACTAAATCAATATAATCTTTGTATGACGAGTAGTTTATCTATTGTTATATACATCTTGTGCCCAGGCATTGGATGAAAGAGGTGGACTAGCTAGATCTTTATTAAGTCTTAAAGTAATTATTGATTGGGGGTGATTTACTTACATTTAGCTTGATGATCTATAAATAGGTGGAGAGCATCCATGATTAAAATATAGAAATTTAGTTGATGGAGCAATGGTTGGGTAGGCCTAAAAGAGTTTGGAGCCGAGGATACTACCCAGAAGAAGAAGAAGAAGAAGAAGAAGACTGACCTCATCATAGTGAAAGTGGAAGGAATGAATAAGAAACATATCATATGCTACTTGTGGCAGTAAAAAATATATCATATGCAACTTATCAAGGTCAGAAAAGAGATGGCCTATGTAGGCTTTGCAGTTATGTTTGGTTTCAACTTTTGATCCATGGAAAAGACTACCTACTATTGCGCTAGACAAATGATTACATGGGAGACCCTTAAAATTCTTGATTTGCCATTATATGTAATCTGAAGTGGTCTTTTGTTACTGTTTTATCATTTTAGAAATCATATATTAAAATGCAAAACGAGAGCTTGCCAAGAGCTTTAAATGAAACTAGTTCTCCAGCAGCTCAGCTTCGACATAAAAAATCATAGTTAGTCTTAATTTCACATTCAAGCAGCGTCGCTAGGTGCTGAAAAGCTCAAACATCTCTTATTGTTTTAAAATCTCATCATCTAATTTTCCAAGAATCATAGTCGCTTCTGTTTCTTCTCATGATGTTGATTGTTGTATCTCTCATTTCAGGATTGTGGAAAGATTGTAGCAGCATGACATGAGGAGTGATGTTGGAGATGTGAAAGGCCTTAGCTTGTTTCTTTTTCTTCTGATCATCTAACTAATTAAAGGCTTCCCTTACATATGTAAACCCATTATGTTAAGGGTTCTGGTTTATTTGAAGTTTCCTTTTGTTCTGTATCGGCATTCCAGGGAAATAGAACTGCAGCGAATGTTTGAAAATTTCAGTTTGAGATACCTTGTCTTCTAATTATTTGGTGAGCTCTGAGTAATTGCTTGTTTCCCACTTTGTAATCGACATTCTAATCCTAACTATGTTCTCTTTGGTGTGCCAGTCTTTGTTTTTCGCAGAATGCAGCCTCTGGCTCATGAGGTAAAGAACTCGCAGATATTCATTCGTTCTTCACACCATTATTTTCTGAATTTACTTTACTTGACTACCAATTTGCGAACCTTTGTAAAATTTGTTCATCCAAATTTCTTTACAATGTTGGAAACTAAACTTCCTTGGATCGGTTCTTAAATCACCTTGAAAAGACACCTTTTTCTTATTCTTTATAGTTATGGGTTTGGGGCATAGTGCCGCAGCGCATTTTAATGGAAAGCCTATTTTAGAAATAGTTGATTCGATGCGTATGATGAATCTTGTAGCAGTGCTTTGCATTGCTGTTGAATTTTCTTGTGCTTGTTTGGTTTATCTGCATTTAAAGTGCTGGATTTGTTAAAGGATGGGGAAACTTGCACTTGAACTTCCAAATTGAGTGTACTTCCAAGGAGTTCTGAAATAGATAACCTATAACTTGCTGTTGTTTTTTTTCCTTCCTTTCCATTTTATGTAGTTAGTAGATTAGAAGGTGACTTTTATGTACTTGGAATTTATCATTGTTAATATGCTTATGAGGCTAGCCACTGCTCAATTTTTTCATCCAAAAATAAGTGTGCTTCCAAAGTAATTGCTTTCTTATTATAACTCCTGTTCTTGTTTCTTGTTCACACTTTTAGTGTTTGGCCATAAGAGACGTTTATTCTTTTGAAGTACCCAGTTAAATTTATGGTAGTTTTCTTGCATGATGCCTTGTTGTATTTGTTCTAGTGGATCTTCTGTTCTTGCCGTTCGTATTCACTTGATGTATACCATTTTGCAATGAGGCACTCCATAGTATGCAAATTTCCAAACGTTCAGGGATTTATGGGTTTCTCGACCACTGGTTTGCGTTTTAGTTGCTTCTGTATGGGAGTAGATTAGGGACTATCGTCACATACATTGTCACGCTGCTTAATATTACTAATGTATTAGTGTCTTTTCAATCATCTATTGCTTTGCCATCAGTTGTTCAGGTATAAGCCATTATCATTTCATTATAAAAGGAATAAAAGAATTACTTTCGATCGATATCCAGATTTTTTATATGCATATGTTCTTGGTTGAGAAACAAAGGTCGGGCTTGACTCGATGCAAAATTTCTGGTCAGCTCGAATTAGTCTAGTATCGATATGGAGTATCAAAACATACATATTTTTATAATAGATGATACGTGTACAAGCTAAATTTTGAGGTCGATGTGGGTGAAAGCTGACCTATTTGACCTTTATCTACTATCGACTTGACGTTCTCGACATTTGTAACCATCTAGCTGCTTGTTTTACATAAACCTTCTCGAAAATTTCATCTCTACTCCAAAATTCATGCTAGATGCAATCAGCCCGGCCCATTCAAAATATAAAATTGGGCTTGTAGCCCCAAGTTTAAACGGAAAAGTGGAGCTTTTGATGATAGCTCTGGATCTGTTAGCAGAACAAGACAAAGAAAAAGGTAGGTGATGAAACCAAAAGAAGAAACGGAACCCGCCCTCAGAAAAACCCAAGGTTTTTCCTTCTAGAACCCACCGTCTCTGAAACAGATAAAAATAAGCAGCAGCAGCAGCACTATTGAAACGGCCCCTTGTCTCTTTGCTCATCACCACCACCTTTCTTCCTTCCTTTCTTTCAAAACCCCACCTCCACTCTCTCTCTCTCTCTCTCTCAAATCAGCAAAGATGTCAGCTGGGGTTCTCTCTGCTTCTACTGTGGCAGCAGCATACACTGGCCTTGGAGGAGGAGCTCATGACACAAACAGAGAGCTTCCTCCTTCAAGGAGCACCCTTGCCTGGCGATCAAAAACTGTTTCCAATGGCTCTAGAGTCCACTGCATGAAGGTAAAACTTTACAGGTAGTAAATTTTGAAACCTGGATGTATTTTAATGTTTCCATTTTATATTTTGGTGACTGTGTTATTAGACTTGGAACCCAATCGACAACAAGAAGTTTGAGACTCTCTCTTATCTGCCACCTTTGACGCCGGAATCGATAGCAAAGCAGGTTGAGTACATGATCATTAAAGGATGGCTGCCGTGCTTGGAATTCGACGAGGTAATATTACTAATTTCAAGTGATGATAAATTAGAAAGTAAGTTTTTTTGCATCATCATTTGATAAATTATAATCAGATATCATGAGTTGAATATTAGTTCTTAGTCAGAATCATATTAAGAATATTACTCTTCCATGCAAAAAAAGAAAGAAAAAGAAAAAGAAGGTGCTCTTCTGATATATTACTCAAAAAGGAATTAGTTTTATATGTTTAGTGCCCCCCACAATAATAATTATGTTAGACAAAACTTCTTCTCCTGAATATTTTATGCCTGTTCTATGTGAACCTAGTTGCATTTCATCTGATATTGATATCGGATGTTATTTGAAGATAATAGCTTCATCATCAACAGTTCTTCTCAACCAAAATTAGCATCTCGGTCGATGTTTAATTGTAATTTCAATGATCACGTAAATAATTTGGTTGACGTTTTCGCGTTTTTTTAAATGCTTTTTGATTGAATATTTCTCAGACCAGATCTTGGGGTGATCTGCATTCGTGCACGAAAAAATTTGATAATTTGAGTTTATGTTTCTTCTAGTCTATACTTAGCTCTTAGGTATAAGGTTTTACTCCTTTTTTTTAGTATGATTGCATTTTATACGCATTTGTGTTTTGCTGGGACCTCTCTTCAAAAAGGGGCGAGGACAATAATTGGTCTTACTGGAATTGCATAGAGTAATTTTTTTGATAGAATGTTAAAATCAATAGTAAGTGAAGTTTTGCGTTTTAAACAACGTGAGGAAACAATATCTAAATTGTAGCGTTATAGTCGACAAACATCTACCACATATTTTGACACCTTCAAAGAAATGAATGGCTATACAGACTAGGTATCTGTCGTCTGGGTATCTAAGCGTTACGACGAGGAGGTAGAGTGGCTATTTGAGCTCAATCCCCTCAAATTTTGATGAATAATATTTAGAGTAATTAGAGACAAAGTTGTGTCATCAAGGCACCTTGTTTCTAAAAGAATAGTGAAATTCAATTTTTTAAAAATGAAATTCTTTGCATTTGGTGTTCTACAGATAATTGTTGGTGCCACATTTTTGAAAAAAGGCTACCAGACCAGCATTGCTTTACTGATCATAGAGCTGTACATGTCAATATAAATGTCTTAATTTTGTTGTGAGAGATGGGATATATATTGAGTGCACTCATAGTGGAGAAAATAAGGAAAACCCGATTAAGATGGTTTGGACATGAGCAACAAAAACTGGTAACTGTGCTTATTAGGAGGAGCAACAATATTGTAGAAGAATGGACTAGAGCTAGGTGTTAGCAAACATGGATGTAGACAATTAATCATGTTTTTATTATATAATTTAATCGAGAAGATGAAACTTAAGGGTGGGTGGCTATTAACTCATATCTAAGATAATTTCATCATCATCTAAGCCGTTTCCCATTGAAATGCGGCCGACTATGAAACAGAGCTTCAATAAAGATTTGACATGGTTTTACGATTGACCGATGTCAGTCTTTTCCAAACAGGTGCTGAATTCCTGGTTCAGAGAACCTATAACAAGGAAAGGGCTTGTCATAATCTAAAATAACCAATTGGCATATTTCAAATTCTCATAGACTATGAAAAGATCTAAAAGAAGAGGAAAAGATTTATGGAATTATATTCAACTCGAAGGCTTAAATATAGCCAAGAGTGACATGGATCATATTCCAAAATATCGAAGATAATTCAAGGTAGCTATATTGATGCAAGCTATGCTTTCGAGTACCCAACACCTTAACATTTAAACCCAATTAAGTAACAATTAGAAGAAGTACAAGCAAAAACACCAAGCTGTGTCTAGACATAACCGAGAGTTTTTCTACTGCAATAATATCATCTTCCGAAGAGATCAGAAATTATGTGGAATATGTTCGAAGACATAAAGAAATTCTGGCATCTGCTGTCGTATTTTTTATAATATATCATAGAACTTCTTAGCATACGATGCTATCTAATAATATATATCGGGGTTTTTTTTGGGTCACTAATAATAAGTTTACATGAAGGCTGGAGAAGTGCATAGGACCAATAGCCAAATTCCTGGCTACTATGATGGTAGATACTGGACTCTGTGGAAGCTACCGATGTTTGGGTGCACCGACTCCTCACAAGTCCTGAACGAGATCGAGGAGTGCAAGAAGGCATACCCAAATGCTTATATCAGGCTTCTCTCCTTCGACAACAAGCACCAGTGCCAATGCATGTCGTTTGTCATTCAGAAGCCCACAGAAGCCTGAGAGTACTTAATTCTCTTAGTTTTCTTTTCTCGTATTGAGCAAGAGAATAAAAATATGAGATAAGACTGTAATGTTAAACTTATTCGGTTTTGCTTACCTTCTCTTTTAGAGACCTCTGCTGAATGAAGAATCTTGTTCGGCGACTTATTGAGGTTTCTACATTTAGTCATAAGGAGTGTCGAGCTTCATGGGTTTATCTATAACATGCGAAATATCTTAAAATCTAGAAATAAAACTCATGGGTTATATCAGGTCAAGTATGTAAAACTTGATAAAATGAAATATTATGATTTTATTTCTGATTTTAGTGGGTTATCATGCTAAATATTAAAACCCGAAAAATAAAATATTCTGAAAATTTCCTGATATTAATGAGCCGTATTTTGTGAGATATATTTTCGAAATTAATGGGCTGCAAACTATTGAAAAACTCGAGAACACGATAAGGTTGTGAAATTTCACTGATTTTTCTGTGTAATGAGGCTTGAAATATCGATGATTTAAGAAAAATTTATAATTCTTCATAGTTTTATTAGATATAGAACGTGAAATATCATAAAACCAAGAAATATATTATGAAATTTTATCGATTTTTCGTGTGGTATATATAACACAAAACATATTGATGGTATGAGGAGAATTGCAAATTTACAGGTTTTCGCTAGTTTCATACCATGTAAAATATCAGAATCAGGAAAATAGAAAATATGACATTAAAACGACTTTTGTGGGTGCATGCAAAATATCTAAAACTCAAGAACATAAAATATTTTTGAATTTTTTCCGATTTAAACCTATAGAATGCGAATTTAAAATAATAAGAAATAAGATAATATGAATTTTCCCCCGATTTTAATGAGCTCATAAAAACTATTGAAAAAATATGAAATTTCACCGATTTTCAGGTAGTATAGTGCAAGAAATATTGATAGTTTAAGTAAAACTGAAAATTTGGACTTCTTCACCAGTTTAATGAGATAGAGGAAACAAAATATCATAAAACCGAAAAAATGAAAAATCATGAAATTTTACTGATTTTGCCTTACACCGTATGAAATATTGATTGATTAAGGAAAACTGAGAATTTGCAAATCTTTACTGATTTCATAGGTTTCATGAGGTATAATATAATGATTTTTCTTATTTGAACGGGTTATAATATGTGAAATATGTACAAATCATGAAAATAGAACATTATGAAATTTTTCTGAATTTAATGTGCCGGATACGGAATATCGAAAACCCGAAAAAACGTTTATTATGAAGTTCTGATTTTAATGGGATGTGAAATATTGGAAAACTCGAAAAATAAAACATTATGAAATTTCACTGATTTTCCGTAATTGCTATGACACTTAAAATATGTATGGTTGTAATTGCTATGACACTTAAAATATCTATGGTTTAAAAGAACTGATAATTTGCAATTCTTCGCTAGTCCAATAATAAGTTACAATATGCATAATATTAGAAAATTGTAAAAATTGGATATTAAGAAATTTCACTTATTTTCATATGCTATGCACATGAAATATCAAGGGTTTATGGGGAAAAAATTCGAAAATTTACAATTCTTTATCATTTTCATGTGTAGTAGCATGTGAAATATCAGAAATCGAGAAGATATACCAGTTTTCATGGGCTGT
The DNA here is from genome assembly GCA_030015575.1 of Agapanthus africanus. Taxonomy (NCBI): domain Eukaryota; kingdom Viridiplantae; phylum Streptophyta; class Magnoliopsida; order Asparagales; family Amaryllidaceae; genus Agapanthus; species Agapanthus africanus. The sequence continues at coordinate 402,945,282 of CM057351.1, forward strand.
ATGATATTCGAAGTGTCTTAACCTCGGGAGAGTAAAATAATATGAAAATTATCAGATTCAACGGGCAAAAACATGCAAAATACCTGAAACTCAAGAAAATAATATTTAGTGGACTTTTTCCAATTTTAATGACTTATAGCCCTGCGAAATATTCAAAAATCATGAAATTTCACTGATTTTGTATAATACATAACGTATGAAATATGGATGGCTTAAGAAACTAGTTCCATAAGTCATAGCATAGATATATTAGAAATTCTAGAAAACAAAAAATTATGAAATTTCATTGATTTTTGTTTGTTACACTATATTATATTAAAATATTGATGGATAAGGAAGAAATTTTCCAAATCTTTACAGGTTTCATGGTTATAGCAAGTAAAATATCACAAAATTGAGAAACTGTGATATTTTATAGATTTTCATAGGACATAGCATCCAAAACATATAAAACTTAAGAACATAATACATTGTGAAATCTTTAGGATTTTAATAAGGCATGGCATGCAAATCTCAAGAAAACATATAAAACTTAAGAACATAATACATTGTGAAATCTTTAGGATTTTAATAAGGCATGGCATGCAAATCTCAAGAAAAACTCGAGAAAAACAAAGTTTGTTAGATTTCACCGATTTTCCTGTAGTATAAAAAAGACAGCTCACTATTTTCATGGCGAAAATATTAAAAACTTGAGAAAACAAACAATTATAAAAACTGCGAGGTTTTGTCGGTATCTAAATGTCAGAACCTGCGGCGGCTTAACGAGTGGTTTTCCGATTACAATTGGTTTACATCAAGGATCTGCGTTAAGTCAATTCCTGTTTACCATCGTGATGGATGAACTTACTAGAACTATCCAAGATGAGATACCTTGGTGTATGCTATTCGCTGATAATATTGTTCTAGTAAATGAGACGAAAGCAGGGGTTAATGCCAAATTGGAATTATGGAGGCAAACATTGGAATCTCGGGGATTCAGATTGAGCAGGTCCAAGGCAGCATATATGCATTGCAAATTTAGTAACCAGAGAAGTCAAAACCATATTGGTATAACATTGGAAGGGCAAGAGATATCACCGAGCGACCAGTTTAAATATCTAGGTTCCATCATCCAAAAGAATGGGGAGATCGATAGTGATGTTAACCAAAAGATCCAAGCTGGTTGGTTGAAATGGAGGAGTGCAACAGAGATTTTGTGTGATCGTAACTTTCCGTTAAAATTGAAAGGGAAGTTTTATCGGAGCGCTATTCGGCCTGCCTTATTATATGGTACAGAATGCTGGGCTCCTAAGAAGCACCATACACAAAAGATGCACGTAGCGGAGATGCGCATACTTCGTTGGATGTGCGGTAACACTGGAAAAGATAAGGTGCGAAATGAGGATATTCGCGCAAAAGTTGGTGTAGCACCTATGGAGGAGAAGATGCGGGAAAACCGGTTAAGATGGTTTGGTCATGCGCGACGCAGACCTATGGAAGCACCGGTTCGACGAATAGATATTCTAGATATGGGCAATGGCAAAAAGGCAAAAGGAAAACCAAAGAAAACATGGATGGAGTTGATACGAAACGATATGGTTGCCAAAGGACTCGATGAAAGTATATTGTTCGATAGGAGTGAGTGGAGGCGGAGGATTCATGTGCTGGACCCGGCGTGATTCTCATATTGGTTCATATAGCCTACCCCATATGCTAAGGATAAAAGGCTCAGTTGTTGTTTTGTTTTGTCGACATCCATACGAACATGTGATATAGCACATAAACCATCAGTGGTACTACAAGAACAATGCTTTGGATATCATGCTTGTTGGATTAAACTATGTATTTTCTGTTGGCAGGGCCAGGATATTATATAACGACAGAATATTATATTATGGTCAGCGAAACATTATCGGTTTCGTTCACAATTATTTGTTCTTTTAAACTTTTGCACGGCAAGATATGATTTAAAACCTATTGGAAAGAGAAATTAAAATATTATCATCCTATTAAATTTTCCTAAATTACCCTCATGTTATATAAATGCCATCTTCTCATCTTTTTAAATTCATCAAGATTAGTTTAGATATTTTACAAAAACAAATAATGAATATGGTGAGAGATTCTATACAATACATCTCTATTTCATCTTTATATCATAAAAATATTAGTAATTTAAGAATAAAAAAACTTCCTGCTGCACAAGTAATCGTGAACAGAGAGTATTTACTTACTTGCTCTACAATTTTGTTGGTGGAGCTATCCAAATTGCTAGTAGGGAGTAGCAACAAAAGAAATAATATCACGAGTCATTGATATATTTTTAATTTCTGCGGTGGCATAACATTATTTCTCAAAATTTTAAAATTCAGGTAACTTGCAAAATAGAAAAGAAATCTGGTCTTGCTATGCAATTTGCATCTAAATCCTAACAATTCGAACGAATTGAGGGTTTAGGTTTACATTTTGACCCCTGTATATCTTAATATTTGCGCAACGAGTCTACAAACTGTATGATTTAACCCTTATTTAGCTTAATATTTACACAAACCGTCTAAAACGTGTGCGCTTCAATTATAAACACGCTCTCGCGCTTCATCAACAAACAGCAAGGATCGAATTGCAAGCGGGAAGAGAGCAGAGGAGGCGAAAAGAACGCCGCTCAAATATCCAAAACCCTAGAAATGGTAAAAAGTTTCCCCCTTTCTTATAAATTTCTCTCTTTTTTGATGTTTCTATGTGGAATCTGCTAGGCTTTCTTTCTTTGCTGTCGTTGCTTGCTTGCTTCGAATCATCGGGTGCATTATGGCGAGACTTAAGAGATGAGAATTTGGTAATTTATCGTCGATTCTTAGTTCAAAACTTGTTAATTTATCTGTATAGGTAACCCTAGCTCCCACTTTGATCATATTCTATTAACCCTTCAAAACCCTAGTTATCGCAAAAATTACATATTTTTTTTAATCTACATTTGTATTTGTGTAAGTAAGAATGTTGTCGTTGTCTCGTACAAAGTGATAATTTTTATTTTTGAGACAAAGGGAAAAGATATCGGCAGCAACATCCAAAGGTTTGCCTGAATGCTTTGAAATTGACTCATTTTGGGAAGAAGAAGCTAGCATTTGGGAATTATGGCAGTGGCGATGTAAGTTGAGTTGAGATATGAAAATGGATAGGGGTGGCACAGTAAATAAGATGCTGCAAGGGGGCAAAGGTACTGCGTATTTTATGTTTGTGTAGGTAGGATTGAGATCCTCAGCCGTTGCTTACAAAAATTTATCATGTCAACTAATTATTTTTTATCCAAGCCCATTAATTGTACTACATTGCTTAAGTTTGAGTTTGACTCTTAATAAATGCCTAGACATAGTCCATATCTGGCTACAAATGGGACGGGATAGTTGGATTTAGGTCAAGCTTCGGCTAATTGCCAGCCAAATTACCAAGAAAGAGATTCATGTTGCGAGCCAGTAGTAAAAGTTTGTTAAATTTTCTACAGAGCCCTTTCCATTTGGTTGTGTGCGCTATAGGTAGCTCCAGTCTGATGAGGAAACACCGAGATGAAGATGAAGCATGATTTCCAGGCAATTAAATTGTCTACAAAGGAGCTGTTAGCGGTTTCCTTTTAAGCACAACCCCATGTTAGGTTTTCTTACTTTGATTCCTGCTTCAAAAGGCTACGAATTGCATATGAAACCAGGGAAGACATGAAACCTTTGTAACTTAGGAATTCAAAGGCAATGGCCTGGTTTCTCCAAGAGAAAAACTCATGTTTCATTTAATGTGTTTGGTTCCATGTTTTGTTATCCGGCAATTAAGAACAATATAGATGTTATGAAAGTGACTTGTATTCAACAACAGAGAGCGGTCAGACGTTTGAGCCATAGTATTTCAGACGTCTGAAGAAGAAGAATTCAGAAATTCAGAGCGTAGAGAGACGTGTGAGTATTTGTGTTTCAGATGTCTGTCGAAGAGTTTTCTGGCAGTTTTGGAAAGTTTGTTACAGAATTTATTTGAAGATTTGTTTAGAAATTATTTTGGAGATTTGATGAGATCTTATTGGGTAAGTTAAGGTATTTTAGTAGGAATAGATTTAAGGGATTTCAGGCCTGTAAATATAGATTGATTAGGGTATTTAGATAAAGAAGAAAAAGAAGAGTTGAAGAGTAATTTTTGTTGGAAGAGAGATCTTGTAATTCGCATTGAAGTTAAATAAAGAAGAGAAGTTGGAAATATTTCTTGCGTTTGATTGTGCCTTTTAATTTATTCTTTTGTCTCAAAGATCTCGTGTTTGTTTTCTGAATTGTTTGGGACCTAAAAATCCTAACAATTGGTATCGGAGATTTGGTTAAGAGAAAAACGACGAAAATGGAGACAACTCAAATCGCAACAAAGACGCGGTGTTTGAATAGCACAAATTGATCGATATGAAAGTCGGGGATGGAGTACATGTTGTATCTCAAAAATTTAGATGCGAATTTTTATGGGATCAACGCTAAGCTAGAGAAGATGTCTGATGAAGATTGGGTAAGGATGGATTGGAAGACAACGAGTTTTATTCGTGGATGTATAGAAGATTCGGTGTTCTACCATGTATCATCAGAGAGCACTGCAGAAACTTTATGGAAGAAGTTGACAGATCTCTACGTGAGAAAGACGGATACGAATAAGACTTTTCTAATGAGAGAATTGATGAATTTGAAGTTCCAGAAAGATTTCTCAATAGCGGAGCACTTGAACGAAGTTCAGAATATTGTGAATCTATTTGCAGCCATGAAGATTTCGATTGAAGACGAGATGCAAGTACTTATAGTATCGAGTTCCTTTTTGAGCAGTTGGAAACCTCTGGTAAATTTTTAAGCAATCCGTCTCCTGACGCAGTTATTGATATGAGCGCAGTAACAATCTGTCTCCTAAATGAAGAATTAAAAAGAAAATCATCAAGCAGATCATCCGATTCATCTGCACTTGTTGCAAGAGAGGGTCCGAAATGGAGGAAGGAACAAAGCAATGATAGAAGAAATCAGAGATCATGGCCTGCAAGAGCTATGTCGAAAATAAGATGTCATCACTGCAACGAGATGGGTCATTTTATGTCCGACTGCTCCAAGTTGAAGGAGAACTTAGATGATCTAAAGAGACGTAAAGAGGAAGAATAAGCAAATGTGGCCTACGATGCCGAACCAAGGTGCGATTCGTTTATGACTAATGATGAAAAAGTCAAAAAGGAAGATATGTGGTATATAGATTCGGGAGTATCCTTTCACGTATGTTCAAATAAGGAGTGGTTCGATGAGATCGAGGAGAAAAAGAAGACGGTGACGTTAGTGGATAATTTTGAAATAAAAGTAGAAGGCGTGGGTACCGTGAAGATGGAGATGTACGTTGGAAAGTAGAGCGTTCTTGGAGATGTCAGGTACGCCTCAAAACTAAGAAGGAATCTAATTTCGTTTGGGAGATTGGATACAAAAGGTTATACAATTATTACTCAAGGTGGAGTCATGAAGGTATGTTTGAAAAATTGTGTCGTGATGAAAGGAGTCAGAAACTCAAGCGATATATATCAAGTTGTGAGGAAGGTTGTGTATGGAAGAACAAATTTGGAACAAGATGGAGGAAACTTGAGCCAAGGTGAAGCTCTGTGCAAAGCTCAGAAGATGTTATGGGTAGAAGTTGTGAAGACAAGATAGAAGACGGCTTGTTGAATACAAGTTAAGGCGGAGATTGTTATGAAAGTGATTTGTATTCAACAGCAGAGAGTGGTCATACGTCTGAGCCATAATGCTTCAGACGTTTGAAGATAAAGAATTCGGAATCCAGAGTATAAGCAGACGTCTGAGCATTTGTGCTTCAGACATCTGTCGACGAGTTTTCTGACGGTTTTGAAAAGTTTGTTAAAGAATTTATTTGGAAGTTATTTGAAGATTTGTTTAGAGATTATTTTGGAGATTTGATTAGATCTTAATTGGTAAGTTAAGGTACTCTAGTAGGAATATGTTTAAGGGTTTCTAGGCCTATAAATATAGATTGATTATGATATTTTGATATAGAAGAGGAAGAAGAGTTAAAGAGAAGTTTTTGTAGGAAGAGAGATTTTGTAATTTGTATTGAAATTTAATAAAAAAGAGAAGTTGAAGTATTTCTTGCGTTTGATTGTGCCTTTTAATTTATTTTTTCTTCTCAAAGATCCTGTATTTATTTTCTGAATTGTTTGGGATCTAAAAATCCCAACATATAGATGTGGTCCTAGACACATCGGAATGGAAGAATTGAAGAAATGGACTTATATTGCCAACCCCGGTAATTTAAGATAAAGGCTTCTCCTTCTTGCTGCTGCTGCTGCTGTTTGGTTCCAAGTTTCTTACACCAATCAAAGATAAGAGTCTACACAACAACAACAACAACAACTGAGTTTTTAAAGAAAAGAGTCTACAATAACAGAAAATTAAATTCCCTTAAGAATCATTTAAGAGAACACGAAATATGCTAGATATCATAGCTACAAGGATGTGAGAATTAATAGTGGTAGTATGGAAAGCTTCCCATAATAGCTAGTTGTGCATCTTTGATGGCCTACTTAGTATATCATTCTCTTATGTTATGAAAAGATGTGGAATATTTCATAGCTGTATTAATCTTTTCCTGTATGTTGATCCTTAATCATAGCGTCTTATGTTATGAGGACTCAAGTTTTGAGGGCAGAAATATATTTTCTTTTATTCTGAAGTTTCTTGTTAATAAAGATGACGGCATTATCGATGTTTCAAGGTCCAGGATAAGTGAAGCAGGGAAAATAATGGGCGAAATTATAATTCAGGGAGAGATTTAGTAAAGGTAGTTAAGGGGAATTACAATGAATAAACACAGACATGACGTCACATTGGGGGTCCTTGCAGGTTTCCTCTAGAGGCCTCCTCTAGAGGCCTTCGGTCTAGAGGCCTTCGGTCCTTGCAGGTTTATTTTTCTCCTACATTTAAAAAAAAGTTTTTATAGATCTATTTAATTCTGCTAACTTGCTTGGAAGGCTTCTTATGATTAATGTTGGTTGAATCCATATGTTTTAACATTCATCGTATTTATTAGATTAGATGGAGTTTGCATTATCCATGTCCTTTCTCTATCTCTTTCATAATTCATGTTTTAAGTTTCTATTCTTGTTGCTCCTGTCAGTCTGTTAACCCTCTTCAAACAGGGGGAATCAAAGCGAAATATGTGTTGCTCTCATATTATGTAGGTTGCGTGCATATATATATATATATATATATATATATATATATATATATATATATATTTCCTGTCATAATGTGTGTGAACTCTCTTTATTTCTTATCATAATGTTTTTTTGGGAATATCTGTAGATTTTGATTTGGTACATAAATGTAAGACACCAATTATTTAGAGAATGCGAGTATGATATGTAACTTTGTTGTCTGTGTCAAATTGAGAATGGGTGGGTAATTTACAACTGTTGGAAAAAACAGGCCCATGAGAAAATATAGAATTAAACAGGCTATATTATTATGTGAACATTAGGCTCTTGATAAAGTATGTTGAACTGGTTAAAGCCCAACTAGTAGCCCAAACACAAGCCCATATGTAGTAAGGGATCGATTATCTAAATCAATAAATAAAATCAAAATCGAATAAGAATGACTAGAGTAAACTAGATGTTTTTCCTGTGCTTTGTGGAGTAAATTGTATTCAATACCTCTAATTACGTTATTGACAAGTCATTGAATTTAATTATTACTCTCATGTATATTCTTTTTCTAAGTTTTCGGTAATTCGAGATTTTTCTCGTTGCACGTTACTTGAGATTTTCTTGTGAGAAACATCCTTACTTCTAATATTTCTCTTGTTTTCCATGCCAATTCCAGATGGAAAAAACTTTTTCTTTCTCCCTTTGGAAACGATTCATGAAGTGAACCGGCGATTTCTTGTTTTGCAGAGAAAAGTTTGACTGTAAAGTTGTGCTCCTTTGGTAATTGCATCAGAACTTGATCAAATGGTAAGCCCACTGGTTTATTAATGATCTTTGCACAAATTAAGTCTCAACATGCTTCTAACACTTTGATTATCATTATTATGATTGTATATATTCAAGAGATCATTTGAGAGACAGTCAAAGAATCTTTCTCCATGATTCACTCCATTGATGATCACTTGAAAGAGGAGCAGACCCTAATGAATGGTTAATAGGAATATAATAAAGGATTTGGTTATCAAGTGATTGACAGTGAAAGGACTCAAGGTCACTAGTATTTTGGATAATATATGAAGATAAAGGATTAGTTACCATGGTGGTGGCAGACATAGGCAGTACACGAAACTAATTAAAAAGATGGAGCCTTACCCCAAACCAAGGAGAAGGTCCCCCACATTGGCTCTTTTTAGATTTTTTACAGCCTTGCATTTGACTAATACATAGCTCCCTTCCACTTGCCATTTTGATGGAAAAAGGAAATACTTACTTTTTAGCTTAAATTTGTAATCACTAACTCTTGATAAACTAAACCTAGTGTCCCTCAAGCCAATTTATTCAAGGTGATATATGCATGTGTCCATACCACTCTCTTTTTAAAAATTTGCGAATACTCATTACGAACATTTTCATGCTTCAAATTTTAACTATTCATTTATGATTATATTTCACTGAATAAAATTGCCTCTTTATATTCTACAAAATAGTTTATTTTTCTCACTTTTATGTAAAACATATATATTCTAAGGTTTAATTTTGTTACATAATTTAGTATTTGGTGATCTCTATACATAACCTTTTATATATAAGAGTAAGCAAACAGGGAGTATACTTTAGCATGTAAGATACGTTTGAGTATAGTGATATAAAAGTGTTCAAGATTATACAAAAGTGTCCAATATTAAAACTATATAACAAAATTGAAAATATATCCAATAAGTACCCAACATACGCTTAAAAAACATCCAAAATTTAACAATGTCTGAAAGGCAAAGAAGAACATATACAGTACAGAGTTAAAACTTAAAACTTTTTGTGCTGTATAGGACCTCTAGTTGTTTTCAACTTTTCCTTAGTTTGTACTAAGTTCCAATTAAAATACCTAGTTTTTTCCTATCCTATAGATTTCTAATATGCAAAGATGTGTTTATCAAATACCCATTGATAGATGCAAGTTGCACTTCTCTTGACAAGTATCAATTGTGCAAATGATTAGAAGCTTAGAGCTCCTAGCTTCAAGGAAGTAAAATCATGAGCAAAGTCACTTTCATAAGATATCCAGATAAGAATTCACAAAAAAGAAAAGAAAAAGATATAAATACAAGCGGTTTTTAGTCGGAAAGGAATCGAAATGCCAACTGAGTCAAATTTTTGTCACGTTGTTGTCACTAAACTCTTTTCCATCGGAATGGACCAGACTATGAAACAAGACTCTGTCATCTAAAATAATCTTGTAATCATGTCAATATAATCATAATTAATGTCAAATTTTCGATCGAGCAAACTATGAACAAGAACATAATTTTAATGATTGTCCAACAATTTTAAATTTTTATCAAAAATAGTAAATGATAGATTTTGTTTTGTGTGTGTATTTTGAGTAAGCGAGAGCTCAAAAGCCCCCTGTGTTTCATTAACGAAATTTTAACGAAACAATAAAAAAGAAAAATCCAAAAAAGTATAGAGCTAAGCCAGAGTGCAGATCGGGGAACAAACCCCATACAAAACAAAGCCAGAAATAGGGGACACATCCCATGTCAAAAGAAAACATCAACAAAATATCAGAGCCAGGACATGTAGACCCAAAAGGCTGAGGTAAACGAAAGAGCATGTCCTAGTTCGGCAATGGCGTCTACGTCTCTGGAATCACCATCTATCCACCATCCATCTGCCCCACTGTATCTCTCGTCCTGTGTCCAACATCTCCCAAGTTTAGCAATTTGGCTCTCTTTCGGCTCCTATCCACTGCAGTCCTTGCCCATAATATAATGAGTATATCAATGTTGTATATCAAATTGGCTATTGTTTTAACTTTTGCATTGAAAATTCTATTATTCCGTTCAGTCCAAGCAATCCAGCATATAGCGCTTACTATGATGTTCTAAGTCGGGAGATACTCTCTCCTAAAATATCTGAGCCTCCAAGGCCTCCACATTCTTGAACGGATGAAGGCATCACACCTTCAGTAGATCGGTGTAGAAATTTGTTCCAAAGCTGTGAGGTCACCTCACAGCCTCACATCTGAGAAGTAGGTGTTCGGTCTGTTGAAAATTGATGCAAATTAAAGTCTATAGTTAGGTGCCACCTTTTGACATCCATGACATTGTTAGGTGATGACAATGATAGGTGGTGACTTTGTTGGGTGCTATTTTTGACATCCATGACATTGTTAGGTGATGACAATGATAGGTGGTGACTTTGTTGGGTGCTACTTTTGACATCCATGACATTGTTAGGTGATGACAATGAAAGGTGGTGACTTTGTTGGGTGCTACTTTTGACATCCATGACATTGTTAGGTGATGACAATGAAAGGTGGTGACTTTGTTGGATAGTGACATTGTCCTAGGTGCTATAAAAGCACATCTTATGAGTGAGGCATTTTGTATCAATCACAAGTATTATCACAAGAGGCAAAGGCTAAGAGAGATTTGTATAGAGAGATTTGAGAGAAATCTCCTAGGGTTGTTCTTGTGTGTAAATTTGATTCAACTATAGTAGACGTTTGCAGATTCCGCTCTGCCGGGGACTAGCCATACGGTGGGTGAACCTCGTTAACAAATCTATCTTGTTTGTGATTGATTGTTTTCTTATTCCTGCACTTTAATTTATATTATCTTTCGTCGTTTAATTGCGTGATTGTATTTTTGCGGGATTTGGGTTTTGTCGCGAGCACTGTTCCGTGGAACGACTCTCCCTCCCAACAACTGGTATCAGAGCAAGGTTAAGAGAACCTAGGGTTCTTCAATTCTATAATCTAGGTAACGGTGGGTAACGACGCTTGTGTCCTCTTCCCCACTTTCTTAGATTGTAGTTTTGAAGGCGTTGGTTCAGATCTAGGAGGAAGTCGGGTTTGCTGCGATACAGACGAAAGATGGCAGATGATAAGATAAGAATCGAGAAATTCAATGGTCACAATTTTGGTTGGTGGCGCATGCAGTTAGAAGACTGTCTATACCAAAAGGATCTATATCTTCCGTTGTTAGGAGAAAAGCCCGAGAAGATAACCGATGAGGAGTGGAACCTTTTGGATAGGAAAGCCTTGGCGACGATCAGACTGTCGTTGACTCCGCAGGTGGCCTTTAATATCTCGAAGGAGAAAACAACTAAAGCGCTAATGACGACGTTAGCGAAGTTGTATGAGAAGCCATCGACATCAAATAAAATATTTTTGATGAAGAAGCTTTTCAACATGAAGATGGTAGAGAATGGTTCGATGATAGAGCACCTGAACGAATTCAACAGCGTGACAAGCCAACTTGAATCCGTTTCAATCATCTTTGAAGACGAGATTCGAGCCCTACTGTTCCTATGTTCGTTGCCAGAGAGTTGGGAGAACCTAGTGATGGCGGTTAGCAACTCTATCTCGGGGATTCTCACGTTTAATGATGCGGTAAGCTGCATATTAAACGATGAGATGCGAAGAAAGTCCGTGAGTGGGAGTTCTGGAACTTCTGCACTTTCGGTGGAGAATCGTGGCAGAACAATGGAAAGGGGAAAGTGGAAAAAGGGCAAGTCTAAAAGCCGAGGTAAATCTCAAGGAAAAATCCAAGGCGCCTGTTGGAATTGCGGAAAGAAGGGCCATAGAAGAAGTGAATGCAGGCTTCCGAAGAAAGGCTCAGATGAGAAGACGGATGAAAAGGAAGCGAATGTAGTGTCTATACATGAACAAGCGGAACAAGGTCTTTGTCTATCGGCGAGCGAGAACACAAAGGCGGATACTTGGTTCCTAGATTCAGGGGCTTCTTTTCATTGCACTTCAGGCAGACATCACTTTAGCGAGTATGTTCAGGGCGATCTTGGACATGTGACGATGGGAAACGGTCAATCGTGTAAGATCATTGGAAAGGGGACGATCATCTTGCAACCGTCAGGAGGTGGTCAAATCAAATTGAAGAATGCTCGTCATATTCCGGATTTGAAGAAAAGCTTGATTTCCACAAGTCAGCTAGACAATGAAGGGTTTACTACAACGTTTGGGAATTCTCAATGGAAGATTTCCAAAGGGTCGTTGGTGGTCGCAAGGGACAAGCTGAGCGGTTCGTTGTACTCATTCAATGGGAGCAGCGAAGGCTCGGCTGCATTGACGGCCAGTTCGGAGAAAGATTCGGAGACTTCGTTGTGGCATAAAAGATTGGGGCACCTCAGCGAGAAGAACATGAAAATTCTTCAAGCTAAGGGGGTTCTTTCGGGGCTGAAAAAGGTGGAGTTGGGGTTTTGCGAGAGCTGCGTTTGTGGGAAGCAAAGCGCGCTCAGATTTCAAATTGGAGGCGTAGCGAAAAAGACCAAGAAACTGGAGATGGTGCATACGGACGTGTGGGGTCCGGCCTCGGTGGAGTCTTATGGAGGAAATCGGTACTTCGTGACGTTCATCGATGATACAAGTCGAAAGACATGGGTATACGCGATGAAGAAAAAGTCCGATGTGTTTGGCATCTTCAAACACTGGATTGCGCAGGTGGAGAACCAAACGGGGATGAAGGTTAAACACCTAAAGTCCGATAATGGCGGGGAATACTGCACCCAAGAGTTCGAGGAGTTTTGCTCGCAAAAGGGTATGGTTGAAAACGGTACCTGGGACGCCACAGCAAAATGGTGTCGCTGAAAGGATGAGCAGAACGATCCTAGAGCGAGTGCGAAGCATGACCTTGGATGCAAATCTGCTAAAATTCTTATGGGCAGCAGCGGTTGATGCTGCTGTGTATCTGATCAACAGAAACCCGGCAAGTGCGCTTGATGGAGGCATTCCAGAAGAAATTTGGTCGGGTAAACCGGTCAACTATTCGCACCTTAAAGTATTTGGCTGTATCGCGTATTCTTTGATTGATAAGGCAGAAAGGAGTAAGCTTGACTCCAAATCTAAGAAGTGTGCTTTCATCGGGTATGGTGAAGACGAGTTCGGATATCGGCTGTGGGATTACACAAGTAAGAAAGTAATACGAAGCCGGAACGTTGTCTTTGATGAGCAGCACTTATATAGAGAAGAAAAGCAAGCCAAAAATAGTGTTGTATCTGAGTTCGTGGAATTAGACGGAACTCAAGAGAACAATCAAGTGTCCACAAGTGGGGATCAAAACATGGAGGAAGCTGCAGTGCAGGATCAGACTCAAGAACATGATGGTGACCATGTTCAGCAACCAGATGTGCCAGTTCTGAGGAGATCTACGAGAGAAAGGAGGCTACCTGAAAGACTTGTGACCGACTTTATTTTGTACACGGATTCGGGAGAGCCTGAATCCCTTGAAGAGGCGACGCAAGACGGTGCTAGTAAGCAGTGGGAGCGAGCTATGGACGAGGAGATGGATTCTTTGAAGAAGAACCGTACGTGGGACCTAGTGAAGCTACCCAAGGGTCGAAAAGTGTTGCTGAATAGATGGGTGTACAGGATAAAAGATGAGGCCGATGGTGTGAAGCGGTACAAGGCTCGCTTGGTAGTCAAGGGATATGCACAAAAGTAAGGAATTGACTATCAAGAGATATTTTCCCCCGTGGTGAAAATGACATCAATTCGAGTGATCCTTAGTATTGTGGCGGTGGAGGATCTGCACTTGGAGCAGTTTGATGTGAAGACCGCGTTCCTTCATGGAGATTTGGTGGAAGAGATCTATATGATACAGCCACCGGGATACGAGGTGAAGGGAAAAGAAACTATGGTGTGTACACTGCGAAAGAGTTTGTACGGCCTTAAGCAAGCTCCAAGACAGTGGTATCTCAAATTCGATCAGTTCATGCTAGAGACGGGATTTGTGCGTGGTGAGTCAGATCACTGTGTCTATATTCAGACTTTTGAGGATGGAGACTATATCATTCTATCACTCTATGTAGATGATATGTTGGTAGCGGGTCCGAACTTTGAGAATATTCAAAGTCTGAAGAAGATGATGGCTGAAAAGTTTTCCATGAAAGATTTGGGAGCAGCCAAACAAATTTTGGGCATGAAGATCGTTCGAGATAGGAAGTAGCGGAAGCTGTGGTTATCGCAAAGCGACTATATCGAGAAGGTTTTGAAGCGGTTCAACATGGACAAGTCAAAATCGGTGAGTACGCCTTTAGCAAAACATTTCAAACTCATGAAGGAGTTTTGCCCGACAACTAAAGAGCAGAAAGACGAGATGGCAAGAGTGCCTTATGCTTCTGCGGTGGGGAGTTTAATGTATGCAATGGTGAGTACGAGACCAGATATTGCACATGCAGTGGGAGTTGTGAGCCGGTATATGTAAAACCCGGGGAAGGAGCATTGGAATGCGGTGAAGTGGATTTTGAGGTATCTTAGGGGTACGTCTAGTCACTGCTTATGTTTCGGGGGCGACTCTCTAATGGTGCAAGGTTACGTTGATGCGGACTACTCGGGTGATCGAGTTAGTGGGAAGAGCACAACGGGATACGTATTTACAGTTGGGGGAACAGCGGTGAGTTGGATATCTCAACTGCAAAAAGTGGTAGCATTGTCAATTACGGAGGCTGAGTACGTGGCGATCACGGAAGCCAGCAAAGAGATGATATGGCTACAAGGGTTACTCGAAGAGTTGAGTAAGAAGCAAGACTTCAATACCTTGTGGAGCGACAGCCAAAGTGCAATACATTTGGCAAAGAATGCAGCATATCATTCTCGGACGAAGCATATCAAGGTACGGTACCACTTCATAAGCATGGCGTTAGAAGATGGTGAGTTGACACTGCAGAAGATCGCGGGAGAAAAGAATCCGGCGGATATGTTCACCAAAATAGTAGACAGAGATAAGCTGAATCTCTGTTGCAGATTGGTGAATCTCTCCATGAAAATTTAATGAGGAGAGAGCAGCAGCGGAATCGTGTGAAGTTTACTAGTGCTGAGAATCAAGCCAAAAAATTACTCCAAGTGGGACAATGTCGAGATTGTGATGAATTTGCATCAAGGTGGAGTTTGTTGAAAATTGATGCAAATTAAAGTCTATGGTTAGGTGCCGCCTTTTGACATCCATGATATTGTTAGGTGATGACAATGATAGGTGGTGACTTTGTTGGGTGCTACTTTTGACATCCATGACATTGTTAGGTGATGACAATGATAGGTGGTGACTTTGTTGGGTGCTACTTTTGACATCCATGACATTGTTAGGTGATGACAATGAAAGGTGGTGACTTTGTTGGATAGTGACATTGTCCTAGGTGCTATAAAAGCACATCTTATGAGTGAGGCATTTTGTATCAATCACAAGTATTATTACAAGAGGCAAAGGCTAAGAGAGATTTGTATAGAGAGATTTGAGAGAAATCTCCTAGGGTTGTTCTTGTGTGTAAACTTGATTCGACTATAGTAGACGTTTGCAGATTCCGCTCTGCCGGGGACTAGCCATACGGTGGGTGAACCTCGTTAACAAATCTATCTTGTTTGTGATTGATTGTTTTCTTATTCCTGCACTTTAATTTATATTATCTTTCGTCGTTTAATTGCGTGATTGTATTTTTACGTGATTTGGGTTTTGTCGCGAGCACTGTTCCGTGGAACGACTCTCCCTCCCAACACAGTCGTCTCATCATGCTTTCCGCAAAGCCCACATTTCATTAGGCCAATCCACTTACGTTTTAACAAATTATCTTTTGTGAGGATCGAATTCCTAAAGACCAACCAGTTAAATATTTTTATTTTATGTGGGATATGGGCTTTCCAAACCAGGTCTATGCAAGTATCCTCCATTCCTCCATAGTATAGGATCTTATACATGGATCGCATCGTGAATTTATATGTTGATGACCATCTCCAAATCGGTGTCATTGGTTTCGGCTATTGGTCTCCAATTGATTAGGTAATCAATCGATCTTTTTCTCGCTTGAAGCTCTTGTCACGATATTCTTCTGATGAAAGTTGGCTACCATTTCCCTCTTTTCCACTGACTATCAACTGATGCATTCCGTTTTTTTGCGAAGTTAAACAGTGAAGGGAACGCTCCTTGCAAGGAGATATCCCTACACCAATAGTCCTGCCAGAAATTAATGAAATGTTCGTTGCCTAGCGTGAAGGACGTCCCTTTGAAAAACATGTCTTTAATTACAGTGACACCCTTCCAAAAACCGAGACCGTGCTCAAGTTTTTGTCAGTCGAATTTACTGCTCCTGTGCGGTTTCTATAAGCCGCATTTACGGTGCTTACCCATCCCGTTTTCTTTCCTTCCGATAGCCGCCACCACCACTTTGCTTTGTTCATATCATTGATATCCTTTACCCAAGTCCTTCCTGCTTTGGGCTGTTGGCTATACTGTCCTCAAAGCAATTATTGTAATTGCGGGTAGACTATTATGATAATTGAGTGAGGACCTATACAGGGAGAATAGTCTTGTTCGAGATGATAGTATGTTATTTGGTTTGTCTTTATCATTAATATGTATACGTTTTACTTGTTATTACGTGTCGCTAATACATAATGATGAAGCCCGTAGGATTCTTGCTTGACTATCAGTATTATGGTGGCGATACGTGAGAGCTGGGTAGTCCATAAGCACATGACTAGCTCTTCATCATCCCTATCCTTCTTCACTGCTCTCTTGAGTTTTAAGTTATGAGAGAATGATAGTGGAAAAATTCTAAATCCCCACATTCCATTTCTAACAAGTTTGGAGTGTTGATTGCTTCACTAGGTGAAGCTGGAGCTTCGATCGGTTTCTCTCAGGTGGATCATTTTCGGAAAGGGCCGTCGCATTTCAAGCTTGTTCCCAACATCCTACGAGGAGCTTGGAGGGATTTTCCATGATTGGATGGATACGCGACAAAGCTTGTAGTTTCTACAAATCTTGCATGCTTAGCTTACTAGTTTGGTGTTTGGAATGATCGTTAGGGATTGGTTTCTAGTACACCTTTTTAAATTTTTATTTTTCGATTCCGTATTGGCAGCGGTTGTAGTGGTAAGAGCACTATGAACTTTCATAGTCGGCACGCCGTATTCTAATTCACTAGGTTATAAACTTTACGTTGTGTGTAATTTCCTTTCCAAAGGAAATATTTTCTTATTTTGTCGATTCGATGCACTACCTATCATGGTAGTCTATAGAAAGACATGTACTAGTTCAGTAGTACCGACATGATGGATTTTAGTAGTGTTAATCGTCCTCGTAATGAAAGGCATGCAGCCTTCCAACCTTCCAGCCTTTTCTGGAAACATTCAATCAGGGGAATCCAATCCTCTTAAGGGTCCCCGGCCGGATTGGCAGCCCCCGATATTTGATCGGAAAATCTTGAGTCTTGTAGTTCAGAATCCTAGTAATTATCCGATTTGTTTCCTCTGGGCCATTTCAGAATGTCAGCGTACTCTTAACATAATTGATTCTCAGGCCGGACCACATCTCGAAGGTATATAGAATCCATTTGATAATGACTGTCTGATGTATGTTAATCCGACCGAAGATTATAGCGTCGTCCGCGTATTGCAGATTGATGACATATATTCTGTCTTCTCCCGGGCCTAGACCTTGCAGCCGTCCACTAGCTTTGCATCTTCAGATCATATTGGACAGTCCATCTGCCACTAAATCAAAGATTAGGGGGTATAGAGGGCCGTCTTGCCGTAAGCCCCGTTTACATCTAAACTCATTGGACATAGAACCATTAAAGGATATCGATGAGGAAGCGGATGGTAACCAATTTTTAATCCACTAGATTTATTTTAGGCTGAAACCTTTTAGAAGGAGAGTTTCAGCTATGCAGCCCCAGTTCACCGTATCACATGCTTTCGCAAAGCCCAATTTAAGCAGGTACCCATCTTTTCTTTGTCTTTTGGCGTTCTGAATTACTTTCCGTGCTGTCGCAATCCCGTCCATAATATTCCTGCTACAGATAAAGCCAGTTTGTGTTTGGCTGACCATCTTTTCTGCAACTGCTTTTAAACGATTTGTGAAGACCTTTGTTATAATTTTGCAGCATCAATTTAGTAAGCTGATAGGTATGTATTCTTTTAAGGATTTGATGCCTTCCTTTTTTGGAACTAGGACGATTGCCGCCGAATTGAAACGTTCTCAGCTCAACTCCCCATCATGTAGAGCATTAAAGACTCGAACTATGTCTCCCTTTACCGTCTCTCAGAAAAACGACAGAACATTATTAGGAAGTTGTCCGAACCTGGCGCCTTATCTGCGTCAAGCTTAAAAACAGCCTTCTTGATCTCTTCTTCAGAGCACTTGACCTATAAACTCCTGCTAAGCTTGTTTTTTGCCTCCCAAAAGTCATCAGTCGCTTTCCACCTCTTTTATCTCCACGCCAATTAGATCTTTGAAGTATCGCATCGTTAAGTCTTCTATTTGCTTTGTCCCAGTGACATTACTTCCCTCGTGAGAAATACTATGAATATAATTTATTCTTCTTTTATCATTCGTTATTTGGTGAAAATAGCCGGTATTTTCATCACCTTCTTTCACCCATTTCTCCCTTACCTTTTGCGCCCAAGATATTTCCCCCCGTCATAAATTTGGTGCAGTTCCAATCGCCAATTTTTGAGATTGTCTACCTCCTTTGAAGTGTGTTCTCTATCTTCCTCCAGCATCTCGAGATTGCCATAAACTCGTTCAGTTCTCTTTTCCGGGCTACCTTCTGCTCCCATCGTCTCCTGTCCCATTTCTTCAATAGTTTCTTAAGTCGACTTAGCTTGGCAACTAGGTTGCTGGTTGCTGGCCACATCAGCCTTTGTAGTTGGGCACTGTTGGTTGTCTCGAACCATCCCTATCACCTCAACCTATTTAAGCCAGAACTTCTCCTACCGAAACCTGCGTTTGTTGGAGTCGTTCTTGACGAGAGTGGTTGATAGCTTAATTGGAACATGCTCAGAAGTTGGCTTAGCTTCAAAAGAGGCAAATGTAAGAGAGAACTTTTACTCCTAATCCAGTGACACTAGAATACGATCTAGCTTGGCTGATTTAGTTTGGAATCCATGACCGGACCAAGTATACTTTCTGTCTTTAACCTGGATTTCTAGTAGATTAAGTTGCGCTATTAGGCAATTAAATTTATGGCTGTCTATCTTTAGGGTTACGGCAGCGTCCCGGCCATCAATCCGTGGCCAAACGCGGAACAAAAACTTTAAAAAACCGTTGCTAACGGAACCCTAATCGACGGATCGTACCAATAACCCTATACTAGTTAACTGTAAAGAGTTTAGAGAGTTTATACCGATCGATCCGTGTCCTTCGGTCTTCAACTTCTGTCCTAAGCTCGTCGCGGCTTCCTCGATCAAGCTCGATCTCCGGCCTCCTTCGTCGAAGACGATTCACGTCGAGGATTAGTAATACGGGCTCCCGCTTCAAAAACCGAAGCAATTCGGCCATCCAGTTTGCTAGCCTAGATACCCAAGATGAAGTAGAGAGAGTGTGTGAACACTTTGTTTCAATACACCCTAGGTTGCTCAACACATGAGACATGTTAGGGTGGAGGCGAAAGAGTTGCCAAGTGAAGAAAAGTGTGAAGCATAAGAAAATGGCTTGTGATGAAAATGGGCTAAGCAATTAAAGAAAACGTTCTCTGTTGTTTACATGTGAGTGTTGAGATATATTGTTGCGAGAAAAAATGAGCAACTCAAGAAAGCCACACACACACAAAGATCTCTACACTCACATGCTCACCACAAAATATCTCACCAAAACAAAACATCCCATGTCACAATGAATGCACACAAGACCCAACCCCATGAGTCACAAATTGCACATGCCATATTCAATGCCACAAGCCAAGACTTGCACTCACACTTTCCATCACTAATAAACAACTAAACCAAATGTTTAAAAACAACAAAAAGAAATGGCAACACTAAAGCAAACTCGTAACGAATTACAAGAATACCCCTCATTTGTATATACATACCTGCATTCGTATTCCGACTGAATACGAATACAACGAGACGAAAATAATCCAACAATATAATATTAGGATCCGGCTTAAACCAAAGCCCACTAGTATTATCCGTCCGATCATGATCCGTGCACTAGTGCACGAATATGATCGAACCCTACCATAAAACCAAACGGCCTCTACAACGTTTCGCCCGAACCAGGGAAACCCTCTGTGTGGGACTCTAAAGACTCGTCAATACGCTGGCAGTGGGTTTAACCACAAGCACGTCAGTGGCACTAGCTGTACGTAACGGCTATACAGGTATTGAGTGAAAGGGAGGCCGACGAGCAAACTCATCCTGAAACCCCACTGAACCTGACAGTGACAATGTCCGTACAGTCCGGTCCGTTCGTCTATGACTATCGCATATCGAGTCTAGGGGTGAATAAAGTCAGACCTCTAATAACTTGACATTTAGTGTCGGTATGAAGCCTATCACCAACTGAATAACTACTGATCTGAATCAGTAATTCTCGTCTACCCCGGCCGAGGATTTCTGGTGATGGCCACCCGTGCACACCGCGACATCAACCCCCAATATACCGGGAGAGACGAATCCCCTGACGATCCGCTCACTGCCTCCATATGGCTCGGGACTGTACCAAACTAAAATATGTTTGCACGACTCCTTTGAGCCGTGGTAGTGTAGTAATCAAAACACAGTGGGAACTCACACGAGACAAATGACGATCAAAGGTCGATAGACTAATCTGTACACATGTTATCTGAGAACTGCTATATGACAATAGGTATAATACCAACTAGCATGTTCCCGGCGAGTCCGTCCTATGTACCCATAACCCAATGAGCACCTGTATACATCTTAGGTGAACCAACTAACACCAATGGCTTGTGAGATAGGCCACCGCCCTTCGTCGGGGTTTCGATCCGTATACACTAGTCTACTTTTGGAGTATCGATGCCCAGTCTCGAAACTTCCACGACTATGGACATTTTAAGGATGTACTTATAGACCACCCAACTCTCACGTATATGATCGCCATCATACTGCTGGTAGTCAAGCAAGAATCCTATGAGCTCTATCAACATATAATAGTGATTTGTAATGTCACATGAAGTATATACACGATGATAAAGACAACCAGATAGCATACTATCATCGCGAGCAAGACTGTTCTACCGGTATATGTCCTCCCTCAATCATTGCAATCACGTGCCTATGATCCAATAATTGACTTGAGAGCACTATAGCCAACAATCTCCCACTTGCACTTAAGGCTATTTATTGCGGTGTCGCATACTCACAGCTCGTGTGATACCGAACACCCAACTTCTCTACTAATCAGTTTCACAAAGCTCGTTTGTAAAACTATTGTGTTCGAGAAATAGCCATAGTGAGTGGATCCGCTCCAATGTTTCTTTCTATGTCTCTCTTTATCTCAAGTTCGCGGAGAAAGCTATCTCCTGAAATGAGCAATACCTGTCTTAGAATATGCCTGGATATTTGATGGGATTCGGTTCACAAATGAGCTCCAAATCCAGTAAACTTCTTAGACTGTATCGTCAACTGAATTTAATCAGTATCATGCGCCATGCCTCCCTCAGTATCCGCTTGGACCAACTGTCCAAACTACTTCCCCTCAAAAGAGGGAAAACTATAACTCTGACAGTCACTCTGTCATCCAGGTCACCTTGGAAGCCTGGAATGATAACCGTCTCCCGAAGGAGGCTGCCGTTACCAAATCCCTAGAACATCCACTTATGTTCATAAACTGCTTCCGAACGTTTTTCCAGGTTTTGGATTAATATATAAACTTATTGCAACTAGTGCAAAAACATCTGGTGTGGTACTTGACATCTCATGATTGACTCAATTGCCTAAGCAAGTGATATGCTAATCATGCACATCCCTCTCCCTTTTAGTCTGTAAGACACCTTTAGAGAGGGTGACTCCATCACCTGCAGGTACACCACCATGCTAGGAGTCGTCCATTCTAAAACACATTTAGAATAGTGTCAAACTATCCAGATTGAGAAATTACCCAAATCTAGATCTAAAATCATAGATCTAGTAACCAAAATGCCTACTATTATATCCATATCCCATGTGGAGAAACCACTGTGTGACAACCATAGTATAACCGACCGTAGTATAGAAATATCACTTCCTACAAGTGTATGTTATCCATATGCCAGGACATCACACCCTACTACCTTCTTAACAGATCCATTTCCTATTCTGATGAAGTCAAGTCTATGATTGTCACATCAAAAATAGATGATCTATCCCCGCTATACTGCTTTAGTCTATAAATAGACATAAACTATTTGTCCACTATGCTTCCGCTGCTCCCACTGACCACAACCACCCTCTGGCAGAGTCGTATACACGTGCACTTTTAAAGCTAGTTACGCTATACACATCCTCCTGCCGGGTCTCATAGTCTAGAACAACAGTAATGGCAAGTCTGGGTAAACAAGAACCTTCCTGCCACCGTCTTTGAGGATACCGAAGTACCTATCGAGTGCCTGAGGTTACCCACCATATATGCGGAGTGGCTAATGGAATGTCAAACCCGATTGAATCTTTAGGTTCTATTAAACTTTCAGTAATCGTCTGTGGTTCTGGAATCACTTCCAATTCTACCATACTCCCACTACTGTTTTCTGAAAAAGTCCATTTTACTAAAACTGTGGTGAGTCAAGAACAATGTCATTATTGATCTTCCAGATGGTAGAAAGTTAACCCTCGTCATAACCCGGGATAACCCACAAATTGCCATTACAGAAACGTGCCTTGAGTTATCCAGAGTCTGGTTTTAAGCATAAGCTGGATAACTCTATATACCTTAACATCGTTAAGATATGAACCATTCTATATACAATATAGAAACAGAGGCACCGATTTAATTGGAACCAGATTCAAATCATGCAGCTGTCTCCAGTGCATGTCAACCAAATTGGAAGGAGGCCGATCAACATTACTTAACTAAGAGTGCATCCAGATATGAGTAACCTGAAAGAGAAGCAAGTTTTCAAAACCATTACTATCATCTGAATACCAAACACAAGTATCTACATCTTCGATTATCTTGAAGAATCCTGATACTTGCAACACGTGGTTCTCTATTTTATTCTTGTACCTATAACTTCTCAAAACTTAGACCTTGTATTTCTACGAAACACTTGTCTAAGACTGGAGAAGTCACAAGTAAACAGAATATAGTACGAGGACTAACCCCTCTGTCATAATGGACACTGGACATCATACAATACTTTGTATAAGTCCTCTAAGTTGAATAACTCATACCATGTGCGTCGTAGGTTAAAAACTGTACTATGGGTAAGAAGAATTACACCGCTGTTTAATGCTCCTTACTCAATCATCAACTGATATAGGTAAATGTCATGGACATAATTTCAAAAGGTTATATCTCACTTTATAAAATAAACGTACAGATATATCAGTTTGAAATTGGTGCATAACAACGGATATTCAAAACTAAATATTTGCCGTCAGGCAAAACTCCAGGTGATTTCCTCAAATATCACCAATTACAACGAATTCCAATATAAAGAGGATATAATCACTTAATTCCCAATAACTTACTCCCACTCATCATCTGTAAAACCATACAGATGTGAGAATCAAACCTGTTAAATACATACCCTGGAGTAAGAATCTAATTGGGAAATTAGTTTTCAATTAACAACGCATAGTGAAACTGAAACATGAAAATGTTTCGAAGGGGTAGCCGGGTATTCCTAGTAATGCCTCTTCCATTTTCCAGATTCATGACTGTAATCGTATATTTCCTTACCATCTCTCCAAATCCTTTTATTTGTCTTTACTCATTGCCTTCTGTACACAATCCTTAAGCTAAATGGTTTTCTTCCTTCCCTACCGTTCGGCCCCAGCCTATGGTTTGGAAGAAGACTATCCAATAAGCGTAATAGGTGTACTCTCTTAATCCTAGGAGTACTCGCAACTTGAGGGAAGGTAAAGATAAAAGACAACTGAATAAACCTATTCAATTTCTCCTGAGCCGGAGAAATGCAAAGGTGAAGTAGGAGTGGCGATGAGCTACGCGGTTTGGTCGTGAATGATAGCAGTCGCAATTTACTTTGCCCTCTTTCTAATCCCTTTATTTGTCTTTACTTATTACCTTCTGTACACCACACTCAGGCTAATTGGTTTTCTTCATTCCCCACCTTTCAGCACCTGCCTATGGTTTGGAAGAAGACTATCCAATAAGCGTAATAGGTGTACCCTTTCCTAATCCTAAGAGCCCTCACAACCTGAGAGAAGGTAAAAGGAAAAGGCAACTGAATAGTCCTATTCAATTTCTCCAGAACCGGAAACCATTCTCGAATCTGAAACAAGTTTCTTCGAGTTCGTATGTAACTATACGATGGTCATATCCAATAAATGTGGATCTTCGTAGTGATACGGAATGTTCCGGAGAAATGCAAAGGGTAAAAAGTAGGAGTGACAATGAAATATGCAACTCTGACAATCCAAAAGCCGGAGTGTTTTAAAAAGGTTCAGTTAACTTGGTTTATGAGTTCTAGTCTAGGGTCGGGACATGGTCGCTGCCAAAGAGAGAGAGAAAAGAAACACCTAGCGTGCACTCTAACCTAGATCAGAATGGTTATCTATTTATCTAATCAGGATGTCTCCCACTGTATCCTCAAATTCTCCTCCAAACCTGAAAGAAGAATTAGTCGGGATCATCTAAAATCACCCGAGGAGTAAACCAATTCATCAATGGGAATCAGGATCCAACTATCATCGCATGATAACCTGATGGAATCCACTCAAGTTATCACACTCTAGAAGGTATGCGCATGCCTGGCAAGTTTCCTGTATGTTTGAAACTCCCGATGTGATTTCTACCCCATGCTCTTATGACCTTGACGAAGGCCAACATATCATAAGTCACATGTCAAGTTCTACTTGTTATTGTCCAGGTTAATTTGAACCCACCCGTACATACCCTTGACGTAGGCCAAAATAGTAGTACGACTGTCCCAAACTAACGCATCTATCTATGCTACAGGAAAGTAACAAATCGCTACCATACACTATGCCTTGACGAAGGCCAACATACATAGCATGAATACCAAGTGCTACCCGTCTGAAATGACGGAGGGCTACTGATGGTTTTTGGCGAAAAATCTTTAACGTAATGAACTTGATATCGTTGAAGGAACCGGATAGCCTTTTATAAATATATAGCGGCGAAAACCTTTACTAAAGAGGTCACTCCCGATGAAGTGATCTCAGCTCTTTCCTCGTGGAATGAGATGTATGATATTCCCACTGAATACCATGATGCAAAGCAAAAAGTAATCGACTATAGTGAAGTTATTACCCTGACGCAAACTTCTACCCAAGAGGTCACTCCCGATGAGGGTATTTCGGCTCTTGTCTCGTGGAATGAGGTGCTGGATATTCATAACCGAATACCGCGGTGCAAAACAAAAGAAAACGTTCTTGTAATAACAGCTTTTTAAAATTGTTCCAACAACATCGAATATGTATGTTTTCCTTGCATTGATCTGAATCAACGCAATTCTATCAATTAATCACACCACAAAAGAACGAAAATATGATGTACGTATATACCATCCGCACTCGCCACTGGGTCCCGTCATCACCCGTTAGGCTACTTAACTAACGACAGAGCGGGGACTAGACTAACACGGGTGTAAAACATATACAACATCTACTAGTTTATATATAACAATATATAATAATCGCTCCAGGTATGATAAATGCAACATCACAAATAAGCAATAAGCATCACAGAATAATACAGATGATCTGAGAGCCCCAGCTTTCCTTTGAGTCGCAAGTGAAACCCGACGTTCCCCGGGTCGTGTGGATAGCCTGTGCAATGAAAACCTAGACCCCTACGAGCACGGCAAGTTACCCGCCAAAACCAGAAGCGAGGCAGGCCTCTTCATCAAAGTGAATGGGCCACCCAACACTTCACGGAATCCGGTAACTTGAGCACCCCTCCTTGGGTCAACCTGTACCCTCTACGAGTGCGGCGAATAGCCCGCCAATTCTAGAGTGAGGCCTCCTCCTTCTCAATGCCATGAGATGCAGACCCGTTGCCCTCCAGAACCCGGCTATCCGTGTACTCCATCGCGGGGTAATCCTGGTACAGAAAAGAAAAATATGTACAACGGTGACATCGACCTTAACCCGGTCGTGCCCCAAACAAATAATATACAAACAGGTAGTGACGGCAGTCCACATGTCGGACGCTCGCCCCGCGAAATCAAATGTACAAATAAAACTAAACTGTACTATCATTGCAACCAAGCTATCTACCATGACGAATCCGCAACAATCACAGCACAACACAGAATATCAACGCGAATGTCACGTTCGCAAACCCGTCTAAAAGAACTATAGCAATTAGACAAGTTGTACCGCTCTAATGACATTCACGGTCGCAGATAGTAATGCAAGTACTGAAAAAAATACATATTTAAAATTTCGATCGACTAAACTTTTCCAAATTGGCCCCAAATGCAAATCCAGCACTCAAACAAATTTAGGCCAAAACCATATATCACAAAAATCATATTTCCATGAACTAGAGTCCCAGAAAAAATTTGGGGTACTGTAGCCTAAAAAGCGCGGCGGAAGCGCCGCAAAATGTGACATTTTACTCCGGTTCCGCGGCGGAATTTTGGAGTTACGTCTCCAAATTTTTTCTGTAGCTCTAGTTTTGCCTGCACATAATTGTAAGATACCCAAAAAATTTTTTGGAACAACTTTAAAAATCGACAGCAAGCACATGAACATAGATTCGTGATTCGGAAAAATTGGTAAATCGATATTTTAAGCTTGTGCAAACTAATTAGTAGGGTTAATGGGTTGGCTCTGATACCATGTAGGGTTACGACAGTGCCCCAGCCATCAATCCGTGGCCAAACGCGGAACAAAAACTTTAAAAAACGGCGCTAACGGAACCCTAATCGACGGATCGTACCATTAACCCTATACTAGTTAACTGTAAAGAGTTTAGAGAGGTTATACAGATTGATCCGTGTCCTTCGGTCTTCAGCCTCTGTCCTAAGCTCGTTGCGGCTTTCTCGATCAAGTTCGATCTCCGGCCTCCTTCGTCTAAGACGATCCACGTCGAGAATTAGTAATACGGGCTCCCGCTTTAAAAACCGAAGCAACTCGGGCATCCAGTTTGCTAGCCTAGATAACCAAGATGAAGTAGAGAGTGTGCGTGAATACTTTGTCTCAACACACCCTAGGTTGCTCAACACATGAGACATGTTAGGGTGGAGGTGAAAGAGTTGCCAAGTGAAGAAAAGTGTGAAGCATAAGAAAATGGCTTGTGATGAAAATGGGTTGAGCAATTAAAGAAAACGTTCTCTGTTGTTTACATGTGAGTGTTGAGATATATTGTTGTGTTTCAAAATGAGCAACTCAAGAAAGCCACACACACACACAAAGATCTTTACACTTACATGCTCACCACAAAATATCTCACCAAAACAAAACACCCCATGTCACAATGAATGCACACAAGACCCAACACCATGAGTCACAAATTGCACATGCCATATTCAATTCCACAAGCCAAGACTTGCACTCACACTTTCTATCACTAATAAACATTTAAACCAAATGTTTAAAAACAACAAAAAGAAATAGCAACACTAAAGCAAACTCGTAACGAATTACAAGAATATCTCTCATCTGTATATACATACCTGCATCCGTATTTCGACTGATTATGAATACAACGAGACGAAAATAATCCAACAATATAATATTAGGATCCGGTTTAAACTAAAGCCCACTAGTATTATCCGTCCGATCATGATCCGTGCACTAGTGCACGAATATAATCGAACCCTGCCATAAAACCATACGGCCTCTACAACGTTTCGCCCGAACCAGGGAAACCCTTTGTGTGGGACTCTAAAAACTCGTCAATACGCTGGTAGTGGGTTTAACCACAAGCACGTCAGTGGCACTAGCTGTACGTAACGGCTACCCATGTATTGAGCGAAAGGGAGGCCGGCGAGCAAACTCATCCTGAAACCCTACTGAGCCTGACAGTGACAATGTCCGTACAGTCCGGTCCGTTCGTCTATGACTATTGCATATCGAGTCTGGGGGGTGGATAAAGTCAGATCCCTAATAACTTGACATTTAGTGTCGGTATGAAGCCTATCACCAACTGAGAAACTACTGATCCGAATCAATAATTCTCGTCTACCCCGGCCGAGAATTTCTGGTGATGGCCACCCGTGCACACCGCGACATCAACCACCAATATACCGGGAGAGATGAATCCCCTGACGATCCGCTCACTGCCTCCATGTGGCTCGGGACTGTACCCAACTAAAACCTGTTTGCATGACTCCTTTGAGCCATGGTAGGGTAGTAATCAAAGCACAGTGGGAACTCACACGATACAAATGACGATCTCATGTCGATAGACTAACCTGTACACATGTCACATGGGAACTTCTATCTGACAATAGGTATAATACCAACTAGCATGTTCCCGGCGAGTCCGTCCTATGTATCCATAACCCAATGAGCACCTGTATACATCTTAGGTGAACCAACTAACACCAATGGCTTGTGAGATTGGCCACCGCCCTTCGTCGGGGTTTCGATCCGTATACACTAGTCTACTTTTGGAGTATCGATGCCCAGTCTCGAAACTCCCACGACTAGGGACACTTTAAGGATGTGCTTATAGGCCACCCAACTCTCACGTATATGATCGCCATCATACTGCTGGTAGTCAAGAAAGAATCCTATGGGCTCTATCAACATATAATAGTGATCTGTAATGTCATCTGAAGTATGTACACGATGATAAAGACAAATCAGATAGCATACTATCATCGCGAGCAAGACTGTTCTACCGGTATAGGTCCTCCCTCAATCATTGCAATCACGTGCCTGCGATCCAATAATTGACTTGAGGGCACTATAGCCAACACCATCCTATCGTCAAATTTCTCTTTTCTTTCATTAGGAAGCCTGACGACATTGAAGTCACCGTTTGTAACCCACAGAAAGATCCACTTTTGTCAGATATCAAGTATTTCAACCCAGAAAATGTCCGTATCACTCGGTCGATATGGTCCGTAAACCGCCGTGACAGTTTGGGTCTAACCATTCGAGATATTCTTGACTACTACCGAAATGGGGAAATTCCCAAAATGTTCATCAATGATCTGTTGAGTTTCCGAGTAAACTCCAACCATTATGCCTCCACTAGCCCTATTTGCCGCAAGAATTTTCCAATCGAAGGGTCAGCCGCCGCTTAGTCGATGTAGCACCTGTGGGGTGGGGTCCACCAATTTCGTTTCTTCCAAACAAATTATGAGCGCTTTACTTCTGGATATCACTTCTTGAATCACCTTTCTTTTACCTATGCTTCCTATCCCCTTAACATTTCAAAATAGACAATTCATAATAACAAATGAGTAAACCAAGTTGCCACCTAGGCGTAACCGATACCTACTATGACCTTTTACAGATTTGACCCCAATCCGTTCCTAGGAGTTGGCAAGAAGCCCCCTACATCTCGAAATCTCCAGGTTTCTAACTATATTGAGATTATTATTTATATGTTCCGATGTTTTTCTATTCCAGTGTCCTTGGCTAATTCTAATAAAGCGCTATCAGAGATCATACCAAAACATGCAATGGGATTAACACTCATACTTGATGGTCTGGGTAACGACTTTCCGTCCCCAGCGACTGCTTCAGCTCCTTTTTTGCTCCTAGTCATTTTGCATTTAACGCCTTTTCCCTTGGCTAACGTCCAACTTTCCTCTTCCCTTTGTCCCCGGTGCCGGCCTGATGCTTTATTGGTGATAGGACTTATTAAAATCATTCACAACATTAAAATTCCTACCTTTTTCAGTCATATTAAAAGGTATCAAATTCCTCATCGTATCAAGTATAGTTTCCATCATTTTGGATATTAGATCCTTAATTCCTTCTTCAAATTTGGGTATTGAAACTTTCACTGGTAGCCATATTCTTTTCCTTTTGCCTTTTTGACGAATTTAGGGTGGCAAATTGCGCATATTCTTCCGCATTATCACCTATGTAGTGAGTTGGAGATTCTCTTTCGTAAGAGGCAAGGCCTGACTCGTGAAATTCAGTTTCGGTCCCAGAAAGGAAAGACTCATATGGTTCCTGAGCCAAAATTTCTTTGACAATTTGGTCAAGGTTATTCTAGTTTTCATCTTGGATCTCTCACAGTCTATCGTAGGGCCCATCAAAAGTCGGTTAGGAAATATAATTCCTTTGTCTGTCGTTAGATAGGTCCAAAAACCTGAAACTTAGCCTCCCATCCAATGTTCCATCAGCAGCGAGATCATCAGGGTCCAACTCATCAGTTCTCAGTGTGTCAGAAAATGGGCCTAAGGTTTGGCCTTGGCCTAAGGCACTTTTTTTGAGGGGAAATTCTTTGGTGCTTCTTCCTCTCTATTCCTCTCTTTTATCTCGGTCCAACTTCTACCTAATTGCCTGTCTCGTCATTGGCTTGGACATCTGGTTCGCAGGTTTCCTTTCGGCCGATCCTTGTTTCCTTCGACCGAGATGTGTCGGCCAGCTGTCTTCTCTGTCGACTAGTAGCCTTCGCTGTCTCCATTGTGGGCCCCATCTCCACTTCCTTCGACAAAACAGACCCTTTTCCTATCGCCACGCCGCTATCATATTATTGGTTCTCGCGGCAATTACTTCTTCTTCCTCGTGTTCTTTGTCTTCTTTCCCCAAACTTAACCCATGCGTTTGCTGTAACCCATACCTTGACTATCCTTTTTTCCTGGAAAGATCGTTGGCTTTGTCATAGGCGGTATCGTATGACCCACCTCTTCCTTCAACTCGTGCAGTAGTATGGTACAGAGCTTCATGTGCACTGCCATGGTTGCCCTTTGTTAGGTTTCCAACAACTTTGTCTGTTGATGTGGCCCTCATGAGTTCACAGTGGTTTCCTGGTGTTGTTACCAACGAAACACCTGGTGGGTCTACGTCAGCCGTATGCGAAAATTCGGCGGCAAGTCCATCATCTTCGTCATCTAGTTTTGTATCGCCGTCGTCCATAAAAAGATGTCTCGCAGGCGATGCCAACTCCTTGCCTTTACCCTTTTGATCTTTGAAGCCCACCGTAACCATTTTCTGCATCGATCCACCTCCCTTGACTGTTATCAAAGCTTTGAAAGCTTTCCCGGCCACGACCACCTTCCTTGATTTTGGGATATGGCGACACTCCCATGGCAACCCACAAGAATTCTGGCAAGCCCGTCTGTGTCTAAGGTCGTTGCCTCCGTCCTGGAATCAATTTCCAACAGAATGCCACATTCCTCGACGATGATTTTAAAAGTTCTCCATGTTCAGGTATGTAGCGGGACGTTCTCTATTCGTAGCCATACTTTCACCTTGTGCCTGTGTGGTTTAGAGCATTCGTACCCGGTCCATCGGAGTACGCGAAAAGCAAAGCCTTGAGCGTCATCGTTAATGGCATTTCTCCTTGAAAGCTTCGTTAAAGAATCAGCCATCGGAAAAGTAGCCATAAAACCCCATGGATGCGGTCCAGGGATCCAAATATGACCGTTGCTTTTATTGGAGAGATTACGCAGCACGGCTCTAACTTGGCTCGTTGTAGGCGACGAACCCGGCACACGAACCAGTTTGATCACTCCTAAAGTTTCCGCCATCCTTCTCCGTCTCCTCTCCATCTCAACATCATAGGGTATATGCACTAGATTATCTTGTATGAACCTGGTCCTTACCCTTCGGTGATTCCCTTCCCTTCTCGGAGCCTTGCATTCTGCCGCTTCATGACCCAGGCCTTGACAATTATAGCATAATTCCCAGCGGGCAGATGTGTTGAGATTGTCCTGCTCCCCGACAAGTATAACACTTTCCGTCTTCCTTCTTTGACCCAAGCGTCGACAAAATGGCCTTCGTTAGGGATTTGATAATCCAGCTGTTAGTTTTAATGGACGCCCTTGAGCGTTGTAAGAATATATATTGAAGCTCAAAGCATAGATATTGTCTACAAATATAATACAATCCCAATTGAAGTCAGACTTTGACTGAAGCCTAAAAATCCTAATTTATACATAATTCAATTTAAAAAAAGGCATTGCCTTTTGCAAGGAGTAGCATGTGCCAAGGTCTCATGAGCTGTGATTCACTGTCATCTTATAACCAACACTTAGAATCTCTGATGGTTTAATTTAATCTTAAAATAAAACACAAATTAAGCATCCAAAGCACACTTAACTCAACACAAGTTGAACTTAATATCCTGGTCAAATCCTGGTCCTCATACTGTTTGGTATCTAATTAAGAGCCAAAAGAGAACCAAGACATCCATCATCCAAAGGACATGACACCAAAAAGTTTATAACACAAATACAGCAATATCACTGTGTCCCCATCTTCATGGATTTTATTATTTTTTTCCTGATTTTTTTGATCTATCATTCATTTTGTCTTCTCCTGTTTCTTAGATTTGAGCTTAGCTAGCATCTAATTATGAGTGTGAAAAATATGAATGAAACTGTTGATTTTATTTTTTTCTTAAACATATACTAGTAAAAAGATATATCAACATGTTACATGAAGGGAAGCATGAGTTTGCTTTGATCTTTTAGTGGTCAACAGGAGGATATTGGGGATGTGGAAATAGAGGGACCACAACTTAAAAAGGGCAGGATGTGATTATATTATTGGACGATTTGAAAGTTTTATATATGTATACATTCAAGTTGTGTAGAATGTGCTAGCTAAGCTATATACTTCCTTATTTAGGACACAACTCAACTTGGAGAAGACAATGTTTGATGCCTACACATTATTCATCTTTAGTCTTAGGCCAATATGTCCTTTCAAATCAGTGCCTTCCATATTTAGAGGGGGGGGGGGGGGGGGGGGGTTCTTTTTCAATCTCTTCCCTTTAGATTACTAGCTAGCTAAAATAAGCATGCAAACATATATGTTGAGGTTTATTTCTTCATTTTCTGTGTGTATTGTTGTAAGAACGGTAACATAACAGCTGCTGTGGAAAATTAATAAATTATAGGAAATGTTGTGAGTGTGATTCCATTGGAAATCACAAATGTAATAATATTCATAATTAGTTAACATTTTTTAATTAAATGCAGCATGCTAACTGGCAACAAATGTTGTATGTAACATCGCAAGTCAGGCAATTCACGAAAAAGACTCGAACCCTCATAATTTCCGTGTGTTGATCACTATCTTAATCTGCTAGAGAGAAGATATCATAGGTAACTAATGAGTTTCCAACTCAAGTATTCCATTGATTCAAAGAATAAATAAGAAATATTAATTAGCAGGACAGGTTTTTTTTTTTTTTTTTTTTTTTTTTAAGCCACGATGCCTACCGAATTAGTAGGACAATTGAACTATGCAAATCTAAGATACAATGATTGTAGTGGCATCCCATGGCGAAGTGATCACAACTAATTATTCTTTGAAGAAATTGGTAAGGAAAGTTTGATTAATTAAATTTCTGCACAAGTATCTAAGATTTAATAAACAACCATGCTTATAATAGACAACCTGCAGATACTTTGACGCTCCATGCTAAATTTCTGGAGACCCTCGCTAACCCGACAACAAGAGACATTAAAGTTAGATCTCATAATATTCACATCTTATTAATCATACGAGAAAATCATATACTAATACATAGGAAAAAGATTTCTCAAACTTATCATTAGTTTATTTATTTATTTGTAGCAGGTGTGCTTTTTGAAAGTTAACTGCTGTAAAGAGCGTGAGGTAAGAATCTCTGCAAAGTATCTAATTAGTAACTAATGTTACCGCGGTTCGTTCATTATCACAAATAGCATCAATTTTATCATTATAACTTTTTAAATCATGCTGTTAAATATCTTTTTCATTGCACAAAAACTTTGAAGTAACGAGGGTTGAGGGTTTTAATTTTAAACCTGCTACATTAATTAGCTTTGATTTTTAATCAGAACACAACTTCCAGATGCATGTAGTTGATCAACAACAAGATTCCAACAGGTATTTAATTCTATTTAAGGTTATTTCTTCCTTGCTTGTATTGTCCATACTTACTTACCCATTAAGAAAGTTCACAAGCTCAATACCCAAGTAAATGCTAAAGCCCCAATTATTCACCCATATAGTGATTCTACTGGCTGCACTAAAATGGGCTTTAGTAATGATTCCCTTCTATGTTTATCAATGGTTTCTCAAAGCAAAACCAAGCGGAGTAATGTTGGAGATGGTTAAAAAAGCTAGAACTAAGCTAAAGCATCATGTCACTTTAGCTCATGCTTCAAGCTTTTCTATTCTTTTGGTCATATTCTGTCATTTTCTTCACATGACAGATATTACTATATTTTCCATTGGTCTGCAAAAAAATTGATACAAATCTAAAGCATATATACATCATAATGAACAAAAAATACAAAGAAAGAAAGCTACAGAAGTTTTCTTGTTTCCATTACATCTCTCTCTCTCCCTCCCCCTCGCCCCCCCCCCCCCCCCCCCCCGAATGCAAACATACAGTGCCCTTGCCTTCACTCGTACATCATTCCATTCCAAATATAGGAGTTGGAAAAAAAACAACATTAGGCTTTGTACCTTGGTGATAGCGGGCAGTTGAAGCTGGCTGTGTTACCCAACTCCCCATGTTATTATTATAACTCTGAGCCTCGTTGTTGTTGTAACTCCCTCCATAGCCAATGGGAGTAGCATAAGGTATTGAAGTTGAACCAGTGCCATTATTGTTATCACTACCCTGTGACTGTTCTTGCTGCTCCTGTTGCCAAACCCCATTGCTCCAAACAATCCCTTGACTCATGTTATTCACACCATTATTAACATTGGTGAAGTCCATGTTAACTCCCGACGAGAAAAGTCCAAACCCTTGCATCTGATTACTTTGCTGCTGCTGCTGCTGGTGGTGGAGAGCGAGAGACCAATAGTTATCTTGATCTTGTTTGGTTGGGAGAACTGAGAAATCGATTTGGTGTCTGGATTCGATGCTCATGGTGTCGGACGACGAGCAAGAGTTTTCGGATCGTTTTGAGGTTCGAGTTGACATGCTGCCTATTGGGAGGCTGCTGTTTGCGATGCTTTTAACGTCGTAGCGGCTCATGTTGAAGTTGGTCACGGCGTTGAGGCCGCGGAATTTTATTGCGGCTATGTCGTAGGCCTCCGCTGCTTCTTCCTGTGTGCCTATAACAAAGAACATATTAATCCCTTACCCAATAGCTTAAATATTTGGTAAAATGATTCCCTGCATGATACTATTAGATAGGTTGCAAGATTCAATCTAATCATTTTCAAGCATTTCATGTATATGATTAAATTTATTTGGTAGACATTTTTCATTATGACCCAAAAAACTAGGGCTTTTACATAAAACGGTCTCTCGAAAACTCACAGTAAGTCAGTAAGACTGGTAGATTAATAAAAACGCATGTACATGGTCTTTAAAAAACACACATATCAACTTACTGAAGGTTCCAAGATAGAGATCTTTGTTGCCAGCTACTCGCCCGATCCTCGCCTGCCATCGACCATGTTGATGATGCCTATAAGATTACCCAAAACAAGCATCATTAGTTGCAACAAGTGCAAAGCCCTATCCCTAAACCCTAGCCATTTCCTTATATAAAATTAAGATGAACTAGGCTTAGCTAAGTACCTTGTAACCCCTCTATAAATGGAAGCTCCCCTGGAGAACCCACTACTCTTCCTGTACAAAATTACAAACACACAAAAACACAGCATAAGTATATATATACGTATCTACATCTTAAAACCCCATGCTGCAAGTGTATGCAGCTGCATGCATGTGATTTCCTATCACGTGATGCTGTGATGCTGGTCACGTGAATTTGTCTTCACTTCACCTTCTGAGAGAAGCGACGAACTCCTGACGAGTCATGCTCTTCATCTCTTCCAGCTCCTTCTCGTAATTGGATGCCTACACAGATATATATAGAATTTTGTATACGTCGTGTATTTTAGTACATGCATAAATTACATTTATATCCCTGACGAAAAAAGAGAAGAATTTCAAGTTAACCCACAGGAAAGTTGGTGGTTGTGGTCGGACCCCAGTATTTGAGCGCCGCAAGATCATATGCTCTCGCTGCCTTCTCTTCTTTGTCGTATCCACCTATCATTTTATTTATTTATATTTATGATTTTCAGTAATTGTATACTATTAAAATACACCTTGAATCTCATTAAAATACCACGAGCTCTTGGTGTTTTTCTGCTTTCCAATTTATACCGTACGTGCATGGTATGGAGCTGGAAGAACACTGAAAGCTCATTGTATTTTCTTGAAATTTTTATTTTTAGACAGATGGAATCCATTTTTCTGTTATTTATTACCGAGATAGACTGCAAGAGAGGCAACGCCCCCAATAATCAGCAGCCACGTAAGCGAGACGGAGCAAAGAGATGCGAAGCGCATGTTAGCAAAACAGGGCTACTCTAAATCTAAATGTAGTAAATAGTAAATAGGAAGGAAGCATGGTGCGCAGAATAGCGAGAGCAGCGCACGTACCTTGGCGGCCTTTCCGGCTCTGCCCCTCACGGCGGCAACTGTTGTCCCAGAGATGCGCCTCATACCTCCCCGTCCATCGATGCCTGCCCCAAAATACCCCTCTCCTTTCATTAAAATTACCCATGTTACCCCTACCCTGCAACTAATAAAAAAAGGTTGCAATTTTGACCTGGTGACGCCTCGGTAAATGGAAGTCCTCTGCCCAAAAGTATCCACCGCCTTCCTCACCTCCGCTGCCGCCGGCGCCACCGCCTTGCTGGCGTCGTCGTCCGCCTGATCCGCCGCCGGAGCGCCGCGTAGGAAGCCAGCAGCTATTGTCTTCAAGTCGTTGTCCACGTAGATGGCGTTGTTGTTGGGCTCCGCTATCATTTCACCTCTGCCCCCTAAAAAGTCTTCCAACTTTGGCCCCATGCCATCCTCGGACGCCTCAACGGCACCTATAGTGTAAATAATTTTTTTAAAAAAAAAACCACAACAGGGTCATTTTGGGAATAAAAAGAAGAAGGAGAGAGAGAGAAGGGCGGGAAGGCGGGAGGAACTAATTAAGTTAAAAGAAAGAGTGGATACCGTGTTGGAGAAAAAAATTAGGGTTGGAGAGAGAGAAGGAGAGCCAGTTGTGGGAAGTGTCCATGTCCATTATTGGGAATAGTAGAGATAGATAGATAGATAGATAGAGGGATATTTATTTTGGGAACAGAAGAAGAAGAAGGTGGGAAGAGATTGAGGGATGGGGCTTTCACAGATATAGAGGCAAGGGAGAAGAAGTAGAGTTGAGGAAGAAACACTCATGTGTGTGTGTGTGTGAGAGAGAGAGAGAGAGAGAAGCGCAAGGAACGAGGTGATTATAAATGAGAAATAATAAAGAGATAAATAGTGAGTGAGGGGGATGAATGATATATTATTATGAAGGAGAGGGGGCAAGTGGAAGCTTTTCATGGGGTGATGAGGCGGTTTGCTTGACCGCATACAAAGCAACTGGCTTCTCTTGTTCCGTAGGAATTGCTTTATTTATTAGTATGGTATGAGGGTTCCAGAGCCATTAAGCATTTATTAACATACTTTGGGAGTCATAATTTAAGGTTCATTGAATTTTAAAACAAATCACTTCATTGAATTGCAAACAAACACTTTATTTTTTAGTTATAATTACTCTCTGAATTTGAAACAAACACTTTTAATTTTCTTATAGCTTTTTTTTAATGCTCACCCCGTTTTAAAATGTAAGTCCTCTTTTGTTTTGTTTAGTTTGAAAATGTTAGTGCTTCTACAAATATCAATAACCTTTTTTCATAATCAATACATTTTTACAACTTGATTTCCTAAGCCACCGCACAATAAATTCCTTACCAAGAAAGTAATGAATATTAATTAATAGGGTTTAAATGGGTAATTTGCATTCATGTAATCATAGGCTTAAATTTTCTTAATTGGTGTGTAAAAGCAAAAATGAACTTACATTTTGAAACGGAGGTCCCATCTCCTAAAACTTCCATATTTCTAAATTTCATCCCTAAAAATTCATATTTCTAAAATGCACCTATAAAACCTTTAAGGTGTTCATAAATTCTCTTGGTTAGTTTGCAAAGTATATTATATGAATATTTGTGTAATTTAGTTAACATAACGTTAAGTGACTTCTAAAAACAAAAATACTCTTCAATGTCATCTTCTTTCTTTTCAATTTAGGGTTAGGGTTAGGGTTCTCTTCAATTTTAAATTAGGGGCATTTTTCACATAAAAATTAGGGCTTTTTCTCTTCACACATTCATTAGTTGTAGATATATATATTAGATTATGCTTTTCTTTTTTACCAATTTCGATAACTCCAAAAATAAAAATGATCATAAGTTCCAAATTCTGTGAGAAAAATGATACTCCATAATGAGATTGAAGATGAAGAGAAAAGAGGAAGGAGTTTCATGGTTTTTAAGGGGAGAGAAAGAGTAAACACACTAATAACACAAGTTTTATTAAACAAAACTAACCCTAGTTAAATTTGGAAGGAATATAGATAAAAATGGGTATTTTTAGTTAACAGAAAAGTTTTGAGGTTGGAATTTAAATATGTGAAATTTAGAAATATGGAAGATTTTTGGGGGGAAGAATGTGATTTTTTTTTCTTATAATGACCCTCGTTGAATTCGAAACAAACACTTGTTCCTTTTAATGAGTACTTTCTTTATTTGACTCATCCATTTAAAAGTGAAACAAGAAATTTTGTTTTGAGAGGACCAAGTAAAACATATTTTTTATTATCAAAATACACTCCAAAAGTAACATCTATTTTTTTTTATTAACACAGTATAAAAGAATGCACTTGTCTTTTTTCTATTTCATTAGTATCAATATTAGAGAAAACGGGGGCTGCAAAATAGCCATCGGGCTTTACTGGCTCGTGTGAGAGTCTACTGCATTCCGTTTTCTCTTAATATAATTATAAAATTTAAATTTAAAAAAGCTATATACATTTGATTTACACTTGGGGAAAAAAAACGATGCCTCCATAAATAAACAATGTGGAAGCCTTCAAGAAAAGTTTAGATAAGAGTCCATCAACAAGCGGTGTTGCATTGCTTTTAATAGGCACATTGTTAAGTGTATGATTATATATTTTCTTTCTCAAAGGTAATTATAATATAAATATCAGGCTAATGGATCAATAACGGATCAATACAGAAAACCTAGCTGATGATGCTCTATATTGACGAGCTCCTAGATCAGGACACGTGGCAGAAGACGTGTCCCAGAACAGAAAGAGCTCACAGCGGCCGACCAGGCCACCCTTGCACCTGAACTACGAGTACGAGCTGGCTCTCCTCAGAGCCCCCTTCAAACTGGTCTCCTCGGCCTCTCAGCTCACCCCGAGCTACCACAGGACCAAGACTCCTCGGTCCTCTCGCTCATCCCGAGCTCCCCAGCCGAGGCCATCTCCCTCGGTCCTCCAATCAACTTCACCACTCACAGGCGTAACTGCCGCTCCGTGAATCTCGCCACGCGTAGATTCTACGCCAGCAACGTCCCACGTTCCACGCCATCACGATTCCCATTAATGGGCGATCCGTTCTTTGCGCGGGCGTGACCTTGGGAGCGTAACTGCCGGCGAGATTCTCGCGTCTGCTGCTGCGTGCTATCGCCACTATATAAACCCCCATCACAGAGGGGTCAAGTAAGCCATTTTTATTCCACTTAGCCGTTACTCTGCTCGGATCTCGTGCTAACTTGATTGTCGGAGGGTCCTCGGTGGTACCAAACCACATCGGGACTTCTTTGCAGGTGCTCGGCGTAAACTCCAGTAAACCACCAATCTCCCCAAAACCCATTGAGACCCACACGCAACAGGAGATCACCTCCAAGATCTGCCGGGAGATCGACGGAAGACAACATCTGACGGAGACCCGAAAAGGACCTCCATCAGTTGGCGCCGTCTGTGGGAAACTAAACTCCACAAAAAACAAAGTTAGCCTTCCGATCTCCATCCACATGGCAAGCGACCATCCTGAAGATCCAGGTACCAGCCGCCGCCTCCCCCTCACCGGAGGCGCAGATGAACCTCCCCCGGCGACCATCATCAACGCCCTCGCCAGCCGAATAGATCGGCTACAGTCCCTCGTGGAGGCGTTCGTCCGCGTTCAAACGGCCGGGCCAGGGCCCCAGATCGCCGCTCCTCCGCCTCCAGAGGGCTCTTCCCTTGTCGGCACGGCTGACCACCGGCAGGCTACGACCCTTGGCCACAGATCTCACGGGCCGATACTCCCTGAGGCCCGCTGGACGCCACACGGCTCCGCACCGGGATCCTCCGCCAGAGCGCCTCGCCTCGAGCCTCCTCGCGGCCCTTACCCCCCTGAGGAGATGTCGGTCACCTCGCCTGTCCACCGGCATGATCGACACCCCTTCCCTCGACGGGGTCGCACAGAAGGGGCTCGCCACGACGGCTCGAGGGCCACCTCGCCCGGGGATCAGAGGAACCTTATCGAGAGGAACCGGGGCCGCGCCCATACGCAGGTCTCCCACAGCAGAGGCCAGGGATCATAAGGTGCCGAGTCCTCGGGGTACCACGGCCGACTCGACGCCCTCGAAAAGAAGATCGAGGGCATGCACCAGGAAGGTCATTTCTCGGGCGACGGGGCTAAGTACGCCGCCGACTCGTTCACTAAACCATTTACCGAGGAACTGCTCGCTGTCCACGTCTCCTCGCGCAACAAGCCCCCGAAGGTCTCTCTGTTTGACGGGAAAACTGACCCGAAAGACCATTTAGATGCTTTCACCGCGGGGATGAGCTTCCAGAACCATTCCGACGCCGCCCAGTGCAGGGCCTTCCCAGCCACCCTCATCCGCTTTGGTCGGGACTGGTTCCGAGGACTCAAGCCTTGCTCAATCTCGACCTTTGACGAGCTGGCTACTCAGCTCCTCGGCCACTTCGTTGGGAACCGTCGGCAGAAGCGCACGGTCGACTACCTCTTCACAATTAAGTGCCGGGATAAGGAGACGTTCAAGGCTTACATCACCCGCTTCTACAACGCCCTCCTCGAGGTCCCCGAGCATCGGGACGAGACCGTCATCACGGCGCTCAGATATGGTCTTAGACACAAGGAGTGGTTGCGCTCCTTTGCGTTGGCACAGCTTAAGACCATGGCCGAGGTCAAGGCGTGGACCAAGCGCGAGATTCAGCTGGAGTCCGAGGTGAACGCGAACCTCCCCCGAGCAGAACAGTCCGACATTAAGAAGAGGGCTCGGGAAGAGAGGCCGGAGCGTCAGCAGCCCTATCACCCGAAGTTT
Source organism: Agapanthus africanus (assembly GCA_030015575.1). Lineage (NCBI taxonomy): Eukaryota > Viridiplantae > Streptophyta > Magnoliopsida > Asparagales > Amaryllidaceae > Agapanthus > Agapanthus africanus. The sequence goes on from CM057351.1 coordinate 402,986,658, forward strand.
CAGGAGTACATCCCGCTCAACGTCTCCCTCGCAGTATTACTAGAGGAGGCCCAGGACGAGGGGTTCTTAAGTTTCCTCCAATCCCGCGTCAGGCCTCGAAACGAACCCGGAGCCCTTACCGCGCCTTCCACCGGACGCTGGGCCACGCCACGGAGGATTGTAAGCAACTCTGGGACTATATCGAAGAGCTCATCCAATCGGGGCACCTCGCCGCCTACTTGAGGGACAAACGGCGGGCCGACCGCGAGCAGGAGCAGCGTCCCCCTCCCGCCGAGCTGACCATCGGTCAGATCATGCTCGTTTCGGCAGATGACCAGTCCGGCGCTCAGGGAGCCCCGTACCCGGTTCCGAGCACGGAGACCAGAAAGCTTCCGGGGAGCTCGGGCCACGCTAATAAGGTCATCTATTAGCATGTACTTTTCTTTAGGAGCAATGTAAACTCTTCCTAGGGTCTGTTGTTAATTTAATAAAGATCAATGGAACATTGCGAAAAAGAAGGAAAGATCTCATTTATTCAAAAAAGGTATTATGGGCTCTTCAGCCATACATACAAAAAGAAAAAGAAAATTATAACAGCGGAGGAAGGGGGTGCAGAGAGCACTGCTCATGGCACTCGGTGAAGATCTCCGCCAGTCGAGGCCTCGCGAGATCCAACCTCAGCCCTCGATTCCCCCAGCGCGAGATGGCCCCGGGCGGGCGAAACTTCATGGAGAATCAACCGAGCAGCTACCTTGCTCGGTTATCCCTGGCCGGTAGTTTCCCCACTCGCAACGCCAGGGATCAAAGCCCTTGCCAAGAGGCAACCGCACAGCTTCACCGCCTGGTTATCTTTAGCGGGCCTCCTAAGGCCCCTCCAACGCTAAGGATCAAAGTCCTCCGTATAGGCAGCCGAGCAGCTTCCCTGCTCGGCTATCCTTGGCCAGTAGCTTCCCTACTCGCAACGCCAGGGATCAAAGCCCTCGCCAAAAGGCAACCGCGCAGCTTCACTGCCTGGATATCCTTAGCAGGCCTCATACGACCCCTCCAACGCCAAGGGTCCAAGTCCTCCTTAGAGGCAGCTCAGCAGCTACCCTGCTCGGCTATCCCCGGCTGGTAGCTTCCTACCACGACCGACAGGGATCGAAAGCTCTCCCAGAGGCAGTCGAGCCCGAAGGTCCCTCGCTCGGCTATCCTTCAGGACAAAAGCCCTCGCTAAGAGGCACCGGGCAGTAACCTTGCCCGGCCAAGGGTCCTTGGTAGGCTTCTTACAGTCCCTCCCGCGCTAAGGACCAAAGTCCTCCCAGAGGTAGTCGAGCCCTTGCTCGGCTATCCCCGGCTGGTAGCTTCCTACCACAACCGACAAGGATCAAAGTCCTCGCCAAGGGGCACTGGGCAGTAACCCTGCTCGGTTCCCGTCCGGAAGGATCAAAACCCTCGCAAGGGGCAACCGAGCGGCTGCCGTGCTCGGTCATCTCCGGCTGGTAGCTCCCTACCCATGACGGCAGGGATCGAAGCCCTCGTAAGAGGCATCCGAGCGGCTACCCCTCTCGGTCATCCCAGGCTGGTAGTTGCCTACCCACGACGCCAGAGATCAAAACCCTCACCAAGAGGCAACTACGCAGCTTCACTGCCCGGTCATCCTTAGTGGGCTTCTTACAGCCCCTCCAACGCTAAGGATCAAAGTCCTCCTTAGAGGCGGCTCGGCAGCTCCCCTGCTCGGCTATCTCCGGCTGGTATCTCCCTACCCATGACGCCAGGGATCGAAGCCCTTGCAAGAGGCATCCGAGCGGCTACCCCGCTCGGTCATCCCAGGCTGGTAGTTGCCTACCCACGACGCCAGAAATCAAAGCCCTCGCCAAGAGCCAACCGTGCATCTTCACTGCCCGGCCATCCTTAGTGGGCTTCTTACAGCCCCTCCAACTCTAAGGATCCAAGTCCTCCCAAAGGCAGTCGAACCCGACCCTCGCTCGACCATCCCCAGCCAGTGTCGTTGCTCACAACGCCAGAAATCAGAAGCCTTCGCCAAGGGGAAACCGAGCAGCTTCCTGTTCATGCTCGGCACAAATACATCGGACGACCCTCTGCCCATCATATGCAGAGGATCCGAGGCCCCAACAAGGGGCACCAGGTCTATCCAAGTCTGAGTGATCCTCCCTCGACTTCGGGGCCATCGAGACGTCTCCTTCTCAGCAGCGCTCGACACGCTTGGCAAGTGACCGAAATCAACTCGACGAGCGATCGCTAGACGGATAGCCGACCTGACATGGAAGCCCAACAGTACAAGCAGAGATATTTTACGAGCATTCTTCACAAACAGAAGATAAAGTGCAAACCGATGAAACCAAGGAAAAAATTTTTATCACCAAAGGCAAAGTCTTTACAAAGGGTATTTTGGGCTCCCCAGCCTTACAAACTGCCCGGAGGCTTACAAAAATTCTAAAAGCAACAAAATAAAAGAAGGAGGAAGACGAGGGCTCTAGGCTTCGGGGTCAGGCGCGACCTCGGGGTCCTCGACATCCACCATGGGACGAGCAGGGTCCTCGGCGACTTCCTCGTCAGGAATCTCTTTCCCCTGCTTCTCGGCGTCCGCGAGGGGGTATTCGGCCCGGAGCTCTTCGTCGGTGAACTTCGGCATCCGGGCCTTAACGGCGTCAAGGGCCTCGTACCAGATAAGGGTTGTGGCCACGGCCAAGTCATCATAGAAGTCCTTCGACTTCTTGTAACCCTCCACCGCCTTCGCCGCTGAGAGGTCGGCCAACTTCGCCGCTCTCAGGTCGGCCGACTTCGCCGACTCGGTCGCCGCCCCCAGCTCCTTCCGGAGGGTCTTCACCGTCTTCTTCAGGTTGCCGGCAAGCACCTGAGCGTCCTCAAGCTTGGCCTCGGCAGCCACGGCGGCCTCGCGGTACCGGGCAACCTCCCGTTTTCCGGACTCTACCTTGCCCTCCAGGGTGGCAACCCTCGCCATCACCGCCTCCAGCTCCCGCTTGGAGCTCTCTTCCAGCGAGGCGAGCTGGCCCGCAGCCTTCATCGCCGGGGCTATCACCTCGGCATCCATGCGTAAGGTGAGGGCAACGTGCTGGAGAACCTGAAAGATAGGAAAGAGATCAGAAAGACGAAGGAGGCACCGAATCTCACAAAAAAACAAACACTTACCTGCACGGACTCCTGGGCGATGGACGCCAGCTGGGCCCTGGAGGTCCCCCCGGGGACCCTACCCCCCGCCGATTTCTCTATCTCATGAAGCAGGCTATCCGAGACGGACAGCCCCGAGGGCACCACGAACTGGAGGCCTTCTTCCTCCACCATGATCGGTGAGTGCGGGCCCCGGGAAGACCTCCGAGAACCCATCTTGAGCGGCTCCGATGGAGATCCGATCTCCTCCGAGGCCGGGTCTTCCAGAATCCGAGCCCGCTTCCGGCCCGACACTCTGCTAGGCCCCGGGACGGGATCCGCCCCCGAATGCTTACGGGACGCGACCACTGGAGGAGAGGGAGCCGGGGCAGGCTTCGCACGAGAAGAGCTGGCGCCCCCAGCCTTCGTGACCTTCCTCGGCTGGCGCATGGAGGCCCGGAGCTCGTCCAGATCCATGGGTCCTGCACAAAACCAAATGCAAAGAAGTCAGCGACACAAGCAATATACAAGCCAAAAAGCAAGCCTAAACTTACCGACGAACTCAACGGGGCTGAGCCCGGCCCAACTCAGGACCCTCTCAGACAGCAGCACGTCGAATCGGGTGATGGGCTCCTACGACGCCACTCTCACCGCGGCGGGGTCATTAGACTGGTTTCCTGGTAAGCATTTTTCCCTCGACCACTCGGAAGGCACGGGCCAGTCCTCGCCCTCAGGAGAGGAAACGAAGAAGAACTTCTTCTTCCAGTCATGGATGGAAGAAGGCAGGGCCACAACCCCTTTCCCGGCGGCGCCCCCCTGTCGCTTTCTAAAAGAGAGGTAGACCCACCTCGGGTCGCTCGCTCGACCCCCAGGATGATTTTTGAATACGAGGGAAGAATCAAGGAGGGAGAGGCTGAAAGGAACCGCCTGTAACTTCAGGCGGATCAGGAACCCGAGGAGAATCCCCCACGAGTTCGGCACTAACTGGCCAGGGGCTAACCCGAAGAAGTTCAGCACTTCGACGACCTCGGGAGAGAAAGGCAAGCGCATTCCATCCCAGAAAGCTTCCAAATACAGGGCAATCTCCTACCTCGTACTTGGTCTGCCCTCTCTCCCTCCTTGGCCAGACGAAGCGTATAACGTGAGGGGATGTGGAAGCGAGCCCGAGCATTGGCGAGCTTGTCCTCATGCCTCACCCAACACAAAGCGCCGGGGCAGCATCTACCGCCTCCTCCCTGGGGGCTGCCCCCGCCGCACGATCCCGGGAAGAAGATCTGACCCCTGCTCCTCAGGAGGACTCAGGCTCAGCTAAAAGGCCCCTAGAACCTACTCCTACGACATCTATTGACTCTACGAAAGAAGACATCTAACCTTGAGAAGAGGGATCCTCGGGAAACGAAAGCGGAAGAAAGAAGACGAGCGCTGAGCAACCAGGACTTAGAGCAGGGAAATATGAAGGAGTAAGGGCCCTGGGGTGGGCCCCACCCCTATTTATCACCGCAAACGACCTCATCCAACGGCGCCCTTCATCTCCCACCGAGACGCCTCGTCGTGTCCAACGGCTCCGATCGCTCCACATGTCATGCCCACACTGGGCCGCGTCCCATCAGACGCCGCAGGCCTGCATACGTCGCGTCGGCCAACCGACGCTTGACACGCGGACCGTCGCTTCAATGGCAGGAAGCACGAACCGGCGCACCTTCCTTAAATACAGAGATCTCGCCCTGATTCGCTAGCAAAAAAGACAGCTGACAGCCCGAGGACGCGTCCCGACAAAACCTTAGGAGGGAGCTCACCCCGGGCGGCCCGGCAGTCCATTCTTGACTCGACCCGCTAGCTGGTCGAGACAAGAGTGGGGGGCTAATGATGATGCTCTATATTGACGAGCTCCCAGATCAGGACATGTGGCAGATGACGTGTCCCAGAACTCAGAAGAAAGGGCTCACAGGGGCCGACCAGGCCACCCTTGCACCTGAACTACGAGTACGAGCTGGCTCTCCTCAGAGCCCCCTTCAAACTGGTCTCCTCGGCCTCTCAGCTCACCCCGAGCTGCCACAGGACCAAGACTCCTCAGCCCTCTCGCTCATCCCGAGCTCCCCAGCCGAGGCCATCTCCCTCGGTCCTCCGACCAACTCCACCACTCATAGGCGTAACCGCCGCTCCGCGAATCTCGCCACACGCAGATTCTCTGCCAGCAACGTCCCACGTTCCACGCCATCACGATCCCCATTAATGGGCGATCCGCTCTTTGCGCGGGCGTGACGTTGGGAGCGTAACTGCCGGCGAGATTCTCGCGCCTGCTGCTGCGTGCTACCGCCACTATATAAACCCCCATCACAGAGGGGTCAAGTAAGCCATTTTTATTCCACTTAGCCATTACTCTGCTTGGATCTCTTGCTAACTCGATCGTCGGAGGGTCCTCAGTGGTACCAAACCACCTCGTGACTTCTTTGCAGGTACTCGGCGTAAACTCCAGTAAACCACCAATCTCCTCAAAACCCATTGAGACCCACACGCAACAGGAGATCACCTCCAAGATCCACCGGGAGATCGACGGAAGACAACATCTGACGGAGATCCGAAAAGGACCTCCATCACTAGCTTTTAGAATGTATATAAAGGGATCATATTGATCCATCTTTTATTTATAGGTATGTACGTAAATGGATCTAAAATAGAAGCGGATGCAAGTACAAGACATGGTACGTACTGCAGGAACAGTTTAAGCAAAATGGGAGGGACAATACAAGCAAGTGTATGGTAGCCAGAGGTACGTTGGGGAGACACGAGGTCCCAACGGAGAATTAAGGCGTTGTTGCTCTGCGTTGCGAATCTACGCTCTGTTTCGCCGCCTGTCTCGCCCGAACGCTGACCGACACGTGGCGCTCCATGCCCGCCGCTCTTCCTCCTTACCGTGGTTCAGTCACCACCACCTGGGGGTGAGCTCTCCTCCGCGCATCACACGGTGGGGCATGATGTCACTGACGTAGCAAGGCTAGGGTTTTTAAGGTGTTGCGGAGCACGCGACTCCAAGAAAGAATGTATGATCGAGCTGAGGCAGCGTTTTGCTCCCGCAACTGTTTGCTAACGGGTCATTTTATTAATCATGTGTTACGGAGACTGGTAGAATGCCCTACTGAGAATGTATGTCAAAATTACTAAAGCAATTAGAGATAATGGTACACCTATATGAATACTGGCACAGACAAATAAGAACGATGCATAAATTGATTGTCAGTTTAACCGAGAAGAAGGTTCTTAATAGTACAAATGGAAGAAACATGTGTATTGTTGGTTTACACTAACGTCCTGGCCATCATCCGTGGCCGTTTGCGGAACAAAATTTTTACAACGATATAAAATTGGCGCTATAATAAGTCTAAACCGGATCTACCATAAACCTAACTAGCATGCTAAAGGATTTTATCTACTATGATAGAAATTTATACCTGAAAAAACAAATCTTTCGGATCTTCACTCCTTTCCTTTAGCTCCTTAAAGGATGTATGAATCACGCTTGATCTACGGCCTTCTCGCGTCAAAGATGATCCACCCGAGAGTATCTACTTTGAGCTCCTACCTCTAAATCGAGATAACTTGGTTACTTAGTATACTAATCTAAGTAGCCTAGATGATGTAAAGAATGATGATGGATTAGTTTGTCTCAAAAACCCTAGGTTTCTCAACACATTAGACTATTAGGTTTGAGGCAAAAGAAGCAAAACTTGGAGGAGATGAGAGTGTTTGTGATAAGCATAGAATGAAGAATGGCTAAGTGCTATGAACTAATAATACTATGCCACAAAAATATCTCCACAACACAAAATATCAAACATGAATCAATAGTAAACCATGAGTCACCTCATGAGTCACCAAGTAGTCATACTTCATTTAATACAAATGAACACCTCACACCTCCACCCTATTAACCATTTAACTAAATGGTTAAAACAAATAATGAGGTGTCTTATTCTAGAAGCACCCTTGTAAAATTACAAGAATACCCCTCAGTGTATATACATACCCGTATCCGTATTTCGAAAAATACGAATACAAAGAGACAAAATAATCCAAGAATATAATACTAGGATCCGACTTAAATCAAAGACCGCTAGTATTATCCGCCCGAATATCATACGTGCACAAGTACACATATGTGATCGAACCCCTACCGTAAAATCATACGGCCTCTACATCGTTTCGCCCGAAGCAGGAAAACCCTCTGTGTGGGACTTTAAAGACTCAACAGTACGCTGACAGTGGGTTTAACAACAAGCACGTCAGCAGTACTAGCCGTACGTAACGGCTACCCAGGTACCTGTCGAAAAGGAAGGTCGGCGAGCAAACTCATCCGAACTCCTACTGATCCTATCCGTGACAATCTCCGTACAGTCCGGTCTTTTTGTCTAAGAGTATCACATACTGGGTCTAGGGGTGGTATACGTCAGACCCTAATAACCCGATAATTCGTGCTGATGTGGCTTAGGACCAATCTGCTAACCTACTGATCAACCTATCAGTAAATCCCAACTGTCTTGGCCAAGGTCTTATGGTCCTGTCTAATCGAACACAGTGCGAAATCAACTCCCAATACCCGGAGAGACGAATCCCTGACAATCACTTATTGCCTCCATGTTGCCCGGGCCTGTACCCAACCAAAATCTGTTTGCATGACTCAGTAGAGCCGTGGTAGGGTAGTGATCAAAGCACAGTGAGAAGTTATACGAGACAAATGATGATCTCAGGTCCAAAGACTAACCTACCATTTAGAGGTTCTCAGCGAGTTCGTCCAGTGTACTCACCCCCAGTGAGCATCCATATACAATCTTAGGTGATCACACCAATGGTTGTTAGACCAAACACTGCCCCTCGTTGAGGTCTAGAAATTTATACGCAAGTCTACTCTAGAGTATTGATGCCCGATCTCGATACTCTTTCGACTTAGGAAATTTAAGGATGTGCTTATAGACTACACAGCTCTCACAAGTATGATCGTCATCATAACGTTGGTAGTCAAGCAAGATCCTACGGGCTTTATCAACATATGGTCGACATATATAACATATGCACATGTTAAGATAAAATCAAACCATAATAATATACTACTGTATCGAGTCTTTATCAATATGTGCAAGCAACATAAAGCATCATAAGAAAGAAATACACATATCCTGATAAAGATAACTCAAATAATATACTATATAACCGAGCAAGACTGTCCTGTACATACATGTCCCTAGCATCCACACACACACACACACACACACACATATTTATATATACAATAATGGCCTCTAGGGTATACATACAACAATCTCCCACTTGCACTAAAGGCCAGTAATTGGCGTACTGAATACCCAACGTCTGCATTAAGGCCAGCTGCTGGCTTATCGCATACACAACATCTCAAAAAGTCGCTCAAACTGTACTTGAGGGAGGGCCTTTGTAAATGGATCCGCCGTGTTCTCTTTTATATCCACTCTCCGGACCTCGATCTCCTGGCGATCTATGATCTCCCTGATCAGGTGATACCGCCTTAAGATGTGTCTAGATTTCTGATGGGACCGTGGTTCCTTCGCTAAAGCTATAGCCCCATTGTTATCGCAATACAAAGGTATCGGATCAACAATGGACGAAACTACCTGAAGTTCAGTAATGAACTTCTTCATCCAGACTGCTTCTTTTGCGGTATCGTTCGCAGCAATGTATTCATCCTCCATCGTCGAGTCTGCGACGGTGTCCTGTTTGGAACTCCTCCAACATACCGCCCCTCCATTGAGGGTAAACACAAAACCCGAGACAGACTTACTGTCATCTTTGTCACTCTGAAAGCTGGAATCGGTAAAGGACTCGACCTTCAGGTCTCCATTACCGAAAACCAAGAACATCTCTGTAACAACCCTAAACTTCCTGTACAACTTTCTGTACAATTTTTTCAAAAATATACAGAGAGGGGTACTTTTGCCTGAGCACAAGATATAAGTTTGTTTTGTTTTTTAATAGCAAGAAGGAGCTTGTAGCTCATTGGTAAGACCTTGCACTGCTGAACCAAAGCACCAGAGTTCAAATCCCATCACCCACATTATTTTTAATATTGTTTTCTTTTAAATTTTTAGAATCCCAAGGGTCTACACGTGCATAACTCGTAAAAACCCCACTACACATGTAAAATAAACTGACCCAGGGGCTACACCATATGACATAGAACACGTGGCAGCGAGCCCCGGCCCGACTCGGCCGACTCGGTCGACTTTGCCCGCCGCCGCCGGCCGAGTTGAGCCGGATCGACAAGTTGTCAATAGTAAAGGTGTGTCTCTTGGCCTCCCTATTATCCCTGTACACTTTAAATTTTCTGCAATTTAACAGAGCCTTTTTAAAACTCCACTAAACCATTTTAAAATAAAATTTTCATACCATTTTTCAATTCACCCTTTCACCTACCCTAACCCTAGCTTTACCCTATAAATACCACCCCTAAACACACCCCCTCACTCACAATTCTGTCCAAACTCTCAAGAAATTCCTATAGAACTTTTGTGTGCAAGTGGAGTTAGCAAAGGGCGAAACTCCGGCGAACTTCCGACGACGACCCTAGGAGCTTTCGGCGACGAAACGACGCACCGGCGAATCCTACTTCCTCCTCTACCTCCTCTCTTAATTCTAATCCAGTAAGTCCCACCTCTCTCTTCTCCATTCTTTTCTAAAAACATGTATTTCTAAAACCCGATGGAATCGGGGTTAATCCGATGTCCGATTCGGTTCTTCCTAAAAATCTCACTTTTTCTTAAATACAATCATACTAAACCCTTACATGTTAACTATTAAATATTAACAAGTCATATTGAACAAGTTCCATATCAAAAGGATTTCTATTTCAATTTTTATCGTACCTTTTCACTAAAATACCATGTAGTTTAATTTCGACATTTAAACATCACAATCTTGCTATACCTTTAAGTAGATCACGAGGTAATGACCTACATCCTCACAACATTCATATGTAATATAGCGCAATACCTTTCGGGAACATAGAATACGGTAAAACAAAACTTTACATATAAATACCATTTACTATTAAAACCGTTTTCTACAAGATTACGTATTTTTATAAATCTTTACAAAGCGCCGCTACAACCCATTTTGGGGAACCCGACTGGGATGGTGCGGATTATCGCACATCTCTGGACTTAGTAGTGCGAGATGCAGACCTTCACAAGGAGCATTCGGTCTCGAGAGATTTAAAATACAAATATCTTAAGAAAATAAGATTTCTAGAAATATAATATATATATTAAAATTATATATATATATATATATATGTATCATTAAAATATCTATTTTGTGATAATATAAATATTCCAACTTTTTTCTAAAATCACAAGAATCACTTTATATTAAAATACCATAAAATTCCATACAAGTCCAATACTTACAATTAAATACCCTATATTATGAAATTAGATTATTTTCACTAGAAATATCACAAATATAAAAGCTACAACTATGAAAACTCTAAAAACGATAATTAAATACTTGGGGTGTATTTTTAAAAGAATACAAAATTATTTTACATAAAACCCACTCAAGTTTTATAAATTACAATAAGGACCCTAGTAAATATAGGTTTAAGCGGGACCAATCTCTTGAGCCTCAGGGAGCCGGAGAAGTGGGTGATTGCCTATTTTAAGGTAGACAACTTAACAACGGTGTTATCAACACGGTAATCGTTTTTGAAAAAGACACAAATCCCGCCGTCCATGTTCAGCGGTTACCGATAACATTAAAACAATCAGGACTTCAATTTCTTTTTTAACTGTTCTGACTTAGGTTGAGTCTCATTATAAATAATCTTACTTGAATATAATTCAAGTACAATCTAAAATCTACAACCCAATATGAATCCATATATTCAATATATTCAATCTATATTGACTGAACCGAGCCATGGATATACTTCCATTTACATGATTCTCCATTTACATCCATTTACTGATATCATAGTTTCGGCAAGTCATCCAGTTATACAATACATATTACAAGACAATACAAGTTGCAATACAATACAAACAATACAATACTTCGCGGGGTTTAAGGGATAGATTGGTACGGAAGGTGTTAGAAGTGGTACAAGACTGCAAGTTTTAAGACACCTAACCTGAATACCACGCCGTTGTTCCGGGCTTTCTAACGGAGCCTTGTACTTCCATTTGCCTCTAGTCTCTGGCATATAGAGACTCCTCTCGTATACACTGGCATCCTTCTGTACCAAATTACAAACAACAGCGTTAATACTAAATACAACATTATAACAATATAAGACAACTTTAAAAACTACACACTCTCTCTTACTCTCTGTCTATTCTACTTCTCCTTTATCTTTGGGACTTACCGAGCGATTTGTTCGCTGACGACATTCTCTTTCTTTCTTTGAATGTCGTCAGCTGTTTCGGACCTTCCAGAGATCGAGCCCAGCACTGAAGACTTGGACCGGTTTACTGAAGATCCTGAGTTGTAGTTTCACTTGTACATTTTCCATTTCATTTCAATACTTTCCATTTCTATTATGCCACTGTTTAGGCATCGCTTTATCCCATGTATTTACTTTTCCGATCCTGAGTTGTAGTTTCACTTGTACATTTTCCATTTCATTTCAATACTTTCCATTTCTATTATGCCACTGTTTAGGCATCGCTTTATCCCATGTATTTACTTTTCCATGTATTGTAAAAAGAAATATGAATAAATAAGTTGCTGTTCAATCATTACATTTGTCTCTTGTGTATTTTTATTTATATTGCTTAGATACGCTTAACGTATTTACTTCAGAGTAGATACGTAGCGGGCTCATCGCGTCCTCTGCCCATACACTGGGAAGCGGGGCATGACAATCTCCTTAGTCCTTCTCAGGTACTTAAGAATGTTCTTCACTACTGTCCAGTGGTTCTCATCTGAGTTCGACTGATACCGGCTCACCATGCTAAGCGCGTAAGCTACATCTGGTCTTGTACATAGCATTGCATACATTATAGATTCTACTGCCGAAGCGTAGGGTATAGTGCTTATGCGAACCCTCTCCTCATCAGTCTTGGGAGACATCTCTTTGGAGAGGGTGATTCCGTGCAATGCAGGTATATTATCGCGCTTAGAATTTTTCATACTAAATATTTTAGTACAGTCATTATGTACCCGGACGGCGAAAGTCCCAATAATCTCTTAGATCTATCCCTGTAGATCTTGATCCGCAAAATGTACGAGGCATCACACAGGTCCTTCATGGAGAACCTTTGTGACAAGAACAGCTTGACCGATTGTAGCATAGGAATATCATTTCCTATCAAAAAAATGTCGTCCACGTACAAGACTAGGAATACGACAGTTCATCCTACAATCTTCTTATAAATACATGGCTCATTCTCGTTCTTGATGAAGTTAAAGTCCTTGACCGTTTCATCAAAACAGATGTTCCAGCTCCTCGTTGCTTGCTTCAATCCATAAATAGATTTGAACAATTTGCACACATTCCCGCTGCTCCCACTGTCTACAAAACCTTCTGGCTGATCCATATAAACGCACTATTCCAAACTTCCGTTTAGAAAATCCGTTTTTATGTTCATCTGCCAGATTTCATAGTCATGAAAAGCAGCAATGGCAAGTAGGATCCGAATGGATTTGAGCATAGCCACTGGAGAAAACGTTTCGTCATAGTCCAATCCTGGTCTTTGAAGAAAACCTTTTGCAACAAGTCTAGCCTTATAGGTTTCCACCTGCCCATCTACACCAATTTTCCTTTTGTAGATCCATTTGCATCCAACGGGTTTTATCCCAGGTGGAGCAATTTCCAAGGTCTACGTTTTATTGGCGTACATGGACTCTATTTCGGATTGCATAATATCCAGCCACTTATCAGAGTCCCTACTGATAATGGCTGCCTGAAACTAGTAGGATCATTTTCTTCCAAGATACAATCCTCTCGATCCCCGTCTATGAGAAAACCGTAGTATCTCTCGGGCGGATGAGAAATCCTACTAGATCTGCGGAGTAGTTGGGGTTCATCTGGGATTACTGAATCTAGTGGTTCCACCAAATCTTCAGTTATATTTTGTGGTTTAGAAGTTTCTTCCACTTCTACCGTACTCCCACTAACTTCTTTTGCAAGAAGTTCCCTTTCTAAAAAGGTGGCGTGGCGAGATACAAACACCTTCTATTTCTCAGTGTGGTAGAATAGATATCCTAGTGAATCCTTATGATATCCCACAAATTTACATAGAACTGATCGTGCCTCTAGTTTGTCCGGTTTCTATGTTTTAACATATGCCGGACAACCCCACGTCTTAATGAATTTAAGACATGGTCTCCTACCACTCCATATTTCATATAGAGTCATAGGCACAGATTTGGAAGGAACTTGATTCAAAAGGTATGCCGCTGTTTGCAGCGCATGTCCCAGAATGAAAGAGGCAACTCAGCACTACTCATCATGGAGAGAATCATGTCCAATAGGGTACGGTTCCTCCACTCCGATATACCATTGTGCTGTTGTGTATACGGAGGAGTAAGCTGAGAGAGAATTCCATTGTCTTTTAGATAATCTAGGAATTCCGTGCTCAAGTACTCCCCTCCTTTATCAGACCGGAGGATCTTGATACTTTTGCCCGTCTGGTTCTCTACTTCATTTCTGAATTCTTTGAATTTCTCAAAAGTTTTAGATTTGTGTTTCATGAGATACACATATCCGAACCTAGAGAGATCGTCAGTGAATGTGATGAAGTACGAGAACCCACCCCTTGCATGTATAGACATCGGACCATACACATCACTGTGTATGAGTCCCAAGAGCTCTACTGCTCTTTCTCCGTATCCGGTGAACGGAGATTTGGTCATCTTTCCTTTGAGACAAGACTGACAAGTTTTATAAGATGAAAATTCAAACATATTCAAATATCCATCCTTATGCAACTTACTTAGTTTTTTCTTTCCGATATGACCAAGTCTATAATGCCACAAGTAGGATTCGTGCATATCTGAACTCTTCCTCTTGCGTGTGTTTTGTACATTGAAAATTGTGTTTTGATTTTGAACATAGATACCATTACACAGTGTACCTTCTGCAACCAATATTTGATTAAGGTAAATGTTCATGATATTTCTATCAAGAATAAACTTATATCCATCTTTATAAGTAATGAAACAGATATGATGTTGCAAACCATGGAAGGTACATAGTAGCAATTGTTCAAAATCATAGTATTGCCTTTTGGCAACACAAGGTGATATTCACCGATGGCAGCAGCATCAACTTGTACTCCGTTCTCTATTCTGAGGGACATATCACCTGGTCCAACTATCCTATTTTTTCTCAGTCCCTGCAATAAATTACAGATATGACATCCTGATCCGGTATCTAGTACCCAGGAGGTAGGACTGACCGAAAAATGTTGGGTATAGTTCCCTCAAGGCAATTATTGTAATCACAGCCAGGTGATTATGATGATTGAGAGAAGACCTATACGGATAAAACAGTCTTACTCAAAATGATAGTATGCTAACTGGTTTGCCTTTATCATCATGTACATACTTTATGTGGTATTACAGATCACTATTACATACTGATAGAGCCCATACGATTCTTGCTTGACTACCGGCATTATGATGGCGATCGTATACGTGGGAGCTGGGCGGTCTATAAGCACATCATTAAATGTCCTTAGTCGCGGGAGTATTGAGACTGGGCATCGATACTCCGGAGTAGACTAGTGTATATTTATCGAGACCCCGACGAGGGGCGGTGGCCGGTCTCACAAGCCATCGGTGTCTGTTTGTCACCTAAGATAGTATGCAGGTGCTCATTGGGTTATGAGTACACTGGACAGGTTCGCCGGGAACATGCTAGTTGGTATTATACCTATTGTCAAATAGCAGTTCCTAGGTGACATGTGTATAGATTAGTCTGTCGACCTAAGATCGTCATTTGTCTTGTGTGAGTTCCCACTTTGATTTGATACTACCCTACCACGGCTTAAAGGAGTCGTGCAAACAGGTTTTAGTTGGGTACAGTCCGAGCCACATAAAGGCAGTGAGCGGATCGTCGGGGATTCGTCTCTCCGGGTATTGGGGGTTGATGTCGCGTAGTGCACGAGTGACCATCACCAGAAATCCTTGGCCAAGATAGTCGAGAATTTCTGATTTGGATCGGTAGTTTCTCAGTTGGTGATAGGCTTCATACCGACACGAAATGTTGCGTTATTAGGGGTCTGAATTTATCCACCCTCTAGACTCGATATGCGATACTCTTAGACGAAAAGACCGGACTGTACGGATATTGTCACGGACAGGCTCAGTAGGGGTCAGGATGAGTTTGCTCGTCGGTCTTCCTTTTGCTTAATACCTGGGTAACTGTTACGTACAGCTAGTGTCGCTGACGTACTTGTGGTTAAACCTACTGCCAGCGTATTAACGAATCTTTAGAGTCCCACACAAAGGGTTTCCCTGCTTCGGGCGAAATGATGTCGAGGCTGTCTGGTTTTGCGGCAGGGTTCGATCATATACGTGCACTTGTGCACGATCATAATTCGGACGGTTTATACTAGTGGTTTTGGTTTAAGCCGGATTCTAGTATTATATTGTTGGATTATTTTCGTCTCTTTGTATTCGTATTTTGTCGGAATACGGATATAGATATGTATATACAGATGAGGGGTATTCTTGTAATTTATTACAAGTTGCTTCTAGAAGATACCATCTCATTTATGCTTTAACCTTTTTGGATTAAAAGGTTAATGAGGTGGAGGATGAAGTGCTGTGAACATTTATTCAAGCATGGCTTTGTGGTGACTCATGCTATGACTCATGTGGTGACTCATGGACACTATTCTAGCATGCTTGATATTTGTAAGTGTTGTGAGATATTTTCTTTACTAGATGATTATTCTTTGCTCACAACACTTAGCCTTCTTCTTGAGTTGCTTCACACTCTCATCTCCTTATACTTCTTCTTCCTCTACCTCCACCCAAAAAGTCCCATGTGTTGAGAAACCTAGGATGTTTAGAGACAAATCAATCCATCATTAGACTCTACATCTTCTAGGCTATCCAATTTAGCGAATTAGGTACCCTAGTTACCTCGGCTACGAGATTGGAGCTCGATTCATAGACTCTCAGGTAGATCATCTTCGATGGAAAGAGACCGGCGACCAAGCTTGATCATGGTGGCCACTAGGAGCTTGGGATGATGGTTCAAGACCGACGGACATGGATCATTCGGTATAACCTTTCTAAACTCCTCTATATGTTTGCTAGTTTAGGGTTAATGGTCGATCCGTATTATGGGGCTGTTCTAGCGCCAGTTTTATAAAAATTTTGTTCCGCATTCGATCACGGTAGATGGCCAGGACGCTTGCGTAACCCAACAAAAAACAGTTCTCAATAATAAAAACACCTTAAGGAGATGCAACAGTATGCTTCTTCTTCATTGGGGTCGTCAAGGAATTCATGCAATCCTCTTTCCCTTACTCGCACTCATGACCGCCGTCATAAGTTAGAGCTAAACCGACATTCCCCAGCCCCGAATAAGAATTCGGATCGGTCAAGCGATACATTTTATTATCTTGATTAGGGCGTGAAATGGTTGCTATCTGGAGAGAGAGAAAAGAAACACTTAGCGTGCGCTCTTGCAAGATTAGATTGGTTATTAATATATCTAATCAGGATGACTCCCACCGTTTTCTCGAATTCTTCTTCAAACCCTAAAAGAAGAACTAGTCAGGATTAATCACACGTCACAATACTTGCTTAACCTTTCGGCCAGTCTAGTGTCGGTACTTCGAGGGAGGTTTTCCAACGCTTTCGCGATATTCCTTAATTATATAACCTCTTTTCCCTGGAGGCGTAGCCCCGCTAACACCATTCTAGACACCTACTTGGTTTATAGTGTTGATTGTTAAGTGAAATAATCTTCCAAGAGTAATCCTACTCATTAGTGGGATCGGGATCAAACTATCATTGTGTGATGACCTACATGAAATCCACTCTAGCCACCACACTCCAGAAGGTATGCTAAACCTGCAAGTTTCCTGTATATTTGAAACTCCCGATATAGTTTTTGCCCCTAGGACCCAAGTGACCTTGACGAATAATCAACAAATCGAAAGGTCCGAGTTAAGTTCAACCCGTCGCTATCCAGGATTGCATTAGACCCACCCGCACGATCCTTGACGAATAGTCAACAAAATCATGCGACTGTCCTAACCAATCGCATTTATCTATGCTACAGAGAATCATTACTTAGCTACCGTTCACTGCGCCTTGACGAATAATCAACAAACACAGCATGAATACTAAGTACGAATTTTCTGAAACGACGGAGGGCTACGACTGAGTTTATTGGCGAAAACCCTTTTAACATAATGAACTTGATATCGTTGAAGGAACCTGAGCAGTTTTGAAAAAGAGTGGTTTAGAATCCGCTTTTGAAAACTTCTGGTTTTGGAAAAAACAGAGTAATCTACAGTATAAACTTTTGCTCAAGATGTCACTCCCCGCGAAGGGATCTTGGCTCTTGCCTCCTGGAATGAGGTGCTGGATATTCACGACCGAATACCACTATGCAAAGCGCAAGAATATAACTATAGTTTTCCGAAATTTGTTCCAACAACATCTTTTTAGGTTTCTTTTCTTGCATTAATCAAAATTAATGTGGTCCCATCAATTAACCTATCATACCAGAAAAGAATGAAAATACAATGTACGTATATGCCATCCGCATTCGCCACGGGGCCCCGTCATGCACCGTTAGGTTACTTAACTAACGGCAGAGCGTGGGCTGGACTAGCACGGGTGCAAAACATATACAACATATACTACTATATATATAAATATATATAATATTCGTTCCAGGCATGATAATAAGCAATATCACAGAATCTTAGTAAGCAACACAGAATGGTGGATAATCTTGAACCCTCGGGTTTCATTTGAGCCGTAAATAAAACCCAACGTTTCCGGTCGTGTGGATAGCCTATGCAATGAAAATCTGGACCCATACGAGGGCGGCAAGTTATCCGCCAATCCCAGAAGTGAGGCGACCCCAATCAACAAAGCGAATGGGCCATCCAGCACTCCACGGGATCCGGTAACTTGAGCGCCCTTCCGTGGGTCAAACTTACCCCCTACGAGTGCGGCGAATAGCCCATCAATTCTAGAGTGAAGCCCCCTCCGTTTCAACGCTATGAGATGCGGGCTTGTTGCTTTCTAGAACCCGGCTATTCGTTCACTCCACCGCGGGGTAATCCTAGCACAGAAAATGAAAAAAAAAATGTACAATGATGACATCGACCTCAATCTGGTCGTGCCCCAAACAAATAATATACAATCCGGCAAAGACGGCAGCCCACATGTCGGACACTCGCTCCGCAGTATGAATATACAAATGAATCGCAGCTGTACAACTATCATTGCAACATCAAGTTATCTACCACGACAATCCAACCACAACCACAACACAAACACAAAACATCAACGTGAATGTCATGTTCGCAAACTCGTCTAAAAGAATATATAGCAGTTAGACGGGTTATACCGCTCGAATGACATTTACTGTCGCAGATATAAATGTATGCACTGAAACTATTAAATGGCGTTAAAATAACGATTTCGATATACTCCGTAATGCCCGGATCACAAAGATAAAAGAATATCCAACTTGGGAAAAATCAAACATATCCTAAAACCCTAAATCCAAGTGATACAGAGCACCAAAGAAAAACGAGCATTTTCCACTACAGGAAAACCGGCTATTCCGGCCAAAAAACTATTATCGCAGGCTAAGTTAGAAAATTATTGCCTCGTTTTTCTTTGGTGTTCTAGTTGAAGCATAAAGAGTGCTCTGAGTTGTTTAAAATTTTTTTAGAGACTCTGCAAAAATTAACAGAAACTTGGGTTTTTGGTTTCGTATTTCGGAGTTGTTTCGGTTTCGTTACTTTAACATCGTTTAAAACTGCTAGTATATATTTTATGGGTTGGCTCTGATATCATGTTGGGTCAGTCAGCGCAGCGGAAATGGGCCGTGGCGTCCAAAGATCCCTCAGCAGCTACTTTTTACGTAATCCCCCCGCGACGGACTACAACCCGCTGAACCATATAACCGCATGGGGCATCCCGGGGGTAAGAGCCTGCGCTTCGCCACTACTGTCACCACAGTGAGAACCCCCCATGGGTCGGCGTCCTTGTCTAGGAGCTCTGATACTATGTTGGGTTACACTAACACCTTGGCTATCATCCGTGGCCGTTTGCGGAACAAATTTTTTACAACGATATAAACTGGTGCTAGAATAACCCTAAACCGGATCTACCATAAACCTAACCAGCATGCTAAAGGATTCTATCTACTATGATAGAAATTTATACCTAAAGAAACAAGTCCTTCGGATCTTCACTCCTCTCCTTTAGTTCCTTAAAAGATGTACGGGTCGCGCTTGATCAACGGCCTCCTCGCGTCAAAGATGATCCATCTGAGAGTGTCTACATTGTGCTCCTACCTCTAAACTGAGGTAACTAGGTTACTTAGTATGCTAATCTATAAAGGTAACTAAGTAGCCTATATGATGTAGATAATGACGATGGATTAGTTTGTCTCAAGAACCCTAGGTTTCTCAACACATGAGACTATTAGGGTTTGAGGTAGAAGAAGCAAAGCATGGAGGAGATGAGAGTGTTTGTGATAAGCATAGAATGAAGAATGACTAAGTGTTGTGATCTAATAATGCCATGCCACAAAAATATCTCTACAACACAAAATATCAAGCATGAATCAATAGTAAACCATGAGTCATCCCATGAGTCACTACATGAGTCACCAAGTAGCCATGCTTCATTTAATACAAATGAACACCTCACACGTCCACCTCATTAACCAATTAACTAAATGGTTAAAACAAATAATGAGGTGTCTTCTTCTAGAAGCACCCTTGTAAAATTACAAGAATACCCCTCAACGTATATACATACCCGTATCCGTATTCCAAAAAATATGAATACAAAGAGACAAAATAATCCAAGAATATAATACTAGGATCCGGCTTAAACCAAAGCCCGCTAGTATTATCGCCCGAACATCATACGTGCACAAGTACACATATGTGATCGAACCCTGCCGTAAAACCATACGGCCTCTACATCGTTTTTCCCGAAGCAAGGAAACCCTCTGTGTGGGACTCTAAAGACTTAAAAGTATGCTGGCAGTGGGTTTAACCACAAGCACGTCAGCGGTACTAGCTGCACGTGACGGCTACCCAGATACCCGTCGAAAAGGAAGGCCGACGAGAAAACTCGTCTGAACTCCTACTGCGTCTATCCGTGGCAATCTCCATACAGTCCTGTCTCTTCATCTAAAAGTATCGTATATCGGGCCTAGGGGTGGTATACGTCAGACCCTAATAACCCGATAATTCATACTGATGCGGCTCAGGACCAATCCGGGAAACTACCGATCAACCTATCTGTAAATCCCAACTGCCTTGGCCAAGGTCGTATGGTCCTGGCCAATCGAACACAGTGCGATATCAACTCCCAATACCTGGAGAGACGAATCAATGACAATCACTCACTGCCTCCATATGGCTCGGGACTGTACCCAACCAAAACCTGTTAGCACGACTCAGTAGAGCCGTGGTAGGGTAGTGATCAAAGCACATTGGGAACTTACACGAGACACATGACGATCTCAGGTCCAAAGAGAACCGCTATCTAACGATAGGTATAATACCATCTATAGGTTCTCAGCGAGTCCGTCCAGTGTACTCACCCCAGTGAGCACCCGTATACAATCTTAGGTGATCACACCAATGGTTGTGTGACCAACCACCGCCCCTCGTCGGGGTCTAGAAACGTATACGCAAGTCTACTCTGGAGTATTGATGCCCGATCTCGATACTCTTTCGACTTGGGACATTTAAGGATGTGCTTATTGTAACGACTCTGTTTTTAATGTACAGAAATTTGTGTAAAGTTAAAGTACTAAATGGAGTATTTACAAACCTGAGTATGCTATAAGTATTTAATTTGTTTAAGAACTGAAAGAAAGCACTTGCAGCTCATTGGTAAAGCCTTGCACTGCTGTGACGTAACCCATGTGTTCGAATCCCATCAGGCACATATATTTTTTAATGATTTTTTCTTTTAAACTTTTTGGAAGCCCAAAAGTTTACACGTGCAATACACGTAAAAATGAAAAGTCAGATTAATCAAATATGTGGAAAATGTTGTACACACAGACCCCGACACGTGGCATTCATCCAAGCCCCACCCCCTTCATGATGGCCGGCGAGATGAGCCTCTGGGCCGGCGCCGCCGGGCCTCCCCCCTATGAAATGCTCCCAAAACTTTTACCCTAACCCTTTGGCCTCCCCCACTACTCCTCTTCTGTTTGTTTTTCTTGAAATTAAACAGAGAATTAAAATAAATCCAATATTTAATGCATTTTAATTCTCATTTTTAATTTTCTAAACCCTAATTTTATCCTATAAATACCACACCATACCTAGCCCTCTCTATTCTGAAATTTATCATCAAAACTCTCAAATTTTTCCAAGTCAAATAAGTTGTACAAGTGGAGTTAACCAATGTTAAGTTCCGGCGACGATTCCGGCGACCCCGAGATTCCACGAAACTTCCAAATCCTTCCTCAACCTCCCCTCTATCATTTCATCTTGTAAGTCACCTCTCCTCTCCTCTCTTCCTATTCTAAAAAGATCTCTTTTCAAAACTCGTCGGAAGTAGAGTTATTCCGACTTCCGATTCAAATTTGTTAAAAACACAACTTTTCTTAAAAACCAAACACCTATATTGTTAAAACTTGTTTAGTAATCATAAACAAACATTTAGAGCAAGTTTCAATTCAAAATATAATTTTATACAACTTTTATTTCAATTTTACGGTTTAATATCACAAACTTTCTATTCGACATCTTTCATCATTTTTGCTCAGCACAACACTCATCATGATATAGCACGATTGCTTGAAAACAATATCATTGGGACAAATACGACTTTACATTAAAATACCATAAACTATTAAAAACCGTATTCTTTAAGCTTGTATTATATACATTTCTTGCGATTAAACTTCTACAACCCATTTTGGGGAACCTGATTTGGATGGTGCGGGTTATCGCACATCCTCGTAACTAGTAGAGCGAGATGCAGACCTTCTTACCGAGCATCCGATCTCGATGGAATTTTTAATACAATTTTTAAGAATAACGTGATTTCTATTTAATAAATAAATTTATTTTATTAATTATTTATAATATTATCAAATTATCTATTTTAAATACATATAATAAATTCCATGTTTACTAAACAAAGGAATCATAAATTTCATGAATATACTATCATAAATCCATACAAGTCAAATTTACACAAAAATACCATATACTATTCATCTAGGTTTATATTCACTAGAATACTTCACATTTAAAAATTACATCCATGAAAACCCTAAATACGATAAATAAATACTTGAGAATTATTTTGAATGTATACTAAATTATTTTTCATAAAACCCCCTCAAGTTTATTAATTTACAATAAGGACCCTAATAAATATAGGTTTAAGCGGGATCAATTCTCTTGAGCCTCAGGGAGCCGGAGAAAATGGGTGCTTTCCTATTTAAGGTAGAAAACTAATACGGGGTTATCAATGGCAATTGGCTTGGAAAAAGTCATAAATCCTGCCGTTCATGTGCAGCAGTTATCGATAACTCCAAAACCTAATTCAGGAATCAATTCTGTTTAAGTGTCTGACTCAGACAGAGTCTCAGTCTAAACTGAATACAATTCCAATCTACATAAAATTCAAATATAACTCCAATACAACATGAATCCATATGCTGAAACTTGAAACATGAATACCAGAATACAATAAATATCAACATGACTTGAACTGACCGAACCATGGATATACATTGACTTGATTACATGACTATCAGTTTACATCCTTAACCGTTTACATGAGCAACTGATATCATGGTTTCGGCAAGTTTTACAACTATAAACAATACAATAAACATTACGGGGTTTTTAAAGGGGTAGACTGGTACGGAATGTGTTAAAAGTAGCACGAGACGGTCACTTTAATACAGCTAACCTGAATATCTGTTACCGTTGTCCTGTGGGTTTTGACGGGGACTTGTACTTCATATACCATAGTCCACGGGGTAAGTTGGACTCCTCTCGTATACACTGGCACATTCTATACCAAGCTATAAACAACTACGTTAACATAACAAACATGCATATTCCAGTTATTTTCTCTTATCTCTTTATTCTATTGCTATATCTCTTTGGGACTTACCGAGCGATTGTTCGCTGACGATATTCCTTTTCTATTCTTTCTTTGGAATGTTGTCAGGAGGATCCGACTCTCTGGAGATAGAGCCCAGCTCAGAAGATTTAGAGCAGTTTATTGAGGACCCCGAGTTTTAGTTCACTTGTATATACTTTACTTTCAGTTCATGCTATTGTTTAGGCATTGCTTTCTACATTGTATTTACTTTTCAGGTGTATTGTACAGAATGTTTAATAAATAAAAAGTTGCTGTTCATTTATATCTTTTGTCATTCTTGTGTACATTTATATTATATTGTTTATTTATGCTTAACATGTTTACTTCTAAGTAAATACATTGCGTGCCTCGTCGTATTTCCTTATCCGTACACCGGGAAGCGGGACATGACAGGTTTTGTTAGCGGCCCATGCAGGTCAGTTCTGCATGAAGTCATACCATGCAGGTCAGTTTTGCATGGAAACCTAAGCAATATATCACAAGAATCTGCAACTAAAATATTCTTTACATTTTCTATTCCTTGAATTCTATCCTAACCCTATTTTTCTTTCAAGGTTATGGATTCCCTGAACAATACGAGCACGAACGCCAATGGCAACACCATACCACCTCCTCTACCACTTACGCCTACCGTTGTAGCTCCGATCAACGAGCAGACGGTACTGCTCGAGACAATAAAGAGCCTTTTGGAGGGACAGCAGCAGTAGACTACTATACTCATGAACCATCCAGAAGCAGAAGCACCTGGAGTGAAGCAATTCCGGGCACTACAGCCGAAGCAATTCTCTGGGAAAGAGAGACTTTTGGAAGCTGAAGAATGGGCTCAGTCGATCGAAGACGATCTAGCAACAGCATAAGTGCTAGAGATCGCTTGGATAAGAGTTGCAAAATTGCAACTAACTGACAATACCAGGGTATGGTGGAAGGTGGAAGAAAGCCGTCTTGCACAGCCGATCGAATGGAGGATTTTTCGTGAGATGTTCGACGCGAAATATTTCCCCGAAATTGGCCGATTCGACATGGAGCAGCAATTCATCCACTTGCAATAAGATTCGATATGGACCAAATCTGTGGATGAGTATGACGCTGAATTCACCATGTTGAGCAGGTAAGACATGTCTTAAATATTCGAATTTCTATTATCACATACTACACAGCTAACACAAGACCGTAACAAGTTCGCGGCACATCTCATACTGACTGCTGAGATCAGGGCCAGAAGGTTTCAGCAGGGGTTGAATCAGGAAATCCATGCTGCTCTAGCTACATGGGATTTCCCAACCTACGACTTAGCTCTAAAGGCTGCCCGTCGATATGAGGCAGTGGTGAAGAAGAAAGTCAGATCTCAATTTGCCGGTATGAAGCGCCCTGCTACTCAGATAACAGGAGGAGCTTCTTCCAGGCCACCGTTTGTACCCAGGAGACCGGGAGTATCATTCAACCGGCCTAGTCCAGAATTTTGTTTCTATTGCAAAAGTAATGGACACCTGGCGAAGGATTGCAGGCGTGCTAATTGCCTATGCTTAGTCTGTGGCTCATCCACACATGATATTGGGTCTTGTCCTCACAGACTCAATCAGAATACTGCACCTAGACCAGCAATCACCTATCCGTAGCGGCCAGCTATCCAGGCACCTGCTACATGTCTTGCTCTCCCAGCTCCACCTCCTCGTGGACTTACTGCATCTCCTACTCGTCAGTTCCATCAAGCACAAAGGAACCTACCTCAGGGACAGAGGACCGGACAGAGGAATGCGCCTCCTGCAAGGAGGAACGTACCGATGCGACAGGCTTTCACAATGATTGTGGAAGAAGCTGAAACCACTGGCCAAGTCATCACTGGTAACTCTTTTCTTTCAAACTTTCTTTCAATCCTTATACATATCAAATATCTTATCCTATACATAAACATATTCTACATAATTTAGGTACAATCTTAGTAGCATCACTTCCTGCACTAGCACTCTTCGATACTGGAGTATCTCATTGCTTTATGTCGCAACGGTTCGTCCGAACTCATGCGATTCCAGTCAAACCGCTCGTATCCAGCTGGAATGTCAGTTTAGGGAACAACATTCTAAAGGCAACGATGGGATACGACATGTGTCCAGTGGTCGTCTGCAGCAGAGAATTCTATGATGACTTCAAGGTGTTAGACATACCGAACTTCGATGTAGTTTTGGGTATGGATTGGCTAGGAACTTTCTATGCCACCATCGACTGTTGGCAAAGGAGGGCAGTGTTCGAGATACCAGATCATCCGGTCTTTTATTTCAAAAGTGGAGACTGTACTCTGGAACCTAGCACATACAAAGTAAAACCGAAGAAGGCAGTGATTGAAACTCTACAGGCGGAAGAAAACAAGCCAAAGATATTTCGAGAGTTCGATGATGTATTTCCTGAAGACATATCAGGTTTGCCTTCTGATCGAGCTCTTGAATTTGGAATTGATTTAGTACCTGGAGCACAACCGGTGATCAAAGCACCATACCGATTAATTCTTGAAGGTTTGAAGGAGATCCGTACTCAACTGGACAAACTTCTGCAGAAAGGATGGATTCGTCCCAGTACTTCAAGTTGGGGATCTCCAGTTTTGCTTGTGAAGAAGAAAAAAGGTTCATACAAAATGTGCATTGATTATAGAGCTTTGAATGAAGTCACGATAAAGAACAAGTATTCACTACCGTGAATCGACGATCTGTTCGATCAACTAAGTGGGTCTTGCGTTTTCTCAAAGTTAGATCTTCATTCGGGTTATCATCAGGTGAAGATCAAAGAGTTTGATATTCCGAAGACGGCATTCAGGACTCGCTATGGACATTATAAGTTTCTCGTAATGCCATTTGGAGTGACCAATACACCAGCCATATTCATGAATCTGATGAATCAAGTTTTCCGCGAGTAACAAGACAGGTTCATTGTCATATTCATCGATGATATCCTGGTATATTCAAAGAATCGGAAAGAGCACGCTATAGTGCCCTCAAGTCAATTATTGGATCACAGGCATGCGATTGCGATGATTGAGGGAGGACATATACGGATAAAACATTTTTACTCGAGATGATAGTATACTATCTGGTTTGTTTTTATCATCATGTACATGCTTCAGGCGGCGTTACAGATCACTATTACATGTTGATAGAGCCTATAAGATTCTTGCTTGACTATCTGCAGTATGATGGCGATCATATACGTGAGAGCTGTGTGGTTTATAAGCACATCCTTAAATGTCCTTAGTCGTGGGAGTTTTGAGACTGGGCATCGATACTCCAGACCAGACTAGTGTATACTGATCGAGACCCTGACGAGGGGCGGTGGCCGGTCTCACAAGCCATTGGTGTCAGTTTGTTCACCTAAGATGTATACATGTGCTCATTGGGTTATGAGTACACCGGACGGACTTACCGGGAACATGCTAGTTGGTATTATACCTATTGTCAGATAGCAGTTCTCTGGTGACATGTGTACAGATTAGTCTATCGACCTGAGATAGTCATTTGTCTCGTGTGAGTTCCCGCCGTGCTTTGATTACTATCCTACTACGGCTCAAAAGAGTCGTGCAAACAGGTTTTAGTTGGGTACAGTGCCGAGCCACATGGAGGCAGTGGGCGGATCATCAGGGGATTCGTCTCTCCCGGTATTGGGGGTTGATGTCGCGTTGTGCATGAGTGGCCATCACCAGAAATTCTTGGCCAAGGTAGTCGAGAATTACTGATCTAGAATCGGTAGTTTCTCAGGCGGTGATGAGTTTCATACCGACACTGAATGTCAAGTTATTAGGGGTCTGACTTTGTCTATCCCCTACACTCGATATGCGATACTCATAGACGAACGGACCGGACTGTACGGATATTGTCACTGTCAGGCTCAGTAGGGATTTCAGGATGAGTTGCTGTTCATTTATATCTTTTGTCATTCATGTGTACATTTATATTATATTGCTTATTTACGCTTAACGTGTTTACTTCTGAGTAAATACGTCTCGTGTCTCGTCGTGTCTCCTTATCCGTACACCGGAAAGCGGGGCATGACACTTATGGACTACCCAGCCCACACAAGTATGATCGCCATCATAACGTTGGTAGTCAAGTAAGATCCTACGGGTTTTATCAACATGTGATCGACATATATAACATATGCACATGTTAAGATAAAGTCAAACCATAATAGTATACCACTTTATCGAGTCTTTATCAATATGTGCAAGCAACATAAAGCATCATAAGAAAAAAATACACATATCCTGATAAAAATAACTCAAATAATATACTATATAACCGAGCAAGACTGCCATGCACATACATATCCCTAGCATCCATATGTATACATATACAATAATGACCTTTAGGGCATGCATATCCAACATATATAACCGATTCCAAAAATTTGAGATTGGTTTGTCGTTATTGTTGACTCGTTGTAAGACAGTCACAATGTTTTAGTTTAAGAATGTGGTGTACCTTGTACTCTTATTCCTAAAGGCTTCATTCCAACTCTCGTAACCATTTCAAACTGAACCTCTCGATCCCTATCAGAAGTTTGTTGTATGCAGAATCACTAAATCACGGGTTTCAACTCGAATTTATTTTATGATTATTAAACTCCCTTTTTGACTTGATTCATTTAGAGATTGTCGCAGTTCTGGCTCAATTAACACTTAAGCTTAGCTCATCTATCGTTTCTGTTGAGGTTGGCTCAGCTTGTATATTCATTTTTGGTATGTAGTACTAACATAGATTGTTAACGTACATAGTAAGATCTTTATCATTTATCAAATCGTTGTACTTGTTATTATCTTAAGATACATATAGAATAATTACAAATTTTAGAAGATGTCTAATCGTTCTTTTTCTCCAGATAATTTTTTTTTTCATTTTCAGTAAATTTAATTTTTTGACATTCTAAGAGCAAATAATGTCATATTTTTGAGCAGGGTATTTACAAATACAGATACTTCTAAAGATCATATACAAATCTTAAAGGTTTCGGTATGTGTAAAATAATAACCCTATGACACAAACAAATTATGATAGCAATTAATAAAACATACATGATATTAAAGTTATAAAAGTTTATAATTTAGAGTGTACCATATATAATTTAAACTAATTATTCCAGAAATATGATCGAAATTTAGTGTAATTTAGGCTAAGCTAGATTAGGCACCTTAGGAAAATAGGGGAAACTAGGGTACACGAGGGTTAACAAAGAGCAAGCCCTGTTTGGGAATGGAGTTAAGTTTTTTAAACTGTAGTTTCATAAAACCAGCAAAACCAAATTTCAAAATCCTAGGTTTGGCTTGTCTGGCTGGCATTTTGGAGTTGAGGTAACTGTAGTTATCTCAGCTCAAATGCAGTTATCTCAACTTCAATATAATCAAAGTTTTGTAAACTCCATTTTTGAAGTTTGGGACTTGCAAACCATAATTTTGCATATTTGTATCTCTATTTAAAAATAAACTGCATTTACCACAGCTCGGTATCCAAACGGGGCCCAAACGGTCAATGAAGGATCAAACAGTGGTAGGGCCTGCTACTATCTTTTTCTTTTCTTTTTGCTCTTTAAACTCTGTGAAAGGTTTTATGAATAAGAGTAGGGTTTTGTACACCGTACCAAGGGCCCCACTGCATGATGATGATATAACCTGTTAATAGCATATGGAGTATGATGGGTCCTTAACCATCAGATATGAGTGGACCTTTCACTGCAATCATATGCTTGAGCTACCAGAGAGAATTAGATATATGGGCCCGTGTCTTTAAAGCATCTTGACAAGGGGCTGTTTGGTTGCAGGAGTTTGAAATTTGGATTTTCAAACAGTACAAGCGAAAAAAAATTCTGGAGGAACTAATTTTGGTTTTGGTTGGTATTGGAGTTCTAATATTGGATTTGTACATTCTTGTAATTATTATTTGGCTGGAAAAAAATAAATGGGATTGGGATTTGAGAATTATAGAGAGCAATAAAGAGGCGATTTTTTTAATAATATAAAGTACGTGGGCCCCACATGAACAGTGCCAAGTCCATAATAATCCATAGATTTTTTCTATTCAAGAATTTAAAAAAAATGGTGGGTCCCTCACAAAAAATAAGCAAATCCAAAATTCCTAAAATCCTACAACCAAATAAAGAATCAGAGGATCCACATTTTTTTTTGGATTCAAGAATCCAAACGGTGGTAAATCCTTGGCAAACTCAACAACCAAACAGGCCCTAAAGATGAAGTGTGATGCTAGTCATGATCATGCCACTGTTAGCTAGCTAATATTGCATCATGTAGAAAGTTCGACACATGCATCAAGTCAAATATCGGTTATACCAGCTGATATATTGACACACTGCTTCTTTCTGCATATCATCATTTGAGAATACATTTTTGACATCCATAAGACGCAACAAATCCCAAATTTCTTTTGTTGTAATGTCAACTAAATTTGGATTGTGTGCAGTATTAATTGCCTGTGGTGCAAATGTTTGTTTGCAGTCGATTACCTCTATCAGTATGAATCCCTTAGCAACTGATCTACCTTCATACCTCTCAACTAATCCATCTAGTTTGTACTTTATTGGATATATACCCATTTGCATCCAACAGATCGTTTTTCTTTGAGCAAATCGACGAGGTCTCTAGTCCCATTTCAGATCAATGCTCTCATTCCTTCTTCCATAGCAATTTCTACCGATCTTTTAGCAGAATTCGGAAGGAATAATGACAGAAGAAATGACAGACAAAAAAACACGTTGGAAAAATGACATGTTATCAAAAGCAACAAATTCAGACACGGGATATAAAGAAAGCGAGCTGGCGTTGGACTTTACGAAAAGCAATAGGCAATTCTAAATTCAAATTATGCTCTTGAGAAGTATTGATATATCTCGATTCAGATTGGAAGAACCTTATTTGGTATTTGGTTCTTTAACTGCTAGGGTTGATTTCTTGCTCTGCTTAAAGCAAAAATGCATTTTGTTTTCCGCACGTCTTGCACCCTTTGTATTAATAGGTTTCCTTCAATTATTATTATTCCTCGTCTGTCTTTGATCTATTATAGGAATAATTAGTGATATGCTAAAGCAAAATAGAAATATGCATACGTAAAACAAAAGGAATATCAGATAATCACTACTACAATAATCACTTGCCCCTACTGATTTAGCCGTAGGGGCAAACCACTGTCCCTACGGATATTTCCGTAGATCTGTAGAGACATAAAAATTTCTTCGTAGGTATAAAGGCCGCAGGTGCAAGTTTTCGTCCTGAACATTCCCCTATGGAGTAATAATTGCCCCTACGCCTTAATCCGTATGGTATATCCATAGGGACATAAAATTCCTCAATAGGTCTAAAGACCGCAGATGCAAGTTTTCATCCTGAATATGCTCCTACGGAGTAATAATTGTCCATAAGCCTTAATCCGTAGGGACATTTATCCCTACGGATTATTCCGTAGGGACATAATCTTTATTTAATTTATCTGTTTATAAAATAAATTACTTGCCGCATGATAAATGCATCTACAAATTAATCTGTAGGTGCAACAGCTGCCCCTACGGAGTAATCCGTAGGGACATTATATCAGGTTTTTTTAATAAAAAATGAGCTTCCCGTTTTTTCCCCGCCTGTGCACAATAATATATATATATATATATATATATATATATATATAGCCAAATACAGAAATATCCATAATCAACATTTCACGCATAATGTATAAAAGAAATAAACAAATAGAATACGAAATCAATCTAAAATCATCGTGAACATACAAACAACCACCAATATCGTCCAAAATATATACAATATATATCATATAAGTACATACATCCTCAAAAATATAAATAAAGTTACCCTAACTCGGTCCTGCTCCTCCACTTCTGATAATCGCCGTAATCTGTCGGATCTGCTCTTCGGTGCAACCCTGAGTTGTCAAAAACTCGACTAATGAAGGAGCGGACTGTGCGGGAATCTGAGTGGTCTGTGGAGCTGTAAATGTGGTCTGCACAACAGCAGCCAAGATAGTGGCTTGCAGAGCTACAGCCGAAAGAGATGCGTGTGGAACCGCAGCCAAAGCAGCCCGCCGAATCTGTAAAATTTTGTGTGTGTAATAAATGAGTAAGAACGGTGTATTAGATTTTAGTCGAATTCGTATCATTATCAGATTATTGCGAAACCATAAATTTATATATGCTTTTTTGAGATTCCACACGTTTTGTTGAAATTCATATGTTATGTATGGGAATTTATACATTTTGAAATTCCACACATTCAGGGCTATACTTTTATACCCCAATCTAAGAATACTTAGGGACTTAGGCCTAGTTTGGGTATTTAGTTTGGAAAACCGTAGTTTATTTTAACTGTAGGTAGAAATGATACTTACTCTAACTTGTAAACCTGTATCTCTTTTTAATTGTTTAGTTTTGATTGGATGCTTAGTTTTGAAGTTATCTAATTTACAAAGAAATGTTTTCTTCTCAAGTTTTGAATTTGGATAATCATAACTTTTTAAACTCCAAAACGCAAAAAGATGTGGCATGGTTATGATTATAGAGTTTAGTTTAATTAGATAATTTTATATAAGTCTGATTAATTAAAGCTAAACCTACAACCAAATAAGCTCAGGCTACTAATATTGCATTTGTTACTATCTATAATGTGATATAATATTTTACTATTAAATAATATACGTACCAATATCTCATTCAACTCCTCGATAGTGGTCTTCAAGGCGGCAACATCATGCCCCAGACGTCGCTCACGGGGGTTAGGGAAAGTAACCGCCGAAGTGGAGACCAACTTCATATGGGCCCTGCCAGGACCCAGTCCTCGGCCTCTCTCCCAACCTCCATAGTGCCCTCCGTGTGCGGTGTTTAGGACTGGGGTCGGTAGCATCGGATCAGTTTGTCCACTAAAATCGATCCCTGATACCTCCGCTTGTTCCACCACCCGCTTCTACACCCACATTAACTATTAAAATATAAGTATATCATTTAAATTTGAACTTATCAAAACAAAAATTTTATTCGAATTAGAATAAATATTAACACTTACGCAATACTCTTGGGTAGCGGTGTCGGGGAATCAAACTCGCCTGTGACGAGATCTGTCGAGGTGCGGTGGACGGTAAGATACGCGGTCAATACGCTCGGTGTACCACCCTGCGCCAGGGTCTGAGCTCTCTGCAATTCGCCAAAAAATTACATATATTATAAAATAATTCTTAATATTTTATTATATCAAAATAGATCTATTGTAATTTACCGATACCTCTATGGCATGAGTAATGTTTCTCGAGCCACCTGTGTAAGTGGGGCGACCCTTCTTCGCCGTCTTCCTATTCTTCTTATTTTGATCGGCTTGTTTCTGCACAACACATTCAGATTTACTTTTCTAATTAAGTAACAAAAAAAATAAATTATATACTAAATAATGAATTACATTTAAATTACAAACCTATTTGAGCTCAGAGTCATAATATTGGCACAAGAGAGGCCGTGTATCTACGTCGACTCTGGCAAAGGCCGGAGAATGTAGGAGAGCCGCTCTCTCCACCTTAGGGGTCACCAACGACACCAAATAGCAATCGATTTTCAGCTCATTCCTATTATATCGGACTTTAGATTGCATGTTTTTCATGAGGCCCGGGTAAAGAGCATGAAGATCGAGCACTCTTTCAGGGTGATCAGGATCTGGTACAGGCTGAAAGTCGTAATCCAACTGCAAATACAAGAAAATAATGTATTTAAATTATAAGTGTTAAATAATAATAAGTTTATTTGATAAGTCAAATGAAAATATATATTAATATCCGAGCCTGATCTCAAAAGAGGGCAAATGAGCGCCGGTGCTGATCGTCCCACCCAACGTGAAGTAGATACTTATTTTGGATGCGGCTCTCATCCACCATATGCTGGCCGAACCTCTCGGCATAATCGCCAGTATAGCGATAATCGGGGGTAAGGAAGAGGAGGAATGGTGTCTTCCCCTAGCTCTATCGGGCCTCAGCTTGTGGGACTGATTCGGCCCTCGAGTCCCCCTCTCGGGATGGGGCTGCCCTCCATCTACAAGAAATATCAAGATAAGCAATATTAAGACAAAACAGTATTTAGAAATTAAGGATTAATGAAAATTGAAGTGCGTTATATACCTCCGGCGACAGCAGCACGAGTCTGGGCCCGGACAGCCGCACGAGCGGGACGATAGTTCCTCCGGTGAGAAATAGCCGGTGACCCGGACGCGGAAGCATCCCCTCCAACCAGAAAATAAATATTGACGATAAAATTATATGAACTTCATAGTTATTCTTAGAGAATATGTAAAATGAATAAATATTTTATATTTAAGAATATTAACTCGCAGACTGTGCGGAGGGTACGGAAGTGGCGGGAGTAGCCTCTGCGCCAGATGTGGATGCACCACCTATAATTAGACAATTAAAAATAGATTATATAAGTAATTGCAAAAGGAATGTGTATATCTATAATATAACATTCTAAATTAATATGCATGCAATATAGGATATATAAATATACCCGCAGGTGTAGTGGTGGCCTTTTGCCTGGTATGTGGAGGCACCACCTACAGCTAGACAATCAAAAATTGATTATCTAAGTAAGAGCAAAAAGAATGTGTGTATATTTATGATATAACATTCTAAATCAATATGTATGTACTATAGAATATATAAACATACCTGCAGGTGCGGTAGTGGCTTCTGCTTCTGATGTGGACGCACCACCTATAGCCAGACAATTAAACATTGACTATATAAGTAAAAATAAAAAATAAATATGCGTGTATATCTATAATATTACATTCAAAATAAATATGCATGCAATATACCTGAAGGTGTAACAAAGTCCACACAGAAGGAATCATCCGAAGGGGATACGGATCGGGATGCAGACTAGCCCTTTGGAGCTCCCTACGCAGCTCCCCGGGCGGCAGAACCGCTCTGCCACTGCCTCTGCCGCGGCTGGTGCTCCTACCGCCCCTCACTGCTCCGGGCGTCGGTATCAGACCTAGATAAGAGTACAATCATTACATATGCATGTAATATATGTATAGATCGTCGAAATGTGAAGTAATAATATAACATTACTGATAACCTTTTTCGTTTCGTAGACGCATTAGACATATCTACTTGGATTTCATCATCGATATCATTTCTAACCCACGTAACTTCACGATCAGCCGAAGACAACCCGTCTTTTGAAACAAACGGTCGGAGCACTCTAAGTCTTCTCTCTTCTTCATTCTCATCGCCGTCTTCTATACGATCTTCGAATTCTAGGACATCGTAAACATCCATGTATTTCCAACGGCATACGACACTCCATCCCGGATGCTTCAAGCACTGTGAGTAGTATACTTGAAACGCTTGTTGCGGAAATATAAATGGATCGTCTTGACTGTAAAATCGAAGTGTGTTCACATTAGTCAATCCATATTCATCTTTCTAAGTCCCGAGATTGTTTCTCTAATTATCCGTATCGGTTCGTGTATCGTACCAAATATACTGAAATATATAAAACGGTTCTGATCGTCCGGGATATTGGATGCCAAGTATGCAATTTAAGTATCCATAATAAATCATACTATTCGATCCTACGGTCGCAATCCCACTATTCTGAGTGGTTTGAGATATTTCTATGTCCTTAATTTCAAATTTGTATCCAAGGACACCGAATTCTTTATAATATGCAACATCCATGCTAGGAAATAAACATCTTGAATCTCTCTAATGATGCAAACAAGTTCGGATCACAGATCTGACAAAACAAATTTTACTGTAAATACATAATGATATAAGTTTAGATTAAGACTGGTAGTAATAACATGTTATTCGAACAAGTTACATAATCTGCAACCCAATCGCAAAAATTATCCTGAAGATATTTTTCCAATCGTTCATCATTCCAATCAGGATGCTCCTCACATATCTCATCAATATGAATTCTGTTCTCAAAATAAATTATGATATTAATATTATATCATTTCATACACACACAAACACAGATATAACAATTAATCCAAAAAAACTTACTCTCTATTTTTTTCAAGACATAGCTATTGAGGAGAATAAAAAGATATATTTTGTTGATAAATATAGTGTTTACTCTCTTATAACCAGCTTTAGCATATGGCATGTCCTGAATTCTCCAAAGCCGGTTAAGCTTCGTCCCATTGTTCTCATCTAGATAGCGGGAACAAAATGTGGTTATTTCATGTAGAAGATAACCTTGCATGATAGAACCCTCTGGTCGATTTCTATTGCAGATATATTTTTTAGAGTGTAGAGGTACCTAAAGAAAAATATATTAAATAAATAAATACGGGCATATAGGACAACAATAATTTTACAAAATGCAAGAAACAAAAAATGCAACGTATTTTTCGACGGGATATATCAATCGATATTGTACCGGTTCGGCAAACTTAATCTCGGTTACGAGGTAAACGTCAGGTGTATTATGATATCGAAAAATGATGGCGGGAAAAAACGCTTAAGCTTGCAAAATATCAATGAAATAGAATTTTCTAGATTCTCCAGCGTCACAACATCCAAGATTTTAGCGCACAATTCTCTAAAACAACAACAAAGGTCATTGATTAATAGACCAACCGATTCAGGAAGGGAAGTTCTGAGGGCTAATGGGAGAAGGTGCTCCATAATAACATGGTGATCATGACTTTTCAGCTCATCGATTTTGCCTTTCACAATTTTTATCTTTTTGCAAAATGATCCTGAAAAACCTGTAGGAACTTTCAAATCATGCAACACCTGCAGGAACCTTTTCTTTTCCGGTTGTGACATATGATACGCGGTATTGGGAAGTACAAACTTTCCTGGTTTACCCGCTATCGGTTTATGATACAATTCACTTCTAATTTCCCGGTCCTGAAGATCCATCCGAGTACGGAGGCTGTCTTTCAATTTTCCGTCTTTACAAAGAAACAAGTTAAGTACGTGCTCGGATACTCCCTTCTCTATGTGCATGACGTCCAGACAATGACGCATTAAATTTGTTGATCAGTACGGAAGCTCGTAGAAAATGCTTAATTTGTTCCAGTATGGTGATTTGACCTGTTTTGCCGGATCTATCCCGAAAGTCAAATTATTGTAACCATCCCACTGAGCTATCACGTCATCTCCGGATAATGAGGCTGGAGGCCTAAGAACCTCCTGATGACTATTAAAGTGAGCAGCGTCTAACCTGTAGGAATGGTCTAGTGGCAGGAAACGCCGATTACCGCAATAACAAACTTTCCTGCTAAAATTCAACCATTTCGATGTTGTATCTTGATGGCAATAAGGGCATGTTTTATGACCATGTATGGACCAAATTGATAGCATTCCATACGCAGGAAAGTCATTAATTGTCCACATTAAAGCCGCACGCATTATGAAGGTTGTATCTGTGTTTGCATCGTAAGTCTCTACACCATCAATGAATAAAATTTTTAACTCATCGATCATCGATCAGAGGTCGGAGATAGATATCGATATTATTTCCCGGTGAGTTTTGTCCGTCAATAAGAAGAGGCATCATAAAGTAGAATTGATCCATAGCCAACCAAGACGACAGATTATAAACTATCATTACAACGGGCGCTGTGGCTTCCAGCCATATAGTTGAATGGGCAGAAACCATCACTACCCAGTCCGAACCTGACATTGCGAGAATCACTACTGAATATTTGATGCCTCCTATTGAAATCCTTTCATGCCGGTGAATCTCTTGGATGACTCATTTTTCCATTTTCCCTTGGAGCAGCACGGTGATGCCAAATCATTGCCTCGGCTGTTTTCTTGTACCTGAATAGCCTCTGCAGCCTCTGTGTTATGGAAAGATATCGTGCTATCTTGACAGGTATATTGGGCTTCTTATCAGATTCTTTCGGCTTATACATGGCCTCTTCACATGTTGGATACTCTTTCAAATCTGAATTCTTTTTCCGGTACAACACGCAATCTTTGGGACATGCATGAATCTTCTCACAGTTCAGACCCAAATCAGACGTCATCTTCTGGGCTTCATACCAGCTGTCGGGCACATTATTTACCGGGGGTATAGAATCTTTCAGGAAAT
Source organism: Agapanthus africanus (assembly GCA_030015575.1). Lineage (NCBI taxonomy): Eukaryota > Viridiplantae > Streptophyta > Magnoliopsida > Asparagales > Amaryllidaceae > Agapanthus > Agapanthus africanus. The sequence goes on from CM057351.1 coordinate 403,024,179, forward strand.
TCAGAAGTATCGTGAAAGACTTGTTGCTCCATCCATTTAGGCACTTAATCTGGAAAAGTTGGACGAACCATTTTATGGTGGAATACTTTACATTCTCATAAATTATCATTCATACACTTTTCATACTTATCCGCACGCGGTTCTTGACTGGAAGGAATGTCATCTTCGGTAGGAATACTATCACCGAGGGCAGCCTCTGCCATATCCTCCATTTCTTCTCCTGAAAAGAAGTTATCATCTTCTTTTTCTTCAGCCGCATTACCGTCTTCTCATTTTTCTTCTACCGCATTACCGTCTTCTTCTTGTCCTTCTTCGTGATATAGCCAAGTTGTATAAAGTCTAGTAAAACCATGTTTAACGATGTAAAGCTCTACGATTTCTACCTTCTGCCAGAACTTATTCCCACATCTATCGCACGGACAGAGAATTTTCTCTAACACAATCTTATTATGTGCGCGTGCAAATTCAATGAAAGCAGCAACTCCTACGACAAACTTAGATTGCATGCATTGTTGCCAATCCACGTACATCCAGTCCTTAACTCTGATGTACTCATGGGCCATGTTAGACCGTAAACATATAAATTGTAAGTTATGGTGACTATATTGAGAAATCTAAGAACGAGATAGTTATTGACAAAGAAGAAAATTCGTAGAGACAAGTTTGTCGTTGAAAAGAATAAATTATCGATTAACAAAGTTAGATTTGAAGATACCCAAGTATGAGTTGTATTCTGTGTATATGCGTTTCAATTTATGATTTCGCTTAGGTGTAGGGTTGTTAGTGTGTATGTGCTTTGTGTATGAGTTTGTTGTGTATTCGTATTGTATGTGTGTGTTTCGGCTGTCGGGGGTAAGCCTTCTATCCCATTAAGAATGTATAAAGTAGACACCCATTCGCTTGTGCTTTCATCCGTTTTGAGTAAATTTCGGCAGCATCTCTCCGCTGTTCTCCGAGTACATTGTAATAGAATAGATAATCATTTCAATGCTGTGAAATAATGTTGAAATGAACATCTAATCTATCTTTATACACGGAGAACCAGCGGAAAGTACCGACGAAATAATTCGAAATGAATGAAAACACAAGTGAATGCAGGTGTTTGCTTTATATATTCCTAACTTGGCCACATTGCACACATCTATCGGCTATCATACGATTGAATCTTCTCGTCATATAGACTACACGACGGTTGTTAGCACCGAAAGATACCGTCTCATGTTTAACAACTTTCATGTAGTTCTATATCATGATGAACATCAAACGTATGTTAACTGATAGATGGGGACTAAGTCGTGTTTTGATTTTCATATATGATTATCGATGAGAATATGAAAGTTCTATATTATCATCGAATATCATACATACACTTAGTGTAAGATTTAACTTAAATTGGTTTTACGTTTATTATCAATTACAAGGGTTCAAAGTTTTTAGTTCAGGGTGAAGTTTTTTAAAGTTAAGAGTTTTCTTAATCAAATTTAAGATTTTTGAATTTATTGGGGTTAGGATGGGATTTGACAAGAGTTCAATATAGAGGAGAATGATGATGAATTAAGATTTGGCCTTATTTGTATGTGTGTATGTGTCTGCGTGTGCGTGTATACACACAGACAGATACACACACATACATGCATACACATACACACATACACACACAATTCGCTAAAGTACCCTTAACTATTGTTGGTTTGATAAATTACACTAAAATACCTTTACCCTAACCTAACCTTAACCCTAACACTAACCCTAATCATTAACCCTAACCCTAACCTAACCCTAACCATAACCACAACTCTAAACCTAACCCTAACTATTAACACTAACCGTAATCATTAACCCTAACCCTAACCCTAACCATTAATCCTAACCCTAATTAACCCTAACCCGACCCTCATTAACCCCCTAACCATTAACCCTAATCATAACCCTAACCCTAATTAACCCAACCCAGCCTTAAAACGGCCCTAACCCTAACAACAAAATTATAATAATTTTTAATAATTATTAGAAATCAACAACACCACCACCAAAAAATTATAAAAAAATTAACAATTAAATCCCTAAAATTGAAGAAATTAACAACAAAATTTCAGGAAAATTAAAATTAAAATTGATGAAACTAACCGGCAAATCGAACAAAGAGGGAGGTTGCGGCGACAAGAAGGAGGTTGGCTGTTGCAGCGACGAGGAGGAGGAGGAGGATGGCTGCTGCGGTGACGACGACGAGGATGAGGTTGCTGCTGCAGTGACCAGGAGGAAGCCGGGAATGAGGATCGACGACGGGAGGTTGGGGAAGGAAGAGGGCGACGATGATGAGGAGGAGGGCTAGGGCGACGGCGACGGCAACGAGGAAGAGGAAGGCGATGGAGACAAGGTGAAAATTTACGGGAGGATTTAGGCTACGACGACGAGGATGGGGTCTAAGGCGATGATGACGAAGAGGCCGAGCTCGGGAAGGAGGAGGAAGAGGCGACGGGGAAAATTTGGGGGGGGGGGAATTTTAGGCTAGAGGATTTTGGGCGTGGGGTTTTTCTTTTTTCTTTTTTCCTTTTTAAGTGCTTGACTTTGCCATTACGGTGCCAACTGTAGGGGTTTCTTTTGCGGCACCGCAGGGGTAACAAAAGGAAATAAATTTTTTATAGTCTTTGCCCCTACGGTGGAAACCGTAAGGGAAAACAAAAATTGCCTCTATGAATTTTCCAATCCGTGGGGCAACCAACATTTGTAGTGGTGAATGGAGGAATACAATCAAAATTTGACGTCGAGAATTTCGGTGAAAAAAAATATTTCTTAAGCATTAAGATATTTAGATCGAGAAAAGGAATTTTTATATCCCAACAAAAATATATGCTTGATTGTTAATTATATGTATGCCCTAGAGGCCATTGTTGTACATGATTGTATATTATAATGGATGCTTGGACATGTATAGGGAGGACTTTCTTTCTCGACATGATAGTATGCTATCTGGTTGCTCTTTATCTTAACATGTAGACTTGTATTGTGATACTGTCTTTCTCTCACATGTTGATAAAGCCCTTAGGATGTATACTTGACTACCAGGACTATGATGGAGATCATACTATTGGGGCCAGAGTAGTCCACAAGTACATCCTTTAATTGTTCCTAGTCGTGGGAGTATCGAGACAGGGCATCGATATTCCAGAGTAGACTAGCGTATACGTTTCTTGACCCATTTGATGGGCGATGGATGATCCTACATCCATTGGTGTTTGACATCAAAAATTGTATACGGGTGCTCAGTGGAGACTGGGTACGCTGAACATGACTCGCCGAGAACTCCTAGATGGTATTATACCTATCGTCAGATAGCAGTTCTCTGGTGACACTGGTACATGTTAGTCTGTAGACCCGAGATCGTCATAGAGTCTTGTGTGATTCCCACCGTGCTTTGATTTCCACCCTACCACGTTCAAGAGAACGAGCAAACAGGTGGTTTTTGGGTACAGTCCCGAGTCACATGGAGGCAATTAGCGATATGAGGGGTTTCGTCTCTCCCGGTATTGGGGGTTATGTTGCGCTGTGCTCGATTGGCTATAACAGGAAGTTCCTGGACATGACTGATTATGAGATTTACTGGTAAGTGTAATCAATAGTTTCTCAACCCGTTATGAGCCTCACATCGGCATGACTTATCAAGCTATTGGGGTATGATGTTTACCACCCCCAGGCTAGATATGCGACATATCAGATGAAGAGACCAGACTGTACGGTAGTGTTACTTATTGGATTCGCGGGAGTATGAGCAGGCATGCTTGTTGATCTTCTGATCGTTCAATACCCGGATAGCCGTTATGTCCAGCTAGTACCGCTGACGGCTTGTGGGTGACTGATATGATCATCACCTACTGCCGGCGTATTGACGAGTCTTTAGAGTCCTACACAGAGGTTTCCTGGCTCAGGCGAAACGAAGTAGGGCACATATATGATATGTGTGGGACCGAGATTAATACGTGTATGTGATACTGTATTCTAATCTCGTGATATGTGATATCGGACGGTTATATGTGATATAGCCGGGTTATCGAATCAAGTGTTGATTCGATAAGATGATAAATATGATATTAGTCGGTTGTATGCGATATAGCCAGATTATTAAATCAAGTGTTGATTTAATAATTTAATGTATGATTATATATTTGATATATTAATATACATTAACTAATACTAGCTCACTTAAGGATTTCTTTTTCTCACTTATACATTTAATATATATGTGATATATATTAATTGTATTTATTTATTTGTGTCATGCTTGATGATACATTGTTCATGGGTGTATGAGACTCATACCATACTATAGATAATTAGGGTTTTTATTTATTTAAGGTAAATACAAAATTAGGTGGAAATTAGTCATGGTTGGATGTTTGTTGAAGCATGTGGAAACCATTGACTTAGTCCACTAATTTTATTTTACTCTAGATATTTATTAACCCAACTATTATCTTTAGCCATGATTAAGTCTCTACAAGAGTTGATATATGATATTTTCTCACCCATGGTTGCCATTTTTTTTCCATTATGGACTTCATCTTCTTCATCTCAAGTTTTGCTTACTAGGTTTTCTTGAGGTGAAGAATTAGTGAGAGAAAAATTATTCTAAAGTGAGCAAAATTCCTACTTCATCAATCTACGCTAGACTAGCCATTTAGTATAGGTTGTTTGCTTCTCTAATTCTCAATTAGTGAAGAGTTAGCTTGAGTTGAAGATTTCTTGACGTAGATTATCTTCAGCCTCGAAGATCTTTAAGTAAGCTTGTTCCTTTCGCCTAGTGGAGCCTAAGTTGAGTCCGGGAGACCACTTCTTGGAGCGAAGAGACTACTACACGGAGCTTTAGAAGTGAAGGACCGGTCTACAAATGTTGTATTCCTTGTTCACTTAGATTAAAGATGTTTACTTGCTTTGTCTAACCTTATTTCTCTAGTTAGATCCTCATTCCAGATTGATTAGCACTCTAGGTTTTTTAAAATTGCATGCTTGATGCCCTAGAAAACGTAGTGAGGGTGCTAAGGAACCCAGCTGTGGTATCAGAGCTACTAGGAATTAGATGTCGACCTATGGGGGGTTCTCACTGTGTGACAATGTGGCAAAGTATAGGCTCTTCCCCCAGGGTGTCCCAAGACCGGAAGGTGTTCCGGCGGGTTGTAGTCCTTGCAAGGGGGCATGCGTAAAAAGTAGCTGCTGAGAGACCCGTTGATGCCACGACGACCCCATTGGATGGTGTGGTTGCCTGACCAGCAGTGGTATCAGAGCCAGGCTAGAGCATTAGGATTGTCCTAGACGAAGTTAAAGTGTTCGATCGAACCTCAAGGACCCCAATTTCCTTGCTCTCTGGAAATTTTTCCAAATGTTGGATTTTTCCAAGTTAAAAATATTCAAAAAATCATACAGGTTATTCTATGGATCCCCAAGAAAAACGACGGCCCAACTCGACCATACGATCGCGAAACCGCGGCCAAAAGAGGCTTTTTGCGGCGGTTCTGCGGCGCCGTTGGTGAGGCAGGGAGCGTGCCTTTCTTGTGCTGATCCGTAGGTAATAGTGGCATGTTCTGGGTATTTCTAACTCTGTCTCATGTGTTGAGCTCTCTGGGAAATCTGGGTGTTAGTTGAATCGATCGAAATGTTTAATATCGTTTAGCTATCTGTGATATGCGATACAATATTTAGAATCCACAATGATTAGTTTTATGAAAACTAGTTTGAATTTTATAAATCTAGGAATTTAGTATCATTTGATCGGTTGCCACGGGGTTTTGATATGGATCAAAACTCTGTCGCAATCACGTAGTGTACGCGGATATTCGCCGGGTAACATTACTAGATATCCACGTCCTAAAGCCCCGACCAAGTGACTGTAGGAGAACCCCATTGCCAAAAGCATTCTCCCGGATGCTTGCGGCCGCGGTGTTCCGTCTAAGTGCACTTCGTCGACGGCATCGGGGGGTGCGGTCGTCTACTAAGGTTTTCGACGAGCATTCGATCTGGTTGTCGGGAATCTTGTTGAATTACCTGACTGGTTATTGAAAAGTGTTTTCAATACTGAGACTAAAATGCGAGGTTTATAAGGTTAAGCTTGAAATTCGGAATATGAGATATTCCGGGTTTATGATGTCTAAGGAATTCATATGGTTAGGCATGAAATCCGAAGTATGTGATATTTCGGGTTTATGATGTCTAAGATGGTTGCGGATTCCAATTGTTGTAGTTTTCACTTTCTTTTCTGCGACCGTAAGTGTAATATGTGGTGTATCGCCGGTTTCGTTGCTATACGTCAACGACAATTAGGATACGCATATTTACTTACGTTGATGACATGTGATGTTATGTGTTGCTGTGATATGTTATATTGGATCGTCGTGTTTGAATAGCTGGGTTTTTTTGCGTGAGATGAGAGTTTTTCATTTTCATTCATGTAAAAACTTGTATGTAATATTCTTTTATTGGGACACTTTCAGATTGAGGATGATGTCACCATTGTTGTATATTATTTACTTTTCCGCATTAGGATAGACCCAAGGCGGGGAGCACAAGTAACCGGGTTCGAGAGTCCAGTGGGAGACCATCTCGAGGAGTCGAGACCGGGTCTCCTAACTTTAGAATTGGTACGGTTGCTTGCCGCTCTCGTAGGGCTCTAGGGATGTGGGTTTGGCTATTTATCACGATCGTGGAATCCGTGTTTTTTACCGGCTTAATTTAAAACACGAACCTCCTAGTATATCCAATATTTCATATGATGACTTGTGCTGTAATGTTCTATGATGAGATCATATGATTGCCTGAGACGAATGCTTAATTATATATATATGATATATAATAAACGTTGCTTATGTTTTGTATCCGCGCTAGTCCCGCCCCGCTATGCCGTTAGTTAAGTAACCTAACGGTGCATAACGGGACACTGTGGCGAATGCGGATGGCATAAGAGTACGTTCTATTTTCGTTTCTTTATCTGTGATGCTTAGGAAGCATAAATGATGGGACTTCATTAATGAGATTAATGAAAGGAAAGAAACCTAATGATGTTGTAGAATCATATTTTCAAAAAAAGGGCAGCTCTAGTTTTTGCTTTGCGTAGTGGTATTCCTTGATGAATATCCAGCACCTCATTCGATGAGGAAAGAGCCGATATCCCTTCACCGGGAGTAACCTCTTTAGCAAAAGCTAGCAGATGTTACAACCCACTCGGTTTTGTCTTTTGATTGCTTTTCTAGTTCTTGCTTTGCATAGTGGTATTCCTGAATATCCAGCATCTCATTCGATGAAGAAAAAGCCGAGATCCCTTCACCGGGAGTGATCTCTTTAACAAAACTAGTAAAAGCCTCAAAAACACTTCTTTTCAAAATCACTCGATTCTACAACGATATCAAGTTCATTACATAAAAGGTTTTCTTAAAAAAACCTGTTGTAGCTCTCCGTCATTTCAGATAAGGACTATTTAGTATTCGTGCTGCGTTTGTTGACCTTGTCAAGACGTAGTGTGCGGTAGCTAATTAGTGCTTATCTGCAACGCATATGATGCGATTGGATTAGGGTAGTCGTACGGCCTTGTTGACCTTATCAAGGGTTGTGCGAGTAGGTTTAATTCAATCACGAAATGAACGGGTAGAACTTGACTTGCGGTTTATGGTTTGTTGACCTTTTCAAGGTCATAAATCGCTTGGGGCAAAAGATTATCAGGAATTTCAAGTGTTGAAATTTACAATGATGTTGCATACTTTCTATAAGATAGTTGGATCCCGATACCCACTGCGAGTAAGAGATACTTCTGGGAGAGTTTTGCACTTTACAATTAGCCGATCAGGTAGGTGACTAGAAAGGTGTCAATGGGGTTATGTCTCTGGGAAAACGAGATTTATTTTAATTAGGTCAGTGCAAAAGCACGAGGAACCTCCCTCAAAGTACCGACATTGGCCTGACCGAAATATTAGCGAACTTGTAGGGTGTAATTAATCCCGGCTAGTCTTACCTTTTAAGGTTTGAAGGAAGATTTGATAAAAACAGTGGGAGCTATCCTGATTAGATAAAATAATAACCAATCTAATCCTGCAAGAACATACGCTAAGTGTTTTCTTCTCTCTCTCTCCAGGTACCGACATGCCATGCCTTAATCAAGATAATAATATGGATGTATTGACCGAACCCGCTTGTTATATTAAGCTGGGGAACGTTGGTTCTGCTCTATCTTATAATTGTTATAAGTCTGAGCAGGAAATAGGGGAATATCCGGATTCCTACGCGTTCCAAACGAGGAATGAGAATATTGATGCATCTTCTTCGGGTGTGTTTGTTACCGAGAACTGTTTCTCAGTACACTCTACGTCCTGGGTATTAGATACCGGATCGGGATCCCACATATGTAATATGTTACATGGGCTAAAGAAAGGTAGACAATTGGAAAAAAAGTGATCATTCTCTAGAGTAGGGAATGGTGCAAATGTTGCAGCCAAAGCAGTTGGTGAATATCACCTTGTATTACCAACTGGTAATACATTGATTCTGAACGAATGTTATTACATACCGAACCTGATATGCAATATTATATCATTTTCTTTATTATGTAAAGAAGGATATAATCTTGTATTACAGGATAATGTTATGACCATGTTCCTGAATCAAAAGTTGATTAGATCAGGCACGTTATATAATGGTATATACGTTCTAAATTAAACTACAGTTCTCAAAGTACAGAACACACACAAGAGGAAAAGTTCAGAAATGAACGAATCCTTTTTGTGGTATTGTAGACTAGGTCATATCAATGCGACACGACTAGCTAAGTTACATAAAGATGGATATTTGAATCAGTTTGAATTTACATCATATGAAACTTGCCAGCCATGTCTCAAAAGTAAAATGACCAAAACTCCGTTTACTGGACACGGAGAAAAGAGCTACTGAACTCTTAGGACAGATACATAGTGATGTATGCAGTCCTATGTCTACATATGCCAGGGTTGGTTCCTCGTACTTCATAATATTCACCGATGATCTCTCAAAATTCGGACATGTGTTCCTGTTGAAACACAAGTCTGAAGCTTTTTGAGATATTCAAGGAATATAAGTACGAAGTGGAGAACCAAACGGGTAAAAAAATCCTTCGATCTGATCGGGGAGGATAATACTTGAGCACGGAGTTCCTGGATTATTTAAAAGAGAATGGGATTCTCTCTCAGCTTACTCCTCCGTATACACCACAACACAACGGTGTATCGGAGCGAAAGAATCGCACCCTATTAGATATAGTGCGCTCTATGATGAGTAACGCTGAGTTACCTGTTTCCTTTTGGGATTATACGCTTGAGAAGCCGCATACCTATTGAATAGAGTTCCATCCAAATCAGTGCCTACCACTCCATATGAGATATGGAATGGGAAGATACCATCTCTTAAACAAGTTAAGATATGGGGTTGTCCGGCCTATGTTAAAAAGCAAAATCCGGATAAGCTCGAGGCAAGGTCAGTTCTGTGCTAGTTTGTTGGATATCCCAAACATTCGCAAGGGTATATCTTCTACCACACCGAGGAGCAAAAGGTGTTTTGTTTCTCGGCATGCCACCTTTTTAGAAAAGGGATTTCTTGACAATGAAATTTGTGGTCATGAGGTAGAACTGGAAGAAGTTCCAGCTATATAAACTACAGCTGATGATTTGATAGAACCGGTGGATTCAATAGTTCCCGATGAACTTCAGCCTCTCCGCAGATCTAGTAGGGTTCCTCATCCGCCTGAGAGATAATACGGTTTTCTCAATGACAGTGGGAGCGAGAATTGCATCATAGAAGATGATGACCCAACTATTTTCGTGCATGCCATCACAAGTGGGGACTCTGTGAAATGGCAGGATGCTATAAGATCTAGGATGGAATCCATGTATACTAACAAAGTATGATTTTGGAAGTTGCACCTGAAGGGGTAAAACCCATCGGGAGCAAGTGGATCTTGAGAAGATTCTTGGTGTAGATGGAAAAGTTGAGACTTTCAAAACTAGACTTGTTGCAAAAGGTCGCCGTCAATAACCAGGTGTGGATTTTGATGAAACCTTTTCTCCAGTGGCTATGCTTAAGTTTATCTGGATCCTACTTGCCATTACTGCATACCATAACTACGAAATCTGGCAGATCGACATCAAGACCGCTTTTCTAAATGGTGATTTAGAAGAAAGCGTGTACATGACACTGCTAGAGGGCTTCGTAGACAGTAGGAGCAGCGGAAAGGTGTGCAAGTTGCTTAAATCAATTTACTACGGATTAAAGCAGGCATCGCGGAGTTGGAACATCTGATTTGATGTGGCAGTCAAAGAGTTTGACTTTATCAAAAAGGTAGATGAACCTTGTATATACAAGAATTTTGTAGAGAGTAAGGTTGTCTTTCTTGTATTGTACGTGGATGACATACTCTTGATAGGAAATGGTGTTCCTATGCTACACTCAGTCAAGCTCCGCTTATCACAATGTTTCTCCATAGGGATCTGGTTGATGCCTCCTACATCCAGTGATTAAGATCTATAGAGATAGATCTATATACTCACTAGGTGTAATGAGTAGATGTCAATCAGATCCTGGGGAGAAACACTGGATAGCTGTGAAGAACATTCTTAAGTACTTGAGAAGCACTAAAGAAATGTTCTTAAATGTTTGGTAACGGTGAACTCCATGTGGAGTCCTTTACAGATTCGAGCTTGCAGTGTGATAAGGTCGACTGTAAGACAGTCGCGGGTTTTGTCTTTACCCTCAGTGGAGGGACGGTATGTTAGAAGAGTTCCAAACTAGATACCGTGGCAGACTCAACGATAAAGGGTGAATACATCACTGCCAACGATGCTACCAAAGAGGTTGTCTGGGTATAAATGTTCATGAGATGAACTTGGTAAAGTTCCTACCATTGTGGTGACAATGGAGCTTTGGCTTTGGCCTAGAAACCCCGGTCCCATCAGTGATCCAGACATATTCTTACGCAGTATCACCTGATCAGGGAGATGGTTGATCTCCGGGCGATCGAGGTCAGGAGAGTTGATAGGAAGAATGACACGGCGGATCCACTCACCTAGGCCAAAACACCAGATACAGTTTGAGAGTTTTTGGGAAGTTGGGTATGAGATATTACAACAATTGGCCTTAGTGCAAGTGGGAGATTGTTAGTTATATATATGCCCTAGAGGCCATTGTTGTACATGATTGTACATTAAAATGGATGCTTGGACATATATAGGGAGGACTTTCTTTCTCGACATGATAATATGCTATCTGGTTGCTCTTTATCTTAACATGTAGACTTGTATTGTGATACTGTCTTTCTCTCACATGTTGATAAAGCCCTTAGGATGTATACTTGACTACCAGGACTATGATGGAGATCATACTAGTGGGGCCAGAGTAGTCCACAAGTACATCCTTTAATTGTTCTTAGTCGTGGAAGTATCGAGACAAGGCGTCGATATTCCAGAGTAGACTAGCGTATACGTTTCTTGACCCATTTGATGGGCGATGGATGATCCCACATCCATTGGTGTTTGACACCAAAGATTGTATACGGGTGCTCAGTGGAGTTTGGGTTCACTGAACATGACTCGCCGAGAACTCCTAGATGGTATTATACCTATCGTCAGATAGCAGTTCTCTGGTGACACTGGTACAGGTTAGTCTGTAGACCCGAGATCGTCATAGAGTCTTGTGTGATTCCTACCGTGCTTTGATTTCCACCCTACCACGTTCAAGAGAACGTGCAAACAGGTGGTTTTTGGGTACAGTCCCGAGTCACATGGAGGCAATGAGCGATAGGAGGGGTTTCGTCTCTCCCGGTATTAGGGGTTGATGTTGCGCTGTGCTCGATTGGCTATAACAAGAAGTCCTTGGCCAGGGATGATTATGAGATTTACTGGTAAGTGTTATCAATAGTTTCTCGACTCGTTATGAGCCTCACATCGGCATGACTTATCAAGCTATTATTGTCTGACGTTTACCACCCCTAGGCTAAATATGCAACATATCAGACGAAGAGACTAGACTGTACGGTAGTGTTACTTATTGGATTCACGGGAGTATGAGCATGCATGCTTGTTGATCTTCTGATCATTCAATACCCGAGTAGCCGTTATGTCCAGCTAGTACCGCTGACGGCTTATGGGTGACTGATAGGATCATCACCTACTGCCGGCGTATTGACGAGTCATTAGAGTCCTATACAGAGATTTCCTGGCTTAGGAGAAACGAAGTAGGGCACATATGTGATATGTGCGGGACCGAGATTAATACGTGTATGTGATACCGTATTCTAATCTCGCGATATGTGATATCGGACGGTTATATGTGATATAGCCGAGTTATAGAATCAAGTGTTGATTCGATAAGATGATATATATGATATTGGTCGGTTGTATGCGATATAGCCGGATTATTAAATCAAGCGTTGATTTAATAATTTAATGTATGATTATATATTTGATATATTAATATACATTAACTAATACTAGCTCACTTAAAGATTTCTTTTTCTCACTTATACATTTAATATATATGTGATATATATTAATTGTATTTATTTATTTGTGTCATGCTTGATGATACATTGTTCATGGGTGTATAAGACTCATACCATACTATAGATAATTAGGGTTTTTATTTATTTAAGGTAAATACAAAATTAGGTGGAAATTAGTCATGGTTGGATGCTTGTGGAAGCATGTGGAAACCATTGACTTAGTCCACTAATTTTGTTTTACTCTAGATATTTATTAACCCAACTATTATCTTTAGCCATGGTTAAGTCTCTACAAGAGTTGATATATTATATTTTCTCACCCATGGTTGCCATTTTTTTTTCCATTCTGGACTTCATCTTCTTCATCTCAAGTTTTGCTTACTAGGTTTTCTTGAGGTGAAGAATTAGTGAGAGAAAAATTATTCTAAAGTGAGCAAAATTCCTACTGCATCAATCTACACTAGACTAGCCATTTAGTATAGGTTGTTTGCTTCCCTAATTCTCAATTAGTGAAGAGTTAGCTTGAGTTAGAGATTTCTCGACGTAGATTATCTTCGGCCTCGAAGATCTTTAAGAAAGCTTGTTCCTTTCGCCTAGTGGAGCCTAAGTTGAGGCCGGGAGACCACTACTTGGAGCGAAGGGACTACTACATGGAGCTTTAGAAGTGAAGGACCGGTCTACAAAGGTTGTATTCCTTGTTCACTTAGAGTAAAGATGTTTACTTGCTTTGTCTAACCATAATTATCTAGTTAGATCCTCGTTCCGGATTGATTAGCACTCCATGTTTTTTAAAATTGCATGCTTGATGCCCTAGAAAACGTAGCGAGGGTGCTAAGGAACCCAGCATTGATAACTTGAATGAACCATGGATATTGGAATCCAAACCGATTGGTACTCTTTTTGGTCCAAATATGAAATTGTCAATTCCATAGGAGCTACTTACTGCGGATTCGTATTCTGTTGATATTGTCTAATATCAAGGGTTAGATGGAAAATTAATTTATCTTTGAATAACTCGAACAGATCCACCAGTAGAAAAAACTGCAATTGTAAGGAAAACATTTACGGGGGATAAATTTCCCTCGGCAATGTGTACACTAACAAGGAAAAAAATGATATCTCGATCAAGCGTTAAAGCTGAATATAGATCCATGGCAGATATTTTGTTAGAGTTATTGTTTGTGGATAATCTTCTTGTTGAAATTGGCCTACATATTAAAAAGCCTGTAAAACCATATAGTGATAATAAAGCAGCAATTAGTATCGCTCATGGTCTAATGTAGCATGATAAGACAAGAAATATTGAGATGGACAAACAATTTATTAAAGAACATGTTGTCAAAAAGAAGCTATGTACCCCTTATATTTCTTCAGTATATCAATTGGCGGATGTCTTCACGAAGGGCCATAATTTCAAAATATTTTGTCTAAGCATGAAATGTTTGATATACATGTTCCACTTGAGTGGGAGTGATTTTTGGATTAAAACGAAGACTAAATGTCTCCATGTTTCATTAAACGACGATTGAACGAAACTATATCAAAAGTCTTTCTGCGAAAAAAGAACGAAAAGTTTTATTCTCGCATTAAAAAAATCAGCATCCTCTTCTCCCCTATCTTCCATCACTTATAGCCGCTAACGCTCATGGTGGTCCTTCTTTATCGTGCCTCGTCTTGTCCGCCGCTACCAAGGCAAGTGAGTTCCCCCAACATGCTTTCGAGCTCTCATCCTCTGCAACTATCCTTGCCCTTTTCTTTACCCGCTTTGCAGCACCACCTGACCAGAATTCAACATTAGCTTCAATCGCATTTATATTATTCATTAACGATTTCTTTGAATTCTTAAAGATTTTATTATTCCGTTCTAGCCAAATATTCCAATAGACGGCAGAGACCATAAATTTCCTAAATTCCCTCTATCCATCCTGCTCCTCCCGTGACTCCAAAGTTCACTAAAGGTACTCGGCAGATTGACGAACACAAAAACCCTCCAGAACCTATCCCACACCCTCGAAGCCAACAAATATCTAAAGAATAGATGATCCACTATTTCCGGTTGGGCCTCACAATTCCTGCAATGCATCGAACCTACCCATTTCTTTTTGCCCTAGTTTATCTCTCATTAAGATTGCATCGTTGGAAGCCAACTACACAAAAACATGAAATTTTTGTTAGGAATATGTATGCCCTAGATCCCATTATTGTAATATTATAGTGGATACTTAGACATATATATATAGAGGACTTTCTTGCTCAACATGATAGTATGATATCTGGTTACTCTTTATCTTAATATGTGCATTTGCTCTAGTTTACTATTTCACTGATACATGTTGATAAAGCCCTTAGGATGTTTTGCTTGACTACTAAGACTATGATGTAGATCATACTAGTGGGGCTTATGTAGTCCACAAGCACATCTTTGAAGTGTTCCTAGTCGAGGGAGCATCGAGACAGCGCATCGATATTCCAGAGTAGACTAGTGTGTACGTTTCTTGACCCTGTATAGGGCGATGGTTGATCCCACAACCATTGGTGTTTGACATCAAAGAATGTACACATGTGCTCATTGGAGAATGAGTACATCGAACGGACTCGCCGAGAACTCATAAATGGTACCATACCTATCGTCAGATAGCAGTTCTTTGGTGATACTTGTATATGTTAGTCTGTAAACCCGAGATCGTCATAGTGTCTTGTATGGTTCCCACTGTGCTTTGATTATCTCCCTACCACGGTTCTACTGAGTCGTGCAAACATGTGGTAGTTGGATACAATCCCGAATCACATGGATGCGGTGAGCGATAGGAGGGGTTTCGTCTCTCCCGGTATTGGGAGTTGATGTTGTGCTATATTCGATTGGCTATAACAGCAAGTCTCTGGACAGGGCTGATGAGATTTACTGATAAGTGTTATCAGTAGTTTCTCGATTTGTTATAGACCATATATCAACATGACTTATCGAGTTATTGGGGTTTGACGATTCCACCCCCCAGACTCGATATGTGATATATCAGACGAAGAGACCGGACTGTACGGTCAGTGTTGCTTATAGGCTTTACGGGAGTTTTGTCACGCCTCGCTTTCCAGTAGACGGGAACGGTGACGTGATAAGCCCGCAACGTATTTACTATGAAAACGTGTTAAGCGTAATTAAGCAATATAATAATGAGGAAGAATGACAAGAGTAATAAAATGAAACACCAACTTTATTTACATTCAACTTTACATATAACTGTCTGTAAATAAAAGGTACAATAATAATGCAAATGCCTAAACAATGGCATAATGGAAGTAAGTACAGATAGTAAAATGCTAGCAGTCTGGCTGAGTAGCAAACTACTCCAAGTCCTCCTGGCTCAGCTCCTCCTCAGATTCCGGTCCTCCCGACGAACATTCCAAAAAAAGAAAATAGAGATGAATGTCGTCAGCAACTAGCGCTCGGTAAGTCCCAAAAGAAAATAAGAGAAGTTAGTCTATAAAGTGAATAGAAGCCAAATGAACAGTGAACGGTAAAATTGTATATGATCATTCACATGTATAAGATAGTAATTCTAACGTGATTATTTGTAGTTTGATAAAAAAAAGTATTCATGTATACGAGAGGAGTCCATCTTACCCCGTGAATTATGGTAATATGTAGTATAAGGCCTCGTCATAACCCATGGGACAACGTCACGTGAATTCATGTAAGTGTCTTTTAAAGTGACCTTTCGTGCCACCATATACGTTCCGTACCAATCTACCCCTTTACCCCGCGTATTGTATTGTATAGATTAAAATTACAGGTCTTGACCGAATCCATGTATATAAAATGTACAGTTTCATGTTCAACATGTAATCATGTGTTCAGGTATTCATATCAAATTCATGTCAAGTTATAACCATTGTTCGGTCAAGTCGAGTCAAGTATACAAATTTGATTTTGATATTTGAATTCGAGTGTTCAGGTTCAGGATCAAGTATTCAAGTTCGTGTTTGATTTTGAAGTGTTTGATTTTGAATTCTGGTTTGAGTTTGGATTTAGGTTGAAGTCAGAATCTTATGAAAAGATTTAGTTCTTGAAATTCTTAGGTTCGGGAGTAATCGGCAACTGCTGCACATGGACGGCATGATTTTTGTCTTTTTCCAAGAAAATTGCCATTGAACACTCCGTTAAGTTGTCTAACCTGAATAGCCAAGCACTCACTTTCTCTGGCTCTCCGAGGCTCAAGAGAAATGATACCGCTTAAGTTTATATTAATCTAGAGTTCTTACAATATTGTTTTCATATCTCGAATGGGTTTTATGAAAAATACTTTAATATAGTTTAAAATTAAATCTCGGGGGTAATTTATAATATTTAGGATTTTCATGAACATGTATTTTAATTTAGATGGTGTTTTAGTGATAAAACCTAGTTTTTAAAAGTTTATGGTATTTTTATGAAAACTAGCTATTTTGGAAACTTGATGGTATTTTATTAAAATTTTAATTTTTCATTTTAAAAAACATAGTTTCATAATATGTCTTTGTTGAAAATACGAATTCATAACTTTATATAATTCCCAAAGTTTAGTTTTTATTTAAAAAAGTCGTATTTCTTAAAAACCGTATTTTTATTTCCTTTCGAGACCGAATATTCCGTGAGAAGTTCTGCATCTCGCTCTACTGTCCTAAGGATGTGAGATAATCCACACCATCTATTAGCAGGTCTGCTAACGAGGGTTGTAGAGGCGTATTTGCCAAGGATTTAAAATATCGATTTAAAAGAAACCCGTTGTTTACATAAACCCTATGTTTTGAATCTCGTGCTATGAAGCCATAGTGTGCGTGTGAGGTGGGTCGTTACCCCGTGAAGTTTTCCTAAAGATAGGTAAACTGGTTAGCGAAAAAGGGGTTATACTAAAGTTCATAGTATTTTAATGAAAAAGTTCGTTATATGAGTATTTCAAATGGAAATTTTCATTATGCTAAGAAACTAAATGATATGAATAAGATTAAGAGTGGTTTTATAGTGTTGTTGTGATTTTTTTGCTTATGAAGTGGGTGAAAAGGTTTGAAAAGAAAGCAATATAGGTTCTAACTTCACTTTACCGATATATTTTAAGAATGCGATTTTAGTTAAAAAGAAGGAAAGGGGGAAGGGACTTATGGCTTTATAACGTCAAGAAAAGAGTAAGGAAGAGAGAAAGGGCTCCGTGGCGTCGCGGTAGCTCCGGAATTGACTCCGATCTTCAACGAAAGAGAACTTGGTTGCTAACTCTACTTGACTCCACTTGCACTTAGAAAATTTTGGAAGAAATTTGATAGAAATTTCATAATGGGAGAGAGCTAGGTCATGGGATGGTATTTATAGGGTAAAAAATGAGAGAGGGTGTGAAATAAAATGAATTAAAATGGATTTAATGGTGTTAATTAGAGAATTGAAGAGTCTCTGTTTGATTGCAGAAAAATCAAACAGTACAGGGAAGTTGAGGGGAATTGAAGAGACGAGTGTGCAAAACGCGGAGGCTTTTGGCTCAAATCGGACCATCGGCAGCGGGTCTTTTGGAAAAACGGGCGATCGGATCTTGGGGTTTTGCCTCAAGATTTGTGCCACGTGTCTAGTTTGATATTTACTCCTCTTTGTGCCTGTTTGATTTTTCTGAAACTTTTTGTTTCTCCGTAAATTGCACGTTCAACTCTTGGGCTTCCGAAAAATTAAAAAGAAAAATCTTTAAAAATAATTGGGACTGATGGGAATCGAACACACAGGCTATCTCACAGCAGTGAAGAAGTTTTACCAGTGAGCTACAAGTTGTTTCTTGTTTTTATTGAACAAAAATGACTTATAACTCCTATACAGGCTGAAATACTCATTTCTATACATTTAAACAAATAATTCTGTATAGGGATTTCAGAGTCGTTACAGTCTACCCTCCTTATAAAAATTTCGTTCTCGAAATTTACATATACATAGAGACTAATTTTAAAAAATCTAAGGGTATCATGTACGCATATTTTCTTCTCTTTCTCAAGTTAATTCTCCTGGTGAATCCTTTCTCCACATCATTCGGACCAAGTTCACCTCCTTATTCCATAATGTCTTCACTTTTCGGTTCAGGATCTCAACTGGTTGTTGCTCGCAGGTTAGGTCAGTCTATACCATGAGTTCAGAGTGATCAAGTATATGGCTGGGGTCGCTCACATATCGTCGTAGTTGTGGTATGTGGAACACGTTGTGCACTCCTTCCAATGAGGATAGTAGTGCTAAACGGTACGCCACTTCTCCAACTCGTTTGAGTATGTCGAACGGTCTTATGTATCTTAGACTTAATTTACCCCTCTTACCAAAACGGATCACTCCTCTGTTTGGAGAGATCTTTAAGAATACATGCTTTCCAGATTGAAACTTCTTCAAGAATACATGCTCTCCGGATTGAAACTCCAGATGTCAACACCTTGCATCTGCCCAATCTTTCTGTCGGTCTTGTGTTATACGCATCCTTTACATGATCATTCGAACCACATCTACAATTGTCACGATCATCTCTGGTCCAAAGAGTTCACGATCACCCACGTCGTCCCAACTCAGCGGGGAATGACACTTCCGTCCGTAGAGTGTTGCGAATGGTGCTATCCCAATACTTGCCTAGTAGCTGTTGTTGTATGAAAACTCCACAAATTGTAGGTGATCTTCCCATGAACCTCCGAAGTCTAACATACAGGCTCTCAGCATATCTTCTAATATCTGAATTGTTCGCTCAGACTTTCCGTCTGTTTGTGGATGGTACGCAGTGTTGAAATTTAGACTTGTTCCCAGACTATCTTGCAGACTCTGCCAGAACTGTGATCGGAATCTCATATTACGATCGGAGACGATGCAAACAGGTACTCCATGTAATCTCACGATCTCCTGTATGAGTTTATGGGTATCAAATATAGTACATCTTGAAGGTTTAAATCTTACTTTAGATTCATGCTCACCTCCATGTACTTCCTTGATAACGTCTCGGTTGACTGGACAACTCGAAATGGAATAAAGGGAGCCGACTTGGTGAGTCGATCCACAATAACCCAAATCGCGTCGTTACCCTTCGTGTTGCGAAGGAGAGCAGTTACAAAGTCCATGGTAATGTGCTACCATTTCCATTCCGGGATTGGTAATGGCTGAAGTAGACCAGCGGTTCTGTGATATTCAGTCTTCACTTACTGACACACCAAACACTTTGCTACGCTTCTAGCTACTTCGCTCTTCATTGCATGCCACCAGTAGTGTTGTCATAAATCCTTGTACATCTTCGTACCGCCGGGGCGTATCGAATACGGAGAGCTGTGGGCTTCTTTCATCAACTTTTCTCGAACAGAGCCGACTGGTACACATAAACGGCTTCCATATCGCAAGGATCCATCTTCGTGGATGATGAAATCAGTTCTGGTCCACTTTTTACTTGTTCTCGGATATTTTGTAGCTTGGCATCATTTGCTTGAACTGCCTTGATCTGATTTACAAGAGCGGGCTGGACTTGTAAGTTCATCAAAAATGAAGCGTTACCTAACACAACTACTTCAATCTCCAATCCATGTAATTCTTGTTGTAGTCTCCACTGAGCGGTGAGGTTCATTGCTAATGGCTAGCGACTAAGTGCATCGGGATCTACGTTCACCTTTCCAGGATGATACTGTAGATTGATGTCGAAATCCGGCATGAGTTCTAGCCATCTTCTCTGCCGCATGTTTAGTTCCTTCTGAGTAAATGCATACTTCAGACTTTTGTGGTCAGTGTATATATCTACTCGCTCCCCCAATAAATAGTGATGCCAAATCTTGAGGGTGAAGATGACGGCCGTCAATTCCAGATCATGTGTTGGATAGTTGCGTTCATGAACTTTTAATTGCCTTGATGTAAAAGCCACAACTTTTCCATGCTGATGTAGAACACATCCTAATCCTTAACCGGATGCATCACAATGCATATCGAATCCGTCATATTGATCCGGTATTATAAGAATAGTTGCAGAGCTTAATCTCGACTTGACTTCTACAAAAGCCTTTTCACATGCTTCTGACCACACGAATACTTCGTCTTTACGTGTGAGCTTGGTCAGGGGTGTTGCGATTTTTAAGAATCCTTCGATGAAGCGTCGGTAGTATCCTGGTAAGCCCAAGAAACTTCTTATATCTTTCACCGTCTTTGGTGTCGGCCACTCACTGACAGCTAACACCTTAGCTGGATCCACCGAGATTTCTTTGCCTGAAACAATATGTCCAAGAAATCCGACTTGATTTAGCCAAAATTCACACTTGCTATATTTGGCGTAAAGCTGGTGTTGTCGTAATGTCTCCAGGTCAATGCGTAAGTGCTCGGTATGTTCTTTCCAATTCTTTGAATACACCAGGATGTCGTCGATGAAGATAACAACAAAACTGTCTAAGTACTCTTGAAAAAGTTG
Source organism: Agapanthus africanus (assembly GCA_030015575.1). NCBI lineage: Eukaryota > Viridiplantae > Streptophyta > Magnoliopsida > Asparagales > Amaryllidaceae > Agapanthus > Agapanthus africanus. Next base: position 403,045,095 of record CM057351.1, read on the forward strand.
GTTCATCAGGATCATAAAGATGGCAGGTGCATTGGTCACTCCAAATGGCATTACGAGATATTCATAATGGCCATGTTCATATCAGATTTTTGCATTTTTATACCGCCCATTCTTAATCACATTGCATTAAGGTAGGTTCTTTTAATCCGTGTTTGCTGAATAATTGCAGGTTACATGTTTTCAGCTCTTTACAGTGAAATTCATGAAAAGTCGCAACAAATGCGGGACTACGACCAACAACAGATGAATACTGATCTCCGCTAACCATCCGTATGATACCGCCTACCAGTTCAAGAGACAAAATGGCAAATCATTGGTCACTTCAAAGCACAAAGCACAAGGGCAGCACAAGATCCAAGACTTCAATGCGGAGTTCAAGGCAAAAGTCCACATCATTTTGCACTGCTGAATATCTGGAAGAGAACTGAAGAGATTCTGAGAAACCAAGAATAAAAAACAGAAGATAAAAGCAATATGAAGAAGCCCTGAAAAGATGGTCCCCTAAATCCACCAAATGGCCGCGGAACCGCGGCCAAATAGGCACTTCTGCCGCGGTTCCGCGGCCGCGTCTGAACAGTGTCGGTGGCAGTTGGTTCCGCATTGACTCGGCTCTTTTGGGGTAGTTTTGTAATCTTATGTTTAGCTCAGAATGTAACCTAGGGTTTCACCTTCCTATCTATAAATAGAAGAGCTCAAAGCCAAATAAAGTGTGCTTTTCTTTAGTTTAGATTTTAGAATTAAATTCTATTCTTTCTTTATGAAAAATTGTAGCGAGTTTTATGAGGGCGTTGATTAATAAAAAAAAATAAAAAGAGAGTTATTTTATTTATCTTGCATGTTTATTTATCTTTGCAATTTCTTATTTGTTAATCTAGTCGCTTATTCTATTATTTTTTGTCTTTTGTTTTTCTTCTTCTATTTTCTTTATCTTTAAACAACGATGTTGCTTGAGTAAGATCCTTGCCAAGGTGAGGTCTCAAATAGCAAGTTGTAATTTCTTCTTAATCTCACTTCTTTCTACCTTCCTTTTTGTTTTATTCTTTTTAATGGGTGAGTAATCTCTCACTTGTTAGGGCAGAAGAAGGAAAGTTTGAGAGAAGGAAATCTCTCTCACTCTTTTCTTTTCCAAACACCTTAATTCGGATTCCCTTTAATTGAACCACAATCCGCTCACTACGGCACTCTATCCTACATGATAGCGGTGATTCCATAGTTAGACCGGTTGTGGTTGAATTAACCGGAGGTTAGGGCTAAGAGCCAAGAACGGATAGAAAAGGACCAAAAGGATGAAACTAAGCATGGAAAGCCTAGCTTATACTTGTAAGTTTCTTCCTAGTCGTGCTAATCCCCGTTGTTGCCGATTACCTTAACACCGATATTAAGAAGGGCATTGAAAGAAGTGAGAAATTCCTAACTCGAACTAACTTAATCCTAACCCTAGCAAGTTCTTTATCATCTTTTATCTCATTAGTAGACCTTAAAACAAAACTCAAAATATTTGGATTTAACTCGTTAAAACATAAAGAAAAAGATTCCATCTTTCTGTGGATCGACCCGTACTCAACCGGCTAGCTACCAAGCGAAACCGTCTTAATTGCGGTAATTAAAAATTAAGAATACGCAAAAACGTAACAATCAGGCCATAACGAGTCTTAAACGCTGTCTTCGGAATGTCGGGCTCATTGACCTTCACTTGATGGTAATCCGAACGAAAATCTTGCTTTGAAAAGACACAAGATCCACTTAACTGATCGAAAACGTCATCGATGTGCGATAAAGGATACTTGTTCTTAATTTTCACTTCGTTTAGACCTCGATAATCCACACACATCATGTCGGAACCTTCCTTCTTCTTCACTAATAACACCGGAGATCCCCAACTTGAAGTACTGGGTCGGATCCAACCTTTCTTCAGTAGTTCGTCCAACTGAATACGGATCTCCTTCAATCCCTCCAAGCTTAATCGGTATGGAATTTTGATTACAGGTTGTGCACCAGATTGTAAATCAATACTAAATTCAAGAGCTCGATCTGGAGGCAAACCTGATATGTCTTTAGGGAACACATTCTCAAACTCTCGAACTAGCTCAGGTTTTTCTTCTTCAGCTGGTAGAAGGAACGCTTCTTCATTTTTTGGTTTAGCACGAAAGATTCGTGGCTCCAAGATTCTGTCTCCACTTTTGAGATAGAAAACTAGGTGATCTGGTATCTCAAATACTACCCTTCTTTGACGACAGTCAATGGTAGCATAAAATACTCCCAGCCAATCCATTCCTAACACAACATCGAAATTTGGTATGTCCAGTACTTTGAAATTTGCGTAGAATTCTCGACCGCAAACTACAACTGGGCACTGATCATATCCTAAAGTTGCCTTCAAGACTCCATTCCCAGAACTGACATTCCAGCTTGAAATGAGCGGCTTCACGGGAATCGCGTGCGTTCTCACGAATCGTTGTGACATGAAGCAGTGTGAAGCTCAAGTGTCGAAAAGTGTGAGTGCAGGAACGGTGGCTACTAGTATAGTACCTAAGTGGCGTGAAGTTGTGTTTAGATATAAGGAAAGTATAACGATGCATAAGAATTGAAAGGTTGAAAGGATGAGAGAATTTACTTGTGATGACTTATCCTGTGGCTTCGGCCTCCTCGACCGTCATTGTAAAAGCTTGTCGTCTCGGTACATTCCTCCTTGCGGAGGCACATTCTTCTGCCCTTGAGGTGCGTTTCTCTGTGCTTGATAGAATTGACACAGAGGCTGTGCAGGTGGTCCACATGGAGTTGGTGCAGGAAGAGCTAGGCGGGGTGCAGGTGCCTGAATTGCTGGCATCTGTGGAGCTGTAATTGCGGGTCTGGGTGCTAGTGCTGTGTTAATACGATATGGGCATGCTCCTGTAGCGTGAGTAGATGCGCCAGAAATCAAACACAGGCCATTTGCACGCCTGCGGTCTTTCGCCAAGTGTTCAGATCTCTTGCGGTAGAAACAGAAATCTGGACCGGACCGGTTAAACGATTCTCCTGACCTCTTGAGTGCAAAAGTTGGCCTAGAAGAGGCTGCTCCTGCCATCTGGGTAGCAGGGCGTTTGATTCCGTCTGATTGAGGCTTACCCTTCTTCTTGCCCACAGCTTCATAACGACGTGCTGCCTTCAGTGCAAGTTCATGAGTTGGATAGTCTCCTCTGGCTAAAGCCGCCTAAATCTCCAGGTCTAAGCCCTGTTGGAATTGTCTAGCCCGAATCTCATCGGTCGGGATCAAGTGTGCCACGAACCTGATAAGATGTTGATGTCAGGATAGAGATGTGTTTTATGGAACAGAATTTGATACGAATTCTTTACCTGCTAAGCATGATGAATTCGGCATCATATTCATCCACTGATTTTACCTACATAGTGCTTTGTTGTAGGTGGATGAACTGTTGTTCCATCTCAAAGCGAGCAGTCTTAGGGAAAAACTTCGCATCGAATAGATCGCGAAACATCTTCCACTCTATTGGATGTGTGAGACGACTTTCCTTGGCTTTCCACCAAACTCTTGCATTGTCGGTGAGCTGAAGCTTGGCCACACGAACCCAAGCTATGTCTGGTACTTGCGCTGCAGCAAGACCGTCCTCGATATTTTGGGCCCATTCTTCCGCCTCAAGAGGGCTCTCTCTCCCTGAAAAGTTTCTTGGATGCAATGCACGAAATTGATTTACTCCAGATGTTTCGGCTTCAGGGCGGTTCATGAGAATTGCAGTCCGCTGCTGCTGGCCTTCCAGAAGACTTTTGATGGCTTCTAGAAGCACCGTCTGTTCGTTGATTGGAGCAGCAATAGCAGGGGGGTGTTAAGATAGGTGGTGGTGTGTTGCCATTGATTTTGTTATTGGTGTTGTTTGGAGAATCCATCACCTTGATAGAAAAGGAAATGTTAGTGTTCCCTTCCGAAAGACGCGCAAGACGGACGTCTTGCCTGAAGTTCGAAGCAGATGTTAATTGGTGTTATCCGTCCACGTCTCCGAAGATGCCAAGTTGATTTATGGCACCGTGTATCGAAGGTTTAAACGGATGCGGCCGATAAAGCAGACTTCGTCAGATTCCCCCTCGCTTGAGGGGTTTTTGATTGTGGGGACGCTCTTCCCTGCAGGCGCAAGCCCCTACAGTTAATTACGCTACCGCATCGCGGTAACAACTTTCTCCTTCTCCAGATGGTCACTTCGTGTCGTGGGAGTTTGTTTTGTTTGTGGTTGCCCGTGGATTGTATACGGAGACTAAGTTATGTTGTCGCCCGTAGGGCGTGGACTAGTCCAAATCCGTATCTTTTTTAGATTTGGGTTTGGGGGGTTGGGTTTAAGGATACGTTAGCCTCATTTGAGACTAAGGTCAACTTAAACGTTAGTTAAGGATACGTTAGTCTCATTTTAGACTAAGATCAACTTAACGGGATCATTTAGATCCGACAAAAGAGCAATTGAGCTCTATTGTTTAGTTTAATGACATTGCGGTCGAATATTAGTTTAAAGACATCACGGTCGAGGTTAAAGACATCATAGTCCGTGGATTTAAGGACTCCACAATCCGTTGTTAGTTTTAAGACATCACGGTCGAGGTTAAGGACATCATAGTCCATGGATTTAAGGACTCCACAGTCCGTTGTTAGTTTTAAGACATCACGGTCGAGATTAAGGACATCACGGTCGAGATTAAGGACATCATAGTCCATGGATTTAAGGACTCCACAGTCCGTTGTTAGTTTTAAGACATCACGGTCGAGGTTAAGGACAACATAGTCCGTGGATTTAAGAACTCCACAGTCCGTTGTTAGTTTTAAGACATCACGGTCGAGGTTAAGGACATCATAGTCCGTGGATTTAAGGACTGCACAGTCCATTGTTAGTTTTAAGACATCACGGTCGAGGTTAAGGACATTATAGTCCGTGGATTTAAAGACCCCACAGTCCATAGTTTAGAGATGTCATAGTCTATGAAATGTGTGGTTGTCGGGACCCGTCACCTCTCTGAAGACGTTGAAGGATTACAACGACAGATATCAGAGGAGTGAAGAGATGTACCCTCAAACCAAAGTGGATTAAGTGATCTGTAGTCCAATTTGGAACTAAGATCAGTTAATTAAATTATGAGCACATTGGCTCAGTTGAGTCTGAATTGAGGACTTATGGCCAACTTAGGCTAAGTCCAATTAAGTTTGAAGTATTGGCCCTCTGTTGGACCATTAAACATTTGTCTGGGTTCAAGCCCACATTATTTAGCAATACTAAATAAGAGTTTGAGGGCTTTGATAACATTTGGGTCTTTGGCTGAGGATTAAACATTATACCTCTGAATTTTTACTCAATTTTGAGATTCAATTGAAGGGGAGGCTTTGCCTCTAGAAAATTATCCAATTTGGCTAACACTAGAGAACAACAGTGTTAAACACTGGAAATAAGATTATCAAATTAGTGTTAAACACTAGAAATGTGATTCTCAAATTAGTGTTAAACACTAAAAGATAACAGTGTTAAACACTGGAAACAGAATTGTCAGACTAGTGTTAAACACTAGAAGAAGAAGGGGTCACGTGGGAGCACGTGATGGCATCAAAAGCGGGGCCAAATCCTCTTTATTTTGTTCTGCAAACAAGTGTTAAACACTTTTAATTTTCATAGCCATCACGTGTGGGCACGTGATGTATACTCATGCCCTGATTTATTAGAACATTTATTAGGGGTCACGTGGTAACACGTGAGAGCGCCCAAGTTAAATTTTGCCTTTGCTTTTGTTCCATATATAATAAGGGTCACGTGGGGAGCACGTGAGGCATTTCCTCAAAGCTTTCTTCTTCTCATTTTTGGGGATCTTTTCAGGGGTCACGTGGGGACATGTGACCCTAGTATTTACAGAGATCTTTTAAGTCTCCTTATTTTATTTTGAGAATTCAATTCTCTGTAGGGTTAAACCCTGATCATAATTTTGGAGGAATTAAATTCCTATTATGAAAGAATTAAATTCTTATATAGGGTTAAACCCTAATTTCATTTTAAGAGGAATTAAATTCCTGTGAATTTGAGAGAATTAAATTCTCAATTAGGGTTAAACCCTAGTTCTGTCCATCTTGAAGGAATTAAATTCCTGTAACTTTTTAGGAGAATTAAATTCTCATATAGGGTTAAACCCTAGTTTTCATCTTGAAGGAATTAAATTCCTGTAACTTTTGGGAGAATTAAATTCTCATATAGGGTTAAACCCTAGTTTTGTTTTGGGAGAATTAAATTCTCTAAACTCAATTCCCCCTCTAAGTTTTGGATCTGCATGGCAGGATCTCAACCCGGTGAGAATTAAATTCTCAACTTATGGGGAGATGTGCTCTTTACAGATCTTCAACCAGAGGAAGAACTGAGTTCTTTTGTGCAGAAGAGTTAAACTCTTAGATTTGAGAATTAAATTCTCAGTTTGAAGTTTTGATCCCCTTTCTTTTCTCACCTAGAGTTTTTCTTTGTTGAGAATTAAATTCTCCTTTCTTTTCTCTCTGAAATTTCAAGATTCTAAAACTCTATATCTTTTTCTCTTCTCTTGGCTCCTATTTATAGGAGAATGAAAAGAATCAATTTGTTTAGCAAATCTTTCATTGAAAGATTTTGTTTGTTTTCATAGTTAATATGAGCCTTTAGATCATTAAGTGAATTTTATTCACCGTTGGATTTTCAATCCAAAGATATTCTGTTTGTTATTTCAGGTGAGATTTAGGGAAATCTTTCCTTGTCTAAGATTTTTCCATAAATTGGTGATATTTAATCACCCCTGGATTTTTAATCCAACGGTTCTCCTTAATCCTTTCCTATTTGGAAAGATTTTAGAGAAATTTAGAATTTTAATTCTATTGAACTGTAAGGCTTTCGAAGCCTGTCACGTGCTGCCACGTGACCCTTGGTCACGTGTGAGCATGTGACCCTCGTTGAGGTATTTCCTGATTTTTAGAATTAAATTCTATTAAGCTGTAAGGCTTTCAAAGCCTGTCACGTGCTGGCACGTGACCCTTGGTCAAGTGTGAGCACGTGACCCCTAATTGAGCCCTTTAACAGCCGCTTGTTTATGTTGCTGTTTTAACCATCACATGTCAACACGTGACTATTGATCACGTGTGAGCACGTGACACCTCGTTGAGGTATTTCCTAATTTTTTTAGAATTAAATTCTATTAAGCTGTAAGGTTTTCAAAGCCTGTCACGTGCTGACACGTGACCCTTGGTCACGTGTGAGCACGTGACTCCCAATTGAGTCATCTTTCAGCCGTTTGTTTTCGTTTCTGTTTGATGGGGTTTTATCCATCACGTGTCATCACGTGACCATTGGTCGCGTGTGAACACGTGATACCTCATTGAGATAATTCCTGATTTTTAATCAGGAAACAAATGCCCCCACAGCGTTGCTCTCACGTGTCTGCACGTGAGTGCAACGCTGTCACTTTTGTGACCGTTGGATCCGTCTGGGGAATAGGGGAGATGAAACGTTTTCCATCACATCCTATAAATGCAGAGGTCTCTTCAGAAGCGCCTCCACTCTTTCATCTTCTTCCTTTGCTAACTTTTTCCCTTTTGAAAATATAATTCTCTTTTCTCAGAGCTTAGTTCTCTGTCTCGCAAATTTTTCTAAAGTTTAACTCTGTTGAAAGATTCCCTTTTCTCAGGTAATAATCTTGAACGAATGAAGAACTTTTGCAGAAATCTCTATTGGATTTTAAATTCAGATCAAGGGTTCTTCCCTTTAACAAGAACACACATTTTTTATTTTAAGTTCTTTAAAAAGAAAACCCTTCAATCCTTAAACAACAGATCTTGCTAAGGTTTCTCTGGCCTTCAGGGGTCAATGGTGATGTTTGCCTTTTTCCATGGAATTTAATTCCATCTCAAGAATGTTTCTGGGAATTTGATTCCCCTTTTCAAAAGGAATTTAATTTCTCTGAAGAACTCAGTTCTTCCCAGAGAGCTTCTTGGGGTTTTCTTTCCCTGAGTTGTCTCTTTCACATCCAAGAAGAAGAAGTTCGTAGTAGTGCTTTCTGGGAATTTAATTCCCTTGATTCTGTTTGATTTGTCACAGAGTCCAAGATAGATTTCTTTTAGGGGAACGCGTAGGGTCATTTGAAATCCACTGGTTATGTCACGACCCGAAAGTACGGAACGTGACCGGCACTTAGATTACGAAGCGTCTAGAGGCGCCATGTAACCTAAGTAAGCCGAAGCCCAGAAATCTAAACCATAAAAGAAGAAGAAGAAGAAAAAAGAAAACAAGTTTAAAAGTATCAGCAAATTTTCTCAAAAATTTCGGCAGAGTCTCCTCTGTAAAAACTGGCCCCCAAACGGGTATAACAAGTATAATATAAATAAACAATAAAAAGCATCCCCAAACGGGTGCTAGCTCAACGCCAACAGGCGGAAACAACCACAACAAACACAATAATATATAACGCCAAAGGGCGAGGCTCAAAACTCAAAAGAAAACAAAACCACCAGATCAGAATAATACATGCGCGACTCTAAGGTCGAAATAAAAGACTGGTCCAATAAACTTATCAAGTAATACAAGTATGGTTGATGGAGCTTACTAGATACAAATGAATGAATAAAAGTACAATGGTGGTTCGGATACAAGTGAACCAACCTACCGTGCAAATCACCCTGAAGAAAAGATGTGCCAACAAGCTGCCACGGAAACCTGTACATCGAACCTGAAATAAAATTTGGCACAACGGGGGTGAGTTGCCAACTCGTGAGTAGAAGACATCTACGAAAAGAAATCGAATGCACGACGCTATCCTAGGTCATAATAATACACTATAATATCCCAATCATCTAGTAATAGCAGGGTAAAACTACGTGTAAGTGCAGATACTCCGTGCTTGTGTCAGTGCCTCACATAATAATATGTCATATGAAATGAAATGCATGCACCATGAATGTAAAGTAACAAATCCTGAAATCCAGATATATATGTATAAGAAATCTTTAGCTGTTATCATAGTAAAATGTGTATAAGAATCTGAAATCTCAACAATGAAATCCATGGAAATCCGTGTCAAGCGTCGACACAACACATGTAATCTCAAGTCTCAATATCTCGGGCTCCGTCAGTCCGGATCGGCCCATATCATCAAATCTCACGACAACGGTCGGTATCCTCCGGATATTCGCCGCGCCAGACATCACCGGTAGGTAGCCTTCCCCTGCCAGGCTCATCGTCTACAACTCGATCTTCTTGTCCCGGGGTACCATACCGGGCCCACCATGTACTCGAGACGGTTCATCCAATCCTCGAATCGGGTCTCGAAATCCAACAGAAAACATAAAATCTCATGGTGGACGACACATACATCACGAGAAAACCGCATCTTATGTTTTTAAAAAGAAAGGAGGAGGAGAGAGAGAAGTTTTTTACATATTCTTGCGGTTTTCCCCAAAATCCAGAAATCTCATAGAAATCCAAATCTCAAAATCATGAGTAACTATATGATAAGTGTCGGCATATGCCCATAATACTGCATGATAACATGAAAATATGAATGCATGAATGTCTAAGTAATAAATATCATGTCTATACTAACATCAGAGAATAATCACAATATTATATCGGTCTAGTTGTTAACTGATTCTATCCATAAAAGACAATATGATCTAAAGTGTACGTGACATAGCAATTACCGATGATGATGTGTGTGAGCCGGCAAATAAGTGTGCGTGGAATATGCGCATCATCGGTAACGGTGCTGGTGTCCTAATAGGTAAAGTTTATACTGATTATAGCAACATATGTAAGAACATGCAACATTATGATTACAATGTGAAAGTAAAGACGGATGTGTGTTATCCACTCATTTGATATACAATTACCACTACCACTATACGACTCGAACCTAACGTAGTGTCCATCTAACCCCCCCTAAGGAAAACTAAACGTAAGAACTGGTCGATAGAAGTATACCTAAAGCCTGAGTCCATATCTCTAATAGTCGGCGATCCTGTCTCAATAGCGTCACGTACATAGTACGACTTCCTCAAATCAAGAGTGCGGATCAATCATCACATCTATGCCTCGTACGGTAAAATCCATCGTACGGCATCCCAATATCGGGGTACGGGTCAAATATCACCTACGTGTCTCATTATTCGTATAATATCATCATCAACACATGTCATCATCGAGGTGCTATGCTGTAATCGCATACATCAATTATATAACATTGCCATCATAAATATACCTCATTAATTTATCCTCAGAAATAGCATGTCATATGTATCATGTTGTGATCGAGTCATACTGATATCATATCGTCATCAAGTCATACCTATATGATATCGACATCAGGTCACACCTATATGATGTCGTAATCAAGTCATACATATATCATATCGTGATCAGTCACAAGTTACAGTTCGGGTTCTATTTTAGAGTCCCATGTACCTCAATATCATCACTACCCATTATAATTTAGGTATACCTGTTCATTATCTCATTCTCTAATGATCCGCTAACACTTTAATACGACTGTATAGTCAAGAATCACGGCATCAAGCCCAGTTATCCTGTTTCATTCCCGTGTATCAATGTATCCCACATACGTGTTGTATATATCTATATATATACCTATACCTAGTCCTATATATATATACACATACCCGTATACACCATGTCGAGTTTCAGTGTGTGCGTGTGTGTGTTTCTACCTGAAACCTACGAACCTCTTCCAGGGTATTCATCCTCTGGTATGGTCTTCCTAAATCAGTCTGGTCCAGCCTAGGGTCATTACTAGGGTCCTACTCATTAAGAATTTAGGGTCACATCTGGTTTCCTAATGTCAATAAGTACTATTCCTATTCTACGTTGCGGGGGTGCTAAACGCCATCCACCCGACTTCCCCCCGTAGATATGCATCTACTCACCTGGTCCATGTCTGCCGAAGACGGTGTCGCCTTCATCCTCTTCATCGCCCGCAGTCCACGTGAGGGGTACCTAAACGCAAACATATAAATAGTATCGTAAACTGAATCACATACAAAAGCCAAAACGACGCAAGGAACAAGCATAGGTTAAAACCTATGTCCCGTCCACGCAAAAGAACCAAATATCGCTCGATATCGGCGTACAAACTCCGATGGATCGAGATAAATATCAACAAATAACTCATAGTTTTAAAACACCTTACTTATATTATAAAACATGATTAAATCCATCGAAATCCTAAAATCCATCAAACCGTCCAATTTCGTAAAATCCGAAAATACCAATTTACCGTTTTTCATCAAAACTTGACATTTAAATGAAACCAATGGTCATAAAACTCATTAAATAGCATAACTAGACTATACAAACCATTACTATATTTTTATTACACAAATTTGTATTAATTTGAAATTTCTAGTTTGCAACCTTTAACAATTTTCAACATTTTTCAAGCAAAATACCTAAATTCCACCACAAAACATGATTTTGCATGAATTAATGTACTAAACTATAATTCATGATGATAATGATATGATGAAACCATGATTATATTTTTAATTTCATTTATATAGGAATTTCCAAAATCTAGTTTACAAAATACTAGCATTTTATTACTATTTTCCAATTATCAAAGGAAACTAGTGATCAAACTAAGTTTTTCTTTCCTTTAATATGCTAATATTCTCATTAAAACTACCATCTAATGATAACAAGCTTAATAAGAATTTTATTTTACCCACAAACACATTTTTGAAAAATCTAGTTAGCTAAATAGCTTAATTAAAACAATTTGAATAAACAATTTATTATACAACAACCATGCAATATTTTTCCACTTTAAAAGATGTTAAACTAGCTATTATAACCTTATTTAATTAATAAAAACCACAACTTGAATTTACAAACCCTAACTTTAATTTTAAAATTTGCAACTAGAATTAATATATTAAATTTAATTATGCTTTAAAAGAAACATCTAATAGAAATAAAACAAAAGACGGAAATTTATAACTTCAAAATATAAAACCCAAACATGAAAATGAGCCTCCAAAATGCATGCTTTCCATCTCCAAAATCCATGCTAAATAGGTCAAAGGAAAATGGTAGAGGTTGAATGTTGATTTTTGGGATTTATTTTTGGAATTTTTGATGAATTTTGATGATTTTTATTGCAAAAATGATGGGGGAAAAATTTTGGGGCTACCCATGGAGGGGAGGCCGGCCATGGAGAGGGAGGAGGGTGGAGAGAGAGAAAAAATATGTGGTATTGTGTAGAAAGTTCATAAATAATGCATTTTTTCACTTAAACCCTTTATTATCTAACTTTTTCAATTTAACCCTTTTCCTAGAAATTTCTAGATCCATGGAGAGATTTTGGAAAAGATTTTGCATATTACACACTTGATTCTAATATACCATGGCTCATTTTTACAAATTAAAACCATTCAAATTTGTAATTTACACTAATTTAGTTTAAAAAATAAAGCTTATGTTAATATTTAAAATAATTAATTTAGGAAAAATATTTAATTAAAATAAAAATTTATAAGTGGCTAAATAAACACCATTTACTATTAATTACATAATTAAAATATGTATTTTTGAAATTATAATGAAAAACAATTACGGTTTAATTTTACGAAAAATACATTTTACTTTACCGAAATTCATAAAATTCATTTAAAATTTTTTATTCATTTAATTATTTATTTAATTATTTTTAAAACGTTACAATCTTCCCCCTTTTAAGAAATTCGGTCCCCGAATTTAAATTAAAACTCCCCCTCTAAATACTAAAACATTTAGCAAAACACTCAAATCGTCGGGGCTCCGAAATCATCAAATACATAACAAAAATCAACTCCGTCAAGCATAACGCAATCATCGGAGTTATGGCGAGAATAAAATATCAAAACCCAATATGAAAACCAACATAATATACATCAATCTACAACTTATATATAGTGTGCATCATAGTGAAATCACCTAAATATCATAATAAAGAAGCATACGAAAACCCCTCTTGAAAATCGCCGTGCAATGCACGTGTCACGGCATAAGTAGCGGACGTTTATTTAAAAAAATAATTATATATATATATATATATATCTTTTATTTAACATACACGTCCCGCCTGGTTACTAAATCAATTAATAATGATTATGAAACATACTGCTCAAACTGAAATCAATCCCAATCACATCAATAAAATATCATGTGCGTCCGGTGCGCACTGAAATCGAAACCAAATACAGATACCATGAATACACACAAAAACAAAATAAGTGCAACAGGTGTGCACCAAAACATCTGTCAAGTGCAACGGGCGTGCACGACTCACTATCAGGTGCATCTAATCTGCACAAAACCCCAATTTAGTGCATCTGGTGTGCACAAAATCGCATCAAGTGCGCCAAGTATGCGCAAGAATCCTAATCAGGTGCACATGGTGCACGAAAACATACATCGAATATCAGAATCGAAATCACAATACGAAAATGGATAAAAACTAGGTCGAAGCATATATCAAAATCATGTGTAACCCATATGCACGAAATCAAAAAATAAAAAAAATCTCAAAATATATAAAACCAAATCAAGTGTACCGGGTGTATACTAAGCAACATCAATACAGCTGATATGTGAAACACGGATAGAATGCAATGAAGGTACACATAAGAAATACCAATCGTAGAACAAAATCCTCAAAATACCAAAATCCAATAACAGAAATATGAAATTCAAATCACCAAGTCACATCGTAATCACTATCGTCAATGTGCGCCTCTTTCCTCTGATGTCGATTGCTTCAAACTTATCTCTTCATAAGTGTGCTGACTGCGCTACCGACGGTAATACTCATATCTAGAGTCTTCCACGTAGTCGATCCCTTCACTTGATATCCGGACTACATTAAACCTTTCGATCGATCCATCAAATCCCATAATTCCCCGAGAGCTCAACACTCAAGTACAGTTTAAAATATCCGGTACATACCCCAGCATCGATGATCCAACCGTAGAAGGGCAAACCCAAGCCTCACTAATGGCACCGCGGAACTGCCGTAAACCCCATGCATCGCCGCTTCATGAGAGTCTCGGTTATCTATCCGGCTCATCGTATCGCTGAGGGAACACGGCTGGCCGTAGGCATCCCGGCACTAGCGCATCTCTATCATGGATTAGGCGCCGCGACCAATACTTCAACTTCCGGTGTGGATGTAGTAAATTTCTCCCTCCATTACTTCAGCTCTTGGATTGAGATGCACGTGTTGGGTGCTTTTGCTGCGCATCAGAGATCCGCATTTTATGACGCCTACACTTTTCCGCGACTCATGCGGCTGGTGGACGCTGCTACTCCCGACCCGACTCAGTTCGGGGCTATTCGCGTGTTGATTGCTCCTTATGCTAGCGCGGGCGGACTGGTATTTGTTGATCGGGTTCTATCTGCTCCTTCAGGTCCGATTCAACAACTCCACGACCAGTCGAAAGGCGAGGTTTCTTCTCTGAAGCCCCGGGAGGCCACGCACTTGTACACGATCAGACCAGGCTATCTGGTATTTCGTCAGAACAGCGCGGCTCTTTTTATGCGGTACAATCCGCATCGCTTCGCCTGGCAGCTTAGATATGATCAGGGCGTTCCCTTCGAGGCTTTTACAGTTGCGCCGGTTTCTCCACCCGAAGCTGTTCGTGATGCTGCTCATCACTTCGTGAGGCTGAACACTGGTCCTTACTTCATGATCCCCGAAGCCGATCATATTCCCCGATGCGTGGGGTCCTTTACGGGCAGGTATCTTTATCGGGTCAACCCAGTTATTGCTGAGGAGAAGAGGTTGCTTCTTGGCTATGGCGCTCCTGCTCTGGCTCAGGCTACGGGAGTTCCGCTGCGGCCGCGCGCACCGGTCCGCTTCCCCTTGAGGGACACCAGTGTTGCGCTCATTCCGGGGGAGTCAAAGGTGGACCTTACTCCCACAGTTGGTATGCCATTGGATACCCGGGCTCAGTCAAGGGGTAAAAGGGCGCCAGTAGCAGTACCACCGCCGGCGGCGTCAACAATGGCCGTGTTGTCCTCGGCAGCACCACCAAGCGAGGGTGCCGGTAGCGAGGGTGGTGAAGGTGAGGTGGGTCGGCGTCGTGCCAAGGCTCCACGGGGGAGGAAATGGTCGTCTTCGACGGTCGGTTCTGGATCCAAGCAGCGGAGGAAAACGGCTACCAATCTGCTCGACTCTTTAGTAGAGTCAGAGCCCATTCTTCCGGACGAACCCTTGGCCATGCAAGAGCCGGATGCTGGCCTGCTTTTTCCAAGTTCAACTGCCGAGGAAGCCACACAATTGGTTGAGGCTATAAGACGTTCTAAAGATGAGTCTCAGAACGTAAGGGTTCCGAAGAAGCCCTATCCCGCCGTAATCTTTTATGAATACCCTTCGTGGATCCGGCGGCGGTTTATCGGCCCTTTGGAGGAATGGGGTGAAAGGGCCCTTAAACAGGCTGCTTCGGAGGACGCTGCGGATGCGCTTTCATTGTGGACTAGCGGCCACAAGTCCACCCTTGAACCTCGGCGAGCACACTTTCTTAAGAAGGAGCATCGGCTTGAGCTAGCCATACTGAAAGCTTCCTTGCGCATCGGTATGCTCTTGTATTTCTTTGTAATACTCCATACTGTCTGCAATTGTATATATGTTTTCTTATTCTTGTGTGAACTGTGCAGAGACTTCGGCGATGGGGGAGGTTCGGGTTTGTTGACCGTAGAGCCTGCTGATAGCCCTTGCGAAACACTGCTCAATATGGAGGGGGTTGATGAAGCAGTCCCTCTCGCGATAGAGCCTCCAGCGGTGGTCCTTGCTCCTGAAGCACTTGCTCCCTTGGGAGAGGCACCCTTAGTGGTCGCTGTCCCAACGGATCTCCCTAGGGGCGGCCCAGAGGCTAGGATGGAGGTAGTCGAGGCTACCCCCCTTTTGTCGGAGCCCGAGGTCGCGGCGGAGGCCGTTGAAGCTGCTATCCCTCCTATTCAGAATGGGAGAAGCATCGAAGGTAACCTTCTACATTTTGAATTAGTATCCTTTTCATTATCTGAACTCCTCTATCTTTTCAGAGTTGCGCGGATTGGCGGCTTCGATTGCCGACTTGTCTCCCAGGCAGTCTTTTCAGCGCCTGTTGGAGATGGCTGCTCCACAAGCGATATCTCCTCAACGCATCGTCCTCTCGTCTGGGCAAGGTTAGTTTTGTTTACCATCTTTTCATAGCATTGTTGTTGTTTTGCGAAATGACATTGATGTCCTTTACAGTTCTGGAGACCGACGACGAGGTTGAGGTTCTCGAGGGGCCAGGGGAGCTTTCAGCTCCTTCTTGCATGACTGTGGGTAAGTGAAGTCTCAATATTGTCCCACTTGTTCTTTTGCGTAAAAGTTTCACTGAACTTTTATAAATCTGAACAGCCCTGCCAGTTCTCACAACGCTGGAGTCGCGCATCGCCATGCCGCCCGGCCCTTATGCTTTGCGAGCCTCAGACCGTCTGGCAAAATTAAGCCTCGATTCCCTGTCATCCCTGATCGAGGAGCTTCGTGCGAGCAGTGTAATCACAGCCGAAGCGTTTGCTGCTGAAACTAACGGTTCTTTTCCCTTTCTTGCTACCTATCATAGCGAGGCCGTGGTGCAAGTCTGGGTTGAGTTTTGCCGTCAGGTGGAGGCTTGTCTGCACGTGCTCGAGTGTACCTGCCTTTCTTCGAAGGCTGTGGCTGCGAAAGCGGGCTTGCGGGGTCTGATTGAGCGGTGCGCGGCGAACATGGTGTCATGCGAGAAGAGGCTCGGCCGCAAATTCTCGGAGAGAGAGCTGGCTTCGAAAGCGCTGAATGAGCTCCAAGCCAACCTTACAGCCAAGGCCAACAAAGCGTATGAACTCTGGTGAGTGCTTCAAGAATCCATCAAGGAGGTGGTGGCCATCGACAAGGTCGCCGTGTTTACTCGCGAAAGGGTTGAGGCTCACAAAGCTACCGAGAAAGAGCTCGAAGGCCGGCTTACCTCATATCAGGCCCAGCAGGCTCAGGCGGAGGCCCATCTTCTGGTGATACTGAATCACGAAGGCGTGGCCCAGCGAAAGAGGGATGAGCTGACCAAGCTGCTAAATCGCCCGCCGACCTGAAAACTTGTATATCTTTTTTTTTTCTTCTTTTGTACATACTCCTGAATAAGAGTATATTTTTGTTCTTTCACGAATTGTACTTTGTATCCATTTTGGTTCATGAATAAAAGACATATTTTTCTTCTCAATGGTGTGTCCCTTTTTATTGAATGTATTCCGCGGATAGTCTATCTTGATCTCTTTGCAGGACAACGATGGCTTAGGATTCAGGGTTAAGATCTGCCTCATAAGACTTTTCAACTTTATGAGCCGTGAGGGTCTCATAAAGAGTTTTTCTCCCTACAGGCCGAGGGGATCCCGTAGGTGTAATTTCTCCTTGAGAATCGTGAGGATTCCTAAGCGTGTTTTCCCTTGAAAGTCGTAAGGATTTCACAAGAGAATTTGCTCCCTTATGAGTCGTAAGGACCCGCAAGTGATGGGTGAAGTTGCCCTTATCCGTATTTCACGGGGTCAGGGGTTGCTCTGGATGCTTCCCACGGGTTCACTGCCGTATTTGGCGAGGACCAGGCTCCGCTCTGAATGTTTTCCGAGGTACCGTAGTTTAAATACATCGCAGTCGAGGTTAAGGACATCATAGTCCGTGGATTTAAGGACTCCACAGTCCGTTGCTAGTTTTAAGACATTACGGTCGAGGTTAAGGACATCATAGTCCGTGGATTTAAGGACTCCACATTCCGTTGTTAGTTTTAGGACATCACGGTCGAGGTTAAGGACATCATAGTCCGTGGATTTAAGGACTCCACATTCCGTTGTTAGTTTTAAGACATCACGGTCGAGATTAAGAACATCATAGTCCATGGATTTAAGGACTCCACAGTCCGTTGTTAGTTTTAAGACATCACGGTCGAGGTTAAGGACATCATAGTCCGTGGATTTAAGGACTCCATAGTCCAATTTTTTCTCTGGATGCTTCCCACGGTTTCACTGCCGTGTTAGGCGAGGACCAGGCTCCGCTCTGGACGTTTCCCACAGGGTCAGAATTAACGTTATACGCGTTCCACGTAGCCAGGAATTTTGCTCTAGATACTTCCCACAGGTTCACTGTCGTGTTCGGCGAGGACTAGGCTCCGCTCTGGATACTTCACACAGGTTCACTGCCGTGCTCTGCGAGGACCAGGATCCGCTCTGGACGTTTCCCACGGGGTCATTGCCGTATTCCATGTAACCATGAATTTTGCTCTAGATGCTTCCCACGGGTTCACTGCCGTGTTCGGCGAGGACTAGGCTCCGCTCTGGATGCTTCCCACGGGTTCACTGCCGTGCTCTGCGAGGACCAGGATCCGCTCTGGATGCTTCCCACGGGTTCACTGCGGTGCTCTGCGAGGACCATGATCCGCTCTGGACGTTTCACACGGGGTCATTGCCGCGTTCCACGCAACCAGGAATTTTGCTCTAGATTCTTCCCACGGGTTCACTGCCGTGTTCGGCGAGGACTAAGCTCCGCTCTGGATGTTTCCTACAAGGTCAAAATTGACGTTATCCGCGTTCCACGTAGCCAGGAATTTTGCTCTAGATGCTTCCCACGGGTTCATTGCCGGGTTTGGCGAGGACTATGCTTCGCTCTGGATGCTTCACACGGGTTCACTGCCGTGCCCTGCGAGGACCAGGATCCGCTCTGGACGTTTCCCACGGGGTCATTGCCGTGTTCCACGTAACCAGGAATTTTTCTCTAGATGGTTCCCATGGGTTCACTGCCGTGTTCGGCGAGGACTAGGCTCCGCTCTGGATGCTTCACACGGGTTCGCTGCCGTGCTCTGCGAGGACCAGGATCCGCTCTGGATGCTTCACACGGGTTTACTGCCGTGCTCTGCGAAGACCAGGATCCACTCTGGATGCTTCACATGGGTTCACTGCCGTGCTCTGCAAGGACCAGAATCCGCTCTGGACATTTCCCACGGGGTGATTGCCGCGTTCCACGTAACCAGGAATTTTGCTTTAGATGCTTCCCACGGGTTCACCGCCGTGTTCGGCGAGAACTAGACTCCGCTCTGGATGCTTCACACAGGGTCAGAATTGACGTTATCCGCGTTCCACGTAACCAGTAATTTTGACTTTATCCACATTTCACGGGGTCGAGGTTTGACTCTTGGTTATCTGTGCACCGCCGAGTCATGGAACTGGGGGTTGCCGCTGTTCCGCTTTGCATGACGTTGTGTCTGTCGTAATGAGACGAACGTTGAGATAATCTCCAGGCTATCTATGAACCATTGAAATTTGGCTTCTTCTTCTGATGAAACTTGGGGAGGAAAGGTGTGGTTCCTTTTTTGTTTGCGCCCCTGGATTGTATACAAGGATTGCTGTGATATCACCTGTAAGGCATAAATTTCATTTTTTTTATTTCTTTCCGCGATGCTCTATCATTTTAGCTTTTATATCGCGAAGGTCGTGATTGCCCAATCATTTCGGTTATTTTTCGCGGTGCCCAATCATTTCGGCTATTTATTTTATTTTTACTCGCTGCTTTTTATTGCGAGTTGCCCAATCATTTCGGCTATTTTGTATGCATACATTTTTACTTGCTGATTTTGTTGCAAGTTGCCCCATCATTTCGGCTATTTCATATGCATTTTTGGCTCGCTGATTTTTTATCGCGAGTGTGGAACTTGGAATCTGGTGCCAATCTCAGCATCAGCATTACTACAACTGGAATATTGCCAGGAGCGAATCATCATTTGCCATGAAAGGACTTGGAATTTGATACTGATTTAGGCATTAGCATCGCTATAACTGGGATGTTGCCAGGAGCGAATCATCATTTGCCTCTGTCGATGACGAACAAAGGTGGCTTAGCGAACAGGGTTAGGATCCTGTCGACTAAGGCTTTTGACTTCATGAGCCGTAAGGGTCTCATAAAGGTATTTCTCCCTGCGAGTCGTGAGGATCTCGGAGGTGTATTTTCTCCTTAGGAATCGTGAGGGTTCCTAAGTGCATGTTCTCTTATAAGTCGTAAGGATCTTACTGTTGGATATAGTGCCCTGAGAGTCAATTATTGAATCACAGGCACGTGATTGCAATGATTGAGGGAGGACCTATACCGGTAGGACAGTCTTACTCGAGATGATAGTATGCTATCTGGTTTATCTTTATCATCGTGTACTGCTTTAGGTGACCTTACAGGTCACTATTGCACGTTGATAGAGCCCCTAGGATTCTTGCTTGACTACCAGCAGTATGAGGGCGATCATATACGTGGGAGCTGGGGTCTATAAGCAAATCCTTAAATGGTCCCTAGTCGTGGGAGTTTCGAGACAGGGCATCGATTCTCCAGAGTAGACTAGTGTATACAGTCGAGACCCCGACGAGGGGCGGTGGCCGGTCTCACAAGCCACTGGTGTCAGTTGGTTCATCTAAGATGTATACAGGTGCTCATTGGGTTATGAGTACACCGGTCAGGACTCGCCGGGAACCTGCTAGTTGGTCTTATACATGACGTCAGATAGCAGTTCCCTGGTGACATGTGTACAGGTTAGTTCATCGACCTGAGATCGTCATTTGTCTCGTGTGAGTTCCCACTGTACTTAGATTACTACCCTACCACGCTCAAAGGAGACGTGCAAACAGGTTTTAGTTGGATACAGTCCCGAGCCACATGGAGACAGTGAGCGGATCTGCAGGGGTTCGTCTCTCCCGGTATTGGGAGTGAGGTCGCGCTGTGTCTAGGAGAGCCATTACACAAAGCCCTCGGCCGAGGCAGGAGATTTACTGGTAGGTATTCCAGTAGTATCTCAGGGTGTTCTGGGCTACACTCCGACACGACTTGTACCGCTATTGGGGGTCTGACTTTTACCAACCCCCTAGGCCCGCCATGCGATGCTCATAGACGAACGGACCGGACTGTACGGATACTGTCACTGACAGGCTCAGTAGGGTGTCAGGATGAGTTCGCTCACAGACGTCCCTTTTGGTCAATAGCTGGTGGCCCGTCACGTATGGCTAATACCTCTGACGTGCTAGTGGTTAAATCCACAGCCATTGTATTGACGAGTCTTTAGAGTCCCCCATACAGACAGTTACTCAAGTTTCGGGCGAAACGCTGTAGAGGCCGTATGGAGATATGGTAGGGTTCGATCAGATACGTGCGGTATTGCACGAATCGTGATCGGACGGATTTTACTAGCCGGCTTTGGTTTAAGCCGGATCCTAGTATTAGACAGTGTAGATTTTGTCTCTTTGCATTTGTATTCAGTGGGAATACAAATGCGGGCATGTATATGCAGTCACGGGGTTTTCCTGTAATTTATTACGGGATCAGTTTTCTGAAGTTGCCAGTTTGCATTCCGTTCCGGCCAGTTTTCCTTTATTCCTTCCGGGCTGGACTTTTCCGATGGAGGAGGTTATTTGCAGTTGTGCAAATTATCTTTTGTGGAGGTGTTACTTGCATTTGTGGCTTCATGATGGTTCTACCATCATGAGATTCTTTATTAGTCTCTTCCTTTGCATTAAATGAGATTAGAAATTGATATGATATTGTTATCATTGCTTTTGGATGTGGTCACCCCTTTGCTTTTACTACTCTCACCTTCCTTCATGTTTTGATTCCTCCACCATTTTGATAAGGGGGGCACATTGCTAGGGAGAGGGATTCATTTTGTGTGGGAAATGATTCATATCTCATTTTCTCTACTTTCCACAAAACTCAATATCTCCAAAGTTCATAGTTCATTCTCTTCTCCATCAAATGGCAACATAAACCCCATTGAGGCAAAGATTCTACACTACACCTACAGTACCCTTGGACGCGTCGGCTTGCCAACTTCGCGCCCGAGTTGCCTCGGTTCAGAGGTGGGAGCCCGTAAAAGAAATCGGCTACGTGGTGCCCTTTCCGACGAGGAGGTGACGAACGGAGATTCCGCGGGAGATCGGGACGACGACGAGAAGACCGAAGGACACGTATCGCTTGGTATATCTCTCTACCCCGTTCTTTAGTTTGCTAGATTTAGGTTAATGGCCCGATCCAGGATAAAAGTGGGCGGTGGTGCCGGTTTACTAGTTTTGTAAAGTTTTTCGTTTCCGCATTTCCGGCGTCGGATTAACGGCCGGGGCGCCGCCGTGCACTTACATTGGTATCAGAGCCACGCCTTTAACCTACTCTTGCTTGCTCTAACATGTTTACAAGTTCGATCGATTGGAATTTCCAAAAACCGTGTTTCCATTGCATCAGGTTTCTTTCGATTTTATTTTGGCTCGAAATTTTTTTTAGTACATTGCAGAAACATGTGCAGGGAATTCTAAGCCTTCTGTAAAAATTTGGTCGCGTGATATCACTACCCCACCGCGGAACCGCGGCCAAACCCATGCTTGGGCCGCGGTTCCGCCGCGACTTTCACTGTTCAGTGTACCAAAATTTTACAGAATGCTCCTGAGTTGAAAATGGGGTTTTTGGAATATTCTTTTTGGGCCCAGAATTTCTTTAAGTGCTACAGTAGTGCTTGGGGGCCCACTTAGGAAAATTTAGTCGATCGAATGTTTTAAACATGTTAGTTCACAGTATTTACATTATATCTGCGACCGTGAATGTCATTTGATTGGTAAATCCTGTCTAACTGCTATAACCCTTTTAGACGGATTTGCGAACGTGACATTCACGTTGATGTTCTGTGTTGTGCTGTGATGTTGCGGATTGGTCGTGGGGGATATCCTGGTTACAGTGGTAGTACCGTTTTGTTTTATATGTACATTTGATATTGCGGGGCGAGCGTCCGACATGTGGACTGCCGTCACTGCCTGTTTGTATTATTCTTTTGGGGCACAACCGGGTCGAGGTCGATGTACCCGTTGTATGTATATTTTACTTTCTGTACTAGGATTACCCCGCGGAGGGGTGCACGGATAGCCGGGTTCTAGAGGGCAACGGGCCCGCATCTCATGGCGTTGAGACGGAGGGGGCTTTACTCTAGAATTGGCGGGCTATTCGCCGCACTCGTAGGGGGTACAGGTTGACCCAAGAGGGTTGCCCAAGTTACCGGATTCCGTGAAGTGCTGGGTGGTCCATTCACGTTGCTGAAGGGGGCTGTCTCGCTTCAGGTTTTGGCGGGTAACTTGCCGCGCCCGTAGGGGTCTAGGATTTCATTGCACAGGCTATCCACACGACCAGGGGAACGTCGGGTTTCAGTAGCGGCTCTATGAAACCCGGGGATTCCAGATATCTGTATTGATCTGTGATGCTTATTACATTTCTTTGATGTTGCATTTTATCACACCTTGAGCGAATATTATATATTGATATATATACTAGTAGATGTTGTATATATTTTGCATCCGCGCTAGTCCAATCCCCACTCTGTCGTTAGTTAAGTAACCTAGTGGCGAATGCGGATAGCATATACGTACATCATTATTTTCGTTCTTTATTGGTGTGATCAATTGATGGGACTGCGTTGATTCGGATCAATGCAAGCTAAACAAACCTATTCTGATGTTGTTGGAACATTTTTCAAAAAGATGTTATTGCAAGGGCGTTTTCTTTTGTTTTGCACAGTGGTATTCGGTTATGAATATCCAGCACCTCAGTCAACGAGGCAAGGGCCGAGATCCCTTCACCGGAAGTGACCCCTTGGACAGAAGTTTGCGTCAGGGCAATAACTTCACTATAGCCAATTACTTTTGCTTTGCATCGTGGTATTCAGTTGGAATATCCTGCACCTCATCCTACGGGAAAAGAGCCGAGATCCCTTCACCGGGAGTGATCTCTTTAGCAAAGGTTTTCGTCACTATATTTTTAAAAGCTATCCGGTTCCTTCAACGATATCAAGTTCATTACGTTAAAGGTTTTCGCCAGAAACCATTCGTAGCCCTCCGTCGTTTCATATGAATAGTCAATAAGTATTCAAGCTATGTATGTTGGCCAAAGTCAAGGCACAGTGATTGGTAGCTATTGGGTATTCATATGCAGCATAGATAGATGCGTTGGTTTGGGACAGTCGTACTACTATTTTGGCCAAAGTCAAGGGTATGTACGGGTGGGTTCAAATTAACCTGGAGAATGACGGGTAGAACTTGACATGTGACTTATGATATGTTGGCCAAAGTCAAGGTCATAAGAGCATGGGGTAAAAATCCACATCGGGAGTTTCTAAAGAAACTGAAACTTACCAGATATGCGCATACCTTCTGGAGTGTGATAACGTGAGCGGATTCCGTCACGTTATCATGCGATGATAGTTGGATCCCGATTCCCACTGATGAGTTGGTTTACTCCTCGGGTGATCCCGACTAATTCTTCTTTCAGGTTTGGAGGAGAATTTGACGGTACAGTGGGAGGTTTCCTGATTAGATAAAGTGATAACCATTCTGATTTAGGTTAGAGTGCACACCGAGTGTTTCTTTTCTCTCTCTCTTTGGCAGCGACCATGACCCGACCCTAGACTATGACTCAGTGACCAAGATTAACCGAACCTTCTTATAAGACTGGCTTTTGGATTGTCAGAGTTGCAAACCTCATTGCCACTCCTACTTTTACCCTTTTCTCCAAGACACCCCATATTACTACGAACGTCCACTTCCATTGGACAAAACCATCGTATGGTTATATACGAACTCGAAGGAATTTATTCGAGGATGGTTTCTGGTTCTGGAGAAAACGAATAGGACTATTCAGTTGTCTTTTCCTTTTTCCTTCTCTCAGGTTGCGAGTGCCCCTTAGATTAGGGGATAGTACACCTATTACGCAAATTGGATAGTCTTCTTCCAAGCCATAGGCTGGTGCCGAACGGTAGGGAAAGAAGAAAACCAATTAGCATAACGATGGTGTACAGAAGGCATTAAGTAAAGACATATCAAGGGATTAGTAAGAGGGCAAAGTAAATTGCGACTGCTATTCACGACCAAACCAAGTATTTCTTCGCCAATCCTATATCACCTTTGTATTTCTTCAGAACACTCCGTATCACTACGAAGATCCACATTTTATTAGATACTCCATCGTATGGTTATATACGAACTCGAAAGGAACTTGTTCCAGTTCGGGGATGGATTCTGGTTCAGGAGAAATAGGAATAAGGTTTATTCAGGTGTCTTTTATCTTCACCTTCTCTCGCATTGCGAGTGCTCCTAGGATTAGGACAGTACACCCATTATGCTTATTGGATAGTCTTCTTCCAAACCATAGGCTGGTGCCGAACGGTAGGGAAGGAAGAAAACCATTTGGCCTAAAGGGGTGTGCAGAAGGTAATGACTAAAGACATATGAAGAGATGTGGAGATGTGGCAAAGAAATATACAGTTACAGTTGTGAATCTGGATAATGGAAGAGGCATTACTAGGAATACCCGGATACCCCATCGAAACATTTTAATGTTTCAGTTTCACTGTGTACTGTTAAAGGAAAACTGATTTCCTAATTAGACACTTGCTCCAGAGTATGTATTTACCAGGTTTGATTCTCACATCTGTATAGTTTTAAAGATGATGAGTGAGAGTAAGTTATTGGGAATTAAGTGATCGTCCTCATTATATCGGAATTCGTTGTAATTGGTGATATTTGAGAAAGTCATCTGGATTGTTTGCCGGATGGCAAATGTTTGGTTTTGAATATCCGTTGTTATGCACCAATTTCAAATTGATATATCTGTACGTCTATTTTAATAGAGTGAGATATACCTTT
This sequence comes from Agapanthus africanus, assembly GCA_030015575.1. Taxonomy (NCBI): domain Eukaryota; kingdom Viridiplantae; phylum Streptophyta; class Magnoliopsida; order Asparagales; family Amaryllidaceae; genus Agapanthus; species Agapanthus africanus. Next base: position 403,070,801 of record CM057351.1, read on the forward strand.
TTGAAATTATGTCCGTGACATTTACCTATATCAGTGGATGGTTAGGTAAGGAGCATTAAACAGCGGTGTAATTCTTCATAACCATAGTACAGTTTTCAACCTACGACACACAGTGAATGAGTTACTGGACTCAGGGGACTTATACAGAGTATTGTATATCGTCCAGTGTCCATTAGGACAGAGGGGTTGGTCCTCGTACTATATTCTGTTTTCTTATGACTTCTCTAGTTTTTAGACAAGTGTTTCGTAGAAACACAAGGTCTGAGTTTTGAGAAGTTATAGGTATAAGAATAAAGTAGAGAACCAGATGTTGCAAGTATCGGTATTCTTCAAAGTGATCGAAGATGTAGATACTTGTGTATGGTATTCAGTTGATAGTAATGATTAAGAGAACTGGCTTCTCTTTCAGGTTACTCATAATTGGAAGCATTCCTAAATTGAGTAACGCTGATCAGCCTCTCTCCATTTTGTTGACATGCACTGGAGACAGCTGCATGATTTGAATCTGGTTCAATTAAATCAGTGCCTTTGTTTCTGTATTGGATATAGATCAGTTCGTATCTTGACGATGTTAAGGTACGGGGAGTTGTCTGGCTTATGCTTAAAACCAGACTCTGGATAACTCAAGGCACGTTTCTGTAATGGCTGTTTGTGGGTTGACCCAGGCTATGACGAGGGTTGACTTTCTACCATCTGGAAGATCAATAGTGATATTGTTCTTCACTCGCCACAGTTTTAAAAGAAATGGATTTTTTCAGAAAACACTAGTGGGAGTATGGTAGAACTGGAAGTGATTCCAGAATCGCAAACGATTACTGAAGATTTGATAAGAACCTAAAGATTCAATCTGTATTGACATTCCATTAGCCACTCCGCAGATATGGTGGGTAACCTCAGGCACCCGAGAGGTACTCCGGTAGCCTCAAGGACGGTGACAGGGAGGTTCTTGTTTACCCAGACTTGCCATTGCTGTTGTTCCAGACTGTGAGACCCGACAGGAGGATGAGTATAGCGTCGTTCTGAACTAACTTTAGAAATATACGTCTATATGACTCTGCCAGAGGGTTGTCGTAGTCAGTGGGAGCAACGGAAGCATTGGTGGACAAGTGGCTTATGTCTATTTATAGACTAAAGCAGATATAGCGGAGACAGATCATCTATTTCTGATGTGACAATCATAGCTTTGACTTCATCAGAATAAGGGATGGATCTGTTAAGAAGGTAGTAGGGTGTGATGTCCTGGTATTTGGATGATATACACAGAGTAGGAAGTGAAATTCCTATACTACGATCGGTTATTCTTTGGTTGTCACACAGTGGTTTCTCCACATAGGTCTTGGATATTATATCAGACATTCTGGTTACTGGATCTATGGTTTTAGGTCTAGATTTGGGTGGTTTCCCAATCTGGGTACTTAGACAGCATTCTATGAGTATTTAGAATGGATGACTCCTGGCACGGTAGTGTACCTGCAGGTGATGGAGTCACCCTCTCTAAAGGTGTCTTACAGACTAAACTAGAGAGGGAAGTGCATGATTGGCAGATCACTTGCTTGGACAATTGAGTCAATCATGAGATGTCAAGTACCACACCAGATGTTGTTTTTGCAGGAGATGCAATAGGTTGATATTAATCCAATCCTGGAGAAACAGTCGGAAGCAGCTTTAAAACATAAGTGCGTGTTCTAGGGATTTGATAACGGCAGCCTCCTTTAGGAGACGGTTATAATTCCAGGCTTCCAAGGTGACATGGACGACAGGGTGGTCGTCAAAGTCATAGTTTTCCCTCTGACGAGGGGCAGTATTTTGGACAGGTGATCCAGGCAGATACTGAGGGAGGCATGGCGCAGGATACTGATTAAGTTCAGTTGTCGATACAGTCTAAGAAGTTTGGATTTGGAGTTCATTTATGAGCTAGGTCCCATCAGACATCCAGACACATTCTAAGACAGGTATTGCTCATTTCGGGAGATGGGTTTCTCCGCGAACTTGAGATTAAGAGAGACATAGAAAGAAACATCAAAGCGGATCCACTCACTGAGGCTATTCCTCGAACGCAATAGTTTCGCAAACGAGCTTTGTGAGACTGACTAGTAGAGGAGTTGGGTGTTCGGTATCACACGGGCTGTGAGTATACGACATCGCAATAATTAGCCTTGAGTGCAAGTGGGAGATTGTTGGATATAGTGTCCTCAGAGTCAATTATTAGATCACAGGCACGTGATTGCAATGATTGAGGGAGGACCTATACCGGTAGGACAGTCTTACTCGAGATGATAGTATGCTATCTGGTTTATATTTATCATCGTGTACTGCTTTAGGTGACCTTACAGGTCACTATTGCACGTTGATAGAGCCCCTAGGATTCTTGCTTGACTACCAGCAGTATGAGGGCGATCATATACGTGGGAGCTGGGGTCTATAAGCAAATCCTTAAATGGTCCCTAGTCTTGAGAGTTTCGAGACAGGGCATCGATTCTCCAGAGTAGACTAGTGTATACAGTCGAGACCCCGACGAGGGGCGGTGGCCGGTCTCACAAGCCACTGGTGTCAGTTGGTTCACCTAAGATGTATACAGGCGCTCATTGGGTTATGAGTACACCGGTCAGGAATCGCCGGGAACCTGCTAGTTGGTCTTATACATGACGTCAGATAGCAGTTCCCTGGTGACATGTGTACAGGTTAGTTCATCGACCTGAGATCGTCATTTGTCTCGTGTGAGTTCCCACTGTACTTAGATTACTACCCTACCACGCTCAAAGGAGACGTGCAAACAGGTTTTAGTTGGATACAGTCCCGAGCCACATAGAGACAGTGAGCGGATATGCAGGGGTTCGTCTCTCCCGGTATTGGGAGTGAGGTCGCGCTGTGTCTAGGAGAGCCATTACACAAAGCCCTCGGCCGAGGCAGGAGATTTACTGGTAGGTATTCCAGTAGTATCTCAGGGTGTTCTGGGCTACACTCCGACACGACTTGTACCGCTATTGGGGGTCTGACTTTTACCAACCCCCTAGGCCCGCCATGCGATGCTCATAGACGAACGGACCGGACTGTACGGATATTGTCACTGACAGGCTCAGTAGGGTGTCAGGATGAGTTCGCTCACAGACGTCCCTTTTGGTCAATAGCTGGTGGCCCGTCACGTATGGTTAATACCTCTGACGTGCTAGTGGTTAAATCCATAGCCATTGTATTAACGAGTCTTTAGAGTCCCCCACACAGACAGTTACTCAAGTTTCGGGCGAAACGCTGTAGAGGCCGTATGGAGATATGGCAAGGTTCGATCAGATACGTGCGGTATTGCACGAATCGTGATCGGACGGATTTTACTAGCCGGTTTTGGTTTAAGCCGGATCCTAGTATTAGACAGTGTAGATTTTGTCTCTTTGCATTTGTATTCAGTGGGAATACAAATGCGGGCATGTATATGCAGTCGTAGGGTTTTCCTGTAATTTATTACGGGATCGGTTTTCTGAAGTTGCCAGTTTGCATTCTGTTCCGGCCAGTTTTCCTTTATTCCTTCCCGGCCGGACTTTTCCGATGGAGGGGGTTATTTGCAGTTGTGAAAATTATCTTTTGTGGAGGTGTTACTTGCATTTGTGGCTTCATGATGGTTCTACCATCATGAGATTCTTTATTAGTCTCTTCCTTTGCATTAAATGAGATTAGAAATTGATATGATATTGTTATCATTGCTTTTGGATGTGGTCACCCTTTTGCTTTTACTACTCTCACCTTCCTTCATGTTTTGATTCCTCCTCCATTTTGATAAGGGGGGGCACATTGCTAGGGAGAGGGATTCATTTTGTGTGGGAAATGATTCATATCTCATTTTCTCTACTTGCCACAAAACTCAATATCTCCAAAGTTCATAGTTCATTCTCTTCTCCATCAAATGGCAACATAAACCCCATTGAGGCAAAGATTCTACACTACACCTACAGTACCCTTGGACGCGTCGGCTTGCCAACTTCACGCTCGAGTTGCCTCGGTTCAGAGGTGGGAGCCCGTAAAATAAATCGGCTACGTGGTGCCCTTTCCGACGAGGAGGTGACGAACGGAGATTCCGCGGGAGATCGGGACGACGACGAGAAGACCGAAGGACATGGATCGCTTGGTATATCTCTCTACCTCGTTCTTTAGTTTGCTAGATTTAGGTTAATGGCCCGATCCGGGATAAAAGTGCGCGGTGTTGCCGGTTTACTAGTTTTGTAAAGTTTTTCGTTTCCGCATTTCCGGCGTCGGATTGACGGCCGGGGCGCCGCCGTGCACTTACACTTACAAGAGTGTTTTCTCCTTATAAGTCGAGAGGACTTATAAGAGTTGTTCACCATGTAGACATTTCCCTAGTCACGGATGGGACTTCGTTAGGGAAATGTTTATTCGCGTCCGTGGATTGTATACAAGGGTCAGCATTGAGCCACTTGTAGGGCATTATCGGAGGTTGTGGGGGCTGCTTAAGAACAGGTTCAGATCCCTGTAGCTTAAGACTTTCAAATCTTATGAGCCGTGAGGGTCCCATAAGAGGGTTCTCCTTACGAGTCGTGAGGATCTCGCAAGTGTAATTTCTCCTTAGGAATCATGGGGATCCCTAAGTGTGTTGCTCCCTTGTGAGTCGTAAGGATCTCACGCAGGTGGTTTCTCCTTACAAAGTCGAGAGGACCTTGCAAGTGTCTCTTAACGAGGTTGCGCCCTTTCGGGTTTTCACAAACACTCGTCGGTAGCCCTGTTGTTTTTACTCACGGAGCCCTTTCGGGTTTTCATCCGTGCCCATTTTGCTTATGGACATACCGTTTTCTTTTTTTTTTATTCTTTTTCTCTCTTTTTTGTATCAGCTTTAGGATGCTGCAATCCACCGTAGTTTATCGACATCGCGGTCCACGGCTAGTTTTAGGACATAGTGGTCCGTTGTTAGTTTATGGACGTTTCGGTCCGTTATTAGTTTAAGAACGTTTCGGTCCGTGGTTAAGAAAGCCGATTACTACTTACAGAGTTTAGGCTTAGGAAGATAGTGAGCGGACATAGTCGTCGTCATCTATCATTGACCTTGGCCATGACTCGTCAAGCGTAGTATTTCTTCAGGAAGCGTCCGTTTATTGGTCTGAAGGGCCTTTCACCATGCATGTCCATGAATAGATACGCTCCACCCTGGTAGACCTTGTTTATGATATATGAGCCTTCATAGTTTGGCTCGAATTTCCCCCGCTTAACGCGATTAGGAATCATAGGTCTTTTAACCACTAGCACGAGTTCGCCTTAGCGGAATGTTCTCAGCCTAGTCAATTTCTCATATGAGCGCGTCATCTTTGCTTTATAAGCCTCTAGATTTTGTTGCGCTATGAGCCGGGTTTCATCGAGGGCTTCGAGCTCCTCAAGCCGAAGGTGAGCATTCTCTTCGTCCGTTAGCTCGTAATGAACTGCCACTCGTAAAGAGGGTAGCTCTATCTCGAGGGGGAGTACCGCTTCTGTACCGAATACCAATGCGTATGGAGTTGTGTTCGTGGCCGTTTTGAACGTAGTTCGATATGCCCAGAGAGCTTCATGCAGTCTCTCGTGCTAGTCCTTCTTATTTCGGGACACCGTCTTCTTCACGATCTTCGTCAAGGTCTTGTTGAAAGCCTCATCTAGACCGTTAGCTCGGGGATTATAGACTGAGGAGTATCTCCAGTCTATGTTATGCTGTTGTGCGAAGCGGCTGATCTTATGGTTTCTGTAGGCCGGCCCGTTATCGGAGATTATCCGTCTCGGAGTTCCAAACCGATAAATGATGTGCGTCTTGAAGAAATGGAGTATATTCTCGGTTTTCACTTCTCTCAGCGGTACTGCTTCTACCTATTTGGAGAAGTAATCAGTTGTCGCCAAAATGAATCGATGTCCTCTGGACGATGCTAGTTCAATGGGGCCGATTATGTCAGTTCCCCACATTTCGAACGGCCAGCTAGCCACTGCCGTATGTAACGGATTCGGATGCTGGTGGATAAAGTCCCCATGGATCTGGCATGAGTGGCATTGCTTTGCATACTCGAGGCAGTCTTGAATCATCATGGGCCAATAATAACCCATTCGTTTGATCTTCAGCTTCATCTTCGGCCCGGCTTGGTGAGAACCGCAGAGTCCATCGTGAGTTTCTTGGACGACTCTTTTTTCTTCTTCAGGTCCCAGGCATCTTAGCCATAGGGAATCAAATGACCTCTTGTACAGGGTATCATTGACGAAGGCAAAAGATAGGGCTCGCTTCATGAGCTGATGTTTTGAGGACGCATCTTCAGGTGTTCGACGGGATTTGAAGTAGTCTATAAAGATTTCTCTCCAATCCTCAACCTTTTCCCGGTCTTTTGCTTGCAGAGCCATTTGCTCGGTCGTTCCCTTTTCTTCGGACGACTCCGGAGATATTTCTGCCGGTATAAGAACCCGACGGCTTTGCACAATGATCCTCACATCATCGAGGTTCTCGTCGGCCAATTCTTTAGCCAGCTTGGCTAACGCATCCGCTTTGCTATTTTCCGCACGCGGTATGCTTTCCAAGGTGTAGGAAGGAATTTGAGTCAGCAGCTGCTGTACTTTCTCTCCGTACTTTACCAACTCTGGTTTGTACGTTTGGTTGTCGCCATTTACTTGACTGACGACCAGTTGGGAGTCTCCGTATATGAGGAAGTTTTCAATTCCCATGTCGATAGCGATCTCGAGACCTGTAATCAAAGCTTCATACTCGGCTTCATTGTTTGTCCTTGGCTCTGTTAAGGAGATGGCAAAGCGCATTATCCCTCCTTGCGGAGTTACGAAGATGAGGCCTACCCCTAATTTGATTATGGGGGTGCTTTGTTTGCGTTTCTTCATGGAAGACGCTCCATCAAAGTAAAGTTCCTATCGGGTGTCACTACCGTCGATCGTGTCAAATGCATGTTCGTCTGGCAGTTTGCAATTCAGAGGGGAATCGGCATGTATCGGATGATCAGCGAGGAAGTCGGCGATGGCCTGGCCTTTCACTGCCTTAAGAGGCTGATAAGTTATTGAGAACTCCATCAAGAGCAAGGCCCATTTAGCGAGTCGCCCCATCAGTATGGCCTTTGACATCAAATATTTGAGGGGATCCACCTTCGATATGAGACGGACTTCATGCGACAATGCATAATGCCTGAGGTTTGTTATCGCGAAGATTAATGCTAGGCAGTGTTTTTCGATGGGAGAGTAATTGCTTTCTGCCCCCAGTAGAACTCGACTCAAATAGTAGAGGGCTCTCTCCCTCCCTTGGTCGTTCTCTTATGCCCATAATGCGCCTAAGGAACCTTCAAGGGCGGTTGTATGCAGAATGAGAGGCTTTCCCTTGACCAGAGCAGCCAGCACTGGCGGATTCTGCAGGTATTGCTTGATTTTGTCTAGCGCGTTTTGGCATTTGTGATCCCAGACGAACGGGGTTCCCTTCTTCATCAGGTGACTGTAAGGACGGCATTTCCCTAAAAGATTAGCTATAGATCGCCGGATATACGCAAGCTTCCCTTGGAGAGACCGCAATTGCTTAAGAGTCCTTGGCGGAGGCATTTCCATGATCGCCTTGATCTTTGACCGATCTATCTCGATACCTCGGTGTTGAACGATGAATCCTAAGAATTTGCCTGAGGATACCCCGAACACGCATTTGAGAGGGTTCATCTTCAAGTTGTATTGCCGAAGGCGTTGAAACACGATCTTCAGATGCTCGAGCTGTTCCTCGTATGATTTGCTTTTCACCACGAGGTCGTCGATATAGCATTCGACGATTTCATGTATAAGGTCATCGAAGATCTTCGTCATGGCCCTCTGATAGGAGGCACTGGCGTTCTTTAGACCGAAAGGAATTACCTTGTAGCAAAATATACCCAAAGGGGTCCGGAAAGCGGTGTGCTTCTAGTCCTCGGGATGCATCTTTATCTGATTATATCCTGTTGAGCCGTCCATGAAGGAGAAAACATCATGAGTGGACGTGTTATCTATCATCAGCTCAGTGACTGGTACTGGGAAGTCATCTTTCGGGCAAGCTTTATTGAGATCCCGAAAGTCCACACATATGCGCACTGTCCTATTTTTCTTCATCACCGGGACGATGTTGGCGATCCAGTTAGGATACTTAACCTCTTGGATGAATCCAGAGTCGATTAGCTTCTTAACCTCGGCGTTGATACTCATCTCAAGCTCGAGCTGCATTCTCTTTGGTGCTTGTTTGATTGGCTTGACGTCTGGGGATATTGCCAATTTGTGGACAACAATCTCTGAATCTAGTCCTGGCATTTCGGAATAATTCCATGCAAAGCAATCTCTAAGCTGCATAAGCACGTCTTTTAACACAGCCACCCTTTCTTCAAATAGCAGCTCACTGACGAATGTCGGCCGTGGGTCGCTTATCGTCCCCAGATTAATTTTCTTGAGGTTATCTGCAGTAGTATGTATTCTATCTTCCAGCTCTTTCGGCGCCGGTGGAATCTCTGAGATCACCTCGTCATCATTGTTTTCGAAGCACCAGGGGAGGTCATCCCTATCCTCAGGCTCTTTTTTTGATAGTGTTATCATATGACAGGTACGAGCTCGCTTCCACGACCGATGTTGATCTGGTTCTACTCTCGCTGTATGCACGGCTTTTGGTTCGTGCTTCTGTGGCGGATTTATCCTCCAACTACTGGATAGAGCGAACTTGCCGAGCTGATATTGGTCTTCGACCCAGTTCTTGAAGGTGAAGCAGTCTTCAATAGGATGTCCTATTGCCCAATGATAGGAGCAATAGTCCGGGTGAGAGACTTCGCCTGCTTGCTCGGGGTGTTTGGACTCCGGAAGTGTAATCATCTGATATTTTATGGCGAGATCAAGTATCTTCCATGTTTTATTCTGAGGAAAAGAGTATGCTCGACCCATCTTCTTTATAAGAGACAAGTCCGGATTGCTCGATTCCCGATCGCGTGGCTTCTTGGTCCCGCTTTGTCGCTGTCGAACTCATTTCCCGCTCTTTGATTTATTTTTGCCTCTGCGTCGGGCCTTTTGTATGACGGGTTGATAAGGAAGAGCATTGTCATTATCCGTGACCTGCCGAAGGAGGCGCTGCGTCCTGGCTTTCTCGTAAATGGCCATTTCACGGTTATGGTCATCCCGGATCTTTTGACCCGCTTCCCTGATAAGCTTGTCCATTCGTTCCTCAAATGACGGACCTGGCATTTTGATGGTAGGATCTCGTTTTAGTTCAGGGTCAGCGTTTTCTGACATGGCGTCCTCTTCTTCATCGAAGTCATATATGACGTAGCTACCATGGACTCGTTCCCGTTTCCCGGATTTCACATATCCAAGCCTGAGCGTTTCCATTCTCTCATTGGGCAACTTGCGCTGAGTTCCAGGGACATCCCAAATCCTGTTGTAGAACCGAGCTTGTCGAATGGTCTGTTTGAAAGGTACCCCTTGGCGCTTCAAAAGCCTTCTCAAGCCTTCTGTGTAATATCTTGGCAGACGAATGGGCTGGAGTCTGTCGAGCGTAGAATCGGTGCCATGCCAGATTTCTTTCTCCACTTTGGTTTCCCCAGATCTGTAGAATAGGATCGCTTTTTCACCCTTTCGCCGGGGAGGGACGTAAAATGTCTGCAATTTTTGCACACTATAAGCTTTAAGTGCATCGAGCTCTTTTTAATGCTCCCACGGAACCATGATAATTTGCAGACTCTGATTATCGCCAGCGAAAGCTTGGATTGATGGCCGAGCGGAGAATACAGCATTAACCTCGTCTTCCGAGTCGCTGCCGAAGATCAACATGGGGGCGGACGGTCCCGGGTTGTTACGTCGAGGCGGCCCTGAATAAACTATCTCTTCTTCTTCCTCGGTATCACTCCCAAAGACTGGAATAGTGGTGATAGCTTTGTTCTTCGGTTGGTGACATCTTTCCGTATCCTCAAAATCTGGCAAGAAATATTTTGCATCTTCGTATTTTCGGACTTCGTTCACGGAGAAAGGGTTCAACTCCTCTGTCACAGTATACTCGAAACTATCCTTGAAGTACTTCATACACTGGTGTTGTGTAGGAGGGATGATGTTGTACTCATGCAACCAAGGCCGGCCGAGCAAAGCATTGTAACAAGTCTTGGCGTCAATGACGTGAAATTTAATATCCGTGACGAGTAGCCCGAAGCGCAGCGTCAGTATTACAGACTCGAGAGTCCGTGATGACTGGGAATCGAAATCGGAGATGGTAATTTTATCGCGAGCGAGGTGCTGAACGCTTATGCAGATTTCCTTCAATACTCTCACGTAGAGGAGATTGACGGAGGACCCATTATCAACCAGAATTTTTCCTATCTTTATATCGTGACTGTATCCGGAGACATAAAAGGGACGGTTGTGCTCGCACGTCCCGAGGAGGAGATCTTCATCGCTGAAGGTGACATCGGCTGTGTGTACTTCTTCCAGCTCGTCCTTCATCTTTTCTTCGGCGAGAAAAGCTTGGAATTGTCCTGGCTCTTGTAGCGCCTTAATCAATGAATCTCTTGCTTCTTTTGATAGTAAAAGGGCATCGAAAATGCTGAGCTGTGAGGGTAACTTCCTCAAGTGCGCCAGAACATTGTACTCCACCTTACTTTCCTTTGGCGGGTCCTTGGCAGTCAGCTCTTTCATGACTTGGTCATCTAGGGCGATATCCTCAGAGACCTTTTCTTTTCCCTTATCTTTTCTATTCATGGGTCTGAGATTCTTTTCTGGAAGCGTACGGTTGCGCAGTTGAATATTTTCACTGGTCTTTGGTTCTTCCTTTTTTCCCAAGGTAGGTTCTTTAAAGAGAGGGCCAAGAGTCATCTTCTCGTCAGAGTCGCTCCCGAAGGTGAGAACCTGTGATCCCCCGGCGTTGACCATGCGACAGTTGCCAGTAATTCTTTTATGCTCCTCGGTCGTATTTCTCTACTTCCGACGAGTTTTGCGTTTCATCCGCTTAAAATGTTGCCGGTGAGCAACATATCCCTGCCACCATCTTTTAAAAGCATTGCATTACTCAGTGGGGTGCGTAATCTTTTGATGATATAAACAGTAGCTCAGATGCATTTCGGATTCACCTAGAGTACTTCCTTCGGAGGGTGGTAGCTGTTCCCGCAAAAAAATTCTGCACAAAAGAGCCCATGGCATCAAATGGCAGCGATACGCTTAAGAAAATGTGAACCTAAATTTTACGGGCTGTATTTTGACAAACTCCCGAATGAGAAATAGCTAAATTCTGATTTTATTGAAAGCATCTCAAAAAAACCTTCGATTTGATATATTATGGGCCTCATAATTCATCCGGGATCAAAAGTTATGAGCAAATGTTTATGCACATGTGATCTAAGGAAGAAGATGCGAACCAGTATTTACTGAGCTGTATTTTGATAAACTCCGAAATGAGAAATAACTAAATTCTGATGGTATTGAAAGTATCTCGAAAAAACCTTCGATTTGATATATTATGGGCCTCATAATTCATCCGGGATTAAAAGTTATGAGCAAATGTCTATGCACATGTGATCTAAGAAGGAAGATGCGAACCAGTATTTCCCGAGCTGTATTTTGACAAACTCAGGAATGAGAAACAGCTAAATTTTGATGGTATCGAAAGTGTCTCGAAAAATCCTTCGTTTTGATATATTATGAGCCTCATAATTCATCCGAGATCAAAAGTTATGAGCAAATGTGCTATGCACGTGTAATCTAAAGTAATGCTCTACTACATGGGGAATGCATTTTTAGTCCCACATCGGGAAAAGGAGAGATGGCTTCTCTACCACTCCCATATAAATAAGAGGGGATACCTCTTAGAAAGGATAGAGTTCAATCCTCAAAGAATTCAATACTCAAAGGAGCTTAGTTCTCCATAGGAGCTTAGTTCTCCAAGATAGGAGCATGCTCCTCCCCATAATGCGCATATGCGCAAGCGCCATGTGCGCTACGTGCAATGCACGTGTGCCCGCCATGCGCACACCACGTGCAACGCACGTGCGCACCATATGAGAACATATAATAATATTAAAAGGAGCTTAGTTCTCTATAGGAGCTTAGTTCTCCATATATAGAAGCCTGCTTCTCCCCATAATGCGCTATGTGCAACGCACGTGTGCCCGCCATGCGCGCACCACGTGCAACGCACGTGCGCATCACATGAGAATATTCAATAATATTAAAAGGAGCTTAGTTCTCCATATATAGAAGCCTGCTTCTCCCCGTAATGCGCATATGCGTAAGCGCCATGTGCGCTACGTGCAACGCACGTGTGTCTGCCACACGCGCACCACGTGCAACGCATGTGCGCACCACATGAGAATATTCAATAATATTAAAAGGAGCTTAGTTCTCTATAGGAGCTTAGTTCTCCAAGATAGGAGCCTGCTCCTCCCCATAATGCGCATATGCGCAAGCGCCATGTGCGCTACGTGCAACGCACGTGTGCCCGCCACGCGCGCACCACGTGCAACGCACGCACACACCACATGAGAATATTCAATTATATTAAAAGGAGACTCGTTCTCCATAGGAGCTTGCTCCCCCCATAATGCGCATATGCGCAAGCTCCATGTGCGCTACGTGCAAATATGAGCGCCCAACACGTGCGACGCACGTGCGCGAACGCAAAGAAGCCTTTTTCAGCAGCGAGAAGCTTAAGCTCCAGCCTATTCTTTCCCCCTAATGAGTGGGACATGGTTCAAAGGGTATATCCCTCCACACCTTCGATATATGGCGCTGTAATCTCTCAGTGTCGTCGGAGAGGTGGTGGGTCCCAATGACTAATGATCCTTCTTTTCAATAAAGAAAAGGAAAAGAAACAGATATACAGAAGCAAATAGAGAAAACCCTCTGCAAACTTTGAGAAAAAACTCAAAGAGAAAGAAAGGCTAGCCAAAAAGAAGATTATTTCTTCATCTTAAGAGGTAAAGAATTAATTCTTGAACAACAGAGATGAAATCATCTCGTAAAAAGAAGAAATATCTTCTAAAAAGATCTTAGATCTATAAAAAAGACCAAGGTCTTTGATTAAATATAAAAGATTAAAAGATCCAATCCTTAAAATATAAAAAAAGAAGTATTTTACTTTACTTACAGATCTTCTGATCTACAAAGGCAGAGCCTTTTAATAAAAAAACAAGAACTTTGGTTCTTGGATCTTGAGGTAAGGCCTCCTTTGAAGAACATAAACTTATTCTTTGATCTTAAATTTGATCTGATGCGCTTTGCGCTATTAGACAGTGCTTTGCACTCATGAACTGCGCCCTTGCACTCCTTGGACTGGCGCTCAGCGCCAAAACATGCCACGTGTCAACCATAGACACGATCTGCGCTTTGCGCTTCTGAAAACAGCGCACTGCGCTCTCGGGTTGGCGCTCAGCGCCAAGCGCGCCATGTGTCACTCACTGGCGCACCCATAAACCGGCTCAGCGCGCTCATAAATGAAAAGCGCAGTGCGCTAACAAACTAGCGCTTAGCGCTAAGCGACACGTGTCCTCCTCGTGTGCGCTAACTGACAGAAGCGCAATGCGCTCTTTGACTGGCGCAAAACGCCTAGTGCGCCACATGGCGCGCTGTCAGAACATACTTTGTTCTGATAAATGCTATGCATTCAATATAAGACACAAAATGTAAGAGCCCAATACTTGGCATTATTAAAAGGACAGAGCCCAAATAAAGGCTTAACAGGCAGAACAAGAATGAAATGTTAAACATTTTTTTAACTGGACTTAGCCCAATTCTGGCCATAAGTCCTCAATTTTAATTGAACTGAGCTCATCTGCTCTTCCAATCAATTTACACCCGGTTCGAGGGTACATCTCTTTACTCCTCTGATATTTGTCGTTGTAATCCTTCAACGTCGTCAGAGAGGTGACGGGTCCCGACAACCACACGTTACTACGGACTGTGGGGTCCTTAAACTCATGGACTATGATGTCCTTAATCTTGACTGTGATGTCTTAAAACTAATGTCGGACTGTGGAGTCCTTAAATCCACGGACTGTGATGTCCTTAACCTTGACCGTGATGTCTTAAAACTAACGTCGAACCGTGGAGTCCTTAAATTCACGGACTATGATGTCCTTAACCTCGACCGTGATGTCTTAAAACTAATATCGGACTGTGGAGTCCTTAAATCCACGGACTATGATGTCCTCAACCTCGACCGTGATGTCTTAAAACTAACATCGGACTGTGAGGTCCTTAAACTCACGGACTATGATGTCCTTAACCTTGACCGCGATGTCTTAAAACTAACAATGGACCGTAATGTCCTTAAACTAATTATCGACCGCAATGTCATTAAACTAAACAATAGGGCCCAATTGCTCTCTTGTCGGATCCAAACGATCTCGTTAAGTTGATCTTAGTCTGAAATTAGACTAACGTATCCTTAACAAACGTTTAAGTTTATCTTAGTCTCAAATGAGGCTAACGTATCCTTAAACCCAAACCCCCAAACCCAAATATAAGAAGATACGGATTTGGACTAATCCACGCCCTACGGGCGACAACATAAATTAGTCTCCGTATACAATTCACGGGCAACAAAACACAAAACAAATACCCACGACACAAAGTGACCATATGGAGAAAGAGAAAGTTGTTACCGCGATACGGTAGCGTAATTAACTGCAGGGACTTGCGCCTGCAGGGAAGAGCGTCCCCACAATCAAAAACCCCTCAAACGAGGGAGAATCTGACGAAGTCTGCTACATCGGCCGCATCCGTTTAAACCTTCAATACATGGTTCCATAAATCAACTTGGCATCTTCGAAGAGGTGGAAGGATAGCACCAATTAGCATCTGCCCCCAGATTCAGGCAAGACGTCCAGTCTTCCCGGCTTCAGGGGGTGAACAGATTCTGACACGCCCGGTGGGACCTTTTCCTCTTTCCACTCCACACTTCGTGTGTCGTGTTCACGAACCAATCGCCGTTCCCTAATGGTTGCCCTTGGGTTTTGAGGTACTAAGATTTGGTGTTTTGCTGGGTGTAGAAAGCAAAGGATCAATGGCATTCACCTGCTCAAAGTTCTCCAACTACAGCTGCAACTCGCATCCTGCCTCAGCTGGGGGCATAGCCTATGGGCGTCAAGCGGCTTCCCTGTTCACGATGCCCGTAGAACAGCTCACTCAAGCCACCACAGGGTTGTTTTTCGGGACCATGCTCCCGCTAACGAGCTTCACCGCTCCCGTACTCGTACCAGAAGTTCCCAAGAAGTCGGTCTTTGATCGGCTTACAGCTACTGCGGCCCCTCTCAACGGGTCGTCCAGCTCCAGCTCCTCAGTCTTCTCCAGATTGGGCCAAAATTCCTGTGGGCCTACAATGAAGCTTGCAATCCCAGAGAAGGTTATTCCGAAGAGATTAACCAACCCTGCTCCCGAAGTCGTAAAGACGGTTTCTCCTGCCAAGGGGTCGGTCTTTACGAGACTGACTGCCCCAACTTCCACTCCGGCTCCTGCTACTCAAAGGACATCTGTCTTTAAGAGGCTGACATCAGCAACAACCCCTCACATGAACAAGAGGCAAGACAAAGCCATCCCCGTCATTGAACCAGCCCCTGAGCTGCTGAATAAGGTGCGTAGGAATTCTCCTACCGCCATACTGAAAAGATCTCCTCCTCCGGTGGAGAATGTTGCGGAAGCAAAGCCAGAACAGTCGCCTCAGCGGCTGTCCTCCAAGATCTACAAAGTCTGGCGGCAGGTCCGGAACTCAGTGGTTGATCAAGATTACCCTCGACGACAAAAAAGGGCGAAGGTTCAACAAGAAGAAAGCCATCCTGCTAAGCCACGAAAAGCTACTTGGGTGCCCACTGCAACGGCCCCCTCATCTTCGACCGCTCATAAGAGGAGAAGGCCGGAGAAAATCACCATGCCTGCGACAAATCTCAAAGGCACTGAGCCCAAACGTCCTAAGTCTGGGGGCATAACGGTCCATACTGTTTATATGGCATCTGGGAAAGAGGATAGCCGCGCTTCTACGGGTCACCGACCGCTCACCCGATCAGTAACAAGGGCCCAGGAACAACAGCAGCAGAAGCTTCAAGAAATGCCGACTGCAATGGCTGCGCTCACCGGACCAAAAGGAAACCCGGAGGCGTCATCGGAGCAACGTCACGAACAAGAAACCGATGCTGACTTCCTTCGGAGAATGCTCGAGAAGAAGGACAAGGAGGCTGCGGAACAAGCGGCCAATATAAAGCAAATAACTCTTCTATTCCAAGACATGGTTGGGATGATGATACAGCCGGATCCTCCAGCCGAAGAACCTCTGATCATTATTGAAGACGACAAAGGGGAAACATCGAATCCTCTGCCAGCTCTGTCAATAGCCAAAGAGGAAAAAATCTCTAAAGCTGTCCTAGATGATTATATTGCTCAACAAATACGAGTTCACCAGGAAAATGAAGCGGCCGACCAAGTCATCAAAACTGGGCGACCGTATCCAGGCTGGTATGACCAGATAAAATACCCACCGGGATACACGATCCCCAAATTCCACATGTACAAGGGGACGGGCAATCCCCACCAGCACGTCGCCCAGTTCAGAGCTCTGTGCGGCAACACCGGGGGCGATGATAAGCTTTTGCTCCGCTAATTCGTTGGCAGCTTATCAGAAACGGCGTTTGAGTGGTACTCCGAACTTCCAAATGACTCCGTCAAAACTTTCGTAGAAATGGAGTTATTGTTCACCCAGCGATTCGCAAGCGCCAGTGAATGCACCCCGATAACAGCATTGATCAATGCGAGAGTAAAGCCGGGTGAAACTTGGGTTCAATACGCAATCCGATGGCGAAATCTGTGGTCAAAGTGCAAAAAACGCATTGAAGAAGCACCAGTAGTGGGCATGTTCGTGGACACCCTATACCCTCATGCAACTATTTCACAGTTCATGATGTTCTTCAAACTGACCACGTTCCAGGCTTTAATCGATAAGCTAGCCCAGATGGATCAGATGGGTCACAGACCGTCTCCCCTGAAGCTGGAACCGCGGAACGAAAAGGGTAAAGGGAAGGCGATCTTCGTTGCAAATACCCAAAACAGCCAGTGCCCCAAAGCTAGCGGATCAACTGGAGGAGAGACGGCGCTATTACAATGAGAAAATGAAGCGTCCTTACTCATTCCCACGGGACAAAACGAAGAGGCTATTCGAGCTGGCGGTGCGCAACAGGCTTATGAATTTGCCGAATCCAAGGCGACCACCGCAACCCAGCGAAGTGAATAATCCTAATTATTGCCCTTACCACCAAACGGTAAGCTATCCGATCGAGGATTTCTTCGTCTTTAAGGGATGGATCGAGGATCAGTACCTACAAGGCAAGTTTGCACTGTCTGATAAGTGGAAAGTAAACCCACCACAACCGCACACTCCTAAGAAGACGGACACACCGGGGGCAACGTGCTCTTTTGTTGAAGAAGCCCTATGGGAGGTCGTGCTTTCAGCCAAAACTAAAAGGATGCTGAATGATCTCCAGACATGCCCGGCGATCAGGTGGAAGAACCCGCTGGAACCCCAGATCATCGAAGGGATGCTGAAGCCGCGCCCAACTCCAAAGATTGGTGGTGATAGCCAAAGTGCTCACACCCAGCCGCCGAAATCTTCGAAAAAGAAGAAGAAATCCAAGAAGCCCGTGAAGCCTGGCGACAAGCGCACGGACCTACAGAAGCAGATTGACGCGCTGGAAGAGTATAACCAGAAGGCGCGGACTCCAATCACGCTCCAAGAGTTCCTCAGCCACGTCCTTGAAGACGGAGATGATGGAGAAGAATCGTTGGATGAATCTGAGGATTACGTAGCAAGTTGCCATGTGATCTCTCATTCATCTACAGACGATGAAGAAGTTCCTTGCACAAAGAGACCGGGGGCAGGTCCCGAGCCGGAACTTCTATGGCCGTCGGACGAAATGATCGACGCCTTCCTGAATGAAATTCATTTGAAAAGTAAAGCCAATCGGGAGTGTGAGATGGCCATATTTGAAAGAGCCAAACGCCGGCGACTAGACGAAAGAGTCGAAACACTTCCACAAAATCGAGAGACATCCGTCACGGATAAAAACAAGTTCAAGACGAGGAAAACATTCGCTAAAGCCATATCAATGGGAATGAAGTTACCACCCTCCGAAGGAAACACTCCCGGTGAAGCAGAGATGCATCCTAGTTACTGCTCATATAATCGAAAGATTTCGCACCCTACCGAAGAATGTGACGTTTTTAAAAGATGGTGGTAGGGATATGTTGCTCACTGGCAACATTTTAAGCGGATGAAACGCAAAACTCGTCGGGAGCAAAGAAGTGCGACCGAGGAGCATAAAAGAACTACCGATAACTGTCGCATGGTTAACACCGGGGGATCGCAGGTTCTCACCTTCGGAAGCGACTCTGACGAAGAGATGGCTCTTGGCTCTCTCTTTAAAGAATCCGCCTTGGGGAAAGAGGAAGAACCGAAGGCTTGTGAAAACATTCAGCTGCGCAATCACACGCTTTCAGCTGAGGATATCGCCCTGGATGACCAAGTCATGAAAGAGCTGACCGCCGAGGACCCGCCAAAGAAGAACAAGGTGGACTACAACGTTCTGGCACACTTGAGGAAGTTACCTTCGCAGCTCAGCGTTCTCGATGCCCTTTTACTATCCAAAGAAGCCAGAGATTCATTGATCAAGGCGCTACAAGAGCCAGAGCGATTCCAAGCTTCCCTCGCCGAATAAAAGATGAAGGACGAGCTGGAGGAAGTACACACAGCCGATATCACCTTCGGCGATGAAGACCTCCTCCTTGGGACGTGCGAGCACAACCGTCCCCTCTATGTCTCAGGATACTGCCACGATATCAAGATAGGAAAAATCTTGGTCGACAATAGGTCTTCCGTCAATCTCCTCAACGTGCGAGTGTTGAAGGAAATCTGCATGAGCGTCCAACACCTCGCTCGTGATAAAATCACATCTTCGGTTTCGACTCCCAGTCATCACGGACTCTCGGGTCTGTAATACTGGCGCTGTGCTTCGGGCTACTTGTCACGGATATTAAATTTCACGTCATTGACGCCAAGACATGCTACAATGCTTTGCTCGGTCGGCCGTGGTTACACGAGTACAACATCATCCCTTCTACACAACACCAGTGTATGAAGTATTTCAAAGATGGTCTCGAGTATACTGTGACGGGGGAGTTAAACCCATTCTCTGTGAACGAAGTCCGAAAGTATGAAGATGTAAAATACTTCTTGCCATATTTCGAGGACACAGAGAGATGTCACAAACCGGAAAACAAAGCTATCCCTACCATTCCGGTCTTCGGGAGTGATACTGAGGAAGATGAAGAGATAGTTTGTTCAGGTCCACCCCAGTACAACAAGCCGGGACCGTCCTCTCCTATGTTAATCTTCGGCAGCGACTCAGAAGACGAGGTTAATGCTATATTCTCCGCTCGGCCACCAATACAAGCATTCGCTAGTGATAATCAGAGTTTGCAAATTACCATGATTCCGCGGGAGCACTACAAAGATCTCGACGCACTTGAACCTTATAGCGTGCAAGAGCTACAAACATTTTACGTCCCTCCCAGGCGAAAAGGTGAACAGGCACTCCTATTCTACCGATCCACGAAAACAAGAGTGGAGAAAGAAGTTTGGCATGGCATGGATTCTACACTTGACAGGCTACAGCCCATCCGTCTGCCTAGATATTACACGGAAGGCTTGAAAAGGCTATTGAAGCGCTAAGGGATACCCTTCAAACAGACCGCTCAGAAAGCTAAGTTCTATGACAGCATCTGGAACGTTCCCGGAACTCAGCGCAAGTTGCCCAACGGGAGAGTGGAAGCTATCGGGCTTGGATATGTTCGGTCCAAGAAACGGGAGCTACTCCGTGACTGCTATGTCGTACATGACTTTGATGAAGAAGGACATGCTCAATGGGAGAGTGCTAACCCTGAACCAGAAAGAGCCCCCGACATGAAAATGCCCAGTCCGTCATTCGAAGAACAAATGAACAAGCTTATAAAGGAAACTGGTCAAAAAGTTCGAGACGACCATAATCGCGAAATGGCCATCTACGAGAAAGCCAAGATGCAACGCCTTCTTCAACAGGATGCGAAAGATGAAAATGCTCCTCCCTGTCAACCTGTTGTACAAAAGGCTCGACGCAGAGGCCGGAACAAGTCAAGGAGCGGAAAAGGCGTTTGACAGCGACAAAGTGGGACCAAGAAGTCACGCGATCGGGAATCGAGCGGTCCGGATTTGTCCCTTATGAAGAAGATGAGTCGAGCATTCTCTTTTCCTTAAAACAAGACAAAGAAAATACTTGACCTCGCTATAAAACATCAAATGATTACACTTCCGGAGTCCAAACACCCTGAGCAAGCTAACGAGGTCTCTCATCCAGACTATTGCCCTTATCATCGAGCGATAGGACACCCTCTCGAAGATTGCTTCACCTTCAAGAACTGAGTCGAAGATCAATATCAGCTTGGCAAATTCGCTCTATCCAGGAGTTGGAGGGTAATACCACCGCAGAAGCACGAACCAAAAGCCGCGCATACAGCGAGAGTAGAACCAGATCAACATCGGTCTTGGAAGCGAGCTCGTACCTGTCATATGATAACGCTATCAGAAGGAGAGCCCGAGAATATGGATGACCTCCCCTGGTGCTTCGAAAACAATGATGACGAGATAATCTCAGAATTTCCACCAGCGCCAAAAGAGCTGGAAGATGGAATACATACCACTGCAGATAACCTCAAGAAAATTGATTTGGGGACGACAAGTGACCCGCGACCAACATTCGTCAGTGAGCTGTTATCTGAAGAAAGGGTGGCTACGCTGAAAGACGTACTTATGCAGCATAGAGATTGCTTTGCATGGAGCTATTCTGAAATGTCAGGATTAGATCCAGAGATTGCTGTGCACAAATTGGCGATATCCCCGTACATTAAGCCAATCAAACAAGCACCAAGGAGAATGCGGCTTGAGCTTGAGATGAGTATCAACGCCGAGGTCAAGAAGTTAATCGACTCCGGCTTCATCCAAGAGGTTCAGTACCCTGACTGGATCGCCAACATCGTCCCGGTGATGAAGAAAAATGGGACAGTGTGCATATGCGTGAACTTCCGGGATCTCAATAAGGCCTGCCCGAAGGACGATTTCCCAGTACCGGTCACTGAGCTGATGATAGATAACACATCCACTCACGAAGTCTTCTCCTTCATGGACGACTCATCAGGATAAAATCAGATAAAGATGCATCCCGAAGACCAGAAGCACACCGCTTTCCGGACCCCTTTGGGTATATTCTGCTACAAGGTGATGCCCTTCGGTCTAAAGAACGCCGGTACCACCTATCAGAGGGCCATGACGAAGATCTTCGATGACCTCATACATGAAATCGTCGAATGTTATATCGACGACCTCGTGGTTAAAAGCAAATCATACGAGGAACATCTCGAGCATCTGAAGATCGTATTTCAACGCCTTCGGCAATACAACTTGAAGATGAACCCTCTCAAATGCGCGTTCGGGGTGTCCTCAGGTAAATTCCTAGGATTTATTGTCCGACACCGAGGTATCGAGATAGATCCGTCAAAGATCAAGGTGATCATGGAGATGCCTCCGCCAAGAACTCTCAAGCAATTGTGGTCTCTCCAAGGGAAGCTCGCATACATCCGGCGATTTATAGCCAATCTCTCTGGCAAGTGCCGCCCTTACAGTCACCTGATGAAGAAGGGAACCACGTTCGTCTGGGATTACAAATGCCAAGGCGCGCTGGACGAAATCAAGCAGTATCTGCAGAACCCGCCAGTGCTGGCTGCTCCGGTCAAAGGAAAGCCCCTTATTCTTTATACAACATTCCTCGAAGGTTCCTTAGGCGCATTATGGGCACAAGAGAACGACCAAGGGAAAGAAAGAGCTCTCTATTACTTGAGTCGAGTTCTCCTGGGGGCAGAAGGCAATTATTCTCCCATCGAAAAACACTGCCTAGTATTGATCTTCGCGATAACGAAACTCCGGCACTATGCATTGGCGCATGAAGTCCGTCTCATATCGAAGGTGGACCCTCTCAAATATTTGATGTCAAAGGCCATATTGACAGGTCGGCTCGCTAAATGGGCCTTGCTCTTAATGGAATTCGCAATAAATTATCAGCCTCTTAAGGTAGTGAAAGTCCAGGCCATCGCCGATTTCCTCGCCGAACATCCGATACCGGCCGATTCCCCTTTGAATTGCGAACTGCCAGATGAACATGCGTTTGATGCGATCGACGGTGGTGATACCCGATGGGAACTTTATTTTGATGGAGCGTCTTCTATGAAGAAGCGCAAACAAAGCATCCCTATAATCAAATCGGGGGTAGGCCTCATCTTCGTAACTCCACAAGGAGAGATAATGCGCTTTGCTTTCTCCTTAACAGAGCCGAGGACAAACAATGAAGCCGAGTATGAAGCTTTGATAGCAGGCCTCGAGATCGCCATCGACATAGGAATTGAAAACCTCCTCATATACGGAGACTCCCAACTAGTCGTTAGTCAAGTAAACGGCGACTATCAAACGTGCAAACCAGAGCTGGTAAAGTACGGCGAGAGGGTACAACAACTGCTGACCCAAATACCTTCCAACATCTTAGAAAGCATACCGCGTGCAGAAAATAGCAAAGCGGATGCACTAGCTAAGCTCGCTAAAGAAGTGGCCGACGAGAACCTCAATGACGTGAAGATCGTTGTGCAAAGCCGTCGGGTTCTCGCACCGGCGGAAATATCTCCGGAGTCATCCGAAGAAAAAGGAGCGACTGAGCAAATGGCTATGCAAATAAAAGACCAAGAAATGGTTGAGGATTGGAGAGAAGTCTTTATAGACTACTTCAAATCCCGTCGAACGCCTGAAGATGCGTCCTCAAGACATCAGCTTATGAAACGAGCTCTGTCTTTCGCTTTCATCAATGATACTCTGTACAAGAGATCATTTGATTCTCTGTGGTTGAGATGCCTGGGACCTGACGAAGCAAGAAGAGTCGTCCAAGAAGTTCACGACGGGCTCTGCGGTTCTCACCAAGCTGGCGCGAAGATGAAGTTGAAGATCAAACGGATGGGTTATTATTGGCCCACGATGATCCAAGACTGCCTCGAGTACGCAAAGCAGTGCCACTCATGCCAGATCCATGGGGAATTTATCCACCAGCACCCGAATCCATTACACCCGACAGTGGCTAGCTGTCCATTTGAAATATGGGAGACTGATATAATCGGCCCCATCGAGCCGGCATCGTCCAGAGGACATCGTTTCATTTTGGCGACAACTGATTACTTCTCCAAATGGGCAGAAGCAGTACCGCTGAGGGAGTGAAGACGGAGAATATCCTCCATTTATTCAAGATGCACGTTATTTATCGATTTGGAACTCCGCGACGGATCATCTCCGATAACGGGCCAGCCTACAGAAGCCACAAGATCAGCCGCTTCGCACAACAACATAACATAGACTGGAGATACTCCTCAGTTTATAACCCCCGAGCTAACGATCTAGCTGAGGCTTTCAATAAGACCCTGACAAAGATCGTGAAGAAGACGGTGTCCCGAAATAAGAAGGACTGGCACGAGAGACTGCATGAATCTCTCTGGGTATATCGAACTACGTTCAAGACGGCCACGAACACAACGCCGTACGCGTTGGTATTCGGTACAGAAGCAGTACTCCCTCTTGAGATAGAGTTACCCTCTCTACGAGTGGCAGTCCATTATGAGCTAACGGACGAAGAGAATGCTTACCTTCGGCTTGAGGAACACGATGCCCTTGATGAAAATCGGCTCCTGGCGCAGCAAAATCTGGAAGCTTATAAAGCAAAGATGACGCGCTCATATGAAAGATTGACCAGGCCGAGGACATTCCGCCAAGGTGAACTCGTGCTAGTGGTCAAAAGACCTATGATTCCCAATCGTGCTAAACGGGGGAAATTTGAGCCGAATTATGAAGGCCCGTACATCATAGACAAGGTCTACCAGGGTGGAGCCTATCTACTCATGGACATGCATGGCGAAAGGCCCTTCAGGCCAATAAACGGTCGCTTCCTGAAGAAGTACTACGCTTGACGAGTCACGGCCTAGGTCAATGATAGATGACGACGACTATGTCCGCTCGCTATCTTCCTAAGCCCAAACTCTATAAGTAGTAACCGGCTTACTTAACAGCGGACCGAAACGTCCTTAAACCAACAGCGGACCGAAACGTCCCTAAACTAACAGCGGACCAAAACGTCCCTAAACTAACGATGGACCGAAACGTCCCTAAACTAACAGCGGACCAAAACGTCCCTAAACTAACGACGGACCGAAACGTCCATAAACTAACGACGGACCACTATGTCCTAAAACTAGCCGTTGACCGAGATGTCGATAAACTACGGTGAATTGCAGCATCTCAAAGCTGATACTAAAATAAAAAAAGAAAGAAAGAATAAATAAAAAGAAGAAAATGGTATGTCCATAAGCAAAATGGGCACGGATGAAAACCCGAAAGGGCTCCGTGAGTAAAAACAGCAGGGCTACCGGCGAGTCTTGTGAAAACCCGAAAGAGCGCAACCTCGTTAGAATAAAATAAAGAAAGAATAAACAAAAAAAAATGAAAACGGTATGTCCATAAGAAAAATGGGCACGGATGAAAACCCGAAAGGGCTCCGTGAGTAAAAACAGCAGGGCTACCGGCGAGTGTTTGTGAAAACCCGAAAGGGCGCAACCTCGTTAAAAGACACTTGCAAGGTCCTCTCGACCTTGTAAGGAGAAACCACCTGCGTGAGATCCTTACGACTCACAAGGGAGCAACACACTTAGGAATCCTCACGATTCCTAAGAAGAAATTATACTTGCGAGATCCTCACGACTCGTAAGGAGAACCCTCTTATGGGTCCCTCATGGCTCATAAGATTTGAAAGTCTTAAGCTACAGGGATCTGAACCTGTTCTTAAGCAGCTCCCACAACCGCCAATATTGCCCTACAAGCGGTGCAACACTGACCCTTGTATACAATCCATGGGCGCGAATAAACATTTCCCTAACCAAGTCCCACCCGTGACTAGGGATATGTTCGCACGGTGAACAACCCTTGTGAGTCCTCTCGACTTATAAGGGGAAAACTCTCTTGTAAGATCCTTACGACTTACGAGAAGCCATACACTTAGGAGTCCTCACGATTCCTAAGGAGAAAACATGCCTACGAGATCCTCACGACTTGTAGGGAGAAATAACTTTGTGAGACCCTTACGGCTCATGAAGTCAAAAGTCTTAGTCGACAGGATCCTAACCCTGTTCGCTAAGCTACCTTTGTTCGATATCTACAGAGGCAAATGGTGATTCGCTCCTGGCCATATCCCAGTTGTAGCGATGCTGATGCCGAAATCGGTGTCTAATCCCAAGCTTGCAGCAAAAAGCCAGCACGCCTCACATGCATACGAAATAGCCGAAATGATGGGGCAACTTGCAAACAAAATCAGCAAGTAAAAATGTATGCATGCAAAATAGCCGAAATGATTGGGCAATTCGCAATAAAAAGCAGCGAGTAAAAAAAAATATAGTCGAAATGATTGGGCACCGCGAAAAATAGCCGAAATGATTGGGCAATCGCAACCTTCGCGATATAAAAGCTGAAATGATATAGCATCGCGGAAAGAAATAAAATAAAAATAAAAATGAAATTTATGCCCTACAGGTGATATCATGTCAATCCCTGTATACAATCCAGGGGCGCAAATAAAGAAGGAATCACACCTTTCCTCCCCAGGTTTCATCGGAAGAAGAAGCCAAATCTCAACGTTTCACAGATAGCCTGGAGATCATCTCAACATCCGTCTCATTACAACAGACACAACACCAAGCAAAGTGGAACAGCGGCAACCCTCAGTTCCATGACTCGGCGGTGCACAGATGACCGAGAGTCAAACCCCGACTCCGTGAAATGCGGATAAAGCAAAATTCTTGGCTACGTGGAACGCGGATTATGTCACTTCTAACCCCGTGGAAAACGTCCAGAGCGGATCCTGGTCCTCGTACAGCACGGCAGTCAACCCGTGTGAAGCATCCAGAGCGGAGCCTGGTCCTCGCCAAATACGGCAGTGAACCCGTGGAAAGCATCCAGAGCAAACATCGGACTGTGGAGTCCTTAAATCCACAGACTATGACGTCCTTAACCTCGACCGTGATTTCTTAAAACTAACAATGGACTGTGGAGTCCTTAAATCCACGGACTATGATGTCCTTAACCTCGACCGTGATATTTTAAAACTAACATCGAACTGTGAGGTCCTTAAACTCACGGACTATGATGTCCTTAACCTCGACCGTAATGTCTTAAAACTAACATTGGACTGTGGAGTCATTAAATCCATGGACTATGATGTCCTTAACCTCGACCGTGATGTCTTAAAACTAACGACGGGCTGTGGAGTCCTTAAATCCACGGACTATGATGTCCTTAACCTCGACCATGATGTCTTTAAACTACGGTATCCTGGAAAACATCCAGAGCGGAGCCTAGTCCTCGCCGAACACGGCAATGAACCCGTGGGAATCATCTAGAGTAAAATTCCTGGCTATGTGGATCGCGGATTATGTCACTTCTGACCCCGTGGGAAATGTCCAGAGCGGATCCTGGTCCTCACAGAGCACGGCAGTGAACCCGTGTGAAGCATCCAGAGCGGAGCCTAGTCCTCGCCGAACACGGCAGTGAACCCGTGGGAAGCATCTAGAGAAAAATTCCTGGCTACGTTGAACACGGATCATGTCACTTCTGACCCCGTGGAAAATGTCCAGAGCGGATCCTGGTCCTCGCAGAGCACGGCGGTGAACCCGTGTGAAGCATCCAGAGCGGAGCCTAGTCCTCGCCGAACACGGCAGTGAACCTGTGGGAAGCATCTAGAGCAAAATTTCTGGTTACGTGGAACGCGGGTTATGTCACTTCTGACCCCGTGGAAAACGTCCAGAGCGGATCCTGGTCCTCGCAGAGCACGGCAGTGAACCCGTATGAAGCATCCAGAGTGGAGCCTAGTCCTCGCCAAACATGGCAGTGAACCCGTGGGAAGCATCTAGAGAAAAATTCCTGGCTACGTGGAACACGGATTATGTCACTTCTGACCCCGTGGAAAACGTCCAGAGCGGATCCTGGTCCTCGCAGAGCACGGCAGTGAACCCGTGTGAAGCATCCAGAGCGGAGCCTGGTCCTCGCCAAACACGGCAACGAACCCGTGGGAAGCATCCAGAGCAAACATCGGACTGTGGAGTCCTTAAATCCACGGACTATGATGTCCTTAACCTCGAACGTGATGTCTTAAAACTAACATCGGACTGTGGAGTCCTTAAATCCATGGACTATGATGTCCTTAACCTCGACCGTGATGTCTTAAAACTAACAATGGACCGTAATGTCCTTAAACTAATTTTATCTTGGTTCAAGGGTACATCTCTTCACTCCTTTGATATTTGTCGTTGTAATTCCTCAACGTCTTCAAAGAGGTGACGGGTCCCCGACAACCACACATTTCACGGAATGTGGGTCCTTAAACCCATGGAATATGATGTCCTTAACCCCGACCGTAATGTCTTAAAACTAACATCAGACTGTGAGGTCCCTAAACTCATAGACTATGATGTCCTTAACCTCGACCGTGATGTCTTAAAACTAACATTGGACTGTGGACTCCTTAAATCCACGGACTATGATGTCCTTAACCTCGACCGTGATATCTTAAAACTAACATCGGACTGTGAGGTCCTTAAACTCATGGACTATGATGTCCTTAATCTCGACCGTAATGTCTTAAAACTAACATTGGACTGTGAGGTCCTCAAACTCATGGACTATGATGTTCTTAACCTCGACCGTGATGTCTTAAAACTAACAACGGACTGTGGAGTCCTTAAATCCACGGACTATGATGTCCTTAACCTTGACCGTGATGTCTTTAAACTACGGTATCCTGGAAAACGTCCAGAGCGGAACCCAGTCCTCGCCAAACACGGCAATGAACCCGTAGGAAGCATCCAGAGCAGCCCCTGACTCCGTAAAATGCGGATAAGGGCAACTTCACCCATCACTTGCGGGTCCTCACGACCGTAAGGGAGTAAATTCTCTTGTGAGATCCTTACGACTTTCAAGAAAAAACACACTTAGGAATCCTCATGATTCCTAAGGAGAAAATACACCTACGAGATCCTCTCGACTCGCAGGGAGAAAAGTCTTTATGAGACCCTCACGGCTCATAAAGTTGAAAAGTCTTAGGTGGCAGATCTTACCCCTGTCTCCTAAGCCATCACTATCTTATAAAGAGTTCAAGATTAACCATTATCTACCATTTATGGGCCACACTTGCCAAAAGTACATGCCACTGAAATGGAGAAGTTACTCGTGAGTATATAAACTACTTCACGCTAGAGTAAAACATAAAGGAATAGAAGGGTACGGCTCATGGAGCTGAGGGTTTGGGACCATACCCCTTAAGAGTCGAGATTTGAGTCAATGATAAATGACGACGCTTGTATCCGCTCGTTATCTTCTCAGATCAAGATTCTGAAAATTATATACCAACCCGAAACTGGTCATACACTATGAATTACTCTGTACAACTTCACCCACGTGTATACTTACGTGGGCAAAGTAGTGGGGGAATTTGTTCCCGCCAAAAATTTCTGCACAAAAGAGCCCAAGGCATCAAATGGCAGCGATACGCTTAAGAAAATGTGAACCTGTATTTTAGGGCCTGTATTTTGACAAACTCCTAAATGAGAAATAGCTAAATTCTTATGATATTTAAAGCATCTCGAAAAAACCTTCGATTTGATATATTATGAGCCTCATAATTCATCCGGGATCAAAAGTTATGAGCAAATGTCTATGCACATGTGATCTAAGGAAGATGATGCGAACCAGTATTTTCTGAACTGTATTTTGATAAACTCTGGAATGAGAAACAGCTAAATTCTGATGGTATTGAAAGTATCTCGAAAAAACCTTCGATTTGATATATTATGGGCCTCATAATTCATCCGGGATTAAAAGTTATGAGCAAATGTTTATGCACATGTGATCTAAGGAAGAAGATGCGAACCAGTATTTCCCGAGCTGTATTTTGACACTCCGGAATGAGAAACAACTAAATTTTGATGGTATCGAAAGTGTCTCAAAAAATCCTTCGATTTGAAATATTATGGGCCTCATAATTCATCCGAGATCAAAAGTTATGAGCAAATGTGCTATGCACGTGTAATCTAAAGTAATGCTCTACTATATGGGGAATGCATTTTTAGTCCCACATCGGGAAAAGGAGAGATGGTTTCTCTACCACTCCCATATAAATAAGAGGGGATACCTCTTAGAAAGGGTAGAGTTCAATGCTCAAAGGATTCAATACTCAAAGGAGCTTAGTTCTCCATATGAGCTTAGTTCTCCAAGATAGGAGCATGCTCCTCCCCATAATGCGCATATGCGTAAGCGCCATGTGCGCTACGTGCAACGCACGTGTGCCCGCCATGCGCGCACCACGTGCAACGCACGTGCGCACCACATGAGAACATTTAATAATATTAAAAGGAGCTTAGTTCTCTATAGGAGCTTAGTTCTCCATATATAGAAGCCTGCTTCTCCCCATAATGCGCATGTGCGCTACGTGCAACGCACGTGTGCCCTCCATGCGCGCACCACGTGCAACACACGTGCGCATCACATGAGAATATTCAATAATATTAAAAGGAGCTTAGTTCTCCATAGGAGCTTAGTTCTCTATATATAGAAACCTGCTTTTCCCCGTAATGCGCATATGCGCAAGCGCCATGTGCACTACGTGCAACACACGTATGCCCGCCACGCGTGCACCATGTGCAACGCACGTGCGCACCACATGAGAATATTCAATAATATTAAAAGGAGCTTAGTTCTCCATAGGAGCTTAGTTCTCCAAGATAGGAGCCTGCTCCTTCCCATAATGCGCATATGCGCAAGCGCCATGTGCGCTACGTGCAACGCACGTGTGCCCGCCACGCGCGCACCACATGCAACGCACGCACGCACCACATGAGAATATTCAATAATATTAAAAGGAGACTCGTTCTCCATAGGATCTTGCTCCCCCCATAATGCGCATATGCGCAAGCTACATGTGCGCTACGTGCAAATATGAGCGCCCAACACGTGCGACGCACGTGCGCGAACGCAAAGAAGCCTTTTTCAGCAGCGAGAAGCTTAAGCTCCAGCCTGTTCTTTCCCCCTAATGAGTGGGACATGGTTCAAAAGGTACATCCCTCCACACCTTCGATATATAGCGCTGTAATCTCTCAGTGTCGTCAGAGAGGTGGTGGGTCCCAATGACCAATGATCCTTCTTTTCAATAAAAAAAGGAAAAGAAACAGATATACAGAAGCAAATAGAGAAAACTCTCTGCCAACTTTGAGAAAAAACTCAAAGAGATAGAAAGGCTAGCCTTTAAAAAGAAGATCATTTCTTCATCTTAAGAGGTAAAGAATTAATTCTTGAACAACAGAGATGAAATCATCTCGTAAAAAGAAGAAACATCTTCTAAAAAGATCTTAGATCTATAAAAAAGACCAAGTTTTTTGATTAAACATAAAGGATTAAAAGATCCAATCCTTAAAATATAAAAAAAAGAAGTATTTTACTTCACTCACAGATCTTTTGATCTACAAAGGCAGAGTCTTTTAATAAAAAACAAGAACTTTGGTTCTTGGATCTTGAGGCAAGGCCTCTTTTGAAGAACATAAACTTGTTCTTTGATCTTAAATTTGATCTGATGCGCTTTGCGCTATTAGACAGTGCCTTGCACTCATGAACTGCACCCTTGCGCTCCTTGGACTGGCGCTCAGCGCCAAAACATGCCACGTGTCAACCATAGACACGATCTGCGCTTTGCGCTTCTGAAAACAGCGCACTACGCTCTCGGGTTGGCGCTCAGCGCCAAGCGTGCCACGTGTCACTCACTGGCGCACCCATAAACCGGCACAGCGCACTCATAGATGAAAAGCGCAGTGCGTAGCGCTTAGCGCTAAGCGACACGTGTCCTCCTCGTGTGCGCTAACCGACAGAAGCGCAATGCGCTCTTTGACTGGCGCAAAACGCCTAGGGCGCCACGTGGCGCGCTGTCAGAACATACTTTGTTCTGATAAATGCTATGCATTCAATATAAGACACAAAATGTCAGAGCCCAATGCTTGGCATTATTAAAAGGGCAGAGCCCAAATAAAGGCCTAACACGCAGAACAACAATGAAATGTTAAACATTTTTTTAACTGGACTTTGTTGGATATAGTGCCCTCAAAGTCAATTATTGGATCGCAGGTACGTGATTGCAATGATTGAGGAGGACCTATACCGGTAGGACAGTCTTACTCGAGATGATAGTATGCTATCTGGTTTGCCTTTATCAGTCGTGTACAGGTTCAGGTGACTGATCACTATTACACGTTGATAGAGCCCTTAGGATCTTGCATTACTACCAACAGTATGATGGCGATCATACACGTGAGAGTTGAGTAGTCTATAAGCACATCCTTAATAGTGGTCCCTAGTCGTTGGAGTTTCGAGACAGGGTATCGATACTCCGGAGTAGACTAGTGTATACAGTCGAGACCCCGAAGAAGGGCGGTGGCCGGTCTCACAAGCCACTGGTGTCAGTTGGATCACCTAAGATGTATACAGGTGCCCATTGGGTTATGAGTACACCGGACAGGACTCGCCGGGAACCTGCTAGTAGGTATTATACCTATCGTCAGATAGAAGTTCCCTGGTGACATGTGTACAGGTTAGTTCATCGACATGAGGTCGTCATTTGTCTCGTGTGAGTTCCCACTGTGCTTTGATTTCTACCCTACCACGGCTCAAAGGAGTCGTGCAAACAGGTATTTTTTGGGTACAATCCCGAGCCACATGGAGGCAAGTGAGCGGATCGGCAGGAGATTCGTCTCTCCCGGTATTGGGGGTGAGATCGCGCTGTGTCTAGGAGAGCCATTACACAAAGCCCTCGGCCAAGGCAGGAGATTTTCTGGTAGGTACTCCAGTAGTATCTCAGGGTGTTCTGGGCTACACTCCGACATGACTTATACCGCTATTGGGGGTCTGACGTTACCAGCCCCCTAGGCCCGATATGCGAAACTCATAGACGAACGGACCGGACTGTATGTATATTGTCACAGTTAGGCTCAGTAGGGTTCCAGGATGAGTTCGCTCATCGGCTTCCCTTGAGGTCAGTACATGGGCAGCCGTTACGCACAGCTAGTGCCGCTGACGGCTTGTGGTTAAACCCACTGCCAGGGTACTGATGAGTCATTAGAGTCCCCCACAGATAGTTTCCCAAGTTCGGGCGAAACGTTGTAGAGGCCGTATGGTTTTATGGCAGGGTTCGGAAAATGCACGTGCGTTTACGCATATGTCATATTTCGGGCAGATAATACTGGTGGGCTTTGGTTTAAGCCGGATCCATATATTATATTGTGTAGATATAATATCTTTGTCTCAGTTGCATTTGTATTCGGTCGTAATACAAATGCGGGTATGTTTATATAGTTACGGGGTTATCCTGAAATTCGTTTCGGGATCGCTTTTCGAAGTTACCAGTTTTCTATCACCCGTCTTAAACATTCGGTTTAATGTGGAATTATCTTTTTTATTTGGGTGAGTCATGAGGGTGAGTCATGAGGGTGAGTCATGAGTGGAAGCTTCTAGATTGGTGACTAGGTTTAGTGACTCATTCATTGCATTAATGGTTGATGAGGTGTTTATGTGACTCATTGATTGCATTAATGTGTTTTGGTTTGGACTTGGATATTTCTTATTGATCTTTTCCTTATGGTCACCCACTTCCTCCTACACTCACCCTCTCCTCTCATATATGTGGCCGGCCCCCTTATTGAGAGTAGGATGATAGTTGAAAATTGATGATAAGTTTTGGTTCTTGGAAATTTGATAGCTCATTTCTCATTTCTCTCCATTAAAAGGCAACTTCATTAACCGTTCATCCATGGTTTTGGATGAAACGAGACAAAGTGTTCTACTCATTCTCTACATCAATCTTGGACATGTTGGCTAGCAAACTTCATGTCCGAATTGCCTCGGTTTAGAGGCGGGAGCCCGTATAAAGATCCGTTGACGTAGTGCCACCTGGACGAGAAGACCGGAGATCGAGCGAGATCGCAGATGCCGCAAAGGAGCGTGGGATGATGGCTAAAGACCAAAGGACTCGGATCGTTCGGTATAGCCTTTCTACCTCTTTATAGTTTGTTAGTTTAGCGTTAATGGAAAGATCCGGGTTATAGTATGCGATAGTGCCAGTTATAAAAGTTTTTGTTCCGCGTTTGGCGTCAGATTGACGGCCGGGGCGCTACCGTAGACTTACATGGTATCAGAGCCACGCCATTATCCTTTACTAACTTGTTCTAACGCGTTTAAAATATCGATCGAACGAAATTTCCGAAACCGCATTTTTCATGTTAAAGTTTCTGTCGAATTTTTAAACAGGTCTAAAAATCATTTTGAGCATATCAGAAAATCGTGCAGGCTTTTTTAAGAATTCTGGTGAAATTTGGTTCAGTGACTCCACGGTACTGCCGCGGAACCGCCGCATAAACCAGTGTTTGGCCACGGTTCCGCCGCAGGTTTGGAGCATTAGAGTGCCATTTTTCTACAGTAACCTCCTGCATAGAAAATTGTGGTTTCTGGAATATTTCTTTTGGGCCCAGATTTTATTACTGTACTGCAGATGTACGTGGGGCCCAC
This sequence comes from Agapanthus africanus, assembly GCA_030015575.1. Taxonomy (NCBI): domain Eukaryota; kingdom Viridiplantae; phylum Streptophyta; class Magnoliopsida; order Asparagales; family Amaryllidaceae; genus Agapanthus; species Agapanthus africanus. Next base: position 403,104,519 of record CM057351.1, read on the forward strand.
TTCGGGAAGTTTTGTCGATCGAAAGTTTAAACTTGTTAGTTTACAGTACTTACATTATATCTCCGACCGTGAATGTCATTCGAGCGGTAAATTGCGTCTAATTGCTATAGTCCTTTTAGACGGATTTGCGAACGTGGCATTCGCGTTGATGTTCTGTGTTGTGCTGTGATATTGCGGATTTGTCTTGGTGGATAGCTGTATGCAATGGTAGTGCAGTTTGGATTTATTTGTACATTTGATATTGCGGGGCGAGCGTCCAACATGTGGACTGCTGTCTCTGCCTGTTTGTATAATATTCTTTTGAGGCACGACCGGGCTGAGGTCGATGTACCCGTTGTACATATTTTTCTTTTCTGTACTAGGTTTACCCCGCGACGGAGTGCACGGATAGCCGGGTTCTGGAGGGCAACGGGTCCGCATCTCATGGCTTTGAGAGGCAGAGGGGCCTCACTCTAGAATTGGCAGACTATTCGCCGCACTCGTAGGGGGTACAGGTTGACCCAAGGAGGGGTGCTCAAGTTACCGGATTCCGTGAAGTGCAGGGTGGTCCATTCACTATGCTGTAGGAGGCTGCCTCGCTTCAGGTTTTGGCGGGCAACTTGCCGCACCCGTAGGGGTCTAGGTTTCATTGCACAGGCTATCCACATGACCAGGGGAACGTCGGGTTTCAGAAGCGGCTCTATGAAACCCGGGGATCCCAGATTATCTGTATTGTTCTGTGACGCTTATTACTTTTCTGTAATGTTGCATTTATCACGCCTGGAGCGATAATTGTATATTGGTATATATACTAGTAGATGTTGTATATGTTTTGCACCTGCGCTAGTCCAGTCCCCGCTCTGTCGTTAGTTAAGTAACCTAACGGGTGATGACGGGACCCAGTGACGAATGCGGATGGCATATACGTACATTTTATTTTCGTTCTTTTCTGGTATGATTGATTGATGGAACTGCGTTGATTCTGATCAATGTAAAGGAAAACAAACCTGTTTGGATATTGTTGGAACAGTTTTAAAAAGTGTTATTACAAAGACGTTTCCTTTTGTTTTGCACAGTGTTCTACTCATTCTCTACATCAATCTTGGACATGTCGGCTAGCAAACTTCATGTCCGAGTTGCCTCGGTTCAGAGGCGGGAGCCCGTATAAAGATCCGTTGACATGGTGCCACCTGGATGAGGAGACCGGAGATCGAGCGAGATCGCAGATGCCGCAAAGGAGCGTGGGATGATGGTTAAAGACCGAAGGACTCGGATCGTTCGGTATAGCCTTTCTACCTCTTTGTAGTTTGTTAGTTTAGCGTTAATGGCAAGATCCGGGTTATAGTATGCGATAGCGCCAGTTATAAAAGTTTTTGTTCCGCGTTTGGCTTCAGATTGACGGCCGGGGCGTTACCGTAGACTTACAGACTTAGCCCAATTCTGGCCATAAGTCCTCAATTTAAATTGAACTGAGCTCATCTGCTCTTCCAATCAATTTACACCCGGTTTGAGGGTACATCTCTTTACTCCTCTGATATCTGTCGTTGTAATCCTCCAACATCGTCAGAGAGGTGACGGGTCCCGACAACCATACATTACTACGGACTGTGGGGTCCTTAAACTCATGGACTATGATGTCCTTAACCTTAACCGTGAAGTCTTAAAACTAACGTCGGACTGTGGAGTCCTTAAATCCATGGACTATGATGTCCTTAACCTTGACCGTGATGTCTTAAAACTAACGTCGAACCGTGGAGTCCTTAAATCCATGGACTATGATGTCCTTAACCTCGACCGTGATGTCTTAAAACTAATATCGGACTGTGGAGTCCTTAAATCCACGGACTATGATGTCCTTAACCTCGACCGTGATGTCTTAAAACTAATATCGGACTGTGAGGTCCTTAAACTTACGGACTATGATGTCCTTAACCTTGACCGTGATGTCTTAAAACTAACAATGGACCGTAATGTCCTTAAACTAATTATCGACCGCAATGTCATTAAACTAAACAATAGGGCCCAATTGCTCTCTTGTCGGACCCAAACGATCCCGTTAAGTTGATCTTAGTCTGAAATTAGACTAACGTATTCTTAACAAACGTTTGAGTTGACCTTAGTCTCAAATGAAGCTAACGTATCCTTAAACCCAAACCCCAAACCCAAATCTAAGAAGATACGGATTTAGACGAATCCACGCCCTACGGGCGACAACATAAATTAGTCTCCGTATATAATCCACGGGCAACCAAACACAAAACAAACACCCACGACACAAAGTGACCATATGAAGAAGGAGAAAGTTGTTACCAGCGATGTGGTAGCGTAATTAACTGCAGGGGCTTGCGCCTGCAGGGAAGAGCGTCCCCACAATCAAAACCCCCTCAAACGAGGGGGAATCTGACGAAGTCTGCTACATCGGCCGCATCCGTTTAAACCTTCGATACATGGTGTCATAAATCAACTTGGCTTCTTCGGAGAGATGGACGGATAGCACCAATTAGCATCTGCCCCCAGATTCATGCAAGATGTCCAGTCTTCCCGGCTTCCGGCGGTGAACAGTAGCTTCATTCCCACTGATATGGCTTTCGCAAACTTTTTCCTCATCTTGAACTTGTTTTTATCTGCGACAGATGTCCTTTGATTTGGCAAGAGTATCTTTACTCTTTCGTCCGGTCGTCGGCGTTTGGCTTTTTCAAATATGGCCATCTCATGCTCCCGATCAGCTTTACTTTTCAGATGAATTTCATTCAGGAAGGCGTCGATCATTTCGTCTGACGGCCATAGAAGTTCTGGCTCGGTACCTGCCCCCAGTCTCTTGGTGCAAGGAGTCTTTTCATCGTCTATCAATGAGTGAGAGATCACATGACAACTTGCTACGTAATCCTCAGATCCATCCGCTGAGTCTTCTCCATCATTTCCGTCCTTAAGGACGTGGCTGAGGAACTCTTGGAGCGTGATTGGAGTCCGCGCTTTCTGGTTATACTCTTCCAGCGCGTCAATCTGTTTTTATAAGTTCGTGCGCTTGTCGCCAGGCTTCACGGGCTTTTTGGATTTCTTCTTTTTCTTTGAAGATTTCAACGGCTGGGTGTGAACACTTTGGCTATTGCCACCAATCTTTGGAGTTGGGCGTGGCTTCAGCATTCCTTCAATGATCTGGGGTTCTAGCGGATTCTTCCATTTGATCGCCGGGCATGTCTGGAGATCATTCAGCATCCTTTTGGTTTTGGCCGAAAGAGCCACCTCCCATGGAGCTTCTTCAATAAAAGAGCACGTTGCCCCCGGTGTGTCCATCTTCTTAGGAGAGTGCGGTTGTGCTGGGCTTATTTTCCACTTCTCAGATAACGCAAACTTGCCCTGTTGGTACTGATCCTCGATCCATCCCTTAAAGACGAAGCAATCTTCAATTGGATGACTTACTGTTTGGTGGTAAGGGCAATAATTGGGATTATTCACTTCGCCGGGATGCAGTGGTCGCTTTGGATTCAGCAAATTAATAAGCCTGTTGCGCATCGCCAGCTCGAAGAGTCTCTTCGTTTTGTCCCGTGGGAACGAGTAAGGACGCTTCATTTTCTCATTATAATAGCGCCGTCTCTCTTCCAGTTGATCTGTTAATTTTGAGGCACTGGGCTGCTGTTGGGTATTTGCAACGAAGGTCGCCTTCCCTTTACCCTTTTCGTTCCGCGGCTCCGGTTTCGGAGGAGACGGTCTGTGACCCATCTGGTCCATTTGGGCCAGCTTGTCGATTAAAGCTTGGAACGTGATCGGTTTGAAGAACATCATGAACTGTGAAATAGTTGCATGAGGGTCTAGGGTGCCCACGAACATGCCCACCGCTGGTGCTTCTTCGATACGCTGTTCTCACTTTGACCACAGATTTCGCCACCGGATTTCGTATTGAACCCAAGTTTCGCCCGGCTTCACCCTTGCATTGATCAACGCCGTTATTGGGGTGCGCTCGCTGGCACTCGCGAATCGCTGGATGAATAACAATTCCATCTCTACGAAAGTTTTGACGAAGTCGTTTGGAAGTTCGGAGTACCACTCAAACGCCGTTTCCGATAAGCTGCCGACGAATTGGCGGAGTAAAAGCTTGTCATCACCACCGGTATTACCACATAGAGCCCTGAACTGGGCGACATGTTGGTGCGGATTTCCTGTCCCTTTGTATACGTGGAATTTAGGGATCGTGTAGCCCGGCGGGTACTTTATCTGATCATACCAGCCTGGATACGGTCGCCCAGTTTTAACAACTTGGCCGGCCGCTTCATTTTCCTCGTGAACTCTTATTTGCTGGGCAATATAGTCATCCAGGATGGCCTTGGAGATAATTTCCTCTTTGGCTGGTGAAAGAGCCGGAGGAGGATTCGAAGTTTCCCCTTTGTCGTCTTCAATAATGATCGGAGGGTCTTCGGCTGAAGGATCTGGCTGTAACATCATCCCGACCATGTCTTGGATGAGAAGTGCCATTCGTTTTATATTAGCCGCTTGTTCTGCGGCCTGTTTATCCTTCTTTTCGAGGACTCTACGAAGGAAGTTGGCATCGGTTTCTTGTTCATGACGCTGCTCCGATGACGCCCCCGGGCTTTCTTTTGGTCCGGTGAGTGCGGCTATCGCAGTCAGCATCTCCTGAAGCTTCTACTGCTGTTGTTCCTGAGCTCTTGTGATGGATCGGGTGAGTGGTCGATGGCTCGTAGAAGCGCGGTTATCCTCTTTCCCGGATGCCATATAGACGGTATGCACCACCATGCCCCCAGACTTAGGGCGTTTGGGCTCAGTGCCTTTGACATTTGTCGCAGGCATGGGGATTTTCTCCAGCCTTCTCCTCTTATGAGCGGTCGACGTTGAGGGGGCTTTTGCGGCGGGCACCCAGGTGGTTGTCGTCCTCTGTATTTTGACAGGAAGGTTCTCTTCCTTTCAAGCCTTCAACTTCTTCTGTCGGCGGAGATAGTCCTGATCCACCACTGACTCTCGGACTTGTTGCCAGATTTTGTAAACTTTGGAAGACAGCCGTTGAGGGGGCTGCTCCGGCTTTGTTTCTGTGACAGTCTTCACCGGTGGCGGGGATCTTTTCAGTACGGCAGTAGGTGAGTTCCCGCGTACCTTGTTCAGCAGCTCAAAACTGTTCCCGGTTGGAACAGCGGCATTAATTTCCACCGTTGGAGCTGGTGGAGTTAGCCCAGAATGGGAGTTGCTCCCGGCCTTCCTTATCCGGCGCCAATGACGACGTCGAGCGTGTCGAGCTGATGGAGTTGGTTCGGTGGTGGGGATGGCTTTTTCTTGCCCTCTGTCCAGGTAAGGGGCTGCTACGGGCGTCAGCCTATTGAAGACTGATGTCATTTGAGAAGCAGTTTCCAATCGGTTGAAAACAGACTTCTGAGCAGGGACAGGAACCGTAGCGGGAACCGGAACAGCTAGTCTTGTAAAAACTGACCCTTTGGTAGGAGAAGCCGTCTTGACGACTTTAGGAGTAGGGATGGCTATCCTCTTCGGAACAAGCTTCTCTAGGATTGCAGGCTTCATTGTGGGCCCATAGGAATTTTGGCCCAGTCTGGCGAAGACCGAGGAATTGGAGCTGGACGACCCGTTGAGAGGGGCCGTAGTAGCTGTAAGCCGATCGAAGACCGACTTCTTGGGAGCTTCCGGTGTTGGCACAGGAGCGATGAGGCTCCTTGGCGGGAGCATGGTCCCGAAAAACAATCCTGTTGTGGCTTGAGTGACCTGTTCCACCGGCATTGTGAACAGGGAGGCTACTTGGGGCCCATAAGCTATGCCTCCAGTTGAGGCAGGGCGTGGGTTGCAGTTGCATATGGAACACTTTGAGCAGGTGAACGCTATTGATCCTTTTCTTTCTGCACCAAGCCAAATGCCAAATCTTAGTACCTCGAAATCCAAGGGCAACCATTAGCAAACCGCGATTCGTTCGCGAACACAACACACTAAGTGTGGAATGGAAAGAGGAAAGGTCCCACCGGGCGTGCCAGAATCTGGTCCCCTCCGAATGACGCGCAAGACGGACGTCTTGCCTGAAGTTCGGGGCAGATGCTAATTGGTGCTATCCGTCCACCTCTCCGAAGATGCCAAGTTGATTTATGGCACCGTGTATCGAAGGTTTAAATGGATGCGGCCGATGTAGCAGACTTCGTCAGATTCCCCCTCGCTTAAGGGGGTTTTGATTGTGGGGACGCTCTTCCCTGCAGGCGCAAGCCCCTGCAGTTAATTACGCTACCGTATCGCGGTAACAACTTTCTCTTTATACAGATGGTCACTTCGTGTCGTGGGTGTTTGTTTTGTTTGTGGTTGCCCGTGGATTGTATACGGAGACTAAGTTATGTTGTCGCCCGTAGGGCGTGGACTAGTCCAAATCCGTATCTTTCTTAGATTTGGGTTTGGGGGGTTGGGTTTAAGGATACGTTAGCCTCATTTGAGACTAAGATCAACTTAAACATTAGTTAAGGATACGTTAGTCTCATTTTAGACTAAGATCAACTTAACGGGATCGTTTAGATCCGACAAAAGAGCAATTGGGCTCTATTGTTTAGTTTAATGACATTGCGGTCGAATATTAGTTTAAAGACATCACGGTCGAGGTTAAGGACATCATAGTCCGTGGATTTAAGGACTCCACAATCCGTTGTTAGTTTTAAGACATCACGGTTGAGGTTAAGGACATCATAGTCTATGGATTTAAGGACTCCACAGTCCGTTGTTAGTTTTAAGACATCACGGTCGAGATTAAGAACATCATAGTCCATGGATTTAAGGACTCCACAGTCCATTGTTAGTTTTAAGACATCACGGTCGAGATTAATAACATCATAGTCCGTGAATTTAAGGACTCCACAGTCCGTTGTTAGTTTTAAGACATCACAGTCGAGATTAAGGACATCATAGTCCGTGGATTTAAGGATTCCACAGTCCGTTGTTAGTTTTAAGACATCACGGTCGAGGTTAAGGACATCATAGTCCGTGGATTTAAGGACCCCACAGTCCATAGTTTAGAGACGTCATAGTCTATGAAATGTGTGGTTGTCGGGACCCGTCACCTCTCTGAAGACGTTGAAGGATTACAATGATAGATATCAGAGGAGTGAAAAGATGTACCCTCAAACTAGAGTGGATTAAGTGATCTGTAGTCCAATTTGGAACTAAGATCAGTTAATTAAATTATGAGCACATTGGCTCAGTTGAGTCTGAATTGAGGACTTATGGCCAACTTGGGCTAAGTCCAATTATGTTTGAAGTATTGGCCCTCTGTTGGACCATTAAACATTTGTCTGGGTTCAAGCCCACATTATTTAGCAATGCTAAACAAGAGTTTGAGGGTTTTGATAACATTTGGGTCTTTGGCTGAGGATTAAACATTATAACTCTGAATTTTTACTCAATTTTGAGATTCAATTGAAGGGGAGGCTTTGCCTCTAGAAAATTAGCCAATTTGGCTAACACTAGAAAACAACAGTGTTAAACACTGGAAATAAGATTATCAAATTAGTGTTAAACACTAAAAATGTGATTTTCAAATTAGTGTTAAACACTAAAAGATAACAGTGTTAAACACTGGAAACAGAATTGTCAGATTAGTGTTAAACACTAGAAGAAGAAGGGAGCACGTGGGAGCACGTGATGGCATCAAAAGCATGGCCAGATCACCTTTATTTTGTTCTGCAAACAAGTGTTAAACACTTTTAATTTTCATAACCATCACGTGTGGGCACGTGATGTATACTCATGCCCTGATTTATTAGAACATTTATTAGGGGTCTCGTGGTAACACGTGAGAGCGCCCAAGTTAGATTTTGCCTTTGCTTTTGTTCCATATATAATGAGGGTCACGTGGGGAGCACGTGAGGCATTGGCTCAAAGCTTTCTTCTTCTCATTTTTAGGGATCTTTTCAGGGGTCACGTGGGGACACGTGACCCTAGTCTTTACAGAGATCTTTTAAGTCTCCTTATTTTATTTTGAGAATTCAATTCTCTGTAGAGTTAAACCCTGATCATAATTTTGGAGAAATTAAATTCCTATTATGAAAGAATTAAATTCTTATATAGGGTTAAACCCTAATTTCATTTTAAGAGGAATTAAATTCCTGTGAATTTGAGAGAATTAAATTCTCAATTAGGGTTAAACCCTAGTTCTGTCCATCTTGAAGGGATTAAATTCCTGTAACTTTTTAGGAGAATTGAATTCTCATATAGGGTTAAACCCTAGTTTTCATCTTGAAGGAATTAAATTCCTGTAACTTTTGGGAGAATTAAATTCTCATATAGGGTTAAACCCTAGTTTTGTTTTGGGAGAATTAAATTCTCTAAACTCAATTCCCCCTCTAAGTTTTGGATCTGCATGACAGGATCTCAACCCGATGAGAATTAAATTCTCAACTTATGGGGAAATGTGCTCTTTGCAGATCTTCAACCAGAGGAAGAACTAAGTTCTTTTGTGCAGAAGAATTAAACTCTTAGATTTGAGAATTAAATTCTCAGTTTGAAGTTTTGATCCCCTATCTTTTCTCACCTAGGGTTTTTCTTTGTTGAGAATTAAATTCTTCTTTCTTTTCTCTCTGAAATTTCAAGATTCTAAAACTCTATATTTTTTTTCTTCTCTTGGTTCGTATTTATAGGAGAATGAAAAGAATCAATTTGTTTAGCAAATCTTTCATTGAAAGATTTTGTTTGTTTTCATAGTTAATATGAGCCTTTAGATCATTAAGTGAATTTTATTCACTGTTGGATTTTCAATCCAAATATATTCTGTTTGTTATTTCTGGTAAGATTTGGGGAAATCTTTCCTTGTCTAAGATTTTTCCATAAATTGGTGATATTTAATCACCCCTGGATTTTTAATCCAACGGTTCTCCTTAATCCTTTCCCATTTAAAAAGATTTTAGAGAAATTTAGAATTTTAAGTCTATTGAACTGTAAGGCTTTCGAAGCCTGGCACGTGCTGGCACGTCACCCTTGGTCACGTGTGAGCACGTGACCCTCGTTGAGGTGTTTCCTAATTTTTAGAATTAAATTTTATTAAGCTGTAAGGCTTTCAAAGCCTGTCACGTGCTGGCATGTGACCCTTGGTCACATGTGAGCACGTGACCCCCAATTGAGGCCTTTAACAGCCTCTTGTTTATGTTGCTATTTTAACCATCACGTGTCAACACGTGGCCATTGGTCACGTGTGAGCACGTGACACCTCGTTGAGGTATTTCCTGATTTTTTTAGAATTAAATTCTATTAAGCTGTAAGGCTTTCAAAGCCTGTCACGTGCTGGCACGTGACCCTTGGTCACGTGTGAGCACGTGACTCCCAATTGAGTCATCTTTCAGCCGTTTGTTTTCGTTTCTGTTTTATAGGGTTTTATCCATCACGTGTCATCACGTGACCATTGGTCGCATGTAAACACGTGATACCTCATTAAGGTAATTCCTGATTTTTAATCAGGAAACAGTTAGGATAGATTCAATAAATTTATAATGCAAGGAATGTATAGTTGTTGATTCTTATAATTCTTGTGATATTTTGCTTGTTCCCGCCAAAAATTTCTGCGCAAAAGAGCCCAAGGTATCAAATGGCAGTGATACGCTTAAGAAAATGCGAATCAGTATTTTCCGAACTGTATTTTGACAAATTCCCGAATTATAAACAGCTATGTTCTGATGGTATCGAAAGCGTCTCGAAAAAACCTTCGATTTGATATATTATGGGCCTCATAATTCATCCGGGATCAAAAGTTATGAGCAAATATGCTACGCGCGTGTAATCTAAGGAAGAAAATGTGAACCAGTATTTTCCGGGCTGTATTTTGACAAACTCCCGAAAGAGAAACAGCTAAATTCTGATGGTATCAAAAGCGTCTCGAAAAATCCTTCGATTTGATATATTATGAGCCTTATAATTCATCCAGGATCAAAAGTTATGAGCAAATGTGCTACGTATGTGTAATGTAAAGTTATGCTCTACTACATGGAAAATGCATTTTTAATCCCACATCGGGAAAAAGAGAGATCTCTTCTCTACCACTCCCATATAAATAAGAGGGGATACCTCTTAGAAAAGCTAGAGAATTCAATTCTCAAAGGAGCTTAGTACTCCAAGTTAGGGCCATAGCTACCCCCTCATAATGCGCATATGCCTAAGCGCCATGTGTGCCACGTGCAATGCACGTGCGCCCGCCACATGCGCGCCATGTGCAACGCACGTGAGCTCAACATGTGCAACACACATGGGAGAATTTAATTCTCAAAGGAGCTTAGTTCTCCATGTCAGGGCCTTAGCTGCCCCCCCATAATGCGCATATGCGCAAGCGCCATGTGCGCTATGTGCAATGCACGCGCGTTCGATACATACGCGCCACGTGCAATGCACGTGAGCCAAACATGTGCAACGCACGTGGGAGAATTTAATTCTCAAAGGAGCTTAGTTCTCCATAGAAGCTTCGTTCTCCAAGTTATGGCCTTAGCTGCCCCCCCCATGATGTGCAAGTGCCACGTGCGACGCACGTGCGCCCGCCACGTCCGATGCACGTGCGCCCAACACGTGCGACGCACGTGCGTGAACGCAAAGAGGACTTTTTCAGCAGTTAGGAGTTTAAGCTTCAACATATTTTTCCTCCTGATAAGTGGGACATGGTTCAAAGGGTACATCCCTCCACACCTTCGATATATGGCGCTGTAATCCTTCAGCGTCGTCGGAAAGGTGGTGGGTCCCAACGACCAATGATCTCTCTTTCCAAATAACAGAGGGATCCCGATAAACTCCAAGTTCAAAAAGAGGGGAGACACATACACAGACAGAGGGAGAGGGGAAGAAAATAGAGAGAGAATTTAATTCTCTAAAGAAGAGGAACCCCTCCTAAAAGCTCTCACAAAAAAGAGAATTTAATTCTCAAACCAAGAGTTTAACTCTTCTCAAAAGAACTTAGTTCTTCCTCTGGTTAAGATCTGCAGAAGCAGATCTCCCCACAAGTTGAGAATTTAATTCTCACCGGGGAGATTCTGTCATGCAGATCCAAAGCCTAAGGAAAAGAACTGAGTTCAAAAGAGTTTAACTCTTAAAAAACATATGGGAATTTAATTCCTCTAAAACTATGGTTTAACCCTTTAAAAAGAAATTAATCCCTGCAAAGAACAAAGAAGAACTTGATTCCTCAGAACCATAGAAGAACAGCCTGGTGATGCATATTAGTGTTCAATGTTACACAATAAAAGCTCACGTGTCCCCACGTGAATACCTTTGAGGAACAAAAAAAGAAGGGAAAGAATGAAATCTAGTCACGTGACCCATGAGAAGTGCTCAGCACTTATAAAAGAGAAAAGGGAATAAACCCTATTTTTGGAGCGCCTCACGTGACCCCACGTGACCCCTGAGATGTGCTCAACACTTATAAAAGAGAAAAGGGAATAAACCCTATTTTTGGAGCTCCTCATGTGACCCCACGTGACCCCTGAGAAGTGCTCGGCACTTATAAAAAAGAAAAGGTAATAAACCCTATTTTTGGGACGTCTCACGTGACATCACGTGACCCCTTAATAGTGCTTAGCACTTTTCAAAAGAGAATAAAACATAGACAGCTTTCAGTCTTTGGGGAGGCCTCACGTGATCCCACATGACCCAATAGTGCTCAGCACTCAGAAAAGAAAAAGGGAACAAATTCAAAGAGGCTGTGTCAAATCTCAGGCGCCTCACGTGACCTCACGTGCTTTCAGTGTTTAATACTACTTCAAGCGCCTCACGTGACCCCACATGAGCGCTTCATATCTTCAGTGTTTAACACTACTTCAAACACCTTGACCCCACGTGAGCGCTTCATATTTTCAGTGTTTAACACTATTTCAAGCGCCTCACGTGACCCCACGTGAGCGCCTCTATTCTCAGTGTTTCACACTACTTCAAGCGCCTCACGTCGGAGCACGTGAACTCTGAGAATACACAAGTGTTTAACACTACGAAAGGCTAACCTTAGCCCAAATCAGCCAAGTCTTCCAAAGTCAACACCCGAGCTCCAATTATACCCAAGTCTTTCAAAATTGATCTCAGATGGTATTCAAAGTAATGTTCATCCCATTCCTTCTCAATTTGGCATTTGGTTCAAGGGTACATCTCTCCACACCTCTGATACATGTCGTTGTAACTCTTCAACGTCTTCAGAGAGGTGGAGGGTCCCAATAACCAATAACTCTTGGCGCACCACCAAACAAGCTTTTCAAAAAGGGGAGTAAATCTAAAACACATCTCAATTTGGAGGCGCCTCACGTGACCTCACGTGATCCCTTGATAGTGCTTAGCACTCAGAAAAAGAAAAGAAGAATAAAATAAAGGTAATTTTCATTCTTCAGAGTGCCACACGTGATCTCACGTGACCCCATAGTGCTTAGCACTCAGAAAAGGAAAAAGGGAATAAACACAAGATAGCTCCCATTTTGGGGGCACCTCATGTGTTCCCACGTGACCCCCAAACAGTGGTGTATAAAAGAGGGAGAAAATTCCAAAGACAGTGCTCGCATTTTGAAGGCACCTCACGTGTCTGCACGTGACTGTTTGATGAACTAAGTGCTTAGCACTTATAAATGAAAGAGGAATAAAATCCAGAGAACGGTTCTCACCTCGGGCGTCTCATGTGCTCACACGTGAGCCGAGTGCTCAGCACTTTTATATATATATATGAGGGAATAAACTCAAGAAACAATGCCCGCTTCGGGGCCCCTCACGTGTTCACAAGTGAGCTCCTCCAAAGTCCAGTGTTTAACACTGATTCAGTGCTTAGCACTATGGGATGACTAAGGGAAATCAACCTTAGCTCAAATTAGCCAAGTCTTCCGAAGCCAAGACCCTTTTTGTCACCAATCAACCGATCCTCCATGTTCAGGTCTTCCTAAACTAATCCTAGTCCAAAAGGTGACTAGTGTTCTCCTAACAGATGACATCTAAACTAATGTTCATCCCATTTCCTAAATCGGGATATTGGTTCAAGGGTACATCTCTTCATACCTTTGATACATGTCGTTGTAATCCTTCAACGTCTTCAGAGAGATGGAGGGCCCCAATAACCAATAACTTTTGGTGCATCCCCAAACGGTGGAACTGAAATCACACGGACTGTGGGGTCCTTAAACTCATGGACTATGATGTCCTTAAACTTTACGGACTGTGGGGTCCTTAAACTCATAGACTGTGGGGTCCTTAAACTTTACAGACTATGATGTCTCTAAACTACCATGGACTGTGGGGTCCTTAAACTCATGGATTATGATGTCCTTAAACTTTACAGACTATGATGTCTCTAAACTATCATGGACTGTGGGGTCCTTAAACTTATGGACTATGATGTCCTTAAGCTTTACAGACTATGATGTCTATAAACTAGACTATGATATCTTTAAACTCCATGGACTATGATGTTCTTAAACTTCTGGACCACTATGTCCCTAAACTAAACGATAGAGCCCAAACGCTCTTTTGTTGGATCGAAATGATCCTGTTAAGTTGATCTTAGTCTAAAATTATACTAATGCATCCTTAAAAATTGTTTAAGTTGATCTTAGTCTCAAATAAGATTAATGATCCTTAAACCCAACCCAAAACCAAATCTAGGAAAATACGGATTTGGACTAATCCCCGCCCTACGGGCGACAACATAAATTAGTCTCCGTATACGATCCACGGGCAACCAAAAACAAAACAAACACACACGACACGAAGTGTCCATCTGGAGAAGGAGAAAGTGGTTACCACGATGCGGTAGCGTAATTAACTGCAGGGGCTTGCGCCTGCAGGGAAGAGCGTCCCCACAATCAAAAACCCCTCACAATGAGGGGGAATCTGACGAAGTCTGTTACAACAGCCGCATCCGTCTAAACCTTCGATACATGGTGTCATAAATCAACTTGTCATCTTCGAAGAGGTGGACGGATAAAACAAAATAGCATTTGCCCCCAAATTCAGGCAAGACGTTTGTCTTTCCGGTTTTCGGTGGTGAACAGATTCTGGCACGCCCGGTGGGACCCTTTTTCTCTTTCCACTCCACAGTTCGTGTGTCGTGTTTTTCCGCGATCAAATAATCACGGTATATATGTTTGTGGTTACCCTTAGGGGAGAGGATACTGAAGCCGGCGTTTCGTCTCTATGAAGAATGGCGTTTGCTCCCACCTTAGCAACTCAGGCTCTGTCATATCTGGTGGAGTCAAGTACGGACCACTTGCAGGCTCAAATCTCTGCTATCCGTCTCTTCAAGAAATCAACGGGATTCTTTTTGGATCGATACTCCCACCTCCCACCCTCGGTGCCCCAACGCCGATGGAGGAATCTCAGAGGAAGTCTGTCTTCCACAGGTTGGTTCCCCAAGTAGCTGCTTTGCCGACAGAATCAGTCCTCAAACAATGAGGGGGAGTCTGACGAAGTCTGCTACAACGACCGCATCCGTCTAAACCTCTGATATACGGTGCCATAAATCAACTTGGCACGTGAGGTGCTTGAAATAGTGTTAAACACTGAAGATTTGAAACGCTCACGTGGGGTCACGTGAGGCGCTTGAAATAGTGTTAAACACTGAAGATATGAAGCGCTCACGTGGGGTCACGTGAGGCGCTTGAAGTAGTATTAAACACTGAAAGATTGAGGCGCTCACGTGAGGTCACGTGAGGCGCCTGAGATTTGGCACAGCCTCTTTGAATTTGTTCTCTTTTTCTTTTCTGAGTGCTGAGCACTATTTGATGCGCTCATGTGGGGTCACGTGAGACGCTTGAAGTAGTGTTAAACACTACGAATTTGATGCGCTCACGTGACCCCATATGAGCGCAACAAATTCTTAGTGTTCAACACTACTTCAAGCGCCCCACGTGATCCCACGTGAGCGCCTCAAATTCTTAGTGTTTAACATTATTTCAAGCGCCTCACGTGGGAGCACGTGAGCGCTGATCATACACTAGTGTTTAACACTATGAGAGGCCAACATTAGCCCAAATTAACCAAGTCTCCTAAAGCCAGGACCCTTTTTTGGTCATCAATCAGCCAAGCCCTCATTATACTCAGGTTTTCTCAAAATTGATCCGAGTCTCAGAAATAGCTAATTAACTCATGGCATCTAAGATGATGTTCATTCCACCCTGATCCCTCCCCTCGATCTGGAATTTGGTTCAAGGGTACATCTTTCGATACCTCTGATACATGTCGTTGTAATTCTTCAATGTCTTCAGAGAGATGGAGGGTTCCAATAACCAATAACTTTTGGCGCACCCCCAAACTGGTTAAACCAGAACCCCACGGACTATGGGGTCCTTAAACTCATGGACTATGATGTCATTAAACTTTACTGACTATGAGGTCTTTAAACTAGACTATGATGTCTTTAAACTGGACTATGATGTCCTTAAACTTTACGGACTGTGGGGTCCTTAAACTCATGGACTATAATGTCCTTAAACTTTACGGACTGTGGGGTCCTTAAACTCATGGACTATGAGGTCTCTAAACTACCATGGACCGTGAGGTCCTTAAACTCATAGACTATGATGTCTTTAAACTTTACAGACTATGACGTCTTTAAACTATGGACTATGATGTCCTTAAACTCTATGGACTATGATGTCCTTAAACTTATGGACCGCAATGTCCCTAAACTAAAACAATAGAGCCCAAATGCTCTTTTGTTGGATCTAAATGATCCTGTTAAATAGATCTTATCTAAAATTAGACTGGCGTATCCTTAATAAACATTTAAGTTGATCTTGATCTTAATGAGATTAACGATCCTTAAACCCAACCCAAAACCAAATCTAAGAAAATACGGATTTGGACTAATTCCCGCCCTACGGGCGGCAACATAAATTAGTCTACGTATACAATCCACGGGCAACCAAAAACAAAACAAACACACACGACATGAAGTGGCCATCTGGAGAAGGAGAAAGTGGTTACCGCGATACGGTAGCGTAATTAACTGCAGGGGCTTGCGCCTACAGGGAAGAGCGTCCCCACAATCAAAAACCCCTCAACGAGGGGGAATATGACGAAGTCTGTTACATCGACCGCATCCGTTTAAACCTTCGATACATGGTGCCATAAATCAACTTGGCATCTTCGGAGAGGTGGACGGATAAAACCAAATAGCATCTGCCCCGAAAATTCAGACCAGACGTCCCAACGTCCTGGTCGCGTCTTTCGGCGGAGAACATTGCTTAAGACTTCATGCAGAACTGACCTGCATGGGGCCATCAACAAAACCTGTCACGCCCCGCTTTCCAGTAGACAGAAAAAGCGACGTGGGAAGCCCGCAGCGTATTTACTATGAAAATACGTTAAGCATAATTAAGCAATATAATAATGAGTAAGAACGACAAGAGTAATAAAATGAAACGGTGATTTTATTTACATTCAACTTTACATACAACTCTCTGGAAATAAAATGTACAATAATGATGCAAATATCTAAACAGTGGCATAATAGAAGTAAGTACATGTAGTAAGAAGCTAGTACTCTAGCTGAGTAGCAAACTGGTCCAAGTCCTCCTGGCTCGGCTCCTCCTCAGATTCCAGTCCTCCTGACGAACATTCCAAAGAAAGAAAACAGAGAGGAATGTCGTCAGTGAACTAGCGTTCGGTAAGTCCCAAAAGAAGTAAGAGAATATAGTATATAAAATGAATAGAAACCAAGTGAACAGTGAACGGTAAAATTGTATATGATCATTCGCAGGTATAAAATAGTTATTCTAATGTGGTTATTTGTAGTTTGATTAAGAAGGTATTCATGTATACGAGAGGAGTCCATCTTACCCCGTGGACTATGATAACATGTAGTATAAGGCCCAGTCATAACCTACGGGATAACGGCACGTGAATTCATGTAGGTGTATTTTAAAGTGACATCTCATGCCATGATATGTGTTCCGTACCAATCTACCCATTTATCACTGCGTATTGTATTGTATAGATTAAGATTACAGGTCTTAGCTGAATCCAGGGATATAAAATATACAGGTTCATGTTCAAGATATAATCATGTATTCAGATATTCATGTCAAATTCATGTCAAGTTTTAATCATGGTTCGGTCAAGTCGAGCCAAGTATACAAGTTTGGGTTTGATATTTGAATTCGAGTGTTCAAGTTCAGGATTAAGTATTCAAGATCGTGTTTGATTTTGGATTCTGGTTTGAGTTTGAATTCAGGTTGAAGTCATAATCTTATGAAAAGATTTAGTTCTTGAAATTCTTAGGTTCGGGAGTAATCGGCAACTGCTACACATGGACGGCAGGATTTGTGTCTTTTTCCAAGACAATTGCAATCGAAAACTCCGTTAAGTTGTCTAATCTGAATAGGAAAGCACTCACTTTCTCTGGCTCCCCGAGGCTCAAGAGAAATGATACCGCTTAAGCCTATATTAATTTAGAGTCCTTAAAATATTGTTTGCATATCTCAAGAGGGTTTTATGAAAAATACTGTAATACAGTTTAAAATTAAACCTCGAGGGCTATTTATAATATTTAGAGTTTTCATGAACATGTATTTTAATTTAGATGGTGTTTTAGTGATAAAACCCAGTTTTTAAAAATTTATGGTATTTTTATGAAAACTAGCTCTTTTAAAAACTTGATGGTATTTTATTAAAATTTTAATCTTTCATTTTAAAAAATATAGTTTCATAATATGTCTTTGTTGAAAATACGAATTCGTAGATATATATAATTTCCAAAGTTTAGTTTTTATTTAGAAAAGTCGTATTTTTTAAAAGCCGTATTTTTATTTCCTTTCGCGACCGAATACTCCGTGAGAAGTTCTGCATCTCGCACTACTGTTCCAAGGATGCGCGATAATCCGCACCATCCATTAGCGGGTCCCCTAACAAGGGTTGTAGAGGCGTATTTGCCAAGAATTTAAAATATCGATTTAAAATAAACCCATTTTGTAAAATATGTGATATTTTAATGAAAATTTATTGTAGAGGTTGTAGAGGTTGTAGGGTTACTAGGCACTTTCACAAGGTTCTACAAGGCATCAACCATGCCCGATTTTAATTTTAGACGTGCCGAACAATCCTAACCAAGATCTTAAACTAGAGATTAGGAAAAACAAATAGCAAGCAAACAACTTTACTTCTAAGAGTTAGGGATTACAACCTTTGTAGTCCGTTCTTTCACTTCTAAAGCTCCGTGTTGAGATCCCTTCGCTGCGATCATCGAGTATCCGGAATCTAGAGAGGCTTCACAAAAGAAAGATGCAAGCTTATTTCCGATCTTCGATAACTAAGATGATCTACCTTGAAGAAACTCAAACCCAAACTCTTGCTTTGCTAATCAAGTATTAGCAAATCAAACACCCTAATCTAAACGGCTAGAATAGATGAGGATGATAAAGTAGGAATTTAGCTCTCATTTGTTTTCTTTATCTCACTCAAAATCATCACTTATGAAAAAGCTAGAAAGTTTTTTCAAGCAGGAAGAAGAAGAAGAAGATCAAAATCCTTTTGTGATGAATAATGAAAACTCAAGTGAGGTTAGTAATGCAACCATGGGTTAAGTATGAAGACTTAACCCATATAGAGAAACAACTATGGTTAAAGGGTTGGGTTGGGTTAAGGAAATATCTATGCAAAATATCAAGGTCAAAGTCAAAGCTTCAAGAAGCTTCTTGAAAGCTTCATGAAAGCTTAACCCTAATCCAAACCCTAACCACATTTATTCTCCACAAAACATGTTGCATTTATAACCACAACATGTTACAATATTATATATCACATATACAATATTTATTATAACAAAATAAAATAATACAATTAACATATATCACATATATATCAATATATTACCCGAGTGAGAAAAACAATCTTTAAGTGAGCTAATATTAGTTAATGTAATGTAATATATCAAATATATAATTATACATTAAATTATCGAATCAACACTTGATCCAATAATCTGGCTATTTCACAAATAACCGACTAATATAATCTGTATCAGTTCATCGAATCAACACTTGATCCGATGACCCGGCTATATCACATATACCCGGCCGATATCTCATATCGCGAGAATCTAATACGGTATCACATACACATATTGTTCTCGGTCCCGCACATATCACATATGTGCTCCTACTCCATTTTGCCTGAGCCAGGAAACCTCTGTGTAGGACTCTAAAGAATCGTCAATACGCCGGCAGTAGGTGATGATCATATCAAACACCTACAAGCTGCAAGCGGTCAACTAAACGTAACAGCCACCCAGGTATTGAGCGATCAGAAGATCAACAAGCAAGCCTGTACATTCTCCTGCGAATCCAAGCAGTAACACTCCCGTACAGTCCGGTCTCTTCGTCTGATATGTCGCATATCTCGCTTAGGGGTGGTAAACGTCAGACCCCAGTAGCTTGATAAATCGTGTCGATATGAGGTCCATAACAGTTCGAGAAACTACTGATAACACTTACCAGTAAATCTCAGCAACCCTGGCCAGGGATTTCCAGTTATAGCCAATCAAACACAGCGCAACATCAACTCCCTATACCGGGAGAGACGAAACCCCTCCTATCGCTCATTGCCTCCATTTGATTCGGGACTGTACCCAAAAGCCACCTTTTTGCATGCCCTCTTGGACGTGGTATGATGGAAATCAAAGCACAGTGGGAATCACACAAGACTCTATGACGATCTCGGGTTTACAGACTAACCTGTACTAGTGTCACCAGAGAACTGCCATCTGACGTGAGGTATAATACCATCTGGGAGTTCTCGGCGAGTCTGTCTAGTGTACCCAGTTTCCACTGAGCACCCGTATACCTTCTCTGATGTCAAACACCAATGGATATGGGATCATCCATCGCCCATCATATGGGTCAAGAAGCGCATACGCTAGTCTACTCTGGTATATCGATGCCCTGTCTCGATACACCTACAACTAGGAACATTTGAAGGATGTACTTGACGACTACTCTGTCCCCACTAGTATGATCCGCAACATAGTCCTGGTAGTCAAGTACTCATCCTAAGGGCTTTATCAACATGTAACATAGAGACAATCATATTACATGTTAAGATAAAGAGCAACCAGATAGCGTACTATCATGTCGAGCAAGAAAGTCCTCCCTATATATGTCCAAGTATCCACTACAATATACATCGTATGTACAATAATGGCCTCTAGGGCATACATATAACTAACAATCTCCCACTTGCACTAGGGCCATCTGTTGTGGTATCACATACCCAACAATTAGCGGTGGTTGAAGTATCTCATACTCAACCATCCCATAAAATTCTCTACTAGGAAAAAGGCCTTTGTGAGTGGATCCGCGCTGTTATCCTCTGTGTCTACTCTCCTAACCTCGATCTCCCTGGAGATCAACCATCTCCATGATCAGGTGATACTGCCTAAGAATTATATCTGGATTTCTGATGGGACGGGGTTCCTAGGCCAAAGCCATAACTCCATTGTCACACAATGGTTGGAACGAAGTTCATCTTATGAACTTAAATATATCCAGACTGCTTCTTTTGTAGCATCCTTGGTAACGATGTATCTTGTCTTTAATCGTCTAGTAAGTCACGGTATCTAGCTTGAAACTCTTCCAACATACTGTCTTTCCACTGAGGGTAAAGACAATGCCTGCGACTGACATTCAGCCGTGCTTATCACCCTGGAACCTTTCCAGTGATTCTTCCCAGGATCAATTGATATCATCTCACTACAACTAGTGAGAATCCTAACATCCAATTAGATCTATCTCATAGATATAAAACCTAGGATTTAGGTGGTATCACTATGATCCTATATGGAGAATCCTTGTGATAAGCGGAGATTGACCGAGCGTACCATAGGAAACTCCTTCCCTACCAAGGGTATGTCATCCACGTACTCTACGAGATCACCACTATACTCCCTACTACCTTTTTGTATATACAAGGTTCATCTACCATTTTGATGAAGACAAACTCTTTGACTACCACATCAAAACAGACGTTCCAACTCCGCGATGCCTGCTTTATCACATAAAATATCTTGCACATGTTTCCGCTGCTCCCACTATCTACGAAGCTCTCTGGCTGTATACTTATAGACGCTCTCTTCCAAAACATCATTTAGAAAAGCTGTCATGACACCCAACCGCCAGAAGTCGTAGTTATGGTATGTAGCAATGGCAAGCAGGATCTGGATGGACTTAAGCATAGCTTTGAAAGTCTCAACTTTTCCATGTACACCAAGTAATCTTCTCAAGATATACTTGCTCCTGATGGGAATTTAACCCTTCAGATAAAGCAACCAAAGTCCATATTTTGTTGGTGTATAAGGATTCCATCTCAGATCGCTAAGCATCCAGCCATTCTTACAGAGTCCCACTCCTGATGGCCAGCTCGAAACTAGTTGGGTCATCATCTCATGATCCAATCCTCGCTCCCACTGTCATAGAGAAAACCGAAGTATCTCTCAGGTGGGTGAGGAACCCTACTAGATCGACGGAGAGGCTGAGGCTCGTTGGAAACTATTGAATCTTTTGGTTCTACCAAATCATCAGCTGCAGTATGTATAGCTGGAACTCCTTCCAATTCTACCTCATGACCACTAATTTCTTCATAAGAAATTCCCTTTCACAAAGGTGGCATGCTGAGAAACAAAACATCTTTTGTTCCTCGGTTTGGTAGAAGATATTCTCTTGCGAATACTTGGGATATCCAACAAGCTTTTACAGAACTGACTTTGCCTCGAGCTTGTCCGGATTATGCTTTTAGACATAGGCCAGACAACCCCAAATCTTAACATCTTTAAGAGATGGGCTCTTCCCATACCATATCACATATGGAGTGGTAGGCAACTGATTTGATTGGAACCCTATTCAATAGGTATGCAGCTTCACAAGTGCATAACTCCCAAAAGGAAATAGGAAACTCAGTAGTACTCATCATAGAGCGCACCATATCTAATAGGGTATGATTGCTTCGCCCTGTTACACCATCGTGCTATGGTGTATATGGAGGAGTAATGCTGAGAGAGAATCTCATTCTCCTTTAGAATAGACCAGTAATTCTGTGCTCAAGTATTTTCCTCCTTGATCTCATCAAAGGACATAATACTTTATACCCGTTTTTGGTTCTCTACTTCTAACTTATATTCTGTGAATATCTCAAAAGGTTCGGACTTGTGTTTCAACAGGAACATATGTCTGAATCTTGAGAGATCATCAGAGAATGTAATGAAGTACAAAAAACCGGTCTTGGCATATGTAGACAGGGGGCTTACATACATCATCATGTATCAATCCCAAGAGTTTACCAACTCTTTCTCTGTTTCCAATAAACAGAGCTGTGGTCATCTTATCTTTGTGACATGACCGGCAAGTTTCACAAGATGTAAATTCAAACAGATTTAAATATGCATCTAAATGTAACTTCAGCTAGTCGGGTCACATTGACATGACCTAGTCTACAATACCTCAAGAAGAATTCGTTCATTTCTGAACTCTTCCTCTTGTGTGTGTTCTGTATACTAAGAACTGTAGTTTGATTTAGAACGTGAATGCTATTAGATAACGTGCCTGAACCAATCAACTCTTGATATAGGAAATGTTCAAAACATTAACCAACAATACAAAATTATATCCTTCTTTACTAATAAAGAGACTGATATGATGTTGTATATCAGGTTCGGTATTTAATAACATTCGTTCAGAATCAATGTATTCTGGTAATACAGGATGATAACTACCAACAGACTTGGCTGCAACACTTGCACCGTTTCTATCTTATGAAACTTATCACCCGTTCTCAGTTCTCTAACTATTTGTAGCCCATGTAACAAATTACATATGTGGGATCCTGATCCGGTATCAAATACCCAGGACGTAAAGAATACTGAGAAACAGTTCTCTGTAATGAACACACCCGAAGAAGATGCATCAGCATGCACTTTCTTCGTTTGGGCGGCACGGGAATTCTGGTAATCCCCTATTTCCTGCTCTGTCTTATAACAATTATAAGTTGGAGCGGGACCAACATTCCCCAGCTCAGTATAACAAGCGGGTTCGGTCAATACATCCGTATTATTATCTTGATTAAGGCGTGACATGGTCGCTACCACGAGAGAGAGAGAAGAAAACACTCAGCGTATGCTCTTGCAAGATTAGATTGGTTATTAATATATCTAATCAGGATGTCTCCCACTGTTTTAGTCAAATCTTCCTTCAAACCGTAAAAGGAAAGACTAGCCGGGATTAATTACACGCTACAAGTTCGCCAATCTTTCAGCTAGGCCAGTGTCGGTACTTTGAGGGAGATTCCCCATGCTTTCGCACGGACCTAATTAAAGTAAACCTCGTTTTTCCAAGGGCGTAACTCCGTTGACACCTTTCTAGACACCTACTTGATCGGCTAATTGTAATGTGTAAAACTCTCCCAGGAGTAACTCTTACTCGCAGCGGGTATCGGGATCCAACTATCTCATAGAAGGTATGCGATCTCATTATAAATTTCAACACTTGAAATTCCCAATAATATTTTACCCCAAGCCTCCTATGACCTTGACAAAGGACAACAAACCATAGGATGCTAGTCAAGTTCAACCCGTCATTTCCTGATTGAATTAAACCCACCCGCACGACCCTTGACAAATGCCAACAAGGTCGTACGACTACCCTAATCCAATTTGCATCATATGCATAAACAGATAAGTACCATTCAGCTACCGCACACTATGCCTTGACAAAGGCCAACAAACGCAGCACGAATACTAAACAGTCCTTATCTGAAATGACGGAGAGCTACGACAGGTTTTTAAGAAAACCCTTTGCGTAATGAACTTGATATCGTTGTAGAATCGAGTGATTTTTAAAAGGAATGTTTTTGAGGCCTTTTCTAGTTTTGCTAAAGAGGTCACTTCCGGTGAAGGGATCTCGGCTCTTTCCTCATCGAATAAGGTGCAGGATATTTCACAAATATCACTATGCAAAGCAAAAACTATATAAGCAATCAAAAGACAAACCGTGTTTGTAGCATCTCCTAGTTTCGTTAAAGAGGTCACTCCCGGTGAAGAGATCTTGGCTCTTTCCTTATCGAATAAGGTGCTGGATATTCTACAAGGAACACCGCTATGCAAAGCAAGAACTAGAGCTACCAGTTTTTAAACAAGTTTCTACAACATCTTTAGGTTTCTTTTAGTTTCATTAATCTCATTAATGAAGTCCCATTTTATTATGCTTCACAAGCATCACATTTGAAACGAAATCAACAATATACAATGTATATCTCATATATATAATATAAACATTCGTCTCAGGCAGTAATATGATCTCATCACAGAACATTGCAGCAGAAGAACATATATGAAATATTGGATATATTAGGAGGTCCGTGTTTTAATACGAGCCTGTATAAAACATGGATTCCACGGTCGCGATGAATAGCCAAACCCACATCTCTAGACCCCTACGAGAGTGGCAAGTAACCCTGCCAGTTCTAAAGTTAGGAGACCCAGCCTTGACTCCTCGAGATGGTCTCCCACTGTACCCTAGAACCCGGTTACTTGTGCTCCCCGCCTTGGGTCTATCCTAATGTGGAAAAGTAAATAATATACAATGGTGACATCATCCTCAGCCCGGAAGTGTCCCAATAAAATAATATTACATACAAATGAATTTTACATGAATGAAAATGAAAAACTCTCATCTCACATAAAACCCCCGGCTATTCAAAACTCGACGATCCAATATAACATACCACAGCAACACATAACATCACATGTCATCAACGTAAGTAAATATGCGTATCCCAATTGTCGTTGATGTATAGCAACGAAACCGGCAATACACCACATATTACACTTACGGTCGCAGAAAAGAAAGTGTAAAACTACAACTGTTGGAATCCGCAACCTCCTTAGATATCGCATCCCTAACCAAATGAATTCCTTAGACATCGCATGCCCAACAGTTATAAACCTAGCATTTTAGTCTCATTATCGAAAACTCTTTTCAATATCAAGTCGGGCAATTCAACAAGATTTCCGACATCTTGATCGAATTCTCGTCGCAAACTTTAGTAGACGGCCGCACCCCCGGATGCCGTCGACGAAGTACACTAAGGCGGAACACCGCTGCCGCGAGCACCCGAACGAATGCTTTTGGCGACGGGGTTCTCCTACAGTCACTTGGTCGGGGCTATGGGGCATGGCTGTCTATTAAGTTTACCCGGTGAGTATCCACGTACGCTACGTGATTGCGACGGACTTTTGATCGCATCAAAATCCCGTGGCAACCGATCATCTGAGACTGAACTGCTAGATTTATAAAATTCAAATTAGTTATCTCATAACTACTTGTGGATTCCAAATATTGTATCACATTCCAGATAAATAGACAATGTTAAACTTTCCGATCGAATAAACAAACATCCAAGATTTCCCAAATGGCTCAACACTTGAGCGGAGTTAAAAAATCCCAGAACATGTCACAGCCCCAATGAACCAGCCATAGAAGGGTCAAACCAACGCCTCACATGTGGCAACGCTAAACTACCACAAACCCTAGGGTTCAAGTGGCAGTTTTGACGGTCACATAATCGAGTTAAGGTTACATTCTTCTAGAGGGTCCACAGATACGCTTGCATGATTTTCTGGAAGTTTCAAACTCGTGAAAAAAATCCAACACTTGAAAATTTTCCGTCAGAGGAAAAAGTGAGTTATTGATATCCGTTCGAACTTTTTAACATGTTCTAAAATTACCCGGAAAAAACTCAAACGAAGTTAAACTTTCCGATCGAACCAACGAATACAAGAGATTTCCAGAAAACTCAACACTTGAGTAATATTAAAAATTCCCAGAAATATGTAGAAATACCTATGGATGTTACTGTAGAAAACCCTAACCCTTATTCACCTTTACAGCCGCGGAACCGCCGCGCAAGGCAGGGTATTGCCGCGGTTCCGCGGCGCTTTAAAGGGATTAGGGGCTCGGTTTTTACAGTAATCCTTAGAATTCCCTGCTTAATTTTCTGAGTATTTTTAATAAGAAAAAAATCAACATTTTAAAAATTTCCAGAGAAAGGGTCATGACCGGGGTTTCGGGGTTCGATCGGACTGTAAACTTCGTCTACACAACGCCTAAAACTCTATCTTGGCTCTGATACCACTGTAGGGTTACTAGGTACTCTCACAAGGTTCTACAAGGCATCAATCATGCCCGATTTTAATTTTAGACGTGCTGAACAACCCTAACCAAGATCTTAGACTAGAGATTAGACGAAACAAATAGCAAGTAAACAACTTTACTTCTAAGAATTAGGGATTACAACCTTTGTAGTCCGTTCCTTCACTTCTAAAGCTCCGTGTTGAGGTCCCTTCACTGCGATCATCGAGTATCCGGACTCTAGAGAGGCTCCACAAAAGAAAGATATAAGCTTGCTTCCGATCTTCGATAACTAAGATGATCTACCTTGAAGAAACTCAAACCCAGGCTCTCACTTTGCTAATCAAGTATTAGCAAAGCAAACACCCTAATCTAAATGGTTAGAATAGATAAGGATGATGAAGTAGGTATTTAGCTCTCATTTGTTTTTCTTTATCTCACTCAAAATCATCACTTATGAAAAAGCTAGAAAGTTTTTTCAAGCAGGAAGAAGAAGAAGAAGATCAAAATCCTTTTATGATGAATAATGAAAACTCAAGTGAGGTTAGTAATGCAACCATGGGTTAAGTATGAAGACTTAACCCATATAGAGAAACAACTATGGTTAAAGGGTTGGGTTGGGTTAAGGAAATATCTATGCAAAATATCAAGGTCAAAGTCAAAGCTTCAAGAAGCTTCTTGAAAGCTTCATGAAAGCTTAACCCTAATCCAAACCCTAACCACATTTATTCTCCACAAAACATGTTGCATTTATAACCACAACATGTTACAATATTATATATCACATATACAATATTTATTGTAACAAAATAAAATAATACAATTAATATATATCACATATATATCAATATATTACCCGAGTGAGAAAAACAATCTTTAAGTGAGCTAATATTAGTTAATGTAATATAATATATCAAATATATAATTATACATTAAATTATCGAATCAACACTTGATCCGATAATCCGGCTATTTCACAAATAACCGACTAATATAATCTGTATCAGTTCATCGAATCAACACTTGATCCGATGACCCGGCTATATCACATATACCCGGCCAATATCTCATATCGCGAGAATCTAATACGGTATCACATACACATATTGTTCTCGGTCCCGCACATATCACATATGTGCTCCTACTCCATTTTGCCTGAGCCAGGAAACCTCTGTGTAGGACTCTAAAGAATCGTCAATACGCCGGCAGTAGGTGATGATCATATCAAACACCTACAAGCTGTAAGCGGTCAGCTAAACGTAACAGCCACCCAGGTATTGAGCGATCAGAAGATCAACAAGCAAGCCTGTACATTCTCCTGCGAATCCAAACAGTAACACTCTCGTACAGTCCGGTCTCTTCGTCTGATATGTCGCATATCTCGCCTAAGGGTGGTAAACGTCAGACCCCAGTAGCTTGATAAATCGTGTCGATATGAGGTCCATAACAGTTCGAGAAACTACTGATAACACTTACCAGTAAATCTCAGCAACCCTGGCCAGGGATTTCCAGTTATAGCCAATCGAACACAGCGCAACATCAACTTCCTATACCGGGAGAGACCAAACCCCTCCTATCGCTCATTGCCTCCATGTGATTCGGGACTGTACCCAAAAGCCACCATTTTGCATGTATGATGGAAATCAAAGCACAGTGGGAATCACACAAGACTCTATGACGATCTCGGGTCTACAGACTAACATGTACCAGTGTCACCAGAGAACTACTATCTGACGTGAGGTATAATACCATCTGGGTGTTCTCGGCGAGTTCGTCCAGTGTACCCTGTCTCCACTGAGCACCCGTATACCTTCTCTGATGTCAAACACCAATGGATATGGGATCATCCATCGCCCATCATATGGGTCAAGAAGCGCATACGCTAGTCTACTCTGGTATATCGATGCCCTGTCTCGATACACCTACGACTAGGAACATTTGAAGGATGTACTTGACGACTACTCTGTCCCCACTAGTATGGTCCGCATCATAGTCCTGGTAGTCAAGTACTGATCCTAAGGGCTTTATCAACATGTAATATAGAGACAATCATAGTACATGTTAAGATAAAGAGCAACCAGATAGTGTACTATCATGTCGAGCAAGAAAGTCCTCTCTATATATGTCCAAGCATCCACTACAATATATATCGTATGTACAGTAATGGCCTCTAGGGCATACATATAACTAACAGTATAAGGCCCCGTCATAACCCATGGGATAACGGTATGTGAATTCATGTAGGTGTCTTTTAAAGTGATATCGCATGCCATGATATGTGTTCCGTACCAATCTACCCATTTATCCCCGCGTATTGTATTGTATAGATTAAGATTACAGGTCTTGGCTGAATCCATGGATATAAAATATGCAGGTTCATGTTCAAGATATAATCATGTATTCAGATATTCATGTCAAGTTTTAATCATGGTTCGGTTAAGTCGAGCCAAGTATACAAGTTTGGGTTTGATATTTGAATTCGAGCGTTCAAGTTCAGGATTAAGTATTCAAGATCGTGTTTGATTTTGGATTCTGGTTTGAGTTTGGATTCAGGTTGAAGTCAGAATCTTATGAAAAGATTTAGTTCTTGAAATTCTTAGGTTCGGGAGTAATCGGCAACTGCTACACATGGACGGCAGGATTTGTGTCTTTTTCCAAGACAATTGCTATTGAAAACTCCGTTAAGTTGTCTAACCTGAATAGGAAAGCACTCACTTTCTCCGGCTCCCCGAGGCTCAAAAGAAATGATACCGCTTAAGCCTATATTAATTTAGAGTCTTTAAAATATTGTTTGCATATCTCAAGAGGGTTTTATGAAAAATACTTTAATACAGTTTAAAATTAAATCTCGAGGGCGATTTATAATATTTAGAGTTTTCATGAACATGTATTTTAATTTAGATGGTGTTTTAGTGATAAAACCCAGTTTTTAAATGTTTATGGTATTTTTATGAAAACTAGATCTTTTGAAAACTTGATGGTATTTTATTAAAATTTTAATCTTTCATTTTAAAAAATATAGTTTCATAATATGTCTTTGTTGAAAGTACGAATTCGTAGATATATATAATTTCCAAAGTTTAGCTTTTATTTAGAAAAGTCGTATTTTTTAAAAGCCGTATTTTTATTTCCTTTCGAGACCGAATACTCCGTGAGAAGTTCCGCATCTCGCTCTACTGTTCCAAGGATGCGTGATAATCCACACCATCCATTAGCGGGTCCCCTAACAAGGGTTGTAGAGGCGTATTTGCCAAGAATTTAAAATATCGATTTAAAATAAACCCGTTTTGTAAAATATGTGATATTTTAATGAAAACCTATTCTTTACATAAACTCTATATTTAGAATCTCGTGCTATGAAGCTATAGTGTGCGTGTGGGGTGGGTCGTTATCCCGTGAAGTTTTCTAAAAGGTAGGTAAACTAGTTATCGAAAAAGGGGTTATACTAAAGTTCATGGTATTTTAATGAAAAAGTTCGTAATATAAGTATTTCATATGGAAATTTTCATTATGCTAAAAAACTAAATGATGTGAATAAGGTTAAAAGCGGTTTTATTGTGTTGTGATTTATTTTGCTTATCAAGTGGGTGAAAAGATTTGAAAAGAAAACAATATCGGTTCTAACTCCTTGAATTGCACGTGCAACTCTTGGGCTTTTGAAAAATTAAAAAGAAAAATCTTTAAAAATAATTGGGACTGATGGGAATCGAACACACAGGCTATGTCACAGCAGTGTAGAAGCTTTACCTGTGAGTTACAAGTTGTTTCTTACTTTTATTGAACAAAAATAACTTATAACTTCTATACAGGCTGAAATACCTTTTTCTATACATTTAAACAAATAATTCTATACAGAGATTTCAAAGTCGTTACAAGTTTGGACAAATTTACTTGTTGATCTTCTATTCATTCAATAGCTGGGTAGCCGTTACGTCCAGCTAGTACTGCTGACGGCTTATAGATGTTTGATGTGATCATTATCTACTGTTAGCGTATTGACGAGTCTTTAGAGTCCCACTGTCATGACCGGAAATTGGCACGTGACGGCCCTTAAACTACGCAACGTCTACAGGCGTAACGCAATTTAAGTAAGCCGAAAACCCAGCAATCTAAACTATCAAAAGTAGTAAGTGATAATAGAAGTTTTAAAACATTTGAAATCTCAACCCAAATTCTTTAAAAGTCCAACTTTATTTTCTTAAAAATTTTGGCAGCACCTCCTTTGTAAAAACTAACCCCAAAAATGGGTACAACATAAATATAAGTAAAGTATCCCCAACGGGAGCAAATCCATGCCCAACGGCGGAAAACAACCACCACAATAGATATACGACGCGTAGCGAAGAAATAAAAGACGATTGAAGTAAAACTACATAAAAGACATCTAAGTCACCAAAATATACAATATCGTCCTCACATCAAGTATCTAAGTCATACACATGAAAGCAGTAGATGGAGAGTACATGGATACAACGAATATACAATAACAACCTTGGATAACCGCAAAACCCACCTAAGCAAAACTGCATACTGTGAGCCGAAGCGGTATCCGCTGCAAAAAATGATGTGATAGATGAATAGCCTGCCTCGACTACTCTGGGGAACAACCTGCAAACACTGTGGCACAACGGAGGTGAGTTGTCAACTCGTGAATAGTAAATAACATATGTAGGTAATCGCAAGTATGCACATACAGCGCGAATCTAATATATGTAAGCTAAGAAATAAATCGTCATATGAATGCAATAGTCATGAAAGATACTCTAGCAGGTACATCTAATACATGAAGCAATAATATGACAATCTGTATGCAACAATCACGTAAGGTACTATATCAGGTACAACTAATACATAAAGCGATGATATGACAATGTATATATGCAACAGTAATGAAAGGTACTCTAGCAGGTACAACTAATACATGAAGCAATGCATATAAAATAAATGTGGAGTATGGAATGAAACATGTCATTTCCACGGAATCCTGACATCGTGGTAGGACCAAAGTCCATCAAGACAATCCAAATCCCAATTTCTCAAATCAGCCCCCAAGTTGGCTCTCATATCATGTAAGTCTCACAAGCCCTGAATGTGCAATATCAAGTAAATCTCATATATCCTGTATCCAATCTCAAATGAATCTCCTATATCTCAAATCCAATATCAAGTGAATCTTATATGTTCTAAATATATTTGCATGAATAATTATGATGAAGTATATGAATTTATATGTATACATATATATTAGCGTCCCATTCCACTACTATATATATATATATATATATATATATATATATATATATATATAACAGCGTCCCATTCCACTGTTATATATACTTAGGAGTAAAAATATCATGAAACAAAGTGTCAAGCATCGACACCTAAATACTGATCTATCAGGTGCTGTCACCACGACTGGCACCCTGATAGGTACGTATCATACGCTATATCGAAAGCTCGAGTGCCTAGCTCTGACCCTCGCCTCTCGACGTATCCATACGTACATGACTCCCGTCGGTATCCCTACGATAACCGCCGAGTCATAGGTAATGTCACCGGATGGTATGGTTCCCCTGCCAGGCTCAATCGGTAAGGTCCTTCAATCGTCTTGCCCCGGGGTACCTCCGGACCCCACCATGTACCCTCATACGGCCCACGACGTTCCTCGCATGGGGTATATATATCAGAACCGATAAATCTCATGGTGGATGCTGAAATATCATATCAAAAGAAACCGGGTTTTTCAAATAATGCATAATTTCATGAAACTACCACGGTCCTCAAATTCAGAAAATATCATGAAAAATCCATATCTCAATGCGAAAATCCATGAATATAATATATGCAACATAAAACTGTAATGTAAGCATATAAAGGAAAAGCCGCTATTTAACTGCAACAAGTTAGAATATAAATATATGCGGTTCCTAATTTCTCCAAGTCCAATAATGCATCAAATAAAGGTAAACATGTAGCTATAGCCAGATATATGTGTAAACATAAAGGTATAGTAAGATATATGTATCTACCTATCAGTAATGATGTAATATACCCTCCGGGTATAAGTGAAGTATGTATGCAAGGTATACATGTAGCTATGTCATTATGTATGTATGTACCTATCACTAATGGTATAATACTCTATAGATATACAGGTAACTGGCATGTAACCATGTCAAGGCATATATGTAAACATGTAGGTATACAGGTATGCTATATGTCATATACATAAAGAAATATGAATCAATGTCTCAATATCCCTAACCAAACAATATCATATCTATAACTGTGTTGTGCGTGACATGGCAATTATTGACGGTGTGTGTGGCATACAATCAGTACTCGTGCAACATGAGCCGTCAATAATATGTGCAGTGTCCTAAGGGTACTAGTCCAAGCATAACAAGTAACTAAGCAATAAGGTGTATGCGCAACTCTAAATATGAAATAGAATATGCGACAAGTCAAGTCATCTCTAGCCCAGACGCATAACGCCATGCGGGCGATTCTCCTGTAGATGTTAAATCTACTCACCAACGCTCCTGGCTAAGTAAAGCCTACCACTCGCTTTCCCCTGTTCGCAGCGCCCGCAGTCCCCGCCTGCGATCCTGAAAGCATATAACAATATAACAGGTATATATTAGCAATAGACCCAAAACACGTACAAACTACGCTAACTAACGCGACAACACAAAACTTACTCTCAAGTGTTCGTATTGTGGCTAACGCGCGTAGCGACACTACGAAACCAACTCAAGAGCAAAAGCTACACAAATACACGAACGATATCGGCACGACCCTAACTAGGAACGCAAAGCGATATAACTACCAAACCTAGACCCTGATCGTACCAATCGCGCATTCACAACAAAAGATATAGCGTGGAATCAATATAATTAATGTCGCAACGTCAAAAGAAACCCACGCCTAAAACTTACCGAAATCTAGTAAGCAGCATATATCATTTAATCACAAAACTACAACTTTTTACCAACTAGCATTTACAAACATCACTAATTAGCAAGATTAAACCATTCAAATCAATACTATAATTTTAATCTCATCTAATTAGGATTAGCAAAAGTCTAGTTTGTAATTAAGCTAATTAAGTAATTAGAAAAGTATCATTTAACAAATCTAGTAAGTAGGTTAAGTTTTTACTTGCCTAAAATTAACAATTAACCTATTCACTAATCAAAGCCCTAATTAATTATCCAAAAACCATTTCTAGAATTTTAAAAATGCAATTAAAAGCTTTAAATTAACAACTAATAAGCTAATTAAAGTATTAGAACAACAAAAAGATGAAGGTTAGGGTTTTATACCTCCAAAATGATTTCAAAAACTTGCAACAAAACACCAAATCTAAGCTTCCAAAATGAAGTCTTCCATGATGATCCAAGTTTGCTTTGAGTTCAAGAATGAAAGGTTTTGATTTATAAAAGAGTTTGTGGGATTTATTTGTGATTTTTGATGTATTTTTGAGAGCAAAAGAAGAAGAAATGAGCTTGGAAAATATGAGGGCAGAAATGGGAGAAGAGGGCTCGGCCATAGGGTGATAGGGGGGGTTGTAAATAAAAGAGTGAAGTTTCTAGCTAAAAATCATTAAATGCATCAATAAATGCAATATTGCCACATTTTCCTTCTTTTCTTTTCTTTTCTTTTTTAAATTCATTTTAAACTCAAAATATCTAGATATTATGGATGAATGCTTTAACAAAATATCTAGTGATTAGATTAGCATAAAACCACATTAGTAGTAATTAACCCAAGCTAAAAGTAATTACCAATAATAAAGTGCGCAAATAAAGTATTAAAATAACATTTAATTAGCGAAAAAAATCTATGTGGATCAAAACTTCCAATTGATCCCCAAAGTCCGCACACTAGCTTTATTCTAGCTAAACTAGGTGCCGACAAGTTTATATAAAAGTTTGATCACAATCGGGTTAAAACAGAAAACACCGACTAATTTACCCTAAAAACGGAAAATTCGCAAAACGATTTCTAAAACGTTACAATCTTCCCCCCTTAAAGAAATTCGGTCCCCGAATTTAAAATTCTCACTAAGCGTACCTTCAAAGTGATAAGTACAAAAACTCCCAAATCTTGCTCGCAGCCTCCCAAGTGATCGCCTCACTATACGGCTACGCCAAAGAACCTTCACATATAGCAAGACCCTTGACCGAAGTCTCTCCACCTGCCGATCCACTAAAACTATCGGCTGCTGGTGAACGAAAGATCGCATCAAAAGAATGGTCTGGTGCTGAATCATGTGAGAAAGGTCATGAAGGTATTTGCAAAGTATCGACATAAGGAATACGGGGTGAATCCTCAATAATCTGGGCGGAAGTGCCAAATTATAGGCAATGGAACTAACTCGCTTGCACTTGCCTTCATGAATCGGTAGTTGGAATTCCTGTTATGGGAATTCTCAAAAGGACCTACAATCCTGGAATAAGCTTCCCAAAACTCAACACGTCATTTATCGGAAAACCCCGTAGGAATACATGATCTCCCACTGCGAACTCAAGTCTGCGACCACCACGGTCGGCATAAGACCTCTGTCTGCACTGGGTTACTCTCATCCTGACCTGAACAACCTGAATCATCTCCGAAGTCTCTAGACTAGCTGGGGTCCAAAAATCCTACTCACGCAGAGTCAGAAAAACAGACTGGTGATCGACACGACCTACCAAACAAAAACTTAAAGGTTGCCAATTGAAGTTGAGCTTGAGTGTGAGTTGCCTCAAGATGGATCATTTTCGGCAAGGAGGACTTTGAGAAAGCTCATTCTTTTATTCAAGTGGAGCCCTAAAAAGAGTTCAAGAAACTACTAAAAAGAGCTATTGAAGTGAAGGACTTGGCTACAAAGGCTGTAGCTTCTTTTCATTTAATTTAGACTCTTAGTTTGCTAACTTAGAAACCCTAATCCTTTAGTATGATCTTGTTAAGTAGACTTAGCCCTCTAAATTTTTATATTCCTGTCAATTCACAACTCACCCCTACCATAATTAAAAATATTAAAGAAGGATTTAACAGAGAAAGCATGACTTGACGTCCATTTCCATGACGCGACATCCTTGTTTTCTCTCTCCAAAGGTTTCCACATCTCAAGATAGTCAATCAACGAGCGCCGCTGCCTCCTTTCTCCAGTCGACAAAGCCCTTTGAAACTTTGGCTACCACTTATTACCGTTCCACTGACTTCTCACCGATGCCTCCTTATACTTGGCCGGCACAAAAAGTAAAGGAAAACGCTCCTGCAAAGTTAAATCCTTGCACCAATAGTCACGCCAAAAATTAATCGAATTACCGTCTCTTATCGTATACGTAATACGTCTGAAGGAATCCTTTATATACATTACTCCTTTCCAAAATCTGGATGCCATTGCAACATTCTTATTAGGTGCGTTTATAGCACCAGACTTGTTACCATAAGTTGCGTTGATGCTGGACACCCAACCCTTTCGGTTACCCGCGGGTCATCTCCACTGCCGCTTTTCAAGTAGAGCCCTATTCATGTCGTTTAGGTTTTTCACACCCAAGCCTCTTTCGTTTTCACTCTACAAACTTTCTTCTACCTAACTAAATTATACTTCCGCTTTTCCATAAATGTCCCCTCCACAAAAAGTTACGTATAATCTGGTTAATCTTTTTGATCACCTATTTTGAGGGCAGATAAAAGGATATATAGTATCGTGGTATTGCTAACAGAACTGAGTTAAGTCACGACACCCGCCCGCCTATAGATAAACATCGACAATTCCACCCTTCCAACTTATCTTGCACTCTGTCTATTAGTGATAACCAGTATGCTTTCTTCAAACTTCCTTATCTCAAGGGCAGACCTAAATAAGTGACAGAAAAATTCTCTGATTTGCAATTGAAAATAGAGACAAAACGTTCTTCTCAAACAGACCTTTCTCTCAGACAAATTACTGAGCTCTTATGGAAGTTAATATTCAGCCTTGACCAGAGTTCAAATGAGTATAAGATCCATTTAAGCACCACAGCCTGATCCTCGCAAAGTCTTCCAAATAATAATGTATCATCAGAATACTGTAAATTAATAATATCTGTTCTTATTCCTTCGGACCCAGCCCTCCAGCAACCCTTTATGTCCACGTCTTTGAATCATGTGAGCAAGACCATCAACCACCAAAGTAAAAATGAGCGGTGAAAGAGCACGCTTGCATCGAAACTTATTTGTAACTTCGTCATTTATACAGATGGTAGCAGACGCAGATGAAAGCTATAACTCAATCCAATCCTTCCACTTTGGCGAAAAGCCTTTGAGATCTTAGCACTCCAATATACACCTCCAATCAATCATATCTTAGGCTTTCTCAAAATCTAATTTAAGAAGATATACATCTCTCTCTCCTTCTAGAGTCTTGAATGGCCTCATTAGCTAATAGCGATACCGTCCATAATGTAACGTCTTGCTACGAAACCAATTTGTGTGTCTTTGGTAATATCCACCAAAACTATACGCAGCCGATTTGCTAGCACCTTTGAAATGATCTTACAGGAACAGTTCACCAAACTAATGGGTCTATAATCTTTGAGAAACCTTGTTTCACTTTTCTTTTGAATCAGAACCATAGTAGAGCGGTTTAGACGTTCCATATTTAGTTCATTAACTTCCATCGACTTAAACAATCTTAGTAGGTCTTCTTTCACCAATTTCCAAAAAACACGATAAAACAGAATCGAAAACTGTCTGGAATAGTGTCAGTCTTTGAGTGGGAGTGTTCACTGAAAATATTTTATGAAATTTATATAATTGTGTGGATTGTAACCTTTATATGTATAAAACCAATTAGAACCTGACATGATGTTTGCATATGGAATGATAAAAAGCTTAAGAAATTGCTGTTAGTTAGTGATTCCCCTTCAAAGACCTCCATGATTGCATGCAAAAAGAGACGGACATGCAACCCTACCTCTTAGTACGACTATATTGGAGTCTAAAATACATTATCCCTGAAATCTAGGGAGCTTATTTTGAGTATCTCCTCCATATTTAATATATATGATTCATGCTTAAATTAAATTATTAATTAGGACACGATTAAAACTTGAAACTTGACATGCACTTATGTTCCCACTGCCACCAACCCACACACACCCCTCTTGTTAACTCAACCCTTTTCAAATCTTAAGCTAAAAGGATAATCATCAATGTGTAAATGCATCCAAACAAAAGAGAGAGAAAATAAAACTTCTCAGGCATCATTGGGACGGTTTGGTAAGACATGCATATGCTGCACACATGTGGTCAGTACACAGAAGAATACGCAGGTGTAGAAAGCAATATACATACCTTGATAAAGCAGTCGTAATGCGGAAGAGTCCACAGTCAAAGGGAGAGGCTAAGCAAGCCAATAATTCCAAATTTGTCAGTGTAAAAAGGAATCATCCCACGTTTTATCACTTACTTTGTAATTAATAAAATTAATTAATTAAGAGTGGTAGTACATTAGGGAGGCGTAAACAAATGGGAATAGGGTTAGCAGATGGCCCAGAATCCTACGCTACCGCACGTGACGCAGGCGGTGCGTGGACCTCATTGGGAAGCGGTAGGCCGTAACCCACGGAAGCACGTGAGGGCGGTGAGCTGAAGCCGAAGCCTCCCACGTGCCCCTGCGCGCGTGCAGTCATTATAAGGATCCCATGATGATGATGAGGAGGAGGAGGAGGAGCTCTGTTAGTTGAAAGAATCCAGTCAAATTTTCCAAAAGATTAGGAGTGCTATGTGAGAAAGAGGGGAGGCATGTGGGTGGGGAGAAAGGAGGAGGGTTTAAATAATCGAGAGGTTGAGATAACGTTGAAGATGAGACAGCGCACGTCACCAAAAGGGGACTTGGTTGGAGATGAGGGCTTAGGAATTTAGAGAGATATAAAGAGACATGTATATTATATATTTGTTTTGGGTAGAAGAAAGGTGTGCAAATTGCTTCCAGGTTTGGGAGGGGCATGTGATTCAATCCATGTCTCAATATTGTATTAGGAGTATGTATGGAGAGATTGCATTGCATGCAAGGAGCAACTAACATAATTTGCATCATGATGTGTGTGTGTGTCTATAGCTGGAGGGATATTTTTATGTGTTGGGTTGTGTTTCATGATTAGAATTGATAAGTTACAAAATTTGTTTGAGTGCGCGCGCGCGCCCCGTAGGTAGAAAGAATACTCTACAGCTGACCATTGTTTAGCTCATCTATATACTTCTTTTCATTATGTAATGCAAGAAGCTAAGGTATCTACACCGCCATCTTTATAAAAGATGAATGTCAATGTATGGTTTTGGTTAATAAAAGCGAGATGCAAGAAGCCGAGAGAATACAAAACGAATTTTGATGTTCTATGGTGAAGAACATATTTGCAAAGTAAATTAAAAATAAAATGGATGTTTGTAAATTAACCGTGGTTTCAAAATTAAATTCAGAGTGTACGCACTTATTTCTTCTAAAGAAATTTGTTGATTGACTGGTGACAACTAGTAGAGAGATTGTAAATCGATACCTTGATTTAATATTTCGCAAGTTATTGAAGACAGCTGGGGGCGACATTGATTTGGTGTAAGAAGAATTCTGCACCAGGATCATTGCCATGTTAAAAAGCGCAATCCACGGCAAAAATGCAGTGTTATCCTCGTATGTTTTGATTTACTAGCCTGTTGTAGAAGAAAAACAAAATCTTGAGAACCATCACTACTACAATAATGGGTTGCCGCTACGGATTTAGCCGTAGTGGCAAACCACTGCCCCTACAGATTAATCCGTAGGGCCATAAAATTACCCCGTAAGGACAAAGGCCACAGGTGCAAGTCTTCGTCCTGAACATGCCCCTACGAAGTAATAATCGTCTCTACGCCTTACTCCGTAGGGACAAAAATGAGACAAAGATCCCTACGGGTTACTCCGTAGGGACAAATTATTTATTTAATTTATTGTTTTATGAAATAAAATACTTGTCCTTACGGATTTATCCGTATGTCCTGATACTTATCCCTACGGATATATTTGTAGGTGTTAGTGTATATGCCCTAGAGACCATTATTGTATCATACTAGCTTGTATATTACTTAATGGAAGCTTGGGATATTTACAATTATATTAACAGTCTTGCTAAATATAGTAGTATGCTACTTGGTTTGTTTCTATCTTAATATGTGTATATATTAGCATATCGAAAATACATATTGATAGAGCCCTTAGGATCTTGCTTGACTACCAGCGTTGTGATAGCAGTCATACTAGTGGGGGCTGGGTAGTCTACAAGCACATCCTTTTTCAGGTCCCTAGTCATAGGATTTTCGAGACAGGGCATCGATACTCCGGAGTAGACTAGTGTGTACGCTTCTCATCCCAGTTTGGGAGATGTTCTGTCCCACAGCCATTAGTACGTCGTACTGGAGATAGTATACAGGTGCTCGTTGGGTTACGGGTACATCGGACAGGACTCACAGGGAACTGTTGGTTGGTATTATACCCGTCGTCAGTTAACAGTTCCCAGGTGACATGAGTACAGCATAGTCCGCAGACTTGACATTGCTGCTTCACCTCAAGTGTGTTCCCACTGTTCTTAGATTGCTACCCTACCACGGTTCAAAGGAGTCGTGCAAACATGTAGCAGTTGGGTGCAGTCCCGAAGCACTTGGAGGCAGTGATGGTTAGATAGGATTCGTCTCTCCCGGTATTGGGAGTTGATATCGCGCTGTGTCTGCAGAGCCATTACGCAAAGTCCCTGGCCAGGGCAAGTGAGATTTATCGGTAGGTTTTCCAGTAGCTTCTCAAGGTGTAATGGGTTTCGCTCCGACACGATTTATACCGCTTTTAGGGGACTGACGCTTGCCGCCCCCTAGGCCCAATATGCGATAGTCCTAGACGAACAGACTGGACTGTACGGAGATTGTCACATCAGGCTCAGTAGGAGTTCGGATGGGTTTCCTCATCGGCCTTCTTATCGACATCTACCTGGGGACCGTTACGTACAGCTAGTACCGCTTGTGGCCTGTGGTTAAACCCACTGCCAGCGTAGTAGTCGAGTCTTTAATGTCCCACACAGAGAGTTTCCCTACTTCGGGCGAAACGATATAGAGGCCGTATGATTTTAAGACAGGGTTCGGCCACATACGTGTTTTCACTCACGTACGATGTTCGGACAGTTTTTACTAGCGGGCTTTAGTTTAAGCCAGATTCTAGTATTGGATTATTGAATTTATACAGTCTCAGTATTTCCGTGTTTTCACGGATATGAGGGGCATTCTCGTAAATTGTCGAGAAGCTTCTAGAAGATTGATGAGTTGGAGGCTTAGGTGGAATTTGCATTAATTGGATTAATGACTCATGGTGTGATTCATCCATAGGAGTTAATGATGCATTTATGGCTTAATGACTCATGGGATGAATCACACAAGGTGAGTTAATGAAGCATGATGATATTTTTATTTGTTATTCATTTAATAAATATCTTATGCTTCATATATTCACAATGAGATATTTTTCCAAGATCATTTCTCACTATCACCTTCTCTCTCCTCAAGCTCTCTATCTTCAAGCACTAACCCTAACCTCTCATGTGTTGAGATCCAAGGGTTAGCAAGACTAATAGATCCTTAATCCTCTTCTATATCCTCTAGGTTGCTTTGATTAGCACTCATAGTTACTTAGTTACCTCAAGTGTGAGGTTAAACTTGGAGAAGTAGCTCTCGGGTGGATCTTCTATCACAAAGAGGAGGCCGACGAGGAGGTGGTCAACGAGAACAAGAAGGACTTGATTCATTAGGTATAATCTTCTTTCATAGCAGCTAATCCCTCCTATGTTGTTGTTAGTTAGGGTTTGGCAAAGATCCGTAAGTTAGTCGATGTTAGTTTAAACAAAATGATTGTTTTTCCTATTCCACTTCCCTGCATAATGTGGGGTGTCTAACGTCGACTTACAGTGGTATCAGAGCCTCGCTAAACCATAACTAACTCTTTAGCAAAGTCGTTAGAAATTCGATCGCGAAACGAACCGGAAAAAACATCATTTTCACATAGTTTCTGTCGTTTTTTCAGGGACCCTTAAAATTACAAGCAGGGAATTATAAGATTTCTAGAGAAATTTGGGTTCGTGACTCGGCCAAACCGCCGCGGAACCGCGGCCGATCCAAGCGATCCGCCGCGGATCCGCGGCCGAGTTGAAGCCGAGTCGGCCTAAATTTCCTCAGTAACTCTTCTGTGTTGATTTTGTTTTTTCTGGGATGTTTTGTTTCTGCTCAAGTTTCAGGTGCACAGTGAAGTATTTGGAGTAGAATCATTTATGTTTGCTTGATCGAAATTCTAAGATGTTTGGCTAACTTGATTATATTTGTGATTTGTTTAATGTGTTCGCTAAACCTCCCCTAACTGCTAGTATGTCGGTTAGCAGGGTGTTGCACATTTCTGTAATGGTTTTTACTGTTTGTGTTTGTGGACTTGTTGGATTGTCGTGAATGGATAACCGGGGATGTGAGACGAGCATTTCTTTCATTCAAATGTAATTTGTAAATTGTTGTAATATTCTTTTGCGGGGCACTTCCGGGTTGAGGTTGTAGCCACCGTTGTATTA
Source organism: Agapanthus africanus (assembly GCA_030015575.1). Taxonomy (NCBI): domain Eukaryota; kingdom Viridiplantae; phylum Streptophyta; class Magnoliopsida; order Asparagales; family Amaryllidaceae; genus Agapanthus; species Agapanthus africanus. The sequence goes on from CM057351.1 coordinate 403,146,190, forward strand.
TTTCATTTACTGATTTTTGCTCCTAAGATAGACCCAAGGTGGGGTACACAAACTACCGGGTACTTTGAAGTGTTTAGTGGCCTACTCACGTTGTTGAGGGAGACCGCTTCACTTCGGGTACTTGGCGGGTAGTTTGCCGTACTCGTAGGGGTCTAGGGTGGGGTTTTGGCTATTCATCGCGACTGTGTAATCCGTCTTTCATTGCAGGCTCAAAAGGAATGTGGATTCGTATAAAATCCAATATGTTCATCTGTGATCTGGAATGGCTATTATTGCGTTGACGAATGTACAATATCTATATATGATAGCTATTAGACGTCACTTATGTTTTACACCCGCGCTAGCCCAGCCCCCGCTCTGTCATTAGTTAAGTAACCTAACGGGTGAATGACGGGGCCCAGTGGCGAATGCAGATGGCATAAGAGGACGTTGTATTTTCGTTGTTTTCTGCAATGATAGGTTAATGATGGGACGCATTATATTAATGCAAAGAAAATAAACCAAAGTTGAATCGTTGGAATAGTTTAAAAGAAACCACTCGGTTATTTTTAAAACAGAAGATATTTTTTAATTGCGGAGCTTTAACCACTCCTATTAAAAGCTATCAGGTTCCTTCGATCATATCAAGTCCACTACGTTCACGGTTTCGCCAAAACCATTCGTAGCCCTCCGTCATTTCATTTGGGTATTCAGTAGTATTCAAGCTATGTATTTTGACCAACGCCAAGGCATAGTGTTTGGTAGCTGCTGGGTATTCATTTGTTGCATAGATAGATGAGTTAGTTTGGGACAGTCGTATTATCATTTGGCCAACGTCAGGGGTATGTACGGATGGGTTCAAATTAACAAGATAATGATGGGTAGAACTTGACATGTGACTTATGACATTTTGACCAACGCCAAGGTCATAAGATCATGGGGCAGAAATTTATATCGGGAATTTCTAAAGAAACTGAAATTTGCAAAGAGATGCATACCATTTAGAGTGTGATAATTTTGGTAGGATTCCTTCAGCTTTACCACACGATGATATTTGGATCCCGATCCTACTGTGAGTATCCGCTACTCATCAGGAGATTCGTCACTTAACGATCAATGCTATAAACCAAGTAGGTGCCGAGAAAGGTGTCAGCGGGGCTACGCCCCCAGAGAAAAGAGGTTATTTAATTAAGGAACTTCGCGAAAGCGTCAAAAAACCTCCCTCGAAATACCGACACCGGCCTGGCTGAACGGTTAAGCAAGTATTGTACAGTAAGAATAGTCCTGACTAGTTCTTCCTTTTTGGTTTGAGAAGGGATTCGAGAAACAGTGGGAGCCATCCAGTTTAGATAAACTAAAAACCACTCTAAACTTGCAAGAGCATCATACTAAAGTGTTCCCTCTCTCTCTCAATTGCAGCGACCCAGAACATGACAGGCCTTAAGTTACTATTAGAAAAAAATATTCTGACAGGGCCAAACTATAAAGATTGGTTCCGGAATGTCAAGATGGCTTTGACTTATGACAAATTGGGGTATGTCCTTACTTCTAAGGCACCTGCTGTCCCTGGTCCAAAATCCTGTATTGCGGATAAGGAAATCCACAAGACCTGAGAGTTAGATTGCGTGAAGGCCAAATGCTTCGTGCTTGCCTCTATGAATAATGAACATCAGAGGAGGCACGAGGATATGAATCTTGAATCCATATTTCTCCACACCAAGGAACTGTATGGAGAGCAATCTCGTATAGCTAGATACGAGACCTCGAAGAACTTGTTCCAGTCGAGGCAGGCCGTCGGATCATCTGTAGGAGAACATATCATAAAGATAATTGGCTATGTAGAATAGCTCGCGGACCTCGGGACGACTTTGGAGAATGAGCTCTATACAGACTTGATTCTCCAGTCCCTTCCTTCCACCTACGCCCAGTTTATTCTGAATTTCAACATTCAAAGAAAAGAAGTTGAACTTCCAGAACTCCTTAACATGTTGAGGAGTGCAGAGGGCACCTTGCAAAAGGCAAGGGAAACACTCGCTATGTTTGTTCGCGGTGCTTTCTCTTCCGGGTCCAAGGCTAGGGCCAAAGGAAGGAAGAAGAAAGCCGCTACCAAACCAAGAGGAGGTGTTGGTAAGGTGGGAGCTAAGGGAAAGGCAAAGGTTGCGGTGCCAGTAGTGGCAAAGGACGAGTGCTTCCACTGTCGTAGGAAAGGGCACTGGAAGAAAAATTGCAAACCTTGGATTGCCAAGAACCAGGAACCGAAGCAAGCTGTAGCTTCGACTTCAGGTGTGTTTGTAATTAAAAATTGTCTGTCAATCAACTCTACTTCCTGGGTATTGAATTGTCACGACCCGAAAGTACGGAACGTGACCGGCACTTAGATTACGAAGCGTCTAGAGGCGCTACGTAACCTAAGTAAGCCGAAGCCCAGAAATCTAAACCATAAAAGAAGAAAAAGAAGAAAAGAAAAGAAAACAAGTATAAAAACATCAGCAGATTTTACCAAAAATTTCGGCAGAGTCTCCTCTGTAAAAACTGGCCCCAAACGGATACAACAAGTATAATATACATAAACAATAAAAAGCATCCCCAAACGGGAGCTAGCATCAACGCCAACAGGCGGAAACAACCACAACAAGCACAATAATATACAACGCCAGTAGGCGAGGCTCAAAACTCAAAAGAAAACAAAACCACCAGATCAGAATAATACATGCGCGACTCTAAGGTCGAAATAAAAGACTGGTCCAATAACTTATCAAGTAATACAAATATGGTTGATGGAGCTTACTAGATACAAATGAATGAATAAAAGTACAATGGTGGTTCGGATACAAGTGAACCAACCTACCGTGCAAATCACCCTGAAGAAAAGATGTGCCAACAAGCTGCCACGGGAACCTGTACATCGAACCTGTAATAAAATTTGGCACAACGGGGGTGAGTTGCCAACTCGTGAGTAGAAGACATCTACGAAAAGAAATCGAATGCACGACGCTATCCTAGGTCATAATAATACACTACTATATCTCAATCATCTAGAATAGCAGGTTACTACTACGTGTAAGTGCAAATACTCCGTGTCGTGTCAGTGCCTCATATAGTACTATGTCATACGAAAAGAAATGCATGCACCATGAATGTAAAGTAACAAATCCTGAAATTCAGATATATATGTATGAGAACTCTTTAGCTGTTATCATAGTAAAGTGTGTATAAGCATCTGAAATCTCAACAATGAAATCCATGGAAATCCGTGTCAAGCATCGACACAACACATGTAACCTCAAGTCTCAATATGTCGGGCTCCGTCAGTCCGGATCGGCCCATATCATCAAATCCCACGACAACGGTCGGTATCCTCCGGATATCCGCCGCGCCAGACATCACCGGTAGGTAGTCTTCCCCTGCCAGGCTCATCGTCTACAACTCGATCTTCTTGCCCCGGGGTACCATACCGGGCCCACCATGTACCCGAGACGGTTCATCCACTCCTCGAATCGGGTCTCGAAATCCAACAGAAAACATGAAATACTCATGGTGGACGACACATACATCACGAGAAAACCGCATCTTATTTTAAAAAGAGAAAAGGAGAGAGAGAGATGTTTTTATATATTTTTGCGGTTTTCCCCAAAAATCCAGAAATCTCATAGAAATCCAAATCTCAAAATCATGAGTAACTATATGATAAGTGTCGGCATATGCCCATACTACTGCATGATAACATGAAAATATGAATGCATGAATGTCTAAGTAATGAATGTCATGTCTTATACTAACATCAGAGAGTAATCACAATATTATATCGGTTTAGTTGTTAACTGATTCTATCAATAAAAGATAATATGATCTAAAGTGTACGTGACATAGCAATTACCGATGATGATGTGTGTGAGCCGGCAAATAAGTGTGCGTGGAATATGCGCATCATCGGTAATGGTGCTGGTGTCCTAACAGGTAAAGTTTATATTGATTATAGCAACATATAAAAGAACATGCACCATGATGATTATAGTATGAATGTAAATACAGGTATGCATTATCCACTCCTCTGCGAGATACGAGTACAACTACCACTATGTGAGTCGAACCTAAACCAGTGTCCATCTAACATCCTAAGGAACTAAACCTAATAGACTAGTCAGTAAGAAACTAGAGTCTACCTAAAGTCTAAATCAATATCTCTAATAGTCGGCGATCCTGGCTCAATAGCGTCACGTAGTAGTACGGCTTTCTCGAATCAAAAGTGCGGATCAATCATCAAATCTAAGCCTCGTACGGTAAAATCCATCGTACGGCATCCCAATATCGGGGTACGGTCAAGTATCTCCTAGGTGTCTCTTCATTCGTATAATGTCATCATCAACACATCTCATGATCAAGGTGCTAAACTGTGATCGCATACATCAATCATATATCATTGCCATCATGATAAGCATCATTAGTTTATCCACAGAAATATCATATCATATGTGTAATATTGTGATTAAATCATACCGATATCTTATCGTCATCAAGTTACACCTATACGATATCGACATCAGGTCACACCTATATGATGTCGTAATCAAGTCATACATATACCATATCGTGATCAGTCACAAGCTACAGCCCAGGTACTATTTTAGCGTCCCATGTACCTCAATATCACCACCACTCTTTATAATTTATATGTTCATGATCATTATCTCATTCTCTAATGATCCGCTAACACTTTAATACTACTGTATAGTCAAGAATCACGGCATCAAGCCCAGTTATACTGTTTCATCATGCCTCAAATATCATATCACATCAATGAATCACATATACGTGTTGTATATATATATATATATATATACACCTATACCTAGTTTTATATATATATACACATATACGTATACTCCATGTCGAGTTTTAATGTGTGCGTGTGTGTTTCTATCAGAAACCTACGAACATTTTCCAAAGTATTCATCCTCAGGTATGGTTTTCCTAAATCAGTCTAGTCCCGCCTAGGGTCATTACTAAGGTCCTGCTCAGTAAGAATCTAGGGTCACATCGGGTTTCCTAATGTCAATAAGTACTATTCCTATTCTACGTTGCGGGAGTGCTAAACGCCATCCACCCGACTTCCCCCCGTAGATATGCATCTACTCACCTGGTCCATGTCTGCCGAAGACAGTGTCGCGATCCTCCTCTTCATCGTCCGCGGTCTACATGAGGGTACCTAAACGCAAACATATAAATAGTATCGTAAACTGAATCATATACAACAGTCAAAACGATGCAAGGAACCAGCATAGGTTAAAACCTATGTCCCGTTCACGCAAAAGAACCAAATATCGCTCGATATCGGCGTACAAACTCCGATGGATCGAGATAAACATTAACAATTAACTCGTAGTTTTAAAGCACATTACTTATATTATAAAACATGATTAAATCCATCGAAACCCTAAAATCCATCAAACCGTCTAATTTCATAAAACCCGAAAATGCCAATTTACCGTTTTTTCATCAGAACTTGACATTTAAATAAAACTAATGGTCATAAAACTCATTAAATAGTATTACTAGACTATACAAACCATTACTATATTTTTATTACACAATTTTGCATTTATTTGAAATTTCTAGTTTGCAACTTTTAACAATTTTAACATTTTTCAAGCAAAATACCACAATTCCACCACAAAACATGATTTTGCATGAATTAATTTATTAAACCACAATTCATGATGATAATGATTTAATGAAACCATAAATTATATTTTTAATCTCATTTATTTAGGAATTTTCAAAATCTAGTTTACAAAATAATAGCATTTTATTAGTATTTTCCAATTCTCAAAGTAATCTAGTGATCAAACTAAGTTTTTCTTTCCATTTACATGCTAATACTCTCACTAAAACTACAATCTAATGATAGCAACTTTAATTGGAATTTTATATTACCCACAAACACATTTTAGAAAAATCTAGTTAGCTAATTTCCTTATTTAAAACAATTTTAAATGAAAATTTTACAATTTAACAACCATGCAATATTTTCCAATTCTAAAAGTGTTAAACTAACTATTATAACCCTAATTAATTATTAAAAACCCTAACTTGAATTTACAACCCTAACTTGCATTTTTAAAAAAAACATAGAATTAATTCATTAAATCTAATTAAGCTTAAATGATCATCTAATAACAATAAATCAAAAGAAAGAAAATTATACCTCCAAAATGTGAAATCCAAACAAGAAATGAGCCTCCAAAATACATGCTTTCCCACTCCAAAATCCATATAAAAAAGGGTAGAGAATAAAGGGTATGAAGAGATTAGGATTTTGTGTATTTTTTGTTGAATTTTTGATGTAATTTGATGGATTTTTGTGCAAAAATGAGGTGGGAAATGGGGGGGGCAAGCCATGGGGGGTTGTGGCCGGCCTTGAGGGAGTGAGGAAGATAAAGAAATGATTAAGAAAAGGTGTAGAAGTTTCAAGAGGAGAAATATCACTTAAAGGTCTTTTCATGGTTTATTTAATTATTTATTTATTTGTTTACTATAGCAACTCAAGAAATCTCTAGAAAATAGGAAAAATTTGCAAATAATTTTTGCATGATACATACTAAATTCTAACATGCCATGGTTCATTTTTACAAATTAAAACCATTTAAATTTGTAATTTACACTAATTTAGTGTAAAAATAAAGCTTATGTTAATATTTAAAATAATTAATTTAGGAATTTTTTTTTTTAATTAAACTAAAAATTTATAAGTGGCTAAATAAACACTATTTATTAGTAATTACATAATTAAATAGGTATTTTTGAATTTATAATGAAAAACAATTGCGGTTTGATTTTACGAAAAATACATTTTGCTTTACCGAAAATCAAAAAATTCACTTAAACAATTTTATTCATTTAATTATTTATTTAATTATTTTTAAAACGTTACAATCTTCCCCCCTTTAGGAAATTCGGTCCCCGAATTTAAATTTAAAACTCCCCTTCCAAATACTAAAACATTTAGCAAAACACTCAAATCGTCGGGGCTCCGAAATTATCAATACATAACAAAAATCAACTCCGTCAAGCATGACGCAATCATCGGAGTTATGGCGATAATAAAATATCATAACCCAATGTGAAAACCATCATAATGTACATCAATCTATAACTTATATATAGTTCGCATCCTAGTAAAATCGCCGAATCATCATAATAAAGAAGCATACAAAAACCCCTTCTTGAAAATCGCCGTGCAATGCATGTGTCACGGTCTAAGTAGCGGACATTTAATTAAAAAAATAGCTATATATATATCTTTTATTTAACATACACGTCCCGCCTGGATACTAAATCAAATAATAATGATTATGAAAACATACTGCTCAAACTAAAATCAATCCCAATCACATCAATAAAATGTCATGTGCGTCCGGTGCGCACTGAAATCGAAACCAAATGCAGAAACCATGAATACCCACAAAACAAAACTAAGTGCAACAGGTGTGCACCAAAAACATCTGTCAAGTGCAACGGGCGTGCACGACTCAAAATCAGATGCATCTAATCTGCACAAAACCCCGATTTAGTGCATCTGGTGTGCATAAAATCGTATCAAGTGCGCCAAGTATGCGCAAGAATCCTAATCAGGTGCACATGGAGCACGGAAACATACATCGAATATCAGACTCGAATCACAGTACGAAAATGGATAAAAACTAGGTCGAAGCATATATCAAAATCATGTGTAACCCATATGCACGAAATCAAATCAAAAATCTCAAAATATATAAAACCAAATCAAGGGTACTGGGTGCGTACTAAACCACATCAATACAACTGATATATGAAACACAGATAGAATGAAGGTACACACAGGAAATACCAATCGTAAAACGAATTCCTCAAAATGCCAAAATCCAATAACAGAAAATATGAAATTCAAATCACTAAATCACAATCGTAAGCACGATCGTCAATGTCCGCCTCTTTCCTCTGATGTCGGTTGCTTCGAACTCGTCTCTTCGTAGCTGTGCTGACTGCGCTACCAACGGCAATACTCATATCTAGAGTCTCCCACGTAGTTGATCCCTTCACCTGATATCCGGACTACATTAAACTTTTCGATCGATCCATCAAAATCCCATAATTCCCCGAGAGCTCAACACTCAAGTACAGTTTAAAAATATCCGGTACATACCCCAGCATCGATGATCCAGCCGTAGAAGGGCAAACCCAAGCCTCACTAATGGCACAGCGGAACTGCCGTAAACCCTAAGGTTCAAGGGCGTTCTCGTGGTCATTATGTCGAGTTAGAGTTTCATTCTTCTAGAGGGTCCATCGAAATACCTGCATGTTCTTCCGAATACTTTAAACTTAGGAAAATGGTTTTCTGATAATCGTTCGAACCCTTTAACTTCATCCGGACGGCATGTGAATACCCTTCGTCCGCACGCTAAGCAATGCTTCAATCCTCAAGAATAACCAATACTCTAATGGTTATCGCATTCAGGCCGCAGCTTCCTCTGCCCGTGCGCCCGTGGTAACAGAACCACCCTCCGACATTGACGAAGATAGATCAAGGAACGAATGAAATACGGTGCAAACAAATGTACATCCTAAGGCTCCTTAAGCAGAGTAGCGTATCGTAAGTATGCCGCGGGCCATACCCACGGTACGTTACTCTACCTAAATCGCCTACTCCATCAACCAAGGGTCACCTAGACTTATACAGGGTTAAATCTGGCTCTGATACCAACTTTGTCACGACCCGAAAGTACGGAACGTGACCGGCACTTAGATTACGAAGCGTCTAGAGGCGCCACGTAACCTAAGTAAGCCGAAGCCCAGAAATCTAAACCATAAAAGAAGAAAAAGAAGAAAAGAAAACAAGTATAAAAACATCAGCAGATTTTACCAAAAATTTCGGCAGAGTCTCCTCTGTAAAAACTGGCCCCAAACGGGTACAACAAGTATAATATACATAAACAATAAAAAGCATCTCCAAACGGGAGCTAGCATCAACGCCAACAGGCGGAAACAACCACAACAAGCACAATAATATACAACGCCAGTAGGCGAGGCTCAAAACTCAAAAGAAAACAAAACCACCAGATCAGAATAATACATGCGCGACTCTAAGGTCGAAATAAAAGACTGGTCCAATAACTTATCAAGTAATACAAATATGGTTGATGAAGCTTACTAGATACAAATGAATGAATAAAAGTACAATGGTGGTTCGGATACAAGTGAACCAACCTACCGTGCAAATCACCCTGAAGAAAAGATGTGCCAACAAGCTGCCACGGGAACCTGTACATCGAACCTGTAATAAAATTTGGCACAACGGGGGTGAGTTGCCAACTCGTGAGTAGAAGATATCTACGAAAAGAAATCGAATGCATGACGCTATCCTAGGTCATAATAATACACTACTATATCTCAATCATCTAGAATAGCAGGTTACTACTACGTGTAAGTGCAAATACTCCGTGTCGTGTCAGTGCCTCATTTAGTACTATGTCATACGAAAAGAAATGCATGCACCATGAATGTAAAGTAACAAATCCTGAAATCCAGATATATATGTATGAGAACTCTTTAGCTGTTATCATAGTAAAGTGTGTATAAGCATCTGAAATCTCAACAATGAAATCCATGGAAATCCGTGTCAAGCATCGACACAACACATGTAACCTCAGGTCTCAATATGTCGGGCTCCGTCAGTCCGGATCGGCCCATATCATCAAATCCCACGACAACGGTCGGTATCCTCCGGATATCCGCCGCGCCAGACATCACCGGTAGGTAGTCTTCCCCTGCCAGGCTCATCGTCTACAACTCGATCTTCTTGCCCCGGGATACCATACCGGGCCCACCATGTACCCGAGACGGTTCATCCACTCCTCGAATCGGGTCTCGAAATCCAACAGAAAACATGAAATACTCATGGTGGACGACACATACATCACGAGAAAACCGCATCTTATTTTAAAAAGAGAAAAGGAGAGAGAGAGATGTTTTTATATATTTGTGCGGTTTTCCCCAAAAATCCAGAAATCTCATAGAAATCCAAATCTCAAAATCATGAGTAACTATATGATAAGTGTCGGCATATGCCCATAATACTGCATGATAACATGAAAATATGAATGCATGAATGTCTAAGTAATGAATATCATGTCTTATACTAACATCAGAGAGTGATCACAATATTATATCAGTTTAGTTGTTAACTGATTCTATCAATAAAAGATAATATGATCTAAAGTGTACGTGACATAGCAATTACCGATGATGATGTGTGTGAGCCGGCAAATAAGTGTGCGTGGAATATGCGCATCATCGGTAATGGTGCTGGTGTCCTAACAGGTAAAATTTATATTTATTATAGCAACATATAAAAGAACATGCACCATGATGATTATAGTATGAATGTAAATACAGGTATGCATTATCCACTCCTCTGCGAGATACGAGTACAACTACCACTATGTGAGTCGAACCTAAACCAGTGTCCATCTAACATCCTAAAGAACTAAACCTAATAGACTAGTCAGTAAGAAACTAGAGTCTACCTAAGGTCTAAATCAATATCTCTAATAGTCGGCGATCCTGCCTCAATAGCGTCACGTAGTAGTACAGCTTCCTCGAATCAAGAGTGCGGATCAATCATCAAATCTAAGCCTCGTACGGTAAAATCCATCGTACGGCATCCCAATATCGGGGTACGGTCAAGTATCTCCTAGGTGTCTCTTCATTCGTATAATGTCATCATCAACACATCTCATGATCAAGGTGCTAAACTGTGATCGCATACATCAATCATATATCATTGCCATCATGATAAGCATCATTAGTTTATCCACAGAAATATCATATCATATGTGTAATATTGTGATTAAATCATACCGATATCTTATCGTCATCAAGTCACACCTATACGATATCGACATCAGGTCACACCTATATGATGTCGTAATCAAGTCATACATATACCATATCGTGATCAGTCACAAGCTACAGCCCAGGTACTATTTTAGCGTCCCATGTACCTCAATATCACCACCACTCTTTATAATTTATATGTTCATGATCATTATCTCATTCTCTAATAATCCGCTAACACTTTAATACTACTGTATAGTCAAGAATCACGGCATCAAGCCCAGTTATACTGTTTCATCATGCCTCAAATATCATATCACATCAATGAATCCCATATACGTGTTGTATATATATATATATACACCTATACCTAGTTTTATATATATATACACATATACGTATACTCCATGTCGAGTTTTAGTGTGTGCGTGTGTGTTTCTATCAGAAACCTACGAACATTTCCCAAAGTATTCATCCTCAGGTATGGTTTTCCTAAATCAGTCTAGTCCCGCCTAGGGTCATTACTAGGGTCCTGCTCAGTAAGAATCTAGGGTCACATCGGGTTTCCTAATGTCAATAAGTACTATTCCTATTCTACGTTGCGGGGGTGCTAAACGCCATCCACCCGACTTCCCCCCGTAGATATGCATCTACTCACCTGGTCCATGTCTGCCGAAGACAGTGTCGCCATCCTCCTCTTCATCGCCCGCAGTCTACATGAGGGTACCTAAACGCAAACATATAAATAGTATCGTAAACTGAATCACATACAACAGTCAAAACGATGCAAGGAACCAGCATAGGTTAAAACCTATGTCCCGTTCACGCAAAAGAACCAAATATCGCTCGATATCGGCGTACAAACTCCGATGGATCGAGATAAACATTAACAATTAACTCGTAGTTTTAAAGCACATTACTTATATTATAAAACATGATTAAATCCATCGAAACCCTAAAATCCATCAAACCGTCTAATTTCATAAAACCCGAAAATGCCAATTTACCGTTTTTTCATCAGAACTTGACATTTAAATGAAACTAATGGTCATAAAACTCATTAAATAGTATTACTAGACTATACAAACCATTACTATATTTTTATTACACAATTTTGCTTTTATTTGAAATTTCTAGTTTGCAACTTTTAACAATTTTAACATTTTTCAAGCAAAATACCACAATTCCACCACAAAACATGATTTTGCATGAATTAATGTATTAAACCACAATTAATGATGATAATGATTTAATGAAACCATAAATTATATTTTTAATCTCATTTATTTAGGAATTTTCAAAATCTAGTTTACAAAATAATAGCATTTTATTAGTATTTTCCAATTCTCAAAGTAATCTAGTGATCCAACTAAGTTTTTCTTTCCATTTACATGCTAATACTCTCACTAAAACTACAATCTAATGATAGCAACTTTAATTGGAATTTTATATTACCCACAAACACATTTTAGAAAAATCTAGTTAGCTAATTTCCTTATTTAAAACAATTTTAAATGAAAATTTTACAATTTAACAACCATGCAATATTTTCCAATTCTAAAAGTGTTAAACTAACTATTATAACCCTAATTAATTATTAAAAACCCTAACTTGAATTTACAACCCTAACTTGCATTTTTAAAAAAAACATAGAATTAATTCATTAAATCTAATTAAGCTTAAATGATCATCTAATAACAATAAATCAAAAGAAAGAAAATTATACCTCCAAAATGTGAAATCCAAACAAGAAATGAGCCTCCAAAATACATGCTTTCCCACTCCAAAATCCATATAAAAAAGGGTAGAGAATAAAGGGTATGAAGAGATTAGGATTTTGTGTATTTTTTGTTGAATTTTTGATGTAATTTGATGGATTTTTGTGCAAAAATGAGGTGGGAAATGAGGGGGGCAGCCATGGGGGGTTGTGGCCGGCCTTGAGGGAGTGAGGGAGAGAAAGAAATGATTAAGGAAAGGTGTAGAAGTTTCAAGAGGAGAAATATCACTTAAAGGTTTTTTCATGGTTTATTTAATTATTTATTTATTTGTTTACTATAGCAACTCAAGAAAGCTCTAGAAAATAGGAAAAATTTGCAAATAATTTTTGCATGATACATACTAAATTCTAACATGCCATGGTTCATTTTTACAAATTTAAACCATTTAAATTTGTAATTTACACTAATTTAGTGTAAAAATAAAGCTTATGTTAATATTTAAAATAATTAATTTAGGAAAAAAAAAATTTAATTAAACTAAAAATTTATAAGTGGCTAAATAAACACTATTTATTAGTAATTACATAATTAAATAGGTATTTTTGAATTTATAATGAAAAACAATTACGGTTTGATTTTACGAAAAATACATTTTGCTTTACCGAAAATCAAAAAATTCACTTAAACAATTTTATTCATTTAATTATTTTTAAAACGTTACATGAATACCGGATCAGGATCTCATATATGCAATTCATTACAGGCACTGAGAAACCGTAGAGTGCTGAAGGTTGGTGATATGACCCTCCAGGTTGCTAACGGAGCTAGCGTGGGTGCTGTGTCCGTAGGGGATTATCACCTTGGATTGACGAGTGGACATATTTTGGTTTTGCATAACTGTTTTTGTGTACCCAATTTAACGTGTAATATCATATCAGTTTCGTTGTTATCAAAAGAAGGTTATGATTTCACGTTTGTAAGCGATGTTGTTAATATCCACCTTAATCATGGTTTGATTGGGTCCGGTACACTAGATAACGGTATATATGTGTTAAACCAATTACAGATTTTCAATGTCCAGAACACACTAAAAAGAAAGTCTCCAGATATAAATAAGGCTTTCTTATGGTATTATAGACTAGGTCACATCAATGAGACAGGGTTAACTAAGTTACATAGAGAAGGATATTTGGATCCGTTCGAATATCAATCTTATACCACTTGTCAATCATGTCTCAAAGGAAAGATGACAAAGACTCCATTCACTGGACATGGAGTAAGAGCGAGCGAGCTCTTAGGACTCATACACAGCGATGTATGTGGTCCAATGTCTACACATGCAAGAGGTGGTTTTCATATTTCATTACATTTACGGATGATTACTCTAGGTACGGATTCATTTTCTTGATGAAACATAAATCCGAGGCCTTTGAGAAATTCCAAGAATATAAGAATGAAGTAGAAAACCAAACCGGCAAAAGTATCAAGACACTGAGATCTGATCGAGATGGTGAATACTTAAGTGCCGAGTTCCTAGGCTACCTAAAAGAGAAAGAAATCCTCTCTCAGCTTACTCCTCCATACACTCCACAGCACAACGGTGTATCGGAGAGACGGAACCGAACCCTATTGGATATGGTACGTTCCATGATGAGTAATGCTGAGTTACCGCGATCTTTCTGGGGTTATGCGCTAGAATCGGCTGCATATCTTTTGAACAGGGCTCCTACCAAAACTGTGCCTACCACGCCATATCAAATGTGGAGTGGGAAAAAACCCTATCTTCAGTATCTGAAGATATGGGGATGTACAGATTTGTTAAAAAGCAGCATGCGGACAAACTCGAGGCACGATCAGTACAGTGTAAGTTTGTGGGATATCCAAAGAACTCCAAGGGGTATTTCTTCTATTACGTAGAGGAACAAAAGGTTTTTGTTTCTCGTAATGCCTATTTTCTAGAACAGCGGTTTTTAGAAAATGAAACAAGTGGGAGCGTAATAGAACTGGAAGAAATTCTAGAACCACAAACTACTACTGAAAGTTTGGTAGAACCAGTAGTTCAAGAAGAACAGGACATTCCCGCACCCCTCCACAGGAGTAGTAGGCTGTCTCATCCGCCTGAGAGATACTACGGTTTTCTCATAGACGGGGATAGAGAAGATTGCGTCATTGATAATCATGAACCTACTAGCTTCCAGCAGGCCATCCAGAGCGGCGACTCGGTAAGATGGCTGGATGCAATGCGGACCGAGATGGAGTCCATGTACATCAACAAAGTATAGACTTTGGACTTTGCTCCAGATAGGGTAAAACCCATAGGATGCAAATGGATCTTCAAGAAAAAGATTGGTGTAGATGGACAGGTGGAAACCTATAAGGCTAGACTTGTTGCAAAGGGTTTTCGTCAAAGACCTGGTTTGGACTATGATGAAACTTTTTCTCCAGTGGCTATACTCAAATCCATTCGGATCCTTCTTGCCATTGCTGCCTTCCATGATTATGAGATCTGGCAGATGGACGTAAAGACGGCTTTTCTAAATGGTAATTTAGAAGAGTGCGTCTATATGGATCAGCCAGAAGGTTTCAATCAGAGTGGGAGCAGCGGGAAAGTGTGCAGGTTGCTTAAGTCCATTTATGGACTGAAGCAGGCATCACAGAGTTGGAACATCTGTTTTGATGAAGCGGTCAAAGAATATGACTTTATCAAAAATCCAGATGAACCATGTATATATAGTAAAATTGTAGCACGAACTGTCGTATTCCTCGTCTTGTACGTGGATGACATTCTCTTAATAGGAAATGACATTCCTATGCTACAATTTGTCAAAGGATTATTGTCACACAGGTTCTCCATGAAAGACATGGGTGATACCTCTTACATTCTGGGGATCCGGATCTATCGTGATAGATCCAAAAGGATGTTGGGACTTTCGCAGTCCAGGTATATCAACACTATACTGAAAAGATTCAGTATGGAAGATTCTAAGCGCGGTAATTTACCGGCTTGTCACGGAATCACCCTCTCCAAAGAGATGTCTCCCAAGACTGATTTAGAAAGGGATCGCATGTCTATTATACCCTACGCTTCTGCGGTAGGCTCTATAATGTATGGGATGTTGTGCACCAGACCAGATGTAGCTTACGCACTGTGTGTGGTAAGCAGGTATCAGTCAGACCCAGGGGAGAAGCACTCGATAGCAGTAAAGAACATTCTCAAGTACCTGAGAAGGACTAAGGAGATGTTCTTGGTTTACGGTGGAAAAGACATCAACATCGAGGCCTTTGCTTATTCCAGCTTCCAGAGTGACAAGGATGACTCTAAGTCCATGTGGGTTATGTCTTTACCCTCAATGGAGGGGCGGTGTGCTGGAAGAGTTCCAAGCAGGACACCGTTGCTGACTCGACGATGGAAGCGGAGCATATCGCTGCTTGCGATGCCGTAAAAGAAGCAGTCTGGATGAAGAAGTTCCTAACAGAACTTCAGGTGGTTTCTACCATTGTTGATCCAATACCGCTATATTGCGACAACAACGGAGCTATAGCTTTAGCAAAGGAACCCAGGTCTCATCAGAAGTTCAAACACATCTTGAGGCGATATCACCTGATCAGGGAGATCATAGATCGCCGGGAGATCGAGGTCCGGAGAGTTGCTACAGAGGAAAACACTGCAGATCCATTAACTAAGGCCTTACCTCATATTCAGTTCGAGAGGCTACTCGAGATAATAGGTCTTCGATACGCCAGTACATGGCCCTAGTGCAAGTGGGAGATTGTTAGTGTATATGCCCTAGGGGCCATTATTGTATCATACTAGCTTGTATATTACTTAATGGAAGCTTGGGATATTCACAGTTATATTAACAATCTTGCTAAACATGGTAGTATGCTACTTGGTTTGTTTCTATCTTAATATGTGTATATGTTAGCATATCGAGAATACATATTGATAGAGCCCTTAGGATCTTGCTTGACTACCAGCGTTGTGATGGCAGTCACACTAGTGGGGGCTGGATAGTCTACAAGGACATCCTTTTTCAGGTCCCTAGTCATAGGATTATCGAGACAGGGCATCGATACTCCGGAGTAGACTAGTGTGTACGCTTCTCATCCCAGTTGGGGAGATGGTCTGTCCCACAGCCATCAGTACGTCGTACTGGAGATAGTATACAGGTGCTCGTTGGGTTACGGGTAAACCGGACAGGACTCGCAGGGAACTGTTGGTTGGTATTATACCCGTCGTCAGTTAACAGTTCCCAGGTGACATGAGTACAGCATAGTCCGCAGACTTGACACTGCTGCTTTGCCTCGAGTGTGTTCCCACTGTTCTTAGATTGCTACCCTACCATGGCTCAAAAGAGTCGTGCAAACAGGTAGCAGTTGGGTGCAGTCCCGAAGCACTTGGAGGCAGTGGCGGTTAGATAGGATTCGTCTCTCCCGGTATTGGGAGTTGATATCGCGCTGTGTCTGGAGAGCCATTACGCAAAGTCCCTGACCAGGGCAAGCGAGATTTACTGGTAGGTTTTCCAGTAGCTTCTCAAGATGTAATGGGCTTCGCTCCGATACGACTTATACCGCTTTTAGGGGACTGACGCTTGCCGCCCCCCAGGCCCGATATGCGATAGTCCTAGACGAAAGGACCGGACTGTACGGAGATTGTCACATCAGGCTCAGTAGGAGTTCGAATGGGTTTCCTCATCGGTCTTCTTATCAACATCTACCTGAGGACCGTTACGTACAGCTAGTACCGCTTGCGGCCTATGGTTAAACCCACTGCCAGCGTAGTAGTCGAGTCTGTAGAGTCCCACACAGAGAATTTCCCTGCTTCGGACGAAACGATATAGAGGTCGTATGGTTTTACGACAGGGTTCGAACATATACGTGTTTTCACGCACGTACGATATTCGGATAGTTTTTACCAGCGGGCTTTAGTTTAAGCCAGATTCTAGTATTGGATTATTGGATTTATACAGTCTCAGTATTTCCGTGTTTTCACGGATAGGAGGGGCATTCTCGTAAATTGTCGAGAACCTTTTAGAAGATTGATGAGTTGGAGGCTTAGGTGGAATTTGCATTAATTGGATTAATGACTCATGGTGTGATTCATCCATAGAAGTTAATGATGCATTTATGGCTTAATGACTCATGGGGTGAATCACACAAGGTGAGTTAATGAAGCATGATGATATTTTTATTTGTTATTCATTTAATAAATATCTTATGCTTCATACATTCACAATGAGATATTTTTCCAAGATCATTTCTCACTATCACCTTCTCTCTCCTTAAGCTCTCTCCCTCTTCAAGCACTAACCCTAACCTCTCATGTGTTGAGATCCAAGGGTTAGCAAGACTAATTGATCCCTAATTCTCTTCTATATCTTCTAAGTTGCTTTGATTAGCACTCATAGTTACTTAGTTACCTCAAGTGTGAGGTCAAACTTGGAGAAGTAGCTCTCGGATGGATCTTCTATCACAAAGAGAAGGCCGACGAGGAGGTGGTCAACGAGAACAAGAAAGACTTGATTCATTAGGTATAATCTTCTTTCATAGTAGCTAATCCCTCCTATGTTGTTGTTAGTTAGGGTTTGGCAAAGATCCGTAAGTTAATCGATGTTAGTTTAAACAAAATGATTGTTTTTCCTATTCCGCCTCCCCGCATCATGTGGGGTGTCTAACGTCGACTTACAGTAGGTTCATATAAATGCTCATACGGATAAATTCATAGGGGCAAGTTTAACCCCATGTTACTGAGTCCATAGGGACAAAATATTATGTATCCTGATATTTTGTCCCTACGGATAACTGTGTAGGGGCAAATATAACACCTACGGATTAATCAGTAGGTGCAATTGATATCCCTACGGATTAATCCGTAGGAATAAAATATCAAATTTTTTTTAAAAAGGAGCTACTGTTTTTTCTCCCCGTCCTGTGCACAATAATATATACATCATATAACCAAATACAGAAATATTCATAATCAACATCTCACGCATAATATATAATAGAAATAAAGAAACAGAATACGATATCAATCTAAATCATCATGAACAATCAAACCACCAAAATCGTCCAAAATATATACAATATGTATCAAGTACATACATCCTCAAAAATATAAAAAAAAATACCCTAGCTCGGTCCAGCTCCTCCACTTCTGATAAACGTCGTAATCTGGCGTATATGTTCCTCGGTGCAGCCTGAGTCGTCAAAAACTCGACCAATGAAGGAGCAGACTATGCGGGAGTCTGAACGGGCTGTGGAGCTGCAGAAGTGGTCTGCGCACCGCAGCCGAGATAGTGGCTTGCGGAGCCGCAGCCGAAGGAGATGTATATGGAGCCACAGCCGAAGCAGCCTGTCGTATCTATTAAATTTTGTGTATAATAAACAAGTAAGAATACTTAGGGACTTAGGCCTCGTTTGGGTATCTAGTTTGGAAAACCGTAGTTTATTTTAATTAGATAGTTTTATGTAAGCATGATCAATCAAAGCTAAGTCTACAACCAAATAAGCTCAGGCTACTAATATTGCATATGTTACTACTATAATATGATATAATATTTTACTATTAAGTAGTATACGTACCAATATCTCATTCAACTCCTCGACGATGGTCTTCAAGACGGGAACATCATGCTCTAGACGTCGCTCACGGGGGTAGGGGAAGTAACCGCCGGAGTGAAGTCCAACCTCATATGGGCCCTGCTAGGACTCAGTCCCTGGCCTCTCTCCCAACCTCTGTGGTGCCTTCCGTGTGCGAAGTCTAGGACTGGGGTTAATAGCATCGGATCGGTCTGTCCAGTAAAATTGATCTCTGATGCCTCCGTCTGCTCCACCACCCGCTCCTACACCCATATTAACCATTAAAATATAAGTATATCATTTAAATTTGAACTTTTCAAAACAAAAATTTCAAACATGTTAGAATAAATATTAACACTTATGCAATACTCCTGGATAGCGGTGTCGGGGAATCGAAGCTCGCCCGTGGCGGGATCTGTCGAGGTACCGTGGACGGCAAGATACGCGATCAGCACGCTCGGTGTACCACCCTGCGCCAGGGTCTGAGCTCTCTGCAATTCGCAAAAAATTTACATATAGTATAAAATAACTCTTAATATTACATTATATCAAAATAAATCTATTGTAATTTACCGATACCTCCACAGCATGAGTAATGTTTCTCGAGCCTCCTATATAAGTGGAGCGACCCCTCTTCACCGGCTTCCTATTCTCTTTATTTTGATCGGCATGTTTCTGCGCAACACATTCAGATTTAGTTTTCTAATTAAGCAACACAAAAAAATAAATTATATACTAAACAATGAATTAAATTTAAATTACAAACATGTTTGCGCTGAGAGTCGAAATATTGATACAAGAGAGGCTATGTATCTACGTCGACTTTCGCAAAGGCCGGAGTATTTAGGAGAGCCGCTCTCTCTGTCTCGGGGGTCGCCATCCACAGAGAATAGCAGTCGATTTTCAGCTCGTTCCTATTGTATCGGACCTTCGATTGCATGTTCTTCATTAGGTCTTGGTACAGAGCGTGAAGATCGAGCACTCTCTCTGGATGATCAGGATCGGATATAGACTGAAAGTCGTAATCCAACTACAAATACAAAAAATAAATGTATTTAAATTGCAAGTGTTAAATAATAATAAATATATTGGATAAGTCAAATGAAAATATATATTAATATCCGAACCTAATCCCAGAAAATGACAAATGAGTGTCGGTGTTGATCGCCCCACTCAACGTGAAATGGATACTTCTTTAAGATGCGGCTCTCATCCCCCATATATCGGCCGAATCTCTCGGCATAATCGCCAGTATAGCGATAATCGGGGGTAAAGAAGAGGGGGAATCGTGCCTCCCCCCTAGCTCTGTCGGGCCTCAGCCTGTGGGACTAATTCGGCCCTCGAGTCCCCCTCTCGGGATGGGGCTGCCCCGCATCTACAGGAAATATCAAGACAAGGAATATTAAGACAAAGCGGTATTAAGAAATCAATGATTAACGAAAATTGAAGTGCGATATATACCTCCGGCGACAGCAGCACGAGCCTGGGCCTGGGCAGCAGCACGAACGGGACGATAGTTCCTCCGGTGAGGAACAGCCCGTGACCCGGACGTGGACACGTCCCTTTCAACTAGAAATAAATATTGACGATAAAATTAAATGGAGTTCATGTTTATTCTCAGAGGATATGTAAAATGAATAAATATTTTATATTTATTCAAACTAACCTGCAGACTGAGCGGAAGGTACGGAAGTTGCAGAAGCGGCATCTGCGCCAGATGTGGACGCACCACCTATAATAAGACAATTAAAAATAGATTATATAAGTAATTACAAAAAGAATGTGTAGATCAATAATATAACATTCTAAATCAATATGCATGCAATATAGGATATATAAACATACCCGCAAGTCCGGTGGTGGGCTCTGCCCGAGATGTGGAGGCACCACCCATAGCTAGACAATCAAAAAATGATTATCTAAGTAAGAGTAAAAAGAATGTGTGTATATTTATGATATAATATTCTAAATCAATATGCATGCACTATAGGATATATAAACATACCAACAGGTGCGGTGGTGGTCTCTGCCTCTGATGTGGACGCATCACCAACAGCTAGACAATTAAACAAAGTTAGATTATATTGAGAAATCTAAGAACGCGATGGTTACTGACAAAGAAGAAAGTCCGTAGCGGTAAGTTTGTCGTTGAAAAAAAATAAATTATCGATAAACAAAATTAGATTTGAAGATATCCAAGTATGAGTTGTATTCTGTGTATGTATGTTTCAATTTATGATTTTGCTTAAGTATAAGGTTGTTAGTGTGTATGTGCATCCCGTGTGCGTTTGTTGTGTATTCGTGTTGTATGTGTGCGTTTCGGCTGTCGGGGGTAAAGCTTCCATCCCATTAAGAATGTATAGAGCAGACACCCATTCGTTTGTGTTTTCATCCGTTTCGAGTAAATTTCGGCAGCATCTCCCTACTGTTTTCCGAGTACACTGTAATAGAATAAATAATCATTTCAATGTTGTGAAACAACGTTGAAATGAACATCTAATCTATCTTTGTACACGGAGAACCAACGAAAAAGTACCGACGAAATAACTCGAAATGAATAAAAACACAAGTGAATGCAGGTGTTTAATTTATACATTCCTAACTTGTCCACACTGGACAAATCTATCGGTTATCATACAATTGAATTTTCTCGTCACATAGACTACACGACGGTTGTTAGTACCAACCTATACCGTCCGATATTTAACAACCTTCGTATAGTTCTATGTCACAACGAATATCGAACGTTTATTAACCGATAGACGGGAATTAAGTCGCGCTTTGATTTTCACATATGAGTATCGATGAGAATATAAAAGTTTCATATTATCATCGAGTATCATATATTGGTTTTAAGTTGAATATTTAACTTGAATATGTTTTACGTTTACGTTTCGTTATTAAAGGTTCGAAGGTTTTTTGTTTAGAGTAAATTTTTATTGCGTTTATGGTAAAGTTGTGTGTTTACGTTATCATCGAGTATCGCCATAAAGGAACTCGTGCACCCTAAACCTTAATCCAAATTAACCTAATTAACCCAAAGTAACCATAATTATCACCCTAACCCAAATTATCCGTAATTAACCCAAATTAACCGTAATCAACACCCTAACTCAAATTATCCCTAATTAACCCAATTAACAAAAATTAAGCCTAATCAACACACTATCATAAATACACTCTATTTTACCTAATTAACCCAAATTAACATAACCCTAATCATCATCCAAACTCCAACCCAAATTAACTCTAGCCCAAACCAAAATTAACCCTAACTCTAATCATCACTAACCCTATTTTACCTAATTAACCCAAACTAACCCTAACCCTATCTAATTAACCCTAACCCTAAACCGAACCCTACCTAATTAACCCTAACCCTAATTAACCCGGCCGTATACTAGTAACCCTAACTCTAAAATTAACAATAACACAAAAATTAAGCATAATTATAAGTTCAAAATTCAAATTAACTCACCTCAGTAATAGTTTTGCCGGCGGCAAATAGCTCGACGAAGTGCAGAAGGCCGGGGAGGCATGCGGGTGTGGTGGCGAGGAGGCGCACGGGTCTCTATGGTGCGGCCAACGACAACGACGAAGTTGACGATGGATGTACCGACGATGAGGAGGCGCGCGCGGGAGATCGATCGCGGGGAAGTTAGGAAATTTTGGAAACGATAATGAAATTTCTGGACTTTATTTTTTTATTTATAAATAACCCTTCTTTGCCTCTACGGATTAATCCGTAAGTCCTTCTCTTGCAGCTCCGCAGGGGCAAATAACAGATTACATTTTAATATTTTTTAATTAATCCGTAGGGCACCGTCGATGCCTTACGGATTAATCTATTGGGGCAATAAAAAGTTGCTCATACGAATTCTTATATCCGTAGAGACAACCCCTTATTGTAGTAATGCATGGCAAAGATTAACATGTAAATTGCAGGGCATGTAAATAAAAATTCGGTTATTTAGTCTCAAGCGAAGTACATATAAATTTCTTCACAGTTGTCATCCGATATGTAGTATCTTCAGATGTTCATTGCAGGTGGACCCACATTACTACATCAAAGATTACATATTTACTCGTAGGTTCAAAGATTATATCTAACTACTAATTTGGCACCAACAACATAGATAAACATTCAACGTAAAAGTAAGAGAACAAAACTTGCATCAAAAAGTTTTGGCCGGCGACATGTTGAAATCTTGTTCTACCATTAAGCTATTGTATGCGAAATTAATCTTCTCTATTGAATCAACTAATCATATTCTTTTCAGTTGCCATCTAAATAATGCGGTTTTGATGGCAGACCACTTGATACATTTTTTTCTAAACACATATGATGAATGAATTCAGCTACGATTCACAGAAGCATACCACCAAAAAAATAATAATAAAGACCTAATTTTACATCAAAAAATCAACTTGCCAAATTGCATGCATGAATGCACAAGGGAGCTTGCGCGCGCGCACACATATAGGGAGATCCATAAATCTGGGTCTTAGAAACATTCCAAAGAGCATTAAACTAAATTTGGTGATGTATTACAGGTTGTTTTTTTAACATTCAGATAAAACCAGAGTTTTTCACCCTTCCACAAAAAAACAGCTATGGAAAAAGATACGTTAAATATAGAAAAAGGGTGAATTATTTAAGCCTTATCAAATATTATCTACATTAACTTACAATCAAGCCCAAAATTGTAGAATCAGAGTTAAAATCATAAATAGCACCTAAAAGAGACCTATCCATTATCCACACCTTTCCTTTCTTTCTCTCCATCTATGATGCAAGAGTCGGCAAGAGGCACTAAAACATCGCTCGCTTTGCCTCTCTTCATTTGTGCTCATGCTCGACACTTGTGCTTATTGATAACATATTAAATATCATATCTAACGAGTAATGTGCTATATATGCTGGTAATTAATGCAAGAACAAACTACAACGGACAATCTATAATGGGGGAGATTGTAGCCCAAAACGCTGAAATGAGGGTATTGGAAAAAGCAAAGACAGGGGCCCGAAGGTGGAAGACAAAGAAAGATATGAATAAGAGATAATGACACATTATTAACTTCTGGGAATCATTCATCGGAATCTTAAAAAAAAATCTGAATACACATGAACTTACTTATAGGATGCTAATAAAAGGTATAAACACGATGTCCTAATTCAACTCTAACTCAAATAATAAAATTAACAAATAGATCGAATCAAATTACATATAAAAACTATTTAAAAGATCGAAATTCACATTCAGATTATGAAATGAACCACAATGGATTCATTTGTTTCGCTGTATCAGAGTGCTGTCTTGAATACGCGTGCCCTGCTCGTTATATAGATCGGCTATTTATATGACAAACATTTAAATTTTTTATTAGGTAGGAGTTTTCCACCTTAGGACCTAGACATATACTTGGGCACTGGTCATACTGTCCTGCAATATCAATATTCCAAGCTCAAACTGGTGTTTCCGAATTCACAACACAGATATAAATCCTAAAACGACCCAGACAGCATTTGGTGGACACCAGCATCCCCAAATTAGGTATCAAAATATTTGGCCGTCTCTAACAATTCAATAATTCTTCTGTGTGCAAGAAAAAACATGAGGTAATATTCCATTTAAGATAAAGATCTTCAGTGCAAATAGATGCTAAAATTTCAATTTTAGCTTCTGACAGCGAATTCAAATTATTGGGTGATCAGAACTAAGGTTGTAACCTGTAAGTAATTAGTTCGGCTAGATACCCTTCACGTGTATATCATCAGTATTTTACGCCACATAACATTTACAAATACATCACGAATATAGGACAATCTCCATCAATCAACTAGCCAACTATATAATAATCCTAAATCCCAAAACACTTTGACATATGCAGTAAAGGTGGACCCGTTGAAGATGAAAAAGAACTCAAAACACGTCGCCAAGATCTCGCTTGCCGTCTATTTAGCTTCCTATGGCTTCTCAGTTGGGGACTACCTTGCCAAATATGTGCACTTTGCATGGCAGGCGGGGGGATTGGCAATGGAATTGGATGGATTTCCTGAGCACATTTGGGCTTCCCAGGATGCACCTCCCACTCAAATGGGACCCGACCAAAGTTTCGGAAGTAAATTCTGGAAGAAACATTCATTGAGGCCAAGTCTTGAGAGAGAATTTTAGCAGACATGATCTCGTCTCCTTCAAAGGGTGAGGAGAGGAAAGAGTTGTTCTCTTTGGACAAGGGCTCAGAATGGTTATGGTTATGATCTCGAAAATCCCTCATTTTTTTCCTAATGAAGTATGAGGAAGAGACTAATTGACTATGTATATATACGAATGCGTTGGAAAGGGATGTTTTGAACTTGTGTTGGGGGTAAGATATCCGTGTTTGGAGTTTCCGCTTTTACTTAAAGAGAAAACAAAAGGGCAGCGGCTTGATTCAATGTATGGAACCTAAGAAAAGGAATTGATGGTCTTAACCTCACTTCATGTCTAATCACTAATGATAAGGTAACATATAAGTGCCTTGTGCTAAAAGACTCATTAGAAATGGTCAATACGAGTGTTTAAAAAGGAAGGTTGCCATGTCAATGCAAAGAAACGGAATTAAACGTTCTCCACATAGTGTTCTTTAAACACTAGAGTCTAGCATAGACCAAAACATGTGGTTTTCTAATATCCATAAGCATTACTTTACTCTAAAGCAAAGTAACACAAAACATAAGTTTAATTCCGAGTGTGCGGTGGTGGGTTGGGTTGGGTTGGGGGGGGGGGGGGGGGGGGGTCCCCACAAAAAGATTGTTGTATTGACAAGAAATATAAGAGTTATAATATTTTCCGTCTTGCATAGAATGAGGATGCGACTTTCCAAACTATCTTGGAAAATGTTCTTAATAGTCATATTTTCCAGAAAAAACAATGCCACTAAAATGTATATTATTTTGTTAAGTAACCTTCAAATACCCAAAAGAGACCCTATATAAGCCTTCAGCGACTGGATAAGATCTCTTGTCTAGCTAAGCAAGTGATGTGGCTAACAGATACAATCTCCAATGAAATTTAGCAACAAGAGAATGCTGGATTAAACCAATTTCCGAAACATCCCAAAAAATTGAATAAAATGACAAAAGCATTCCTAAAATGTCGTTAAACACCTAGCAGGACTCCATCTAAATTTGGACAATCAGGATCCAAAAGTCATGGTGGACTTGTTGTCACATATCAAACCCCTAGATCAATGGCTAAAAGTTTGCATAATACACCATCTAGAAAGTGTGGGCAAAACTATATACGTTAATACACGGACACCATATTTTTTTAACGTCAACGCAACAGCCAATGTCTTGAATTACAGCCTCGCCGGTAGCCAATCAGTTAATTACATCTTCTCTGTAACAAGATCTGTTTGTGTTTATGCTTCCTTCGTTGATCGTCTCCAATGCCTACAGGGAGCAACAAATCATAGCTATATCTGAATTTAGATTACGGAAACTAAATGCACTCCTAACAGTGTAGCTTTTCAAGACAGCTCTCCAGAGGTGTTCTCGTCAATTGTTGCCGTAAGGTTGATAGTCGTTTACTTTATGGAGCTCATGCCACATCCTTAACAAGTCTCCCTATACATTCTGACGAGTACTTAATCATAAAACAGTCTATATACTCTAGCGTCTAAGCTGATCATTGCCAACGCAAAATGCAACCCAGAGGTCTTACGATAATATATATGCAACGAAATATTAAAGTAATGAATTGGCACAAGACAAATTTTTTCCCTTCCTGTTTTCATGAAAAAGATCAGATAATTAAATGGTAGAGGGAAAATTTCATCCATAAGAAACTCTCAGCTCAGAGATTTATTCCGTAAGAAAAACTTAGCTGTTTCCCCCCAAATTTTAGGATCCAAAATCCGCTTTTGATCTACAATCACAAAACATCCCATGGCATTAAAATAGTTTGGATACTCGATCAAGTAAGTTCTAAGCATACGGAGATTGTTTTCAGCTGCTTCAAGCAAAATCGCAAACGTAATGACAAATCAATGCCTTTCAACGCAAAGTTAGGGGTAAAACCCTAATTAAACTTATCGGATATAAAGGGGATTTTTTTATAATAAAAAATTAGTGCCTCGAGGAATTGAAATTCACTCACGTTTGTTGTGGAAGAATCGAATCAATTGCAATGCATCGATTTTTTTGAAATTTGAAGGAGTCGACGAAGCGAGATTGAGTTTGAAGAAAAGGGGAGGGATTTTGGAAATTTTGAAAACAGAGAGCTTTAGGTAGAAGCTTTAGCGGTAAAATTCATCGCGGGAATAGTGTAAGAGTTCGGTAGTAATAAATAGCTGATTTTATACATGTATCAGGCCCAAGCCCAACGCGCCTGCTTAATGGGTCGGATATTTTATTGAAAAGCCATCAATCAGGATTCGAGATAACACCAGTAGATTCAAAAATGTCACAACATTCATGTGTGATCTAAGAAGAATCAGGTTTAATGTATGGATAATACGCAGCCAAACCTTCTAAAGAAGAATAAATAAATCTTCAAATCCTCTTCGATCAACCTTAATTCTTCTTAAATCATATTTGAATCAAATTGCTTAAGATTGCAGTTAATTAAGTTTATTACTGATGATGCTCAATATTGACGGTCTCCAAGATCAGGACACGTGGCAGATGACGTGTCCCAGAACTCAGAAGAAAGGGCCAAGAGGGCCGAACAGACCATCTCTGTACCCGACCTGCAAGCACAAGCTGGCGCACCTCAGAGTCCCCTGAAATTTGGCCTCCTCGGCCTCTCAGCTCACCCCGAGCTGCCTCAGAACCAAGACTCCTCGGCCCTCTCGCTCGTTCCCGAACCCCCCAGCCGAGGCCGTCTTCCTCGGTCCTCCGACCGACCAATTCCACCACTCACAGACGTAACCGCCGCTCCGCAAATCTCGCCACACGCAGATTCTCCGCCAGCAATATCCCACGTTCCACGCCATCACGATACTAATAGGCGATCCGCTCTTTACGCGGGCGTGACGTCGGGAGCGTAACTGCCGGCGAGATTCTCGCGCCTGCTGCTGCGTGCTGCCGCCACTATATAAACCCCCATCACAGAGGGGTCAAGTAAGCCATTTTTATTCCACTTAGCCGTTACTCTGCTCGGATCTCGTGCTAACTTGATCGTCAGAGGGTCCTCGGTGGTATCAAACCATCCCGGGACTTCTTTGCATGTACTCGGCGCTAAGCTCCTCAAATCACCAACCTCCTCAAAACCCATTGAGACCCACACGCAACAAGAGATCACCTCCAAAATCCATCGAGAGATCGACGGAAGACAACATCTGACAGAGCCCCGAAAAGGACCTCCATCAATTACATTATTTAAGTTAGTTTGTGTCATCTACAGCACCCTAAAAAAAACTAGATGGTGTTTGCCTATCATTCATGACCAAATCCATTTCAATATAGAGCATTGGTTGGATGATACATCCAACAGAACCAAAAAATTTATGCGGTGGATAATTATTTAGATTATATACATGTAGACTTTAAGCATGCACGATCAAAATATATCCTGCTAGACTTTAACCATATATGGAAAAGAATGTGTGAGTAGCTACAAAGAGAAAGAATAGTATAAGTGAGAGAAATAAGAAAGAAAAAAAAAGGAAGCACTTTTCTTGAATTTGTCTTTTTTTTCTAACTCTTTATTTATACAAAGGAGGAAAATTTGAGTCATCAATAATTTGGATCTGCAAACCTACCCTCCCTTTGCATGAAAAATTAATATCAAAAAGGTTAATTCAAACATAACTCCAAGGGAAAAAGAATCCAGCCGATACAATGAATAAATAAAGAAAATTATGGATGTTCCAAAATGTTTAAAAGTGGGGGAAAAAATGAAATGCGCATCCAGGGAATCGAACCCTGGTCAGTACCGTGGGAGGGTACTATGATACCACTACACCAGATGCGCGCTGCTACTTACTCTCCTCGTTATTAAATATAACAGGATAAAGTTCTTGTTGTTGATCTATCAGCCATTTAGCTTTGACCGTGTCTCTACAGCTCATTTGAGTCAAAACTTTGCCCTATAGCCACATGTGTAAAATTGAAGTAGCATTAGCCTTGCCCATTCCGTGCTAATTTGCAAGGGAATCCTAAATTACAAAGAAAATTATTTATTCTTAGGAAGTTAGGATTCCCTGAAATATTATATTACCTCAAATGTTGGGAATATCTCCAAATATTCTCGTTTGTGGTAACTTACGTTATGACTGTCTGTCGGTCCGTCGTCCTCCCGGCCCCCCGTCAATTGTCCGCAGGTACTACTACAGCATACACATTTGGTAACGGTTTAAACCGTTACCAAAACCCAATTTGACAACAGTTAATAGAAGCCCTTCAGAATGGGTGCTATAATTTGTTAACCGTTATGAAAAAACGGTCACCAAAAGCCTGGTAACGGTCTAAACCGGTACCATAGACAAAAAACATAACGATTTACACCGTTACCATATACTCTCCGTTACCACTATGGGTTCAGATAACAGAAACATAACAGAATGGGGTCCACTTCTATGATAATGGTTTTATCCGTTACCATATACTCTCCCGTGTGTATGGTAACGATTGAAACCGTTACTGTTGATAAACTATGGTAACGGTTTATACCGTTACCATAGGCTCTCTCGTTACTAAATCCTAGCTGATATATGATATTTGATATTTTTCAGATATCAAATACCAGGTAACTGTTACCATAACCTATGGTAACGGTTAAAACGGTTACCAGATAGGTTTTGGTAACGGTCACAACCGTTACCAAATTTATTATGTATTTTTTTAAAATTCAGAAATCTCCATGCCTTATACACGCTGATTTCATATACAAATAGCAATAGATAATAATAATAATAATAATAATAATAATAATAATAATAATAATAATATAATCAAATTTTATGCTATAATACACCATCAAGAAGCAATATGATTCGAATCACACGCAATTATAAACAAAATATATATACAACGAATATGATTAATAAATCAACAAAAAAATGTTTGTATCAATAAATCAACAAATCAAAAAATCTATGGTCGTTGGGACGATTGATTGATATGCTAAAAGTGTTTTGTAAAGTAACCGCAATAAAGACGGTTTCGCTAATAGCTAGCCGCGATGAGTACGGGTCGTCCGCAGAGAAATGTGAACTATTTTCTTAATTTAGACGAGTTGATAAAAGATGAGTGATTATTTGCCGTTACGGATATAGAATTTATAATGAAAAGGCTTGTAGGGTTCATATGACTTAGTAGTAATGGATGAATAATTAAAAATGACTCTTTTATTTTTTTAATAGTTTAAAACTAAATCGATAGTGATAAATGTAGATT
The DNA here is from genome assembly GCA_030015575.1 of Agapanthus africanus. Taxonomy (NCBI): domain Eukaryota; kingdom Viridiplantae; phylum Streptophyta; class Magnoliopsida; order Asparagales; family Amaryllidaceae; genus Agapanthus; species Agapanthus africanus. The sequence continues at coordinate 403,176,727 of CM057351.1, forward strand.
AGGGTTGTTGGAAGAAACTAGGGTTTCCCCACTACTAACCCCTATCCTTGCATTGATCTCTATTCATGTCTAGCTCTTAACAAAATAAGTGTTAAAGTAATCTCAAATCGTGGTCGTGACTACCAATAAATTGTCGGGGCGCCTGATAAGAAGGTTAATATTATTTTGCTAAAATTTATAAATTTTAAAATGTATAAAAGAAGTTAAAATATTTTCTCATCCATGATTCTACCCTATCCTACGAACCCTAACAAGTTAAGAATTACTCGCTTATGGTTAAAAATTTAAAAGAAAAGTTGAAGAAAAATGAAAATATAGTTAAGATGCAGAAACGTAAGTGCAGAAATTAAGTACGGAAATTAATTGCAAAAACACTACCTTTATCAATCAACTATTGCATTTACAATTTTGTTTCTTAGAAAGTAGAATACAAGAACTCTAGTTTGCTCTAAATCTCTCCCTTATAAGAGGTAGATGAATAGATGATGATCGCTCGGATATGTAGACCTCTTGGATCTCTTGATCTTATCGATGATGATTTTGAATGTACAGCTCTCGGTCTCTTATATAGTATTTAAAACCAGAAACCCTATATTTCATCTGTGAGTATATACAGTTACAATTCAAACCACCAAATCACATATCCTACGGCCATCAAAGAGCCGCGGAACCGCCCCATATAGCCATGTTTGGCGGCGGTTCCGCCGCATCTTGGTGGCATCAGGGTTTGAGATTTTATCTGGTATTTTGTGTTGATATTTGGAGATCCTCTTGATGTCTAGATTATGAAAATAATGCTCTGAGTCTCTGTCGTTACTAGATCTCTCGATTTGCTTCTAAATTTTGGCAGATTCGGTTTTGATATTCCGATTTGACTCGGATCTCTTACTTGGATTCCAGAGCTGAGCTAATATCTGTATAATATCTCAAGTCATAGTGTTAGTAGTATTTGGTATTTTTTTGAGATATTATCCTAACCATTTAAATGATATAATATCTTAAGAATTTTGATTAGAAATATTTGATATGATATGCATATTTTAATTACTAAGATTTCATTTAAATATTATATGCATATATTTTCCCTCATTATGTTAATTATAATGTAGAAATATATGATAATAAAAATTTTACAAATAAACCCTCATATGTTCTATATTTACAATAAACACCTTTTAGTATTTAACAATTGTAGGAAAAATATTCATTCAAATGTGCAATATTTTAGACAATCAAATACCCCCAAACTTAACTTTAACCGTCCCGAGCAAACTAGTTATTAAAGAGTAAAAATAAAGAGAAAAACAAAATAGCACACTTTCGTAGACAACACGATCGCACCTAGCTCGTGTAACAAGCCTTTAAACCTCTAGGTGTTCCTAGTAGAAGGAGTGTTGTCTCCTGAGAGTTTTCAGCGGATTACACCCCCAAAATCCCATAATACAAGAAAGAAGATGAAAGTTACATACAAAGATAAGAAACATATAAAAGAAAGAATTTGAAAATAAGAGTTTCAAATTACACTAGTTTTTTAGTTGTCATGAGCCCTATCATGAAAAGATGTCAGAAATCACATAATCTCTCAATAAAACATCGGTTTTAGTCTTCCTTCCTACCTTTCTTCAAAATATCGATCATATACCCCTACGTGTGTGTAAAAGATATCTCTACACCTAGAGAATTCAATTCAAGCTATCATACTCTTGTCCATCTTCCTTAGTACTTTATAGTCGGTGAATGTTTTATAGATGGAATTGCACACACATTCTTCATGCGGCCGTTAATACTTCTTAAGGTACTAACCAACCGATTACCAAATATGCTCACTCATTAAGGCGTAATTAGCAATATTCTAGTCTTGCAACACCTAAGACTTAGCAGTGGCTCTCAAACCAGTTGGTCTAAGGTACCAACTGATAAGGCACCCACGCTATATTTTTTTATGCTGTCTTAAGTAATTACAAAACCAGTGTTCATTTTTCTTCACCAATTTTTTATGTCATTTATATTTTCGTTTGTATATATATTTTCCTTCATACTAAGGTTTTTAGACAAGAGTATTTCAAGATATTCTCTACTATCTCAAGTTTCAAGATGTGTGCAAGTATGTATAGTAGGGTGTCAACGTTCAGATGTTTGGACTCAAGAATAGGGACTATTTTTCAGACTTATTTCTATCCGCAGATTAGTGATTCCCTTCATCTTACTAACCTTGGGAAAACAGCTCATGACTACTTATTACTAGTTTCGTTTTAAAATATCTAATTTTCCTGATTTTCTTGAATCTCTTCCTATCTTTCATATGTATTTTTCACATCCTAAATTTTTTTTGTGCTTTTATTTAGTATAATACAAAATGATGCGTGAATAAGCACAAACCTCCCCCAAACCTATTTGCAGTAGCGTCCTCACTGATATCATTTTTTAATCTTAAAACCTATAGATTTGGCAGAAAACGTTAGTAAGGGGGACAAGAATTAATGACAGTGAAATCCTCCCCCAAACTTATTTTTGGCTCACAATCGTAAAAAAAAATTCCTTTTCTTTCAAGAGCCAAAATATTTTTCTCCCCTCCTAAACTTGAGTGAAACAGTATTAAGTATTTAAAATTAGAAAATGGGGTAAAGTTATTGGTCTATGCAAAGCTTTACAAAGACCAAAAGTCAACACCAACCATTCGAATATTTTATCAATATAACACCATGGTCGGTAGATGATTATGTCACAGATAGACGTGAAGAAATGGGGAGGAGATAAGAGGTATGATCGAAAGGATTTACGTCTCGGTTAGTAGAGACGAAACAGTGACGGTGAATGAAAACGAGAATGTGAATGATTAGGAATGAATGGAATATTCGCATTCTCGTATGAGATAAGAAGAAGGGGTGGTGGTTCAACTTCTCCGGCCTCAAATGGAGGTGCACGAATTTCCAATGGAAGTTGATTCATCACAACATCCAAGTCTTTAAGAAACGCAAGTTCTACGGCGAAAATATTTTCAAAACTTTCATCGATGATGATTCTATCGGAAAGAAAAGAATAAGCAGATTCTCTAGAAAGACTAAAAGTTTCAGGGTCGATATTTTTCGTGCCAGAATTCAACACACTTGATTTGTCATAAATTATGGAGATATGAGCTTGAAAAAGCTCATCTACTTTATTTTTAAAATAATCTAAATCAAGTGGTCTTTCAAGAATCATAGAACTCGAAATATTGGAGTGTGATTCATCAAAACTCAGTGGAGTTGAAAGAAGATTAGAAGAACCAAAGAAAATTGGTGATAAAATGGGTAAACAAATTTAGGTGTTGAGTATTGTTGAACCAGATGTGGGAGATGAATGCTGAATATCGTTCTGCTTATCGGATAGGTCGGTGGTAAGAATAAGATCGGTTAATTGTACAGGAAAATATTCGTATTCAATAGAAGGGACATGATGGGTCGGAGAATCCAACTCATCTTACATAATGGGTTCATCTTCAACGATATTCTCATCACCGCTCTCACTGTAACGTTTTGAAAATCGTTTCGGTGAAATTTCGAAAAAAACGGTAAAATAAGGGGGTTTTCTGTAAAAAGTCAAAATGCAAATATCTTTATTATAAAATTAAATATACATATTCTAACTATGTAATTGCTAGTATTTGGTGTTTATTGAGCCACTGGTGAAATTTCAAATTTTCTGAAAAATTTTCCGAAATTAATTGTTTTAATATTATTTTAAGCCGTCACTAATATATTTAATTAGGGAAAATTACAAATTGGAATGAGTTGAAACAAATTTTGTGCATCATAAAACATTAAATAAAATTTTATCATATGGTTTTTGAAATGAAATCGTTTGCCAAAACGGTTTAGAAAATATCGAAGAAAAAGGCTTTTTTTCGGTGAAATTAGTGTAATGGAAGTGGGTTACTACACTTATCTCTTTTTCTCACCCAAACAAAACCCACCCCCATTCCCCCAACATGCTTTGGCCGGCCCCCTTGATCAGCCCAACAATCTTGGGCCTCCCATTTCACACATTAAAGCAAAGAAAAGAAAAGAAAGAATAATATACATGCATAAGAATGGGCTTTTGACTTTATTTTTGACTTTCAAACCAACACCCACACTCTCTCACCTCTTCCCCCTCCTCTCTAGCCGACCACTGCTGATTTGTTCAGCCCCTCCCCTCTCTTTCCCTCATTTCTTCTCTTCTCCAAAAAAATCCTCAAGAAAAAAATTGTCAAAAATCAAGCAAAAATCCAAATCAAAATCCACCTCCTACCCATTTTTCCTTGGCTACCATTGCATGGATCTAGGGATTTAGATTTCAATTTGGGAGGCTATGGGTGCTTGTGGATCTTCAAATGTTTTTGGGTATAATTTCTAAACCTTTTACTTAATTTGTTAGTTAATTTCTTAAAGCTAATTTATTTAAGTGTTAATTAGGCTTTAGTTGCAAGTTTGGAAATTCTAGAATTGGGTATGGATCAAGTTAGGGTTTTATATCACTTGATCATGGTTTAAGTGTATAATTTAACATATTATGGCATGTAAAATCTTACCTAGTAACTAGTTTGCTAATTGTTAAATTAAAATTTTGCTAAATATGTTTTTTTTTGCTAACTAGGTCTTTGAAATTAAATTACAATGAGGGATTAAAATCTAAATTAAGGTTTCATGTCATTATTAATATTATAATAAGTGGTTTAATGATTTTGGTTCATGCAAAACCAAGCTTAATTGATAAATTATGAATTTTGCTTTAAAAGGTGTTAAAAATTGATATTTTTGCAAACTAGGATTTTGGAAATTATGCAAATTTATGAGATTAAATTATGGAAATGGTTTTTATGACTTATTTAAGTTATTTAATAAGTATTATGGCCGCTAGAATTGTTTAAACGTCGAGTTTTGTACAAAAACGGGAAATTTTGCTTGCTAGTTTTTCGGGAAAACGGTTTTTAAAGTGAATTTGGGGTTTTGTGAGTTTTAACCTATTTTATATTAAAATTAGTATTCGTGAATGTGCAAATGAGTGTATTTGGGTTTTTCTCGATGGTCTGGCGTTTGTACGCCGATGTCGAGGGTTTTTGGGTTGATTTGTGGAAGCAACAATAGGTTTTGACCTATGTGGAATTCGTGTGTCGTTTTGGTCATGAGTCAGATTTTAATGCGATGCAGTGCGTTATGATATGTAGGTACCCCTATGTGGACTTCGAGACGACAAGCAAGCGCGTGGCGACATCGGCACCGGCGAGCGAGGACCAGGTGAGTAGATTTATATCTACGGGGAGAAGTCGGGTGGATGGCGTATAGCACCCCCGCAGTCCGTGATGGTGTATACGGATGCGTATACACACCAACAATTTTTTTTTTATATGTTATTTGGGATTAATAACGATGTTAGGATGGATATTGGTGTGTTGAATTACTTTAGTGTTGCGAACCGTAGGGTAGTGTTGCACTACACATACACACATACATACACACATACATATTTGCATACATTCCTATTTATATGTGCTCATGGGATTCTTTATAGTTATGTGTTCACATGGGTATGGGACTATGTGTTCACATACGGATATGAGGACGATACTTGGGATTGAGCTGAGTCGATGAGATTTGTCTTGTGGTTGTGATATCGTTTTGTACGAGACTGTCGATCAGTAGTCAGATCATGACTATATTGATGATATTAGTATTGTACTAGATATAGGTCAGTACCCTAGACTATGATCTTGGATAAAGAGGATACCAGAGGAATAGTGTGAGGAATATGATATTGACCCGTACCCAGATTTGGGGATGCCGTACGACGGATTTACGTACGAGCTATATCTTGATGATTGATCCGCACTCTTGACTTGGGATGTCTGATTATAGATATGGTATCGGATATGATATTATTGAGGCGGGATCACCGACTAATATATATACATGTATGTATATGGATCGACTCAGATGTTAGGCGGTTTCCTTACCTGTAGTCCAGCTTGTTAGCTTAGTCCTTTAGTTTAGTTTAGTTGTTAGATTAGATTCGATTCTTATCTATTTCAAAAACTAACGAATCGTGGGTATTTTAAAAGACAGCCCAAGGGATCCTACGGATATTTCAAAAGACGTATCTTTTCATAAAAACACCGTAGCCCTATTTTCAAAACCCCATGATTCGTGTTATTTCAAAAGGCACCATTTGTAGGACTTATATTAGATTAATGCAGATTAGTTATAGTTGCGTCTAGTATTCAGCTCCCGCTCATTATTGTGGTTCGCTTCGCATCGCATGCTTATATTATGTTTCATACTCCATTATTGATATCATGCTGTTAGGACACCAGCACCATTACCGATGATGCGTATGTACCACGTACACTTACTTGCCGGCTCACACACATCTTCATCGGTAATTGCCATGTCACGTACACCGTAGAAAATATTATTGCTTGACATAGCCTATTAGCTAATAGTTTAGACATTGTAGTTATTACCTGCTACTTCATGCATACTGTTATTCATTGTTATGCCGCATTCTTGGATTCTCACGCATATATTCACTATTTTACGTGTTATTGAGGTTTTGGATTCGGATTTCCATGAGATTTTCTGGATTTGGAGGAAAACCGCAAAAGCATAAATAAACCTTTTCTCTCTTTTAAAATAAAAAGTGCGGTTTTCCAATGATGTATGAGTCGTCCACCATGAGTTTGCTGATGGATTTCGAGACCCGATTCGAGGAGTGGAGGAACCGTTTCGGGTACATGGTGGGCCCGGTGCGGTACCCCGGGGCAAGAGGAATGTGTTGTTGACGTTGAGCCCGGCAGGGGAGCACTACCGACCGGTGATATTACCCGACGCGTCGGATATCCGGAGGATACCGTCGTGGTCTTGAGATGGATGGTAGGGGCCGGTCTGGATTGACGGCACCCTAGATATTGATTTTGAGATATTGAGGTACAGAGATTGTGATACAGAGATATCGAGATATTTGGACACTTGTTTTGTGTCGATGCTGGGCACTGTTTTATGCTGATTTCATTTATGGTACCTCACTTTAAAAATACAGAAATCTCACTGATTTATGAAAGCAGTTTTCGTAAGTACATGCATTCTGTTCCGTGCATTCATACCTCATTCATATGATATATTGCTACCCGAGGCACTGGCACGGGCACATGAGATTACACTCGGGTTAGATATTTACCCTAGCCTTGTTATAGGTTGCATGTTATATATATAATTGAGGATATATTTGATCTTTGACCTAGGTTGCGTTATTTATGCGATTTCTTTCCGTAGATGTTTTTCTATTCACGAGTTGGCAACTCACCCCCGTTGTGCCCCAGTTTCTTGCAGGTTTGTCGTACAGGTTTCATTACGGCTTGCGGGCATAGTTTCCTTCAGGTGATTTGCTAGTAGGTGGGTTTACTTGTATCGTACCCCCCATTATATAACTTGTATATTATTACTCTGTTGTATCTAGAATTTCCATCAACCAAAAATGTATTTTTTTGAGATAGAGACCAGAGATGCTATTCTTTCGACCTTAGAGTCGCGCGTTTTATTTCTGTGGTTTTCTTGTGGTTTTGGGTTTTTGATCCTCGCCGTTGGCGTTGTATATTATATTGCTTATGTGGTTGTGACCGTCGATTGACGAAGAGCTAGCTCCCGCTTGGGGATGCCCTTTTATTGATTTCGTATACTATTCATGTTGTATCCCGTTTGGGGGCCAGTATTTACAAAGGAGACTCTGCTGAAATTTTCAGGAAATATTTGATGTTTTTAAAAACGCATAATTCGGCTTATGCTATTAAAACTACTTGATTTAAATTGGTTTTCCTTCACTCTATTACTTTTCTTGGTTTGGATTTCTGGGTTTTCGGCTTTCTTAGATTACGAACGCCTCGAGACGTTTCGTAGTTTAAGTGCCGGTCATGTTCCGTACTTTCGGGTCGTGACACTCACTAACACCTTTAGTTAAATCAAACGAATAGGTATTTAAAAATTCATCAATTATACTATGCTCAATCGATAAATCACTTGGTTCACTTGATGGAGTTGGAAGATTTGAAATATCAAGTATAGTCAAATAAGGATCGGTTTGATTTGAAATGGTGTAAACCTCTCTTTCACGCTCACTATTAGAAAAGTCAAATATGTTATTCTCGGACACCTCATCACTATGAAGTGGTTGAACATCGAATATATTCGGTTGGAGTGCAGGATGGAAGGTATCGAGATCAAAAGAATCGGTTTTGGTTTGACTTTGATGGATCTCTTGTTCTTTTTCACTGCTTAATTCCAACTCTACTTCAGGATTAGACATGGGTTATGAAGAAGTTCTAATAAAGGATTCTCTTTGAACCATGAAACTTCCTAATTGATTTTCAGAAGCATTGTCTAGATAAGGTGAGGAAATTGAGTATGGTTGGGAAGTGTCTAATTGTTGGCTACGGGCAAATTCAATGTGTTCCGCAATCGACATGCGTTTATGATTTGCCGCATTAGCCTGAAGAGAAATGTTAAGAAGAGATGCCTTTAATTGTTGGCTACGGGTGAGTTCAATGTGTTCCGCAATCGACATGCGTTTCTGATTTGTCCCATTAGCCTCAAGATAAGTGTCAATATGAGAGCGTGTGAAAGTTTGGTACCGTGGATAAGAATTAGAAGGGTGAACCCAAGTTTCATAAACAGGATTAGGATCAATATTGTGATATGAAGAATATTGAGATTGATTGGTTAGTTGGCGACTGTCAATTGCTATTTATTCAGCAATGGTTATGGATGTAAAAGATGTCATATTCTCCTCAAAACGAGTATCGATATTTTCATATGGAAATAATGGTGTTTGTTGTCCTAACGGTTTTGGATTAGTGAAAGAATTGAAATTTTGGCTTTCAGCCTTCGCAATATGCTCAACTATGGACATGCGTTTAGAAATTCTCTCACTTATCTTAAACGGATTATCAACATAAGAAGATGTTGAATTTTGATGCGGTTGATAGGATCTTGAATGAGGCATTCAACTGTTCTTTTCCGCGTGCTCTATTCTATCCCTTAAAGACACGGTAGAGTCGGATTTTGTACCGAAGCAATTACGAAAACAAGAAATATCTGGTTCTAGATAGCAAAGCTCGGTAAGAGTTCGTCTGTTTGGGTTACCCATTATAAGAAAGTGAAAAGAAAAGAGAGTGATGGTAATGATTTAAACTCTTTTTGGATTTGAAAATTGTTTTGCTTTGAAAGAGGGACTTGAGGCAAATCACAAAATGCTCAATCAATTCCTAGAACTAGGGTCTCCTAGGTCAACTCACTAGACTGCTCCTAGAATTTCAAAGGACAAGTCGCAGGATCAATCCTCTACTACCTCCTTATCAATCTTATGGCCAGGTAAGTGCCAGGTAAGTGGGAGATATCCACTATATGAATCACTAAAATAGCGGGCCTAATTAAGTAACCACTTTTCTTAGTCACACTTGTCTTAGACACCACAAGAAAATGCGGATAAACAATAGATTACCCCCGATCTTCCTTTGTCCTAAGTGAGCACGACAGTCCTTAGGGCTTAGTCTAGATATTTTTTTATGAATGTAGGGTTATGCATATGCACGTTTGTGATTTATGGGGCTTAGGAAGGGTGATGAAATCCCCACCTAATCTGAATTTTGGTTTATTTCCCTTTAATGTCCGTTTTAGATATGCAAAAAAAACAAAATCTAAAACACGTAAAATGATTTTTAGCAGCGATATTTGCAAAGAATCCTGCAAGTAGAATATATTTATTGGAGTTTTAGACGAGAGAGAAAGATAGTAGAAACTTACTACAGAAGTTTGGGGGCCCAACTCCATCAATCTGCCACGGTTCCGCCGCCAAACCCACAATTCTGCCGCAGTTCCGCCGCAAGTTGGTGTGTTCTTGTGCTAAATTTTTCTTCAGAGCACCCTTATGCTCTTTTGGTCCAAGTTTAAGGTTTTTGGCTCTCTGTCGGTTTGCTCCAGTTACTCCAGATTCCCTTGCAAAACTCACATAATAATCGTTAAAAGCGCAAGATGCGGTTTTGTTTATTTTATTTTATAGTTGCCTGATATTATAAGAAATCAACCCGAATAATAAGAAAAAAATTACGACCATTTCCCCGGCAACGGCGCCACTTGATTGATATGCTAAAAAGTGTTTTGTAAAGTAACCGCAATCAAGACGGTGTGTAACAACTCTAATTTCAATGTACACAAAATTATTTAAAAGTTAATATACAATTAGGGTATTTGCAAACCTGTGTATGCTATAAGTATTTATTTTACTTTTGAACAACAAGCAAGAGCTTGTAGCTCACTGGTAAAGGCATTGCACAGTTAAGACATAGCACCTGTGTTCAAATCCCATCAGCCACATTATCTTTTTATTTTATTTTATTTTAATTTTTTAGAAACCCAAAGGTTTGCACGTGCACAACACGTAGAAGGAAAAGTCACAGATTATTCAAATATGTGCACGAGGGTATACGAGGCGACACCAACACGTGGCACCAAACCCAACACCCCCCGTCAGTATTGGGCCAGCAAAATGCCCAAATTGGTCGGTACCAATGGGCCAACCGTCGGTGATGCCCCCCATTTTTTCCCCTGCAACCCTTTGGCCTATCCTAGTTCCCCTACGCTGTTTATCTTCTCTGTAATTATCCAGAGAACAATAAACACCAATAAATCCAAATTTTAATGAAAATTTTAAATGCATTCTTTAACACACCAAACCCTAATTTTTCCTATAAATACCATACCCCATTTCACACATTCTCACTCAGAATTCCCTGCCAAAACTCTCAAAAACTTTCAAGTCTCTTTTGTGTACAAGTGGAATTAACAAAGGGTGAAGTTCCGGCGACGATCCAAGGAGATTCCGGCGACGAAAGGACGTCCCAAAGAATTCCATAGATTTCTCTCCCTCTTCTCTTGATCCCAAACCAGTAAGTCCCTTCTTCCCCTCACTTTTTTCTATTCTAAAACTTTTCTATTTCAAAACTCGTCGGAAATGGAGTTAATCCGACTTCCGATTTCTTTTTCTTCAAAAATACAACTTTTTCTTAATAACAAACCTCCAAAATGTTAATATATTGTTTAGTAATCATTAACAAAAATAATAGAACAAGTTTGACATCAAAATAATAATCATAGCAAGTTCTATTTCATTTTTACATTAAAATACCCTTATGTATAGATTTGACATTGCTTATTGTTTTTGACCCTTTTACCTTAGAAAAACTCACGAAGTAATGACCTAGCTCATCACAACACACATTTCTTGACATAACACGATGGAAATTTGGGAACATAGTTATGAGATAATAATATATTTCAAATAAATACCATTAACTTATAAAACCATTTCTTTAAAAAGCTGTATTAAACAATTCCTTGCAATTACACCTCTACAACCCACTTTTGGGGACCCTATTCAAGATGGTACGGATTATCGTACATTCTCGGCCCTAGTAGAGCGAGATGCAGACCTCCGAAAGAAGCATTTAATCTTGATGGAATTTTTATATATTTTTCTTTAGAAAATGAGATTTCTACAAGAAATTAAATAAAAATCTATTTTTAAATATATGTATATATATATATATCATAAAAATATCTATTTTAATTATATTATATAAATATTCCAAGTTTTCCAAATCAAAAGAATCGCCATTACATGAAAATATCATCCAAATACAAAACAATACCGATATTTCAATAAAATACCATATACTATGAAAACTAGATTCTACTCACTAGAAATTTCACAATTATAAAATATACATCTATGAAAACCTTAAAGACGATAATTAAATACTTGAGGTGTATTTTAAAAATTATATCAAACTATTTTTAGATAAACCCCCTCAAGTTATGTTAAATTATAATAAGGACCCTAGTAAACATAGGTTTAAGCGGGATCAGTCTCTTGAGTCTCAGGGAGCCAGAGATATGGGTGATTGCCTATCTAAGGTAGACAATCTAACAAATGGTGTTATCAACACGGTAATTGTTTTGTAAAAAGACACAAATCCTGCCGTTCATGTACAACAGTTACCGATAATATCAAAACTAATTCAAAATTTCAAGTTGACTCAGACCGAGTCTCAATCTAATCAATCTGACTTGAATGTGATTCAAGTATAATGCTACAAATGCAACATGAATCCATGAATCTGTCTATTCAATCTATATCAATTTATATTAACTGAACCGAACCATGGATATACTCCGTCCGCATTACTCTCCATCTATATCCACTCTATTTACTGATATCATAGTTTCGGCAAATCATCCATTTATATAACAAAACAATATAATCAATACAAAAGATATCATGGAGTTTATAATGGGTAGATTTGTATGGAAGGTGTTAAAAGTGGCACGAGACTGTAACCATAATACACCTAATCTGAATATCCATTGCCGTTGTACCGTGGCTAAACGGTTTCTTGTGCTCCGTATACCTTAGTTTCTGGAATAGTGGGACTCCTCTCGTATATACTGGTATTTTCTGTACTAAGCTACAAACAACAGCGTTAACAATATAATCAAATATTATAAGATATATCCTTTTTCTGTCTATTCTATCTCTACTTACCTTTGGAACTTACCGAGCGATTGTTCGCTGACGAAATTCCTTTTGGAATGTTGTCAGGTGATTTGGACTTACTGGAGATCGAGCCCAGCACTGAAGATTTGGAGCAGATACCATTTAACCCAGAGCTTTAGACACTTGTAGATTTTTATTTCTTTTCAGTTATGCCATTATTTAGGCATTACTTTCTATTCATGTACTTTCATTTCAGTTGTACTTGTAAAAGAATGTTTAATAAATAAAGTTGCTGTTCATTTACATTCCTGTCTCTTGTATACTTTACTTTATATTACTTAGTTACACTTAGCATGTTTATTTCTGAGTAAATACATAGCGGCCTCGTCGCGTCCTCTTGTTGTACACCAGGAAGCGGGGCATGACAGGTTTTGTTGGTGGCCCATGCAGGTCAGCTCTGTATGGACATGCAGGTCAGTTCTTCATGGACATGTAGGTTAATTCTTTATGAAGTCCTAAGCAATATAACACAAGAACCAGCAACTAAAAATATTCTTTACATATTCCTTGAATCTTCTAATTTCATATATTTTGAATCTATCCTAACCCAAAATTTTCTTTCAAGGTTATGAATTCCCCAAATAACACTAGCACCAATTTCAATAACACTCCACCACCTTTACCGCTTATACCTACCGTCGCTGCTCCGATCAATGAGCAGACGGTACTGCTTGAGGCGATCCGCATCCTCCTAGAGGGACAGCAGCAGCAGACTGCTATTTTGATGAACCGCCCAGAAGCGAAAGCCCCGGGGGTAAAGAAATTTCGGTCCTTGCACCCCAAGCAATTCTAAGGAAAAGAGAGCCCCTAGAAGCTGAGGAGTGGGCTTAGAGTATTGAAGATGATCTGGCAGTGGCACAAGTGCTAGAGATAGCCTGGGTTCGAGTTGTGAAGTTGCAGCTCACTGAAAATGCACGGGTCTGGTGGAAGGCGGAAGAAAGCCGTCTTGACCAACCGATCGAATGGAAGACCTTTCGCGATATATTCGATGCGAAGTACTTCTCTGAGACTGGTAGATTCGACATGGAACAACAATTCATCCATCTACAACAGGGTTCGATGTGGACTAAATTCGTCGATGAGTATGATGCTAAGTTTATTATGCTCAGTTGGTAAGATATGTCTTAATATTTTAATTTTCAAATATCACATACTATACAGCTAACACAATATCTTAACAGATTCGCGGCACACTTGATACCAATGAATGAGATCAGAACCCGTCGATTACAGCAAGGGTTAGATCCGGAGATCCAAGCCGCGTTAGCTACAGGGGATTTCCCGACCCATGAATTGACTCTGAAAGCTGCCCGCCGATATGAGACAGTGGTGAAAATGAGGGGCAGACCTCAATCTACCAGGATGAAACGCCCTGCCACTCAGATGGTAGGAGGAGCCTCTTCAAGGCTACAATTTATGCCCAGGAGACCGGGAGTACCAAACAACCGGCCCAACCCAGCCTTTTGTACCTACTGCAGGAGGGATGGACATTTGGTGAAAGACTGCCGGCATGCAAATCGCCTTTGCTTAGTCTGCGGCTCAGCTACTCATGACATCGGGTCTTGTCCTCGGAGAAATAACCCAAATGCTACACCCAGGCCAGCAATCACTTACCAGCAGCGCCCAACCATCCAGGCACCTGCTCCATGACTCGCATTACCCGCCCCACCTTCTCGTGGACCGACTGCACCTCCTCCTCATCAATTTCATCAAGCTCAATGGAACATACCTCAAGAACCAAGGAACGGACAGGGAATGCTCCTCCAGCAAGGAGGAATGTGCCGAGGCGACAGGCTTTCACAACGATTGTGGAAGAGGTTGAAGCCACCGGCCAAGTCATTACTGGTAACCTTTTCCTTCAAACTTTACTTTCCCATCTATATATACATATCCATACATTTTCCCTTATACCTAAAACCTATCCCACATAACTTAGGTACAATTTTAGTAGCCTCACTCCCTGCACTAGCACTCTTCGATACTGGAGTATCTCATTGCTTTATGTCGCAACGGTTCATCCGAATTCATACGATTGCAGTCATACCGCTTGTATCCAGCTGGAATGTCAGCTCAGGGAACGGCATTCTAAAGGCGACAATGGGATACAACCTGTGTCCAGTGGTCGTCTGCAGCAGAGAATTCTATGCTGACTTCAAGGTGCTAGACATACCGAACTTCGATGTGGTTCTGGGTATGGATTAGCTAGGAACCTTCTGCGCTACCATCGACTGTCGTCAAAGGAGGGCAGTGTTCGAGATTACAGACCATCCGGTCTTTTATTTCAAAAGTGGAGACCTTACCCTAGAGCCAGGCACATACAAAGCAAAACCGAAGAAGGCAGTGATTGCAGCAATTCAAGCGGAGGAAGGATCAAAGCGGGAAATAGTTCGAGAGTTCGACGATGTGTTTCCTGAAGACATATCAGGTTTACCTCCTGATCGAGCTCTTGAATTCGGCATTGATTTAGTATCTGAAGCATAACCGGTGATCAAAGCACCATATCGGTTAAGTCCAGAAGGTTTAAAAGAGATCTGAACTCAGTTGGACGAATTATTGAAGAAAGGATGGATTCGTCCCAGCACTTCAAATTGGGGATCTCCAGTTTTACTCGTGAAGAAGAAGGAAGGTTCATACAGAATGTGCATTGATTATAGAGCTCTGAACGATATAACTATAAAGAACAAGTATCCACTCCCGCGTATCGACGACCTGTTCGATCAGCTAAGTGGATCTTGCGTTTTCTCCAAGTTAGATCTTCGTTCAGGTTATCATCAGGTGAAGGTCTAAGAATCTGATATCCATAAAACGGCATTCAGAATTCGCTATGGACATTACGAATTCCTTATGATGCCATTTGGAGTGACCAACACACCGGCTATATTCATAAACCCGATGAATCAAGTTTTCCGAGAGCACCTAGACAGGTTTATTGTCATCTTCATCGATGACATCCTGGTGTATTCTAAAAGTCGGAAAGAACATGCCGAGCACCTACGAATTGTCCTGAAAACCCTACGACAACATCAACTCTATGCCTAGTACAGCAAATGCGAGTTTTGGCTAGATCAAGTCGGTTTTCTTGGACATATTATATCAGGCGATGGAATCTATCTAGATCCAGCTAAAGTTTCAGTAGTAAGCGAATGGTCGACACCAAAATCAGTGAAGGACATTCGAAGTTTCTTGAGTCTAGCAGGATATTACAGAAGGTTCATTGAAGGATTTTCGAAGATTGCAACACTCCTGACCAAGCTCACATGTAAAGATGAAGAATTCGTGTGGTCAGAAGCGTAGAACTCAAGTCAAGATTGATATCATCACCCATCCTTGTCATACTGGACCAATCTGGAGGTTTCGAAGTGCATTACGATGCCTCCGGTAAGGAATTAGGATGTGTTCTACATCAGCACGGTAAGGTTGTGGCTTATGCTTCAAGACAACTGAAGATTCATGAGCGCAATTATCCGACGCATGATTTAGGGTTGGCAGCCGTTATCTTTGCTCTTAAGATTTTACGCCATTATCTTTTTGGTGAACGAGTGGGCATATACACAGATCACAAGAGTCTGAAATATGTGTTTACTCAGAAAGAGTTGAATATGTGGCAGAGAAGATGGTTAGAACTCATGGCGGACTTCGACATCAACCTGCAATATCACCCAGAGAAGGTGAATATAGTACCTGATGCCCTTAGTCGTCAACCATTAGCATTGAACCTCACCGCACAGTGGAAGCTTCAACAAGACTTGCATCAAATGGAGATTGAAGTGGTCATGCCAGGTAACGCTTCAAGTTTGATGAACTTACAAGTTCAATCTACCATTGTCAATCAGATCAAAGCAGCTCAAGCAAGCGACGCTAAGTTGCAAAAGATCAGAGAATAAGTAGAAGGTGGACTTCGAACAGACTTCATCATCCATAAAGACGGATCTTTGAGATACGGCAGTAGATTTTGTGTACCAAAAGGTCATGTGCGAGAAGAGTTGATGAAAGAATCCCACAACTCTCCTTATTCAGTACATCCTGGAGGTACAAAGATGTACAAAGATCTGCGTCAAAAATTACTGGTGGCATGGAATGAAGCGTGATATAGCCAGAAGTGTCGCTAAATGCTTGGTGTGTCAGCAAGTAAATGCTGAACATCACAGGACTGCTGGATTACTTCAACCGTTACCTATTCCAGAATGGAAATGGCAACACATCACAATGGATTTCGTGACTGCGCTTCCTCGCAGCACGAAAGGTAATGATGCGATATGAGTTATTATGGATCGACTCATAAAGTCGGCTCACTTCATCCCATTTCGAGTTGGCTAATCTACTGAGACACTCGCAAAGAAGTACATGGAGGTAAGAATCTAAGTAAGATTTAAACTCTTCAATATGTACTATCTCTGATACCTATGAACTCATGCAGGAAATCGTGAGACTTCATGGAGTACCGGTTTGCATTGTCTCCGATCGTGACACTAGATTCCGATCACAATTTTGGCAAAATCTGCAAGATAGCTTGGGAACAAGTCTTAACTTCAGCACGACTTATCATCCACAAACAGATGGTCAGTCTGAGCGAACTATTCATACCTGCATCATGTGGAGTTTTCATACAACAACAGTTACCAAGTAAGTATAGGAATAGCACCTTTTACAGCACTTTATGGAAGGAAGTGTCAATCGCCATTAAGTTGGGACGATATCAGAGATAGAGAACTCCTTGAACCTGAGATGATAGTAGCAACTGTCGACGTGGTTCGTACTATCAGAGAAAGAATGCGCATAGCCCAAGATCAACAGAAGCACCGGGATGATATAAAGAGCCGTCACTTGGAGTTTCAACCGGGAGAACATGTATTTCTGAAGATATCTCCGAACCGTGGAGTGATCCATTTTGGAAGAAAGGGTAAGCTGAGTCCAAGGTACATTGGACCGTTCGACATACTTGAACGAGTCGGTGAAGTAGCTTATCGCTTGGCATCTCAATCTTCATTGAAAAGAGTGCACAACGTGTTCCACATATCCCAACTCAGAAGGTATGTGAGTGACCCCAGTCATATTCTTGATCACTCCGAACTCACTGTACAGCCAGATTTATCTTGTGAGCAACAACCCATTGAAATCCTGAATAGAAAAATGAAGTCATTTCGGAACAAAAAAGTCAATTTGGTTCGGATGATGTGGAGAAAAGACACACCAGGAGAATCAAATGGGAAAGAGAAGATGAGATGCGTGCAAGATATCCTCATTTATTTGTAAACTAGTTCTTAAAATAAATTGTAAATTTCGAAGACGAAATTTTTGTTAGGAGGGTAGACTGTAACAACTCCAATTTCAATATACAGAAAATTGTTTAAAAGTTAATGTACAATTGGGGTATTTGCAAACCTGTTTATGCTATAAGTATTTGTTTTACTTTTGAACAGCAAGCAAGAGCTTGTAGCTCACTGATAAAAGCATTGCACTGTTAAGACATAGCACCTGTGTTCAAATCCTATCAGCCACATTATCTTTTTATTTTATTTTCTTTAGTTCTTTTAGAAGCCCAAAAGTTTGCACGTGCACAACACGTAGAATGAAAAGTCACAGATTATTCAAACATGTGCATGAGGGTATACGAGGCGACACTAGCACGTAGCACCAAAACCAACACCCCCCGTCGGTATTGGGTCGGCGAAATGCCCAAATTGGCCGGTACCACCGGGCCAACCGTCGGTGATGCCCCCCATTCTTTTCCCCTACAACCCTTTAGCCTACCCCATTTCCCCTAGGCTGTTTATCTTCTTTGCAATTATCCAGAGAACAATAAAACACCAATAAATCCAAATTTTAATAAAAATTTTAAATGCATTCTTTAACACACCAAACCCTAATTTTTTCTATAAATACCATACCCCATTTCATACATTCTCACTCATAATTTTCTGCCGAAACTCTCAAAATACTTTCAAGTCTCTTTTGTGTACAAGTGGAGTTAACAAAGGGTGAAGTTCCGGCGACGATCTAAGGAGATTCCGGCAACGAAACGACGCCCCGAAGTTTTCCTTAGCTTCCTCTCCCTCTTCTCTTGATCCCAAGCCAGTAAGTCCCTTCTTCCCCTCTCTTTTTTCTATTCTAAAACTTTTCTATTTCAAAACTCGTTGGAAACGGAGTTAATCCGACTTTCGATTTCTTTTTCGTCAAAAATACAACTTTTTCTTAATAACAAACCTCCAAAATGTTAATATATTGTTTAGTAATCATTAATAAAGATAATAGAATAAGTTTGAAATCAAAATAATATGCATAGCAGATTCTATTTCATTTTTACATTAAAATACCCTTAAGTTTAGATTTGACATTGCTTATTGTTTTTGACCCTTTTATCTTAGAAAAACTCACGAGGTAATGACCTATCTCATCACAACACACATTTCTTGACATAACACGATGGAAATTTGGGAACATAGTTATGGGATAATACGATGTTTCAAATAAATACATTAACTTATAAAACCATTTCTTTAAAAAGATATATTAAACAATTCTTTGCAATTGCGCCTCTACAACCCACTTTTGGGGACCTCGTTCAGGATGGTGTGGATTATCACACATTCTCGGGCCTAGTAGAGCGAGATGCAGACCTCCAAAAGATGCATTCGATCTCGATGGAATTTTTTTGCATTTTTCTTTAGAAAATGATATTTCTACAAGAAAATAAATAAAAATCTATTTTTAAATATATACATATATATATATATATATCATCAAAATATCTATTTTAATTATATTATATAAATATTCTAAGTTTTCCAAATTAAAAGAATCACCATTACATGAAAATATCATCCAAATACAAAACAATACCGATATTTCAATAAAATACCATATATTATGAAAACTAGGTTCTACTCACTAGAAATTTCACAATTATAAAATATATATCTATGAAAACTCTAAAGATGATAATTAAATACTTGAGCTGTATTTTGAAAATTATATCAAACCATTTTTACATAAAAGCCCCTCAAGTTATGTTAAATTACAATAAGGATCTTAGTAAACATATGTTTAAGCGGGACCAGTCTCTCGAGCCTCAGGGAGCCGGAGATATGGGTGCTTGCCTATCTAAGCTAGACAATCTAACAAACGGTGTTATCAACACGGTAATTGTCTTGGAAAAAGACATAAATCCTGCCGTCCATGTGCAGCAGTTACCGATAACATCAAAACTAATTCAGCATTTCAAGTTCTTTTTAAAGTGTCTGACTCAGACCGAGTCTCAATCTAATCAATTTGACTTGAATGTGATTCAAGTATAATACTACAAATGCAACGTGAATCCATGAATTTGTCTATTCAATCTATATTGACTGAACCGAACCATGAATATACTACGTCTACATGACATTCTATCTATATCCATTCTATTTACTGATATCATGATTTCGGCAAGTCATCCATTTATATAACAAAACAATACAATCAATACAAAAGATATCGCGGGGTTTATAAGGGGTAGATTTGTACGGAAGGTGTTAAAAGTGGCACGAGACTGTAATCATAATACACCTAACCTGAATATCCATTGTCGTTGTACCGTGGCTGAATGGTTCCTTGTGCTCCGTATAATTTAGTCTCCGGAATAGTGGGACTCCTCTCGTATACACTGGTATTTTCTGTATCAAGCTACAAACAACAACGTTAACAATATAATCAAACATTATAAGATATATCATTTTTCTGTCAATTCTATCTCTACTTACCTTTGGGACTTATCGAGCAATTGTTCGTTGACGACATTCCTTTCTTCTTTCTTCAGAATGTTGTCAGGTGATTCGCACTCACTGGAGATCGAGCCCAGCACTGAAGATTTGGAGCAGATACCATTTGACCCAGAGCTTTAGATGCTTTTACATTTTTATTTCTTTTCAGTTATGCCATTGTTTAGGCATTGATTTCTATTCATGTACTTTCATTTCAGTTGTACTTGTAAAAGAATGTTTAATAAATAAAGCTATTGTTCATTTACATTCCTGTCTCTTGTGTACTTTATTTTATATTGCTTAGTTACGCTTAGCGTATTTAGTTCTGAGTAAATACGTAGCGGACTTGTCGCATCCTCTTGCCGTACACCGGGAAGCGGGGCATGACACGGTGTTGCTAGTAGCTAGCCGCGATGAGTATGGTTCGTTCACAGGGAAATTTCTTGCTTTAGACGAGTTGATAAAAGAAGGATGATTGTTTGTCGTTACGGATATAGAATTTATAAAGAAAATGCTTGTAGGGTTCATAGGACTTAGTAATAATGGATGAATAATTAAAAATGACTCCTTTATCTTTTAATAGTTTAAAACTAGATCGATAGTGATGAATGTAGATTAGGCTTCTTAGAAGAAACTAGGGTTTCCCCACTACTAACTCTTGTCCTTGTATTAATCTCTATTCATATTTAACCCTTAATAAAACAAGTGTGAAACCAATCTCAAATCGTGGTCGTGACTATCAATAAATTGGTAGCGCGCCCGATAAGGAGGTTAATATTTATTTTTCTAAACTTTATAAACTTTAAAATGTATTAAGGAAGTTAAAATATTTTCTCATTCATTATTCTACCCTATTCTACGAACCCTAGTAAGATAAGAATTACTCGCTCATGGTTAAAGATTTAAAAGAAGGTTGAAGAAAAATGAAAACATAGTTAAGATGAAGAAATGTAAGTGCAGAAAGTAAGTGCGGAAATTAATTGCAAAAACACTACCTTTATTAATCAACTATTGCATTTACAATTTTTCTCCTTAGAAAGTAGAATATAAGAACTCTAATTTTCTCTAAATCTCTCTCTTGTAGGAGGTAGATGAATAGATGATGATCACTCGGATACGTGGATCTCTTGGATCCCTTGATCTCATCAGTGATGATTTTGAATGTACAGCTCTCGGTCTCTTATATAGTATTTAAAACAAGAAACCCTAAATTTCATCTGTGAGTATGCTAAAACGTGTTTTGTAAAGTAACCGCAATCAAGACGGTGTCGCTAGTAGCTAGCCGCGATGAGTACGAGTCGTCCGCAGGGAAACGTAAACTTTTTTCTTGCTTTAGACGAGTTGATAAAAGAAGGGTGATTATTTATCGTTACGGATATAGAATTTATAAAGAAAAGGTTTGTAGGGTTCATAGGACTTAGTAGTAATGGATGAATAATTAAAAATGACTCCTTTATTTTCTAATAGTTTAAAACTAGATCGATAGTGATGAATATAGATTAGGGTTTTTGGAAGAAACTAGGGTTTCCCACTATTAACCCTTGTCCTTGTATTGATCTCTATTCATGTCTAGCCCTTAACAAAACAAGTGTTAAACCAATCTCAAATCGTGGTCGTGACTATCAATAAATTGGTAGCGCACCCGATAAGGAGGTTAACATTTATTTTGCTAAAATTTATAAACTTTAAAATGTATAAAAAAAAGTTAAAAGATTTTGTCATCCATGATTCTATCTTATCCTACGAACCCTAGCAAGCTAGAAATTACTTGCTCATGGTTAAAGATTTAGAAAAAAGGTTGAAGAAGAATGAAAAAATAGTTAAGATGCAGAAATATAAGTGCGGAAATTAATTGCAAAAACACTACCTTTATGAATCAACTATTGCATTTACAATTATGTTCCTTAGAAAGTAGAATATAAGAAGCCTAGTTTGCTCTAGATCTCTTAATTGTAGGAGGTAAATGAATAGATGATGATCACTCGGATACGTGGACCTCTTGGATCTCTTGATCTCATCGGTGATGATTTTGAATGTACAGCTCTCGGTCTCTTATATAGTATTTAAAACCAGAAACCCTAAATTTCATCTGTGAGTATATACAGTTACAATCCAAATCACCAAATCTCATATCCTACGGCCATCAAAGAGCCGCGGAACGCTGCATATAGCCATGTTTGGCGGTGTTTCCGCCGCATCTTGGTGGCATCAAGGTTTGGAATTTTATCTGGTATTTTGTGTTGATATTTGGAGATCCTCTTGATATCTAGATTCTGAAAATAATGCTCTGAGTCTCTGCCGTTGCTAGATCTCTCGATTTGCTTCTAAATTTTGGCTGATTCGGTTTTGATATTCCGATTTGACTCGGATCTCTTACTTGGAATCCAAACCTAAGCTAATATCTGCACAATATCTCAAGACATAGTGTTAATAGCATTTGGTATTTTTTTGAGATATTATCTTGACTATTTAAATGATATAATATCTTAAGAATATTAATTAGAAATATTTCATATAATATGCATATTTAATTACTAAGATTTCATTTAAATATTATATGCATATATTTTCCTTCATTATGTTAATTATAATGTAGAAACATATGATAATAAACTTTTTACAAATAAACGCTCATATGTTCTATATTTACAATAAACACATTTTAGTACTTAACAATAGTAGGAAAAATATTTATTCAAATGTGCAATATTTTAGACTAACCAAC
Organism: Agapanthus africanus; assembly: GCA_030015575.1. Taxonomy (NCBI): domain Eukaryota; kingdom Viridiplantae; phylum Streptophyta; class Magnoliopsida; order Asparagales; family Amaryllidaceae; genus Agapanthus; species Agapanthus africanus. Next base: position 403,199,809 of record CM057351.1, read on the forward strand.
GATCCACCTCCATCGTCACGTGACCTGAACATACTCCCAAACTCGTCCCGTATGGCTTGCCGGATGTTCTCGGCGTTTGTCTGCCTCATCTCCTGGATCTCCGCCGCAAGCGTCCACATCTGCTGCTGTGTTTGCTAATGAATGTGTTACTGTCGCATCATCTGCTCACGGAGCCAACGAATCTCTGCCTCCAACGCATCTGCCGCATCTACCCGCGTCTGTGTCACGGTGTATTCGTGGACGGTTGAACGCATATCAAAGTGTCGGTGGGCCCGGGACCAATCCCGCGCTTATACCCACCGTGATGCCCGCCGCATAGCGCATTCAGGATAGGGACTGTAATGACCCTAAAAGTCTTATACATTTTTATTGATCCAATATTAATAAAAGAGTGTATTTCTGTTCTAGTTTCGAGTTATAAGTTATTTTTGATAACTTATGTACAAGAAACTACTTATAGCTCACCGGTTAAGCCTTTCCTCTGCTGTGCCAAAGCCTGCAAGTTCGAATCCCATCAGTTTCAATTATTTTTAATATTTTTCTTTTTAATTATTTTGGAAGCTCAAGAGTTGCACATGTATTACACGGAGAAACGAAGAGTTGCAAATAAATCAAACAATAAAAACGAGACATAAATACCCAGATGAATGCACTGCACGAACCCCGAGACCAACCCCTACTTTTGGACCGACGGTTTCTCCATTTTTACCGCCACCGACGGATGGAATAGCCCCAAATCCCCCTATTTTTTGCCTATGTATCCCTTCATCTCCCTGCTACTCCTTTTTCCTATTTGATTTTCGTACAATTAACCAGAGAACCCCACACCTTTCATCTACCTCTTTTACTCACTTTTAATACATTTTATTATCTCTTTAATTTCCTCTACACCTATATTTTCATCTATAAATACCAAGCCTATTCTCAAGTTCTTCTCTCAAAATTATACTGAAATTGTTCCTCTCAAATACCCTCAAAGAAATTCTAACTCTCAAATACCTTTAAGTTTATCTCTCTCAAGATCAAGGTGAAGGCAAACTCTCGGATTCGAAGCACTCAAAAATCCTTCCAAGATTCCTCCACTGCTACACAACTCGCGTAGGGGACGTCGGTAGATCAAGCATACCTTCTTAGTCGCAATCTCGGTCTCGGTTATACAAACCGAGGTCTGTACTCTTCCTTCTCGTTCGTACAAGTACGAAAGCGCAATTGTTAGTCTTCATCCCTACCTCCTTCCCCTTTTCTCTCCTACACATAGAGTTGTAATTCCCAACCATCTTGGCTCATCCGTTTGTTGCCCTTTTTCACTTCACTATCAAAATACGACTTTTGGCGGCTAACTTCACTTTTAAATTTATTGTTGTAAAATTTTGAATTATCCATTATAATTGCATGTTAATATTAATAAGGAATTTCACTTACCAACATACCATCATATCATGCTTCATCTTCATATCATATGAATTTAAAATGAATTTTTTGTTATTGTTAAAACTACCCTAAAATGTATGTAACGCCAAAATATTATGAACTTTAAAAGTGACCTTTTTTTATCAATACCTAGAAATATACACCTCTAGAAAATTCATGGGGTAACGACCTATCCCACTCACAACACTGTGGTTTCATAGTACGATATTTTGATTAAGCTTTATTTAAAAGAAACAATTTACATTTAAATACTATCACTTTTATAAAATGTTTTATCGTTATTTTTAAATCGTTTGCAATTGCGCCTATACAACCCTTTTAAGAGAACCCATCTATAGATGGTGCGGGTTATCGCACGTTCTTGAGATAGTAGAGTGAAATACAGAGCTCCCTACGAAGAATACGATCTCGAAAGGAAATAAAAATACGGTTTTTAAGAAATACGATCTTTTCTAAACAAACAATCTTTGAAAAATTTATATAAAATTAACAATCCGTATTTTCAATAAAAAAAACTTGTGAAATATATTTTTAAAATGGAAGATTGAAATTTTAATAAAATACCGTCAAATTTCCCAAAGAGCTGGTTTTCATAAAAATACCATAAACTTTCAAAAGATAGGTTTACTACTAAAATACCACAACAATTAAAATACATGTTCATGAAAACTCTAAATATCATAATTCACCATCGAGGTTATTTTTAAGCAATATTAAAGTATTTTTCATAAAAAAACCCTTGAGAGATGCAAACAATATAAATAAAATGTAAACAACAAAATAATAAATATTTAAGGATCTTAGATTAATATGGGTTTAAGAGGTATCATTTTTTTTGAGTCCCAGGGAGCCAGAAAAAGTGAATGCTTTCCTATTCAGGTTGGATAAGTTTAACGGAGTTATCAATGGAAATTATCTTGGAAAAAGACACAAATCCTGCTGTCCATGTGCAGCAGTTGCCCGATTACTCCCGAACTTAAGAAATTCAAAAATTAAATTCTTTCATAAGATTCTGACTCTAACCTAAATACAAACTCAACCAGGATCCAAATTTTAACATAAACTTGAACCCTTGATCATGAACGAGAACACTGGAACTTGAATATCCCAAAACTTGAATACTAGAATACTATGATTTGACATGAACTTAACATGAATACCAGAATACAATGGCTTCTATTGAAACTGACTTGACTCGAACCATGATTACAACTTGACATGAATACATGAACACTTGACATGAATACTTGATATTGACATGAACTTAATTTTGCAATTTGATGTATTCATGGATTCGAGTAAGGCTGGTTATTTTAACTGTAATCTAGAATAAACAGGGTGTTAGGGTAGTTCAAGTGAGAATCCAATGAAATCTCAGGAGTCCTCCTAAATCATGAATCCATGTCTAATAACACAAGTAAACTATACTGAGGGCCCGTGTTTCCTTACTTCTGAATTATAGCCTATTGAGTTTGGAATACTTCAACACTAGGTTGAAGTCCCGTTACTAACACTTGATTCGGATCCGTTGGTTCCTTATCCTTGGATTACAGCCTATTGGGTTCGAGAACACCCTTAAAATTGGTTGACATTCACCCTTGAAGTTACGTTAAATTAGTTTACCCATGTAGAGAATTTTTAGCACACTTACATGCACTTCATGTTCAGTATACCTACACTATACGGCCATGCTATACTATACTTATGTTACTTTGTCATGATATATAAAACTGCATGTTAAATAGAATTGCCATGCTTATATTAAATGACATGTTTAAACACCATATCTCCTAACCCATTACTTCATGATATCCAATTTTTCTTTTTCATTATACTTTTATACTTCACCCATTTTTCTTAGAAATTTACTGAGCGAAAGTTCGCTGACGGGCATTCCATCCATCTTTATTTCTTGGAATGTTCGTCAGATACTGTGGAGATTGAGGAGGTGTGTTTACCCCAATCAGAGCAAAGCTCTGTTCAGATTCCAAGACGGGAAACGAAGCAACGTTTCTGTTTCCCCCAATCAGAGCAAGGCTCTGTTCTGAAAATTAAAATTAAAAATTAAAAAATTAAAGAAGCAACGCTTCAGCTGAGTTGCGCTCTGCGCTGCGCGCCACGTGGCAGCGCAGTTGCGCTAGCACAGTTGCGCTGCGCTCTGCGCTGCACGACACGTGGCAGCGTAGTTGCGCTGCGCTCTGCGCTGCGTGACACGTGTCAAGCGCAGGTGCGTTTGCGCCAAACAAAATTAAAATTCCAGTAAGATCTTTCTGTTCTTGTTAAAACAAGAAGATTGTCTTCTATAAAACAGAAGCCTTTGGATCAAAGATCCAACGGTGGGGAAAATTCCCCAAATCACTAAGAGAATGATCTCTTTAACAAATTTAACAAATTAATGGGCACTATATAAAGGCCCCTAGACCCCAACTCAAAAAAAAACAACACAGAGAGACAAAAACACAGAAACAAAGAGAGAGCTCTAAAAAATTTTGAGAAGAACTCAAAAGAGGAAAAAAGGTAAACCCTTTGAATAAAAAAGAAGAATTTCTTCTGAAAAGATCATTGATCTAAGAACAAGATCAAGGAGCTTCAATAAAAATATAATAAATAACAAAAGCATTGCCTTTTTATGAACCATTGGTTCTGGAATCTTAAAGATTCTTTTCTTGAATCAAAAATTAGATCAAGATATTAAAACAGTGCCATGCACTTGTAAATCTGCACTGTTGCGCTCCTGGGTTGGCGCAAGCCACCAGAGAGCGCCACGTGTCAGCTCCAGAATCATTTGCGCCATGCGCTGTTAAAATAGAGCACTGCTCTCATGAATTGGCGCAACCCACCAGAACGCGCCATGTGTCAGCAGCACAACAGCGCAGCGCAGTGCGCTTGCGCTCACCAGAGTGTGACACGTGTCACCCCCACAAGCGCTTGCGCTCATTAATTGGCGCAAAACGCCTGACAAGCCACATGGCCACTATCAAATGATTAATGCACTGCATTATTTACAGAAGGGCCAAGCCCAATTAAAAAAGGTCTAACAGGCCTAATAAAATGCAATGCATTATTTTAAAAAGGGGCAGATCCCAAACAAAAACAAATGCTCGGCATTATAAAGGGGACAGAGCCCAATTAAGAGGGCCTAATAGGCCAGGAAAAATGCACTGCATTATTAAATAAAGGGCAGGGCCCAATCAAAGGCCTAATAGGCCAGACACAAATAAAACGTTGAACATTTTCAACTGGACTTAGCCCAATCATGGCCGTAAGTCCTCAAATTAAATTGACTGAGCAAGACTGCTCCCTTAAATCAATTTACATCTGGTTCAATGGTACATCTCTGAACTCCTCTGACATCTGTCGTTGTAATCTTTCAACGACGTCAGAGAGGTGATGGGTCCCGACGGCCATACATGAAATGGACCGCAATGTCCTTAAACTACCAATGGACCACCACGTCCCTAAACTGGCAACGGACCACCATGTCCCTAAACTGGCAACGGACCACTATGTCCCTAAACTGGAACAATAGAGCCTAAATGCTCTTTCGTCGGATCTAAACGATCCCGTTTAAGTTGATCTTAGCCTCAAATACGGCTAACGTATCCTTAAACATTCAAACAAACTTTAGTCCCAAATTGGACTATAAGACCCCCAATCAACTTTGGCTCAAGGGTACATCTCCGAACTCCTCTGAAACCTGTCGTTGTAATCCTTCAACGTCGTCAGAGAGGTGACGGGTCCCGACGGCCATATATTAAATGGACCACTATGTCTCTAAACTGGAACAATAGAGCTCCTAAATGCTCTTTCCGTTAAGTTGATCTTAGTCTCAAATTAGACTAACGTATTCTTAACGAACGTTTGAGTTGATCTTAGCCTCAAATATGGCTAACGTATCCTCAAACCAAAACCCCAAAACCAAATCTAAGAAAATACGGATTTAGATTGATCCACGTCCTACGGGCGACGACATAAATTAGTCTCCGTATACAATCCACGGGCAACCACAAACAAAACAAACACCCACGACACGAAGTGAAATTATGGAGAAAGAGAAAGTTGTTACCGCGATGCGATAGCGTAATTAACTGCAGGGGCTTGCGCCTGCAGGGAAGAGCGTCCCCACAATCAAAAACCCCTCAAGCGAGGGGGAATCTGACGAAGTCTGCTAAATCGGCCGCATCCGTTTAAACCTCCGATACACGGTGCCATAAATCAACTTGGCATCTTCGGAGAGGTGGACGGATAAAACCAAATAGCATCTGCCCCGAATCTCAGCGCCAGGACTTCGCAGTCTTGTGCGCCGTCTTTCGGAGGGGAACAGATTCTGGCACGCCCGGTGGGACCTCTTCCTCTTTCCACTCCACACTTCGTGTGTCGTGTTCGCGAACAAATCGCGGTTTGCTGTGGTTGCCTGTGGATTCGAGGTACTAAGATTTGGTGTCTTGCTCCGTGCAGAAAACAGAAGATCAATGGCTTCAAACTGCACTACCTGCAACTGCGACTCTCGCTCCGTCCCTGCTAGAGGAGTGACATACGGGCCCCAAGCGGCCTCCCTTTTTAAGATGCCAGTGGAGCAGGTAATTCAGGCCACTACTGGACTGTTCTTCGGTACTATGCTCCCACCGATGAGCTTCAATGCCCCAATGACGTTGCAAGAAGCCCCAAAGAAGTCAGTCTTTGATCGATTTACCACTGCTGCGACCCCTCTCAACGGGTCGCCTAACTTCAATACCTCTGTTTTCAACAGACTGGGCCAAAACGTCTACAAGCCGGCGATACCCGAATCTGCCATCCCAGAGCGGATAGCCATCCCGGTTCAGGCGGACGAAATCATTGGAAAGGCTCCTCCTTCCAAGAAGTCAGCTTTTACAGGGCTGGCCATTCCGGTTGCTGCTCCAGGCGAAATCACCAAAATTGCTTCCTCTACTCGGAAGTCTGCTTTTGATAGGTTGGCCGTCCCCATCCAACGGACGTCGGTCTTTAAGAGGCTAATACCAGCAAATTCTGACCAACACAGGGGGCATAACGAAGTCACCCTTATAGCTGAAACAACTCCATCCACGAGACACGCTCGTCGTCGCCACTGGCGCCGAGTGAGGAAGGCTGGGGGAAACTCCCCCTCTGGGATAACTCCGCCAGCTCCAACGGTGGGGATCGATATTGCTGTTCTAACCGGGAACAGCTTTGAATTGCTGAACACGGTGCGCAGAAACTCTCCTACTGCGGTGTTGAAACGAACTCCTTCACCTGTGGAGAATACTCCAGAGAAGAAGCTAGAACAGCCCCCTCAACGGCTGTTCTCTAAAATTTACAAAGTCTGGCGACAGATCCAAGAGTCGATGATTGATGAAAACTATCTTCGCCGACAGAAAAAGATGAAGGTTCTGCAGGAGAAGGATTACTCCGTCAAGCCACAAAAAATCAACAGTTACTTGGGTGCCCACTACAACGGCCCCCTCAACTCCAATCACTCAAAAGAAAAGGAGGCCGCAAAAAACCTCTGTGAACATGGCGAACCGTAAAAGCGCTGAACACAAACGCCCCAAGTCTGGGGGCATGGTGCTGCACACTGTCTATATGGTTTCAGGAAAGGAGGAAAGCCGCGCTTCGACGGGTCACCGACCGCTCACCCGATCCGTGACAAAAGCCCAAGAGTAGCAACAGAAGCTTCAGGAAATGATGACTGCGATGGCTGCTTACCGAGCCAAAAGAAAGATCGGAAGTATTCTCAGAGCAGCGTCACGAACAAGAAACCGATGCTGACTTCTTACGTAGAGTCCTCGAAAAGAAGGACAAAGAAGCCGCAGAGCAAGCGGCTAACATAAAACAAATGGCGCTCCTCTTCCAAGACATGATAGGGATGATGTTACAGCCGGACCCTCCAGCTGATGACCCTCCAATCATTCTTGAAAACGATAAAGGGGAGACATCTAATCCTCCTCCGGCTCTTTCAGCAGCCAAGGAAGAAACCATTTCCAAGGCCGCACTGGATGGCTATATAGCTCAGCAAATACGAGCTTATCAGGCGAATGAGGCGGCTGGGCAAATTGCTAGAACCGGACGACCCTACCCTGGCTGGTATGACCAAATCAGTTACCCGCCGGGATATACGATCCCTAAATTCCATGTGTACAAGGGGACAGGGAATCCACATCAGCATGTCGCTCAATTCAGGGCCTTATGCGGCAATACTGGAGGCGATGAAAAATTGTTGCTTCGACAATTCGTCGGCAGCTTAGCAGAAACAGCCTTTGAATGGTATTCGGAGCTACCCAACGACTCTGTCAAAACATTTGCGGAGATGGAGCTACTGTTTACACAAAGATTCGCGAGTGCCAGTGGACGCACCCCGATAACAGCATTGATCAATGCCAGGATAAGGCCAGGCGAAACGTGGGTCCAATATGCAACACGATGGCGGAACCTATGGTCGAAATGCGAACAACGTATCGAAGAAGCGCCAGCGGTGGGTATGTTCATGGGCACTCTCGATCCGCAGGCGACTATATCCCAATTCATGATGTTCTTCAGGCCGACCACTTTTTAGGCCTTGATCGACAAATTAGCCCTAATGGACCAGATGGGCCATGGACCGTCTCCTCCAAAACTCGACTCTCGAAATGAGAAGAAAGAAAAAGCGATCGTTGTTGCCAATAATCAACAACAGCCGAGCAAATCAAAGCCGATTGCTCACCAAAACAACGTGCGTCCACGCCCATCCCTCGAGGAGAGACTGGGACGTCCTTACTCGTTTCCTCAGAATAAAACAAGGAAACTGTTCGAGCTGGCCACGCGCAACGGACTCATCAATCTGCCGAGTCCAAAACGTCTGTTGCAGCCTGGCGATCTCAATAATCCCGATTATTGCCCTTACCACCATACGGTAAGTCACCCGATCGAGGACTGTTTCGTCTTTAAGGGATGGATCGAGGATCATTACCTACAAGGCAAGTTCGTGCTGTCTGAAAAGTGGAAAGTAAACCCACCGCAGCCGCACACTTCAAAGAAGACGGACACACCGGGGGCAGCTTGTTCTTTTGTTGAGGACGAAAACGATAGAGAAGACTCATCATACGAATCCGAAGACTACGTAGCGAGTTGTCATGTGATCTCTCACTCATTGATAGATGATGAAGAGGCTCCTTGCGCTGAGAAACCGAGGGCAGACCCTAAACCAGAAATTCTGCGGCCGTCAGACGAGATGATCGATGCCTTCCTGAATGAGATTCGTCTGAAAGTTAAAGCTAATCAAGAGCGTGAGATGGCCATACTGGAAGGAGCCAAACACCGCCGACTAGACGAAAGAGTCGAGGCACTCTCGTCAAATCAAAAGACATCCACTGCCGATAAAAACAAATTCAAGACGAGGAAAATGTTTGCTAAAGCCATATCAATGGGAATGAAGCTACCGCCCTCTGAAGAAAACACTCTCGATGGAGTAGAGATGCATCCTAATTATTGCTTGTATCATCAGAAGATCGCACATCCCACTGAAGACTGCGACTCCTTTAAGTGTTGGTGGCAAGGATATGTCGCTCATAGACACCACGTCAACAAAATAAAGCGGGAAGCTCGTAGACAGCGGAAAAATACGACAGATGAGCATAAAAGAGTCGCCGGCAATTGTCATAGGGACGAGACCGGGGGATCACGAGTTCTCACCTTTGGAAGCGATTCCGACGAAGAAGTCGCCCTCAACCCTCTCTTCGAGGAATCCATTTCTAAAATGAAAGAATTGAAGAATTATGAGAACATTCATCCGTGCAAAGGCATACTACCCAGAAAGAATCTCGGACCCGCAAACGACGGAGCAAACAAAATGAGAAAGGAAAACGGAAAAACGGCCTTTGTTGCCAACACTCAACAACAATCGAGTGGACCGGTTGTTTGTCAAAACAATATGCGTCCAAGCATATCCCTCGAGGAGAGGCTAGAACGTCCTTACTCGTTTCCTCAGGATGAAACAAAGAGACTGTTCGAGTTGGCAGTGCGTGACAGACTCATCAATTTGCCAAGCCAAAACGTCTGTTGCAGCCAGGCGATATCAACGATCCCAATTATTGCCCTTACCACCAAACGGTATGTCACCCGATCGAGAATTGCTACGTCTTCAAAAACTGGGTTGAAGATTAATACCAACAGGGCGAGTTCGCGTTGTCCGAAAACTGGAAGGTGAGCCCGCCACAACCACATGCTCCGAGAAAGATGGATACGCCGGGGGCATCCTGCTCATTCATAGGGAAAGCCCCATAGACCGAAAAGTCAGTAAACTAGAAATTCGCCTCAAATACGGCGACAGTGGACCGAAACGTCCCTAAACTAACAATAGACCGAAACGTCGTTAAACTAACAATGGACCACTATGTCCTAAAACTGGATATAGACCGAAAAGTCAGTAAACTAGAGATTCGCCTCAAATACGGCGACGGCGGACCGAAACGTCTTTAAACTAATGACGGACCACTACGTCCTAAAACTAGCTGATGACCGAAACGTCTTTAAATTACTACCGCGGCATCCTCAGGCTGACGTGATAAAAAAAATATAAAAAATATATATATATATAAAAAAATAAAAACGGTATGTCCATGAGCAAAATGGGCACGGATGAAAACCCGAAAGGGCTCCGTGAGTAAAAACAGCAGGGCTACCGGCGAGTGTTCGTGAAAACCCGAAAGGGCGCGACCTCGTTAGAAAAAAAAGAATAAAAAGAATATAAAAAAAGAAGACGGTATGTTCATAAGCAAAAAAGGGCACGGATGAAAACCCGAAAGGGCTTCGTGAGTAAAAACGGCAGGGCTGCCGGCGAGTGTTTGTGAAAATCCGAAAGGGCGCAACCTCGTTAAAAGACACTTATAGGGTTCTCTCGACCTTGTAAGGAGAAACCACCCGCGTGAGATCCTTACGACTCACAGGGAAGCAACACACTTAGGGATCCTCACGATTCTTAAGGAGAAATTACACTTGCGATATCCTCACGACTCATAAGGAGAACTTTCTTATGGGACCCTCACGGCTCATAAGATTTGAAAGTCTTAAGTTACAGAGACCTGAACCTGTTCTTAAGCAACTCCCACAACCTTCGATAGTGCCCTACAAGCGGCTCAATACTGACCCTTGTATACAATCCACGGGCGCGAATAAACATTTCCCTAACCAAGTCCCATCCGTGACTGGGGATATGTCCATACGGTGAACAACCCTTGTAAGTCCTCTCGACTTATAAGGAGAAAACCCTTTTGTAAGATCCTTACGACTTACAGGGGAACATACACTTAGGAATCCTCACGATTCCTAAGGAAAAAATACACCTACAAGATCCTTACGACTTGTAGGGAGAAATACCTTTGTGAGACCCCTACGGCTCATGAAGTCAAAAGCCTTAGTCGACGGGATCCTAACCCTGTTCGCTAAGCCGCTTTTGTTCGACATCGACAGAGACAAGTGATGATTCGCTTCTGGCAATATCCCAGTTGTAGCGATGCTGATGCCTAAACCGGTATCAAATTCCAAGCCCTTTCATGGCAAATAATGATTCGCTCCTGGCAATATTCCAGTTGTAGCGATGCTGATACTGAGATTGGCACCAGATTCTAAGGTCCACACTCGCGATAAAAAAAATCAGCGAGCCACACATGCATACGAAATAGCCGAAATGATGGGGCAACTTGCAATAAAAATCAGCAAGTAAAAATGTATGCATGCAAAATGGCCGAAATGATGGGGCAACTCGCAATAAAAAACAGCGAGTAAAAATAAAATAAATAGCCGAAATGATTGGCCAGCTCGCAATAAAAAGCAGCGAGTAAAAATAAAGAAAAAACAGCCGAAATGATTGGGAACCTCGTAATAAAAAAACAGCGAGTGAAAATAAAATAAATAGCCGAAATGATTGGGCACCGCGAAAAATAGCCGAAATGATGGTGCAATCGTGACTTTCGCGATATAAAGCTGAAATGATAGAGCATCGCGGAAAGAAAATAAAAAAAATGAATGAAACTGCTGCCCTACAGGTGAGATCACATCGATCCCTGCATACAATCCAGGGGCACAAACAAAGAGGGAACCATACCTTCCCAACAGGCTCCACCAGAAAGCGAAGCCAAATCTCGACGGTTCATAGTCAACCTAGAGACAACCTCGACATTTGTCGCAATATTGCAGACACGATGTCAACAAACGGAGCAAAAGAAGATCCCTAGCTTCAGGGTCTCGACGTCGGTATCGACAACTTAGAGATCGCTGACGGTGTTTCTCCTCACTCCAACCAAACGCGGACATGACGTCAACAACCGACCTCAGAATCGCAATGAAACGGATCTACGACATAGTCCCTAGTTCCAAATCTTAACGGCAATATCTACAGCCTAAAGAATCAACAAAGGCGTTCCTTCGCAGTCCAGCATGATGTAGATACAACGTCAACAAAAGACCCCATGGTCAGTAAAGCGGAGTAACGGCAAAATCCCAGCTCCACCCCGGCATTCATCTCGATACAGCAGACGAGATGTCACGACAGCGTTCTTCCTCCAACAGGATTCGGACGTGATAAAGCAAACGAAGCGACCAAATTCCTAGCTTCAAGGTCTTAACGGCAAGTCATATAAAGCCTGAAAGACAACCGGAGATCATCTTGCATCAGTGCGGAGTGGTCACCACCTCGACGTTCGTCTTGATACATCAGACGAGATGTCACCTCAGCATCCTTCCTTCAACAGGATTCAGACACAACACCATCAAACAGTGGAGCCACGGCAAAATCTCTAGTTCCAAATCTCGAGGTTCACCAACAACCTAAAGACAACCGCGACATTCGTCTCGATATAGAGGACGCAATGCCAGCAAACGAAGCAAAGGCCAAATTCTTAGTTTCAAGGTCTTAACGGCAAGTCATATAAAGCCTGAAAGACAACCGGAGATCATCTCACACCAGTGCGGAATGGTCACCACCTCGATGTTCGTCTCGACATAACAGACGCAACATCATCAAACAAACGGAGCCACGGCAAAGTCCCTAGTCCCAAACCTCTACGGTTCACCAACAACCTAGAGACAACAGCGACATTCGTCTCGATACAGCAGACGCGATGCCAGCAAACGAAGCAAAGGCCAAATTCCTAGCTTCAGGGTCTTGACGGCAACTCCTATAAAACCTGAAAGACCATCGGAGATCATCTCACATCAGTGCGGAGTGGTCACCACCTCGACGTTCGTCTCGATACAGCAGACGAGATGTCACCCCAGCGTTCTTCCTCCAGCAGGGTTCAGACACGACAATCAAACAAATGGAGCCACGGCAAAATTCCCAGTTCCAAGCCTCGACGGTTCACCAACAACCTAGAGACAACCACGACATTCGTCTCGATACAGCAGACGCAGTGCCAGCAAACGAAGCGAAGGCCAAATTCCTAGTTTTAGGGTCTTGACGGCAACTCACATAAAACCTGAAAGACTATCGGAGATCATCTCACACCAGCGCGGAGTGGTTATGACTCATCGGGGCTCTCCAAAATGAGCCTAACATCAAGTAAAAAGCGGCATGGCAAAATTCCTAACGCTTGCTTTTCTGACGGTAAGATTACCTGGAAGATTACTTGAAGACGTCTTGTCCAGCCCCCGAAGGGATCAAAGACACGACAGTCACAGGGCTACTCGAACAGCACGATTGCCTATCGAGGAATATATCAGCTGATGCGACGGTACGACGGCCAAAACCCTAAGTACCACAGACCCTAACGGACTTCTGTCGTAAAGAGCAGAGGTTAACTGTGACGTTAGGATATTCTTGCGAGAAATGCTCGATTCGTCTCGATTCGTGAGGAAATTGATGTCTTTGCGAGAACTACTCGATTCGTCTCGACTCGTGAGGTAAAGCCTTAGGCAGCAGGGATTAAAAAACTTGTTTCCTAAGCAATGGGATCCTGCAAGTCGGCCAAAACGGTCTCTTGCATACTATCCACGGGTCTCACTCTCCAAAGTCGAATCTCGACAAGGAGGGAAACAACTGCTTACGGGTCTTCTCGACTCATAAGAGGGAAATTTTTTTTATAAGATCCTTACGACTTATAAGAGAAAACGCACTTAGGAATCTTCACGATTCCTAAGGAGAAAATACACCTACGAGATCCTCTTGACTCGTAGGGAGAGAAGTCTTTATGAGACCCTCACGGCTCATGAAGTTGAAAAGCCTTAGGTAGCAGACCTGAACCTGCTTCTTAAGCCATCACTACTCCCCAAGATGTTCAAGACATAATGTTCTATATCGCTTACAGGCTATGCTTATTTAAAGAATGTGCCAGTAACAAAGCAGAAAATAAAAGGAAGGAGGCAAAAGATTTGTCATTCATACTTGGAAAGTTTTTACATCAATAAAGGCAATAAAAAAAGATATTATCCAAATGATTACAATGGCAAAACCTCAAATCCAGGACATGAATTGAGGAACTCAAAAGTAACCTTGTCCAAGACTTTCTAAGCCTGGTGAACCATCCTAGTGTGCTTCCTTTCGCGAGCCAGAGCGTCGGGATCCCCACTGATGTCCTCCTCCCTCCGATAGGCAGCAAGTATTGCAGACTGTTGAAAAGCTTGGTACAGAAGATCGATAAGGTTATCTCGCCTCCTCTTTGAGATTAGGCTCATCAGATACACCGAGTGCACCTTATTCTCGGCGGCATCCAATGCCCCAAGTGGCACACCAGTACAGAATAGAGGAAGCGCTTCCCAAATTGCTCCCACAATAAGCTTCAGGAGAGGGGAGCGCCGAGGAAGCAGTTGGCCGTTGTATGCGTCGAAGCGGCTCATGATTTCGGCACACTCGGCATTGGTAAATTCTAGGTTCTGAGAACGACCGAGTCGGCGGATGTCCCCGTAAGAAATGATCTCGTTAAGATCATACATGTGGGCGTCCATTACTTCTGTAAAAGAAACCTAACAAAATTAGTAGACGGCCTGATTAAGCAAGACGGTATAATTCATTAAAAAATAGAACGTCATCTCTAACCACCAGGATCTATGAAAAACTCTTAAGAGTTCTATATGATTTGGAAGGAGCAAAGTTCCACTGGTGAATCAGGAATATACAAAAAAAAATCTTTCATAGAGCGGAACTCTATTAATGGAACGCTAATAGGGTTCCCTTTAGTTCTCTTCAGACCCCCTTAGAGCAAAGCTCTGCTAAGTGAAACCCTAAATGGGTTTTCTTAAGATCAGGGATCTATCGAGAGCAAGGCTCTTAAAATTGTTAATTTAATCCAAATTAATTTTTACCTAAAATTCTCTAGAGTTTGAACTTTTAAAAGTGCTTAAACAAAAGAGCAGGGCTCTGAACAAAATTCTTATGAAGAGATGAAAATCATCTAAGGGACCAAAGGTCCTATTTATAGGCATTGAAAAGCCGTTTCAACTTCCAAGGGATGGCGCGACGGTTGGAATTCTGCCACCGCTGCGCTCACGTTTGGAGGCCACGTAAGCGCAACGGTGGGGGGCATTTGTTTACCCCAATCAGAGCAAAGCTCTGTTCAGATTCCAAGGCGGGAAACGAAGCAACGGTTCTGTTTCCCCCAATTAGAGCAAGGCTCTGTTTTGAAAATTAAAATAAAAAATTAAAAAATTAAAGAAGCAACGCTTCAGCTGACTTGCGCTCTGTGCTGCGCGCCACGTGGCAGCGCAGTTGCGCTGCGCTCTGCGCTGCGCGACATGTGGCAGCGCAGTTGCGCTGCGCTCTGCGCTGCACGACACGTGTCAAGCGCAGGTGCGTTTGCGCC
This sequence comes from Agapanthus africanus, assembly GCA_030015575.1. Lineage (NCBI taxonomy): Eukaryota > Viridiplantae > Streptophyta > Magnoliopsida > Asparagales > Amaryllidaceae > Agapanthus > Agapanthus africanus. The sequence goes on from CM057351.1 coordinate 403,215,006, forward strand.
AAATAAAATTAAAATTCCAGTAAGATCTTTCTGTTCTTGTTAAAACAAGAAGATTGTCTTCTGTAAAACAGAAGCCTTTGGATCAAAGATCCAACGGTGGGGAAAATTCCCCAAATCACTCAGAGAATGATCTCTTTAATAAATTTAACAAATTAATGAGCACTATATAAAGGCCCCTAGACCCCAACTCAAAAAAAAACAACAACGCAGAGAGACAAAAACACAGAAACAAAAAGAGAACTCTAAAAAATTTTGAGAAGAACTCAAAAGAGGAAAAAAGGTAAACCCTTTGGATAAAAAAGAAGAATTTCTTCTGAAAAGATCATTGATCTAAGAACAAGATCAAGGAGCTTCAATAAAAAATATAATAAATAACAAAGGCATTGCCTTTTTATGAACCATTGGTTCTGGAATCTTAAAGATTCTTTTCTTGAATCCAAAATTAGATCAAGATATTAAAACAGTGCCTTGTACTTGTAAATCTGCATTGTTGCGCTCCTGGGTTGGTGTAAGCCACCAGAGAGCGTCACGTGTCAGCTCCAGAATCATTTGCGCCATGCGCTGTTAAAATAGAGCACTGCTCTTATGAATTGGCGCAACCCACCAGAACGCGCCACGTGTCAGCAGCACAACAGCGCAGCACACTGCGCTTGCGCTCACCAGAGTGTGACACGTGTCACCCTCACAAGCGCTTGCGCTCATTAATTGGCGCAAAACGCCTGACAGGCCACATGGCCACTATCAAATGATTAATGCACTGCATTATTTACAGAAGGGCCAAACCCAATTAAAAAAGGCCTAACAGGCCTAATAAAATGCAATGCATTATTTTAAAAAGGGGCAGAGCCCAAACAAAAACAAATGCTCTGCATTATAAAGGGGACAGAGTCCAAACAAAAACAAATGCACTGCATTATTAAATAAAGAGCAGAGCCCAATCAAAGGCCTAATAGGCCAGACACAAATAAAACGTTGAACATTTTCAACTGGACTTAGCCCAATCATGGCCGTAAGTCCTCAAATTAAATTGACTGAGCAAGACTGCTCCCTTAAATCAATTTACATCCGGTTCAACGGTACATCTCTGAACTCCTCTGACATGTATAGTTGTAATCTTTCAACGACGTCAGAGAGGTGATGGGTCCCGACGGCCATACATGAAATGGACCGCAATGTCCTTAAACTACTAATGGACCACCACGTCCCTAAACTGGAACATGGATCTCCCATGTCCCTAAACTGGCAACGGACCACTATGTCCCTAAACTGGAACAATAGAGCCCAAATGCTCTTTTGTCGAATCTAAACGATCCCGTTAAGTTGATCTTAGTCTGGAGATTAGGCTAACGTATCCTTAGCAAACGTTTAAGTTGATCTTAGCCTCAAACATGGCTAACGTGTCCTTAAACTAATATCCGTCCTCAAAATGGGAATGTTGGACCACTATGTCCCTAAACTGGAACAACAGAGCCCCCAAATGCTTTTTTGTCGGATCTAAACGATCCCGTTTAAGTTGATCTTAGCCTAAAAAATGGATAACGTATCTTTAAACTTTCAAACAAACTTTAGTCCCAAATCGGACTATAAATCTCCCAACTAACTTTGGTTTAAGGGTACATCTCTGAACTCCTCTGATATTTGTCGTTGTAATCCTTCAACGTCGTCAGAGAGGTGACGGGTCCCGACGGCCATACATTAAACATGGACCACCACGTCCCTAAACTGGAACATGGACCCCCATGTCCCTAAACTGGAATATGGACTGCAATGTCCTTAAACTACCAATGGACCCTCATGTCCCTAAACTGGAACATGGACCACCATGTCCCTAAACTGGCAATGGACCGCAATGTCCCTAAACTACCTATGGACCACTACGTCCTTAAACTGGAACAATAGAGCCCCTAAACGCTCTTTCGTCGGATCTAAACGATCCCGTTTAAGTTCATCTTAGTCTCAAATACGGCTAACGTATCCTTAAACATTCAAACAGACTTTAGTCCCAAATTGGACTATAAGACCCCCAATCAACTTTGGCTCAAGGGTACATCTCCGAACTCCTCTGACACCTATCGTTGTAATCCTTCAACGTCGTCAGAGAGGTGACGAGTCCCGACGACCATATATTAAATGGACCACTATGTCTCTAAACTGGAACAATAGAGCTCCTAAATGCTCTTTCCGTTAAGTTGATTTTAGTCTCAAATCAGACTAACGTATCCTTAACGAACGTTTGAGTTGATCTTAGCCTCAAATATGGCTAACGTATCCTCAAACCAAAACCCCAAAACCAAATCTAAGAAAATACGGATTTGGATTAATCCACGTCCTATGGGCGACGACATAAATTAGTCTCCGTATACAATCCACGGGCAACCACAAACAAAACAAACACCCACGACACGAAGTGAAATTATGGAGAAGGAGAAAGTTGTTACCGCGATGCGGTAGCGTAATTAACTGCAGGGGCTTGCGCCTGCAGGGAAGAGCGTCCCCACAATCAAAACCCCCTCAAGCGAGGGGGAATCTGACAAAGTCTGCTAAATCGGCCGCATCCGTCTAAACCTCCGATACACGGTGCCATAAATCAACTTGGCATCTTCGGAGAGGTGGACGGATAAAACCAAATAGCATCTGTCCCGAATCTCAGCGCCAGGACTTCACAGTCTTGTGCGCCGTCTTTCGGAGGGGAACATACACCACAGAGGAGGAGGACGATCAGATCGGGATGCAGGCCTAGACTAGTTATCGTTTTCTTTCAGTTTATGTATGCTTTTTCTTTTCTTATATTTTCTTTCAGTTGAACTCAAGTATTGTAAATGTATCAAGTTGAATTTAAATAAAGTTGTTGAAATTTAAATCTCATGTTAAGTTCTTGTCATTTTATATTGCTTAATTACGCCTAGCGTATTTATTCCGAAAAATAACTTTCTCGAAATAAATACGTCGCGGGCCTCGTCATGTACCTATTTCCATCTACTGGAAAGCGGGGCGTGACAGGAAAAATGGCGGTAATCGGATTGTCGGGGTCAAGTCTTGAGGCATCCGTCCTCTCTTGAAGCCGAGTCTTTGTAATGAACACACACACGTGTTAACTTAAAATACAGAATCGAATTGATTATATGAAACTTACCATGTATTCGTCTGTGCCCTTGTGTAGCGCAAACCATCCTTTAGCAGTAGTGTAGTGGGCGGGCTCTTTCTGTTTCTGCGATAAAATTAATATTTATTTTAATAAGTAAGTTGCGACAATAAAAACATACAAAATTTAGTGTCAAAATACTCACGAGGTGCCACTGGGTGCTGGCCTGCATGCGCTTCCTTTGGATCGAGACAGCGCGGTCTTTGACGCCGTTGTTCTGGTTCTGCTTGTTGCGAACCGGCACCAATTTTCAAAGATAAAGGAGATTGTATTATATTTTAGAATATGATTTCATGTTATATTGTTATAATCCTAAAAATTAAATTCATACCTTAACATCATCGTGCTCGTAATACTGTACCAGCAGCAGTCAACTGGGTTTCGGGACCTCCAGCGCTATGATATCCATCATCGCGCTCCGTTCCTCCTCAGTTGCCGCGAGGCAGGGAAGGTAATAATCATCATTCACTTCACTTCGGCCTTTTCTCTTGATATTCCGACACGCGGGTATGACCCAGAAAATGACGTGATGTTCATCGAATGGCACATGCACGCCATCCTTACCGGTGACGCCGATGAAACTGTAATGCTTCCTGGTCTAAAATTACAAACTTATATATATATATATATATATATATATATAAAGAGAGAGGGGGGAGGGAGGAGAGGCCCTAGGTGACTTTTTGCGTTAGGTGGCGGCAAAAAATATCTCTTCCAACATTTTATTCGACGATCGGCACTTTCCAACTTGATCTCCATTCTCGAATTTGTCGATACACCAAATTTCATATGATTACAACACCATTTCACCGTTGATTTAGCAATGTAAAAAGTTATATTATCGATAAACTGTTAATTTTGAACCCACTAAATCAATGGTGAAAAGGTGTTGGAATCACATGAAATTTGGTGTATCGATATATTAGACAATAAAGATTAAGATGGCCAATATCGATCGACGAATAAAATGGTGGAGGACGTGATTTGTATCGCCACCTAATACAAAAAGCCTCATAGAGTCTCTTCCTTCCATTATTCTTATATATATATATATATAACGATAATGAAGCTGTAATGTTTCCTGCTCGTTACTGGATGCTGCCTGCCGCCTGATGTCGTTGCCGTCCAGTAATCGGCCGCCAGTGTTATTCATCAATGTCTGTCCACACCCTCATCTAGCGTCGCCTTTCGTCATGGCCTTGTGGTACCCGCCGTCCTGCTTTTCGTCTACCGTTGCCCTCCCTCGTTGGCCACCATCGGGCTATTATCCTCCATCTTTGACTTCCACGTACATATCCATCCGTCGCCCTCCATCATCGACTGCAGTGCCGGGTGTCGCCCGCAGCCACCCACTTGTCGTCGTCGGTTGCAATGAGATAGCCGTTATCTTCAATTGTCGGCCGACACCTTTTTTCTGGCCTCTATACAATAACAACAATCATTGCTCGTTGCTATTGTGCACATATAATCAAAATATACCAGTCACGTGAATGCAACATTCGCTAGGATTATATGCCTGGGAATTGTTGGGTGGGCTTGCTAGTAAGACCAAAAACAAATTAAATTAATAATTTTCATAGTATAATATTTAACTATGTTTGGTAAGCATGCACCCTATTAAACAAATAAGCAAAATTAAGAAAAACAAGGTTCTGAGTTGCCTGAGACGGAAACACGCCAAATGATCGCTGTCCTAAGAACAGAATTTGCCGCCTCTAGCACAGGACTCGCCGACGATCTATTCCCAAGATACGACCACCCCACCAACAGGAACTCCACTTGAAGTGCGGTAGGATGAAGTGTCGAACCGGTCGTTGACTCTCGTCGCTCAACAAGAAAAAAGGTGGCCCAAATCCGAACTGGACAGAGGCAGCAGCAGCAGCGGAGAGCAGAGGAGATGCTCACTGAGACCAGAGCAAATGAGCAGATGCTTACTGAGAGCAGAGCAAATGAGCAGATGCTCACTGAGAGCAGAGCAGAGTAGATGAGCAGCTCGCTGAGAGCAGAGCAGATCAGCAGGAGAGCTCGCCGAGCAGAGCAGTGGAAAAGCTCACCGAGCAGAGAAGATGAGCAGCTTGCTGATAGCAGAGCAGATGACAGAGCAGATGAGCAGATGCTTACTGAGAGCAGAGCAGAGCAGAGCAGATGAGAAGCTCGCTAAGAGCAGAGCAGATCAGATGAACATCTTGCTGAGAGCAGAGCAGTGAAGAGGAGAGCTCGCCGAGCAGAGCATTGGAAAGCTTGCCGAGCAGAGCAGAGCTCTGATGAGAGGAGAGCTGTTTTTTTGTGTATTGAACCAAGAGAAAACAAAGAGAAGGGGTGCTCCTTATATAGGCGTCCCCATTACTGTAAGCCATTAAGCCCATTACTGCTCATCAATACATATATTAATGCAGGCCCAACGTCTCTGTCCTCCAACGAGCAGAAACGCCTGCATTAAAGTTCCAATGGTACACTCTTAATTACGAGCCCATGGCTACTACAACGGTCCAGTAACGGGTCCAAACAAAATCATTTTTTGTGCAAAAGGAAAAACAAAAACGCACGTACGAACCGAGCTCGGGATCGGGACGGACGGACGGTGCGCGCGCGCGCTGTTGGGTTTACCTAGCACCCTAAGTAGAGTTTGGAAGCATCACATGTCACAAAGATCAAATTTTTAGGGTGCTAAGTAAGAATACAAAGGATCTATCCTAGAAAATTAGGGTTTCGAAACATTAAAGGCAACAAAGACTAGGGTTTCGAGAGTAAAACCTTTGTAGCTCTCTTCGCTAGACTCTTTAGCCTCTTGAGGGTTGGAGGAGGGTTCGCTTGAAGTCTCCTAGTGTCCATGACGATCCACCCGAAGCTCCTAGTCCAAGCTTGCAACTTCACTTTTCAAGAGAAGAAATGAAGATAACACTCTAAACAAGTGAGCTAAACTTGTGTAGAATGATGTTGTGGTGGCTTTTCTCACTTCAAAAACCTAACATGATGAGTATATTGCTCACTACAAAAGTCTAGAGAGTAAGTGGTGAAGGAGGAAGAAAATGATGGCTTTCTTTTAACAAGAGTGAAAAAGATAACCCTTGTAAAGAAAAAAGAAAATATATGTATATATATTTTCTTATCCTCATCTCAAACCATGGTTAGTTGATAAAGATATTATTGTATTAGAGTTTAAAACACCAAAGGAAAAAATAACCAAGGGTTAATAAGTAGGTGAGCATGGTAAGATGTAGAAGAATGTAGAAATAATGCATGAATTAACCCTTTTTCTTTTCCTTTTTGTTTTAGCATAAATACAATAATAATCCATATAAAAACCCATGGTGTGAGTCTTATATTGCCACCATTTTCCATGTATAAGCAACCATGAAGGATGATGCATGTATGTATGTGTGTATGCACATCCATGTGTGCATGAATCTAGAAAGAAAGAAAACATACATGCATGCATACATCCATCATATACAAGAAAAGATTTCAAGTGAGAAAACTAATGGTTAAATGATAAATCAACACTTGATTTATCAATCCGGCCATATCACATACGACCCCACCAAAAGCAAGCCGCCCGATCAATATACGGTATCCCATACGCGCATTTTAATCGGGTCCATGCGCGTATTGCATACGCGCACCACAACGTTTCGCCTGGACTAGGTAACTCCTTTGTGGGACTCTAAGACTCGTCAATACACCGGCAGTGGGTGATGATCATATCAAACACCCTCAAGCCACAAGCGGTCAGCTAAACGTAACGGCCACCCGGGTATTGAGCGATCAGAAGAAGACAAGCGGACCTGCTACAACTCCCGTCGAGCCAACCGGCAACACTACCGTGCAGTCCGGTCTCTTCGTCTGATATGTCGCATATCAAGTCTAGGGGTGGTAAATATCAGACTCCAATAACCGATAAGTCGTGCCGATGTGAGGCTCATAACGGGTCGAGAAACTACTGGTAACACTTACCAGTAAATCTCTAATCAGCCCTGGCCAGGGACTTCCCTGTTACGGCCAATCGAGCACAGTGCAACATCAACCCCTAATACCGGGAGAGACGAAACCCCTCCTATCGCTCATTGCTTCCATGTGACTCGGGACTGTACCCAAAAACCACCGTTTTGCATGCCCTCATGGACGTGGTAAGGTGGAAATTAAAGCACAGTGGGAATCACACAAGATTCTATGACGATCTCGGGTCTACAGACTAACCTGCACAAGTGTCACCTGAGAACTGTCATCTGACGTGAGGTATAATACCATCTGGGAGTTCTCGGCGAGTCCGTCCAGTGTACCCAGTCTCCACTGAGCACCCGTATACCATCTCTGATGTCAACACCAATGGATATGGGATCATCCATCGCCCATCTCATGGGTCGAGAAGCGTATACGCTAGTCTACACTGGTATATCGATGCCCCGTCTCGATACACCCACGGCTAGGGACCTTGAAGGATGTACTTATGGACTACCATGTCCCCACTAGTATGATCTGCATCATAGTCCAGGTAGTCAAGTACACATCCTAAGGGCTTTACCAACATGTAACTCTAAGACAGTATAAAGAGACAAGTATACATGTTAAGATAAAAAGCAACCAGATAGCATACTATCATATCGAGCAAGAAATTCATCTCTATATATGTCCAAGCATCCAATATAATATACATCATCTGTACAATACTGGCCTCTAGGGCATACATACAACTAACAATCTCCCACTTGCACTAGGGCCAGCTGCTGTAGTATCGCATACCGAGCATCCCGAAGAGTCTCTCAAACTGTGTCTGGGGAATGGCCTTCGTGAGTGGATCCGCTGTGTTATTCTTCGTGTCAACCCTCCTGATCTCGATCTCCCGGCGATCAACTATCTCCCGGATCAGGTGATACCGTCTCAGAATATGCCTGGATCGCTGATGGGACCTGGGTTCCTTGGCCAAAGCCACCGCTCCATTGTTATCGCAATACAAAGGTATTGGATGCTCAATGGATGGAACCACTCCAAGTTCAGTAATGAACTTCTTGATCCAGACAGCTTCTTTGGCAGCATCGTTGGCAGCGATGTATTTAGCCTCCATTGTCGAGTCTGCCACGGTTTCCTGCTTGGAACTCTTCCAGCTAACCGCCCCTCCGTAAAGGGTAAAGACAAATCCCGACTGCGACTTAAAGTCGTCCTTATCACTCTGGAAGCTCGAATCGGTAAAGGACTCCACTTGGAGTTCTCCGTTACTATACACCAAGAGCATCTCTTTAGTCCTTCGTAAGTACTGAGAATGCTCTTCACAGCTGTCCAGTGACTCTCTCCAGGATCAGCTTGATACCTGCTCACTACACTTAGTGAGTATGCTACATCGGGTCTGGTACATAGCATCGCATACATGATAGAGCCTACAGCCGAAGCATAGGGTATCCCTTGCATGCGAGCTCTCTCCAAATCAGTCTTGGGAGACATCTCTTTGGAGAGAGTGACTCCAGAGATCGTGGGTAAGTTCTCACGCTTGGATACTTCCATACTAAACCTCTTTAGTATGGTGTCAATGTACCTGGATTGGGACAGTCCCAATATCCGTTTGGATCTATCTCTATAGATCCTAATTCCCAATATGCAGGAGGTATCACCAAGATCTTTCATTGAGAATCTTTGTGATAAGAAGAGCTTGACCGATTGCAGCATAGGAATGTCATTTCCTATCAAGAGTATGTCGTCTACGTACAATACGAGGAAGACTACCTTACTCTCTGCCATCTTCTTGTAGATACAAGGTTCATCTACGTTTTTGACGAAATCAAACTCTTTGATAACGACGTTAAAGCAGATGTTCCAACTCCGCGATACTTGCTTTAATCCATAAATGGATTTAAGCAGCTTGCACACCTTCCCGCTGCTCCCACTATCTACGAAGCCCTCTGGCTGAGTCATGTAACGCACTCTTCTAAATCACCGTTTAGAAATGCGGTCTTAACATTCATTTGCTAGATTTCGTAATCATGATATGCAGCGATGGCAAGCATGATCCGGATGGATTTAAGCATAGCCACTGGAGAAAAGGTTTCGTCATAGTCCACACCTGGTCTTTGACGAAAACCCTTTGCAACAAGTCTAGTTTTGAAAGTCTCCACTTTCCCATCTACACCAAGTTTTTTCTTGAAGATCCACTTGCTCCCAATGGGTTTTACCCCTTCAGGAGCAACTTCCAAAGTCCATACTTTGTTGGTGTACATGGATTCCATCTCGGACCGCATTGCATCCAGCCATTTCACTGAGTCCCTACTCGTGATGGCCTGCTCGAAGCTAGTTGGGTCATCATCCTCCATGATGCAATCCTCACTCCCACCATCCATGAGAAAACCGTAGTATCTCTCAGGTGGGCGAGAAACCCTACTAGATCGGCGGAGTGGCTGGGGTTCATTGGGAGCTACTGAATTCTCTGGCTCCACTAAATCTTCTGTTGTGGTTTGTTCGGCTGGAACCTCTTCCAGTTCTACCTCAAAGCCACTAATTTCTTTTGCAAGAAATTCCTTTTCTAAAAAGGTGGCATGTTGAGCAACAAATACTCTTTGTTCCTCACTGTGGTAGAAGATATACCCTTGCGAATGCTTGGGATATCCAACAAATTTATACAAAACAGACCTTGCCTCGAGTTTGTCCGGTTTTTGTCTTTTGACATAGGCCGGGCAACCCCATATCTTAATAAAATTAAGATATGGTCTCTTCCCTTCCCATATCTCATATGGTGTGGTAGGCACAAATTTGGTAGGAACCCTATTCAGTAGGTATGCTGCTGTTTTCAGTGCATATCCCCAAAAGGAAATAGGTAACTCAGCTACACTCATCATAGAGCGCACCATATTTAATAGGGTGCGGTTCCTCCGTTCTGATACACCGTTGTGCTGTGGTGTATATGGAGGAGTCAGCCGAGAGAGAATCCCATTCTCTTTTAGGAAATCCAGGAATTCAATGCTCAAGTATTCACCTCCTCGATCAGATCGTAGGATTTTAATACTTTTTCCGGTTTGGTTCTCGACTTCTTGTTTATATTCTCTAAATTTCTCAAAAGCTTCTGATTTGTGTTTCATCAGGAACACATACCCGAACCTAGAGAGATCGTCAGTGAATGTAATGAAGTACGAAGAACCATCCCTGGCATGTGTAGACATGGGACCGCATACATCACTATGTATCAGTCCCAAGAGTTCAATAACTCTTTCTCCATGTCCCGTAAACGGAGTTTTGGTCATCTTGCCTTTGAGACATGACTGGCAAGTGTCATAAGATGAAAATTCGAACGGTTTCAAATATCCATTCTTATGCAACTTAGCTATTCGTGTCGCATTGATGTGACCCAGTCTACAATGCCACAAGAAGCATTCGTTCAGTTCTGAACTTTTCCTCTTGTGTGTATTTGTTATGCTTAGAACTGTTGATTGATTTAGAACATAAATGCCATTGCACAACGTGCCTGATCCAACCAACTTTTGGTTACGGAAAATGTTCATAACATTATCCTGTAATGCAAAATTATATCCCTCTTTACTCAGTAAAGAAACCGATATAATGTTGCATATCAGGTTCGGTATGTAATAGCATTCGTTCAGAACCAATGTATTACCAGTTGGCAATACAAGGTGATATTCCCCGACGGTTTTAGCTGCAACAATAGCACCATTTCCAATCCTTATGTCTTTATCACCTTCTCCAAGTTCTCTACCATTTCTAAACCCATGTAACTGATTACATATATGGGATCCTGACCCGGTATCTAATACCCAGGACGTAGGGCAAATGGAGAAACAGTTCTCTGTAACGAACACACCCGAAGAAAATGCATCAACATGTACTTTCTTCATTCGGGTGGCATGGGAATCCTGATATTCCCCTATATCATGTTCAGTCCTATAACTCTTATAAGAAAGAACAGAACCAACGTTCCCCAGCATAGTATAACATGCGGGTTCGGTCAATACATCCATATTATTATCTTGATTAAGGCATGACATGGTCGCTACCTGGAGAGAGAGAGAAGAAAACACTTTAGCGTATGCTCTTGCAAGATCAGATTGGTTATTATTTTATCTAATCAGGATGGCTCCCACTGTTTTTATCAAATCTTCCTTCAAACCCTAAAAGGAAAGACTAGCCGGGATTAATTATACCCTACAACTTCGCCGATCTTTCAGCCAGGCCAGTGTCGGTACTTTGAGGGAGGTTCCCCGTGCTTTCGCACGGACCTAATTAAAGTAAACCTCGTTTTCCCAGAGGCGTAACCCCGTTGACACCTTTCTAGACACCTATTTGATCGGCTAATTGTCCTGTGTAAAATTCTCCCAGGAGTAACAATTACTCGCAGTGGGTATCGGGATCCAACTATCTCATAGAAGGTATGCAATCTCATTGCAAATTTCAACACTTGAAATTCCTGATAATATTTTGCCCCAAGCATCCTATGGCTTTGACGGAGGTCAACAAACCACAGGGTGCAAGTCAAGTTCAACCCGTCATTTCTTGATTGAATCAAACCCACCCGCACGACCCTTGACGGAGGTCAACAAGGTCGTACGACTACCCTAATCCAATCTGCATCACATGCATAAGCAGATAAATACTAGTTAGCTACCGCACACTACGCCTTGACGGAGGTCAACAAACGTAGCACGAATACTAAGTAGGATTTATCTGAAATGATGGAGGGCTACGACAGGTTTTTCTGAAAACCTATTGCGTAATGAACTTGATATCGTTGTAGAATCAAGTGAAATTTTGAAATGGAGTGATTTTGAGGCTTTTATTAGTTTTGCTAAAGAGGTCACTCCCGGTGAAGGGATCTCGGCTCTTTCCTCATTGAATAAGGTGCAGGACATATCATATATATCACTATGCAAAGCAAAACTCTAAAAGCAGTCAAAAGTCAAACCGAGTGTTGTAGCATCTGCCAGTTTTGCTAAAGAGGTCACTCCCGGTGAAGGGATCTCGGCTCTTTCCCCATCGAATAAGGTGCAGGGTATATCATATATACCGCTATGCAAAGCAAAACTGTAGCTACCCTTTTATTTGAAAATTTGATTCTACAATATCTTTTAGGTTTCTTTTCTTTCATTAATCACATTAATGAAGTCCCATCATTTAAGTCACCTAAACATCACAGATAAATACGACCTACATTTATGCCATCCGCATTCGCCTCGATGTCCCCTCGTGCACCGTTAGGTTAGGTAACTAACGACAGAGCAGGGCAGGGCTAGTGCGGGTGTAAAACATAAGTAACGTCTATATAATATATCATATATACTATATACTGTATCCATCACAACATATCAAATGATCACATCACAGATATCGCAGCAGAAACATAGATATAATGTGGGATATACTAGGACGTCTATATTTAGTATTTAGCCAACAATAGAAAATACGGATTCCATAGTCGCGATGAATAGCCACGCCCACACCCTGGACCCCTACGAGAGCGGCAAGCGACCCTACCAATTCTGGAGTTTAGGAGACCCGGTCTCGACTCCTCGAGATGGCCTCCCACTAAACCCCAGAACCCGGTCACCTGTGCTCCCCTCCTTGGGTCCATCCTAATGCGGAAAAGTAAATAATATATAACACTGGTGGCATCAACCTCAACCCGGAAGTGCCCCAAATAAAAGAATATTACAATACATTTGAATTTACATGAATGAAAATATAAAACTCTTATCTCACATAAAACCCCCCGGCTATTCAATTGCGACAATCCTGCACATCATATCTCAGCAATACATAATATCATATATCATCAACGTAAGTAAGTATGCGTACCCCAATTGTCGTTGATGTATAGCAACGAAACCGGCGATATCGACATACTACACTTACGGTCACAGAGAAAAAAATGTAAAACTGCAATATCTGGAATCCACATTCTCTCTAGACATCGTAAATGCGAAATATCACATACTTCGTATTTCATGTCTAGTAATATGAATTCCACACATTGCATCAAATTCCAGATAAATAGACAGTATTAAAGTTTTTGAACGAACGATCAAATACCCAAGATTCGCTAAAGCTCAACACTTGAGCGGAGTTCAAAAACCCGGAGTGTGACACAGTAGTAGCGGTCCAGCCGTAGAAGGGTCAAGCCAACGCCTCACATGTGGCACGCCGTACTGCCCTAAACCCTAAGGTTCAAAGGGCAATTCAAGACGGTCACATAATCGAGTTAAGGGTTTGTTGTCTTCTAGAGGGTCCACCACAAAACTTGCACGTATCTCCAAAATATTTAGACCCCGTGAAAAGTGAGCAAATGATACTCGTTCAAACACTTCAATACTTTCTAATTTATCCGGAAAAGACACGAAATGAAAATTCCGATCGAATCGACGAGTCCAAAACTATCTCCAGAATATACAGAACTAAATTCAGATTAAAAATACCCAAAACCATATACAAGCAGACAAGAACACACTGTACAAAAATGAAGCCTTAAAGGCTCTGTACGGCCGCGGAGCCGCGGCCTAAGCAAGCTATGGCCGCGGTTCTGTGGTGGAATGGGCGAATTAGGGTTTCATTTTTCACAGTATTTCTTAGAATTCCCTGCTCTATTTTTTACATCTTTTTAATTCTGAAAATAACCAGGTTCGGAAAAATGTCCAGAGAGGGTTCTAAAAAGCCGTATTTCGGTTCGATCGGAGTTTTTACTTCGTTAAAGTGTCGCCTAATGTTCTAGGTCGTCTCTGATACCAATGTTGGGTTTACCTAGCACCCTATGTAGAGTTTGGAAGTATCACATGTCACAAAGATCAAATTTTTAGGGTGCTAAGTAAGCATACAAAGGATCTATCCTAGAAAATTAGGGTTTCGAAACATTAAAGGCAACAAAGACTAGGGTTTCGAGAGTACAACCTTTGTAGCTCCCTTCGCTAGACTCTTTGGCCTCTTGAGGGTTGGAGGAGGGTTCGCTTGAAGTCTCCTAATGTCCATGACGATCCACCCGAAGCTCCTAGTCCAAGCTTGCAACTTCACTTTTCAAGAGAAGAAATGAAGATAACACTCTAAACAAGTGGGCTAAACTTGTGTAGAATGATGTTGTGGTGGATTTTCTCACTTCAAAAACCTAACTTGATGAGTATATTGCTCACTAGAAAAATCTAGAGAGCAAATGGTGAAGGAGGAAGAAGATGATGGCTTTCTTTTAACAAGAGTGAAAAAGATAACCCTTGTAAAGAAAAAAGAAAATATATGTATATATATTTTCTTATCCTCATCTCAAACCATGGTTAGTTGATAAAGATATTATTGTATTAGAGTTTAAAACACCAAAGGAAAAAATAACCAAGGGTTAATAAGTAGGTGAGCATGGTAAGATGTAGAAGAGTGTAGAAACAATGCATGAATTAACCCTTTTTCTTTTCCTTTTCCTTTTCCTTTTCCTTTTTGTTTTAGCATAAATACAATAATAATCCATATAAAAACCCATGGTGTGAGTCTTATATTGCCACCATTTTTCATGTATAAGCAACCATGAAGGATGATGCATGTATGTATGTGTGTATGCACATCCATGTGTGCATGAATCTAGAAAGAAAGAAAACATACATGCATGCATACATCCATCATATACAAGAAAAGATTTCAAGTAAGAAAACTAATGGTTAAATGATAAATCAACACTTGATTTATCAATCCGGCCATATCACATACGACCCCACCAAAAGCAAGCCGCCCGATCAATATACGGTATCCCATACGCGCATTTTAATCGGGTCCATGCGTATATCGCATACACGCACCACAACGTTTCGTCTGGACTAGGTAACTCCTTTGTGGGACTCTAAGACTCGTCAATACACCGGCAGTGGGTGATGATCATATCAAACACCCTCAAGCCGCAAGCGGTCAGCTAAACGTAACGGCCATCCGGGTATTGAGCGATCAGAAGAAGACAAGCAAACCTGCTACAACTCCCGTCGAGCCAACCGGCAACACTACCGTGCAGTCCGGTCTCTTCGTCTGATATGTCGCATATCAAGTCTAGGGGTGGTAAACGTCAGACCCCAATAACCGATAAGTCGTGCCGATGTGAGGCTCATAACGGGTCGAGAAACTACTGGTAACACTTACCAGTAAATCTCTAATCAGCCCTGGCCAGGGACTTCCCTGTTACGGCCAATCGAGCACAGTGCAACATCAACCCCCAATACCGGGAGAGACGAAACCCCTCCTATCGCTCATTGCTTCCATGTGACTCGGGACTGTACCCAAAAACCACCGTTTTGCACGCCCTCATGGACATGGTAAGGTGGAAATCAAAGCACAGTGGGAATCACACAAGACTCTATGACGATCTTGGGTCTACAGACTAACCTGCACAAGTATCACCTGAGAACTGCCATCTGACGTGAGGTATAATACCATCTGGGAGTTCTCGGCGAGTCCGTCCAGTGTACCCAGTCTCCAATGAGCACCCGTATACCATCTCTGATGTCAAACACCAATGGATATGGGATCATCCATCGCCCATCTCATGGGTCGAGAAGCGTATACGCTAGTCTACACTGGTATATCGATACCCCATCTCGATACACCCATGACTAGGGACCTTGAAGGATGTACTTATGGACTACCATGTCCCCACTAGTATGATCTGCATCATAGTCCAGGTAGTCACATCCTAAGGGCTTTACCAACATGTAACTCTAAGACAGTATAAAGAGACAAGTATACATGTTAAGATAAAGAGCAACCAGATAGCATATTATCATATCGAGCAAGAAAGTCATCTCTATATATGTCCAAGCATCCAATATAATATACATCATCTGTACAATACTGGCCTCTAGGGCATACATACAACTAACACGCGCGTGTGTGGAGAAGTCCAAGCCCACTAGCCCTTGAACTACTTCAAAAGGCTAAGACATATCCTCATATATAAGGACAACAACACTTTGTTGCCTAGGCGATGTGGGACTAAAGAAAAAGGAAAAATAGATTTTAAACCATTAAATAAAGCATAAAATCCACTATCCCCCACATGGTTTAAAAACTCAGTGTAGTTGAAATACAAAAGGACACTTTGAGCGACATAATACTTAGCATATCAATGAGGTGGTTTTTTGCCTTGAACCTCACCTAGTATGACACATTTCCATTCGAAAGGGACGTGGTGAACTAGGTCTTGAACCAGACCCTTTGAACTGAACTTCCACATGCCATACAGCCAAATATAGGATATGAGACTAGGTTTATAAGTCGGCTAGCGCATTTCGGCCATGCGTTGATCTTGTCTCATGAGTGCTCTAGCGAATGCCCGCAATTCACATAGTCCCGGCGCCAGGAACACACTCACATAGTAACGTTCTCCAAGGGTGCACTGAACGGACCTACACCCTGCCATAAAGGCCTTGAACATATTCAGAGCAATAGATCTTCCTTAATCGTTTCAGTCAGGAGCACTGTCACCATAGGGAGGGTCTTGGAGATATACTCCTAAAAAGTCAGTGCTTCAAGTAGACGCGCTAGTAGCCCGTTGCCCCTTTGAACCAAACTTTATGGGATCTCCACTTGGAATGGTAGGGTATCCACTTGATAGTGTTGGATGTTGGCGATCCCCAAGATCATGACACGTGGCAGGTGACGCGTCCTAGAACTCAGAAGGAAGGTCCAACAGGGGCCGGCCAGACCGCCCTTGTACCCGACCTGCAAGCGCAAGCTGGCCCTCCTCGGGACCCCCTGCAAATTGGCCTCCTCGGCCCCTCAGCTTGCCCTGAGCTGCCACGGGACAAAGACTCCTCGGCCCTCTCGGCCCTCTTGCTCATCTTCGAGCTCCCCAGCCGAGGCCGTCTTCCTCGGTCCCTCCGACCGACCAACTCCACCACTCACAGGCGTAACCGCCGCTCCACAAATCTCGCCACGTGCAGATTCTCCGCCAGCAACGTCCCACGTTCCACGCCATCACGATCCCCATTAATGGGCGATCCGCTCTTTACGCGGGCGTGACGTCGAGAACGTAACTGCCGGCGAGATTCTCACGCCTGCTGCTGCATGCCGCCGCCGCTATATAAACCCCCATCACAGAGGGGTCAAGTAAGCTTTTTTGAACCCACTTAGCCGTTACTCTGCTCGGATTTCCCTTCTAACATGATCGTCGGAGGGTCCTCGGTGGTACCAAACTACCCCAGGACTTCTTTGCAGGTACTCGGCAACAGCTTCCTCACCTCACCTCTTCCTCAAAAAAACCCATTGAGACCCACACGCAACGAAAGATAATCAGTTAAGTTCACCACGAGATCAACGGAAGACAACATCTGACGGAGGCCCGAAAAGGCGCTCCATCACCACTACAGTGTCTAAGTGGTGGGAAACAGACCCATCCCCCTTGATGATGATTGGACTAGTTGTCTTGCTAGCCCCTTGGTCAGAGGATCTGCCAAGTTATTCACTGATTTCACAAAATCAAGTGAGATCACACCGCGTGCGATCCGGTCCTTGACATCCTCTAAACGGATTCTCAAGTGCCGTTTGCCAGTATCACTCTTAGATTGTCTGGCCTTATCAATAGCAACTTTACAATCACAATGTATAGACAAAGCAGGTAATGGCTTAACAGTTAAAGGAATATCAAGTAAAACCAGTCTAAGCCATTCAGCTTGCAAACTAGCTAAGTCTAAAGCAATTAACTCTGCTTCCATAGTTGATCTAGCTATGACTGTTTGCTTGGTGGACTTCCAAGAAACAGCACCTCCTCCTAGCAAGAACACATAGCCACTAGTTGATTTAGTTTCATCTGAATCAGAGAGCCAGTTAGCATCAGTATAACCTTCCATGGTGGATGGAAAAGAGGTGTAGTGTATTGCAACATGCAAAGTACCCTTTAGGTATCGAAATGTCCTCACTAGAGCTTTCCAGTGATCAGCATTAGGGTTACTTGTGTATCTACTCAATCTACCTACAACATAAGATAAATCAGGTCTAGAGCCATTAGCTAGATACAATAAACTACCAATTATCATACAAAGATTGGTTTACAGGTGGTAAGGTGTCAAAGTAATCTACATCATTCTTTTGACTAAAACCTTTAGTTACCAAACGCGCTTTAAACTTATCTATTGTACCATCTACTTTAAGTTTCTTCTTAAAGATCCACTTACAGCCAATTGGAGTACAGCCAGGAGGTAAGTCTGTAAGAATCCATGTATGGTTTTGTATAATAGATTCAAATTCATTATTAATAGCTTCTTTCCAAAAACTAGCACCTATTGAGATCATGGCATCCTTATACGTTGCAGGATCTTCCTCAACAAGGTAGGAGATAAAGTCACTACCAAAGTTCTTTTCTATTCTAGGTCTTTTGCTTCTTCTAGGTTCCACATCTAAGCTGTGTTCTAAGTTTTCATCTAAATTATCATGCATGATTTCATGTGGAATCGGAGGAGAGGTAAAAGGCTCAATAGTCGATGAACTTTCAGCAGTCGTTTTATTTACTTTATCTTTAAAAAGAAACACATGTTCAAAATAGACAGCATCTACGGATCTACCATCAATTATGGAATTAACTCTAATATCACTAAAGTCGGACTTAACTGCAAGGAACCTGTTGGCATTAGAGTTTTCTACAGGACCAATAAAGACATGGTCAACAATTTTAGGTCCTAATTTCTTTCTCTTGAATTCAAGAACCTTTACTTTGGGAAGTGACCCCCACACTTTTAAGTGTTGCAAGTTAGGCTTCTTACTAAACCAAAGTTCAAACGGTGTCTTATTGGTATGTTTAAAAGGAATTCCATTTAGAATGTGGTTTGCATTAAGTAATGCATCCCCCCACATTCTAGAGGGAAGACCAGATTTAGCAAGAACAAAGTTTATCATGTCAACTAAAGTCCGGTTTTTCCTTTCAGCCACTACATTGGACGGAGGGTTGTAAGGAGCAGTTGTTTGATGAATCAAAGCATGTTCTTCACAAAATCTCTTAAGTTCAGTTGATGTGTATTCACCGCCTCGATCTGACTTGATTCTTTTTATGAACTTGTTGGTTTGTTTCTCAACTAGGTTCTTATAGATTTTAAATTTCTCAAATTGTTCATCTTTAGTTTTTATGAGGAAGATGAAACAATATTTAGAAAAATCATCTATAAAAGTTACAAAGTATCGCATACCATCTCTAGTTAAAGTTCCATTCATGCCACATATATCGGTATGAATTAATTCTAATAACTCAGTTTGACTATTAACCGATTTGAAAGGTTGTTTAGGCAGTTTTTCTCGAACACAAACCTCACACCACTTGGTTTTGTCTATTTGAGTTTTCGGAATTAATTCTAAGTTCATCATTCTACGCATGGTATTCTTGTTTACATGTTCTAGACGAGCATGCCACATGTCACAACATTCAGAAGTAAGAACAGTTGGTGGAACAGAACTAGATGCAACAGATTTATTTAGAGATGAATCAACAATACAAAGTTTTAACAAGTCTCAACCACAAACAAAGCCTTTTCCTACATAGGATCCAAACTTGGTGATTACAACTTTATTGAATTCTAATACAAGCTTATAGCCTAGTCTCATCAATACTATTCCACTAACAAGATTCTTCCTAAAGTTCGGCACGTGCTGCACATTTTGAAGAGATATCACTTTTCCTGAAGTAAACTTCAAGTCTACACGTCCATATCCTTCAACCCTTGCAGCGCTCGCATCTGCCCATGTCACACACCGTCCTGTATTAACCTGATACGAAGAAAACAAGGATCGGTCACAACATACATGGGCATTTGCAACCGAATCTAACCACCAGTCGGTCGTTAGAGTCAGCGAGTTAACTTCAGGATTTTGAGTTATTAAGCCAGACCTGTCGGTGTTTACGGTTGATGAGACCCCCACAGTTAAGGTGTTCACTTGAGGGTTGGTAGGTGGTCCAGCTTTTCTGTCTTTACAGTTCCGAGCTAAGTGACCCGGCCCCCCATAGACAAAACAGTTTCCACCTTTGTTCCCCTTATCATTGCCATTGTTTTGGGGTTTAGGCTTAAAGTTAGGCTTGTTCTTTTGTTGGTGGTAGTTCTTATTATGATTATGGTTATGGTTCTTCTGGAATTTGTTGAAAGATTTCTTATGAAAGTTTTTAGCCTCAACAACATTCGCTTGGATAGAAGAAGCCTTGCTTTTCTCCTTATGAATATCTTCAGTTTTAAGAGTCTGGATAAGAGAGTTCAAAGAAAGGTTACCCTGACGATGACGGAGCTTGTTAGCAAAGTCATCCCAAGACAAAGGTAACATTTCAATGAGGGCAGCTATTTGTACATTTTCCTCTAGGTTGTAGCCTTTAATCTTAGCACTAATGATAAGGTTTTGGTATTCAAGGATTTGGTTTGTAACGGTCTTGGTCTCTACCATCTTGAATTTTAACCAGTTCACAAAGGAATACCTCTCTAGGCCAACATCTTCTTGTCCAAATTTCGAGTCTAATGCTTCCCAAAGTTCTTTAGAAGTTGGGATTTGGCAATAGATGTCGTAGAGTTCATTGGACAAAGTAGACAGGATTTTACCATGGCATAGGTAGTCTATCTCTAAGGGTGTAGGCCCAGGTGGAGGTGGTGGAGAAGTTGGATGTGGGGCATTTAGAAGTGGGGCAGAAGTCAGAGCAGGGGTAGTTGAGGGTGGCACTGACGGGGTAGGCTCACAAGTTATAGCAGAAATAAGACCTAAAGTGGTCAGCCAGTACCGCATTAGATTTTGCCAATGCTTGAAGTGTTGACCAATAAAAGTTTCGGGTCTGGCTGAGACTAAGTTTTCTAGGTTAACCTTAGACATGTTTAGGTTCATGGTAAAAAACTAACCACCATTAGATTATAGGAAAAAAATTATGTTCTTAGTTGTTGGGTGAGGTTGCTAGTAAGAAAAAAACAAATTAAATTAATAATTTTCAAGGAATAATATTTAACTATGTTTGGTAAGCATGCACCCTATTAAACAAATAAGCAAAATTAAGAAGAATAAGGTTCCGAGCTGCCTGGGACGGAAGCACGCCAAATGATCACTGTCCTAAGAACATAATTCGCCACCTCTAGCACAGGACTCGCCGACGATCTGTTCCCAAGATACGACCACCCCACCAACAGGGACTCCACCCGAAGTGAAGTAGGATGAAGTGTCGAACCGGTCGCTGACCCTCATCGCTCAATAAGAAAAAAGGTGGCCCAAACTCGAACTAGACAGAGACAGCAGCAGCGGTGGAGAGCAGAGGAGATGCTCATTGAGAGCAGAGCAGATGCTCACTGAGAGCAGAGCAGATGAGCAGATGCTCACTGAGAGCAGAGCAGAGCAGATGAGCAGCTCGCTGAGAGCAGAGCAGATCAGCAGGAGAGCTCGCCGAGTAGAGTAGTGGAAAAGCTCGCCGAGCAGAGCAGATGAGCAGCGTGCTGAGAGCAGAGCAGATGAGCGGATGCTCACTGAGAGCAGAGCAGATCAGATGAGCAGCTTGCTGAGAGCAGAGCAGTGAAGAGGAGAGCTCGCCGAGCATAGCAGTGGAGAGCTCGCCGAGCATAGCAGTGGAGAGGAGAGCTCTGATGAGAGGAGAGCTGTTTTTTTTGTGTATTGAACCAAGAAAAGGGATGCTCCTTATATAGGCATCCCATTACTGTCAGCCATTAAGCCCATTACTGCTCATCAATACACAGATTAATGCAGGGCCAACGTCTCTGTCCTCCAACGGGCAGAAACGCCTGCTTTGAAGTTCCAACGGTACACTCTTAATTATGAGTCCATGGCTGCTGCAACGGTCTAGTAACGGGTCCAAACAAAATCATTTTTTGTGCAAAAGGAAAAACAAAAACGCACGTACGAACCGAGCTCGGGACAGACGGACAGCGTGCGTGTGTGTGTAGAGAAGTCTAAGCTCACTAGCCCTTGAACTATTTCAAAAGGCTAAGACATATCCTCATATATAAGGACAGCATCACCCTGTTGCCTAGGCGATGTGGGACTACAGAAAAAGGAAAAATAAATTTTAAACCATTAAATAAAGCATAAAATCCATCAGGAATCACGTAGAATTCCAAGAATGTGTTTATTCCAAGTTATCTTTCATTCCGTGCACCATGCACTCATGGGGTACTATATATATACAATTATTCATATTGGGATTCTCAGTTATTTTTTGTCCTTATATGTTATCAACCTAGGCCTTAATCATAGATCAAAACACCTCCAAAACGAGAAATTATTTCCTATTCCGGGAGTAAAGCATTCGGGCATGGGGAGAGAGAGAGAAAGGGGAGAACTTCGTGCGGCCTTAGGCATGCGTAACATGTGAGAGCCCAACTTCTATTTATTCTCTTTCTTAATTAATTGTCTACACATATACGGAAGGGAATAATTTTTGCTCCAAAACCACGGGCGGGCATCCTGTTTACACTACTTGGGCATCCTGTTGTACACCATTTGGAGCCTTGTGATCGGAAAAGATAGCATCCTAGACACTTGACGATCATAGATCAGCATGAAATTAACAGAGAAAGTGAAGTAGAGGTGGTCCAATCTATAAACCCAAAAGGATTTGAGACAAAGGCTGAGTTGGACTGAGGATGACAGTTGCCACCACGTTGGAGTCCAAATAAGATTATGTGGGGCCATATGATTTGATCGAATCTAATCTTACCACCACCCCTGGCTCTCAGAAAGATATCTTACCACCACCCTTGGCTCTCAGAAAGATTTCCATCGGATTTTGGGCCCAGACCCAAATATCCGACAAACGTTCGCCACTGGGGCTCTTGCTCCTCTCTTCCTTGTACTCCACTTCAGCTAATTATGATGAGTACTGTAGGCGTGGTCCGTTCTCCAACTCCTTTTCTTTTAGCCCCACCACTGTTTGGCTCAAGCTTAATTTGGTCGGTTACTTTACTTTGGTGGTTTTTTTTATACAGGCCCCTTCGAAACATTTATATTTTTAAATAGACCCTCTAAAAGCTCTACGTTAACTAAATACACCGCTTTTCTTAAGTTCATCAGAATTCAAACTAGAATTAGAACTAACATGATGAATTGTCTGATAAGAAGTCTTATATACCATTGTCATTCTTTAAGCAAAACCTTCGTATCTTTTCAATTTCATGCAAAACCCATCATTCTCAATCTTCTCAACTCTCATCTTCAAAATTCCCCACACGCACCCTCCCTCCTTCATCACTCTTCCTAACACAAAACCCATTTTACTCTCTTCTTAATTCTTCAATACAAAACTCATATTTTCTCCATCATTTGTACTTAATAATCTCCCTCCCCCACCCTCCCAAAAAAATCCAAATATAAAGTACAAGCTGTAATTTTTTTTGTTGCTTTCTATTGAGTTTCCTTAGTGAGTCGTCAACCTTTCCCCAATTTGCAAAAATACAACTTGTGATTTTAATTTTCTAATGGAGACAACTAATGGTGTTTGGAATGATAATTAAGCATATATGTCAATTTAGTTTAATTATGAGTTTTGTATTTAAAAATATAAAAGTTTAAGGGTTGTTTTTCAATCAGCAATGTTTTAGAGGGTTTAAATAGAAAACCCAAATATTAATTAGTATGATAACAAACCCGTGACAAAACTAATCTGATGAAAAAAAGATCCATGCGTTACTACTGGGAAGGAATTTGTTTACGGATTAAACCATGGACAAAAGTCTTTTTGTTCACAGTTTAAACCGTAAGTGAACCGTGACCTAAACCTGCGTAAGTAAAGGTTGGGTCACGATTCTAACCGTGAAAAAAATGATAAATGTTCACGGTTCCAACCGTGAACATTTCTTAGCGTGAAAAGTTAAAAATTCAGTTAATTGGTAGGCATCAGGTTTTTGTTCACGGTCCTACCGGTGAACAAAACCAGTTTTGGGTCACGATTACAACCGTGAACAAAATTTGTAACCGTGATCCAAAACACTGACCTGCTCCAGATATCAGTATCCGAAGCATACTTTTATTCACGGTTGTAACCGTGACCAAATGTGTTTAGTCACGGTTACAACCGTGACCAATGTTTTTTTTTTATAAAAAAATTAAATTTTCCACGCCCCATGCATCTTAATTTCAATCACAACCAACAATATACGATTTCTATTCATAATCAGCAATATATAATTTTCATTCATGCAATATATTCAAATTTTACTCAATATACGATTATCAAAGTAATAAGCTCTGAATCGTACACAAACATAAACAAAAAATATACATACAATCAATTTGATCAATACTCCACTAAAGAACAACAAATCAAAAAATGTATGCGTCAAAAAATCGTACAATATAACAAGAATCAAAACTTATAAAGATCTTTGTTGAACTGGCACCACTTCATATTCATATAGGTGAAGTTTTCTTCAGTCCATATTACTTCAGACTTGAAACTCCATTAAGAATTTGATCAACCTCTCTTCGTAATAGTCAAGCAATTTTCCTTTTATTTATTTATTTCTAATGGGATACTTGTTTGAAGTGCTTCTATAGACACATAACAGTAACTTGTTGTTACCCATTAAACTTCCAAAATTACTTTTGGTAGTTTGAAGTTGGGTTCCCATTAATGGTCTCAATTGAGTTTCTATTTAAGTCCCGTTTCCGAAGTTTTTTTAATCACTATGTCTCTTGATAATGGCTTTGTTAGAGGATCCGCTAAGTTATCACACGACTTTACAAATATTATAGTAATAACCCCGAACTTAACTAATTCTCTAATATACCTATGTCTCAAGCTTATATGTCTAAAATTTCCGTTATATATGTTGTTATAAGTCTTGGACATCGTCAACTGATTATCGTAGTTTATAGAAACGGCTGGCATAGATTGTGGCCACAACTTTATTTCTAATAACATATTTCTCAGCCATTTCACTTCTTTTCCTATAGCGGCTAATGCAATAAACTCAGATACTACTATTGAATGCGTAATGCAAGTTTGTTTCTTGGATGCCCTACTAATCGCACTGCCATTAAGTGTGAAAATGTTGGATATAGTGCCGTCAAGGCAATTATTGTAATTGCAAGTAGGAGATTATGATAATTGAACGAGAGCCTATACAGGTATAACAGTCTTATTCGAGATGATAGTATGCCATATGATTTGTCTTTATCATTATGTGTATACGTTTTGATAAAACCCGTAAGATTATTGCTTAACTACCAACATTATGATGACGATTATATACGTGTGAGCTGGGCGGTCCATAAGCATATATTTAAATGTCCCCAGTCGAGAGAGTATCGAGATTGAGCATCGATACTCCGGAGTAGATTAGTGTATACTTTTCGAAATCCTGATGAGGGACGGTAGCCGGTCTCACAAGCCATTGGTGTTGAGTCACCTAAGATGGTATACAGGTGCTCACTAATGGTGAGTACACCGGATGGACTCGTCGAGAAGTTCTAGATGGTATTATACCCATCGTTGGATGGAAGTTCTCTTGTGGCATGAGTACAGGTTAGTCTTTTGACCTGAGATTTTCATTTGTCTCGTGTGAGTTCCCATTATAATTAGATTACTATCCTACCACAGTTCAAAAGAGTCGTGCAAACAGGTTTTAGTTGGGTACAGTCCCGAGCCATATGGAGACAGTGAACAATCATCAGGGATTCGTCTCTCCCGGTATTGGGAGTCGATGCCGCGCTGTGTTGGGTCAGCCATCACCAGAAATTTTTAGCCAAAGCGGATGAGATTTACTAATGTGATATTAGTAGTTTCTCAGTGGGTGATGAGTTTCAGACCGGCACGACTTATCGGGTTAGTAGGGGTCTGACGTTATCAACCCTAAACCCGGTATGCGATTATCTCAGACAAAGAGACCAGACTGTACGGAGATTGTCACAGACAGGCTCAGTAGGGTATGAATGAGTTTTCTCGTTGGCCTTCCTTTCGCTCAATATCTGGATAGCCGTTACCTACAGCTAGTACCGCTGACGTGCTTGTGGTTAAACCCACTGCCGGTGTATTGACGAGTTTTTAGAGTCCTACACAGAGGGTTATTCCCGGTTCAGGAAAAAAGATGCAGTGGCCGTATATTCATACGTGTGGGGTTCCGATTAGGTATGTGTGCTAGCCACACGGACTTCAATCGGACGGATGATACTACTACCCGAGTTAGGATTAAACCGGATTATTAAATCAAGTTTTGATTTAATAATTTACATATATATATATATATATATTTATATATTTCGATATGTATATTCTAATATAATGTTCATTGTAGTTTTCTATCTCTTGGGTATTCGTATTTTGATACGAATACGGACATGTATTTGTGGAGACGTATGCATGAATACTTCTAAAAGAAAGAAAACTTATTTCAAAGTTTTTCTTTTCAAGAAATTGAGAAATGAGATGGAAAAGAGAAATGATGGAGGGTATGGGCAAATGAATTTTTAATTCATTTCCAAATACTATTTAAGCATGATTGTAGTTTTAAAATGATAAAATTCGTTTTAACAAAAGAATGCAAGCATGCTTGATTTTGTAAGGATTTTTATTCATTCTATCTTTCTTGCACCTCTCTCTTCCATGGCTCCTTCTTCTTCTTCATTTTCAACCCTCTCATGAATTGAGAATTATGAAGAGAAAGAGAAAGAAAAATGTTAGAACACTCACACACACTAAGCATCCTAAGATGTTTAGTTACTTCATAGATGGAGTTGAAACTTGAACTTGGTTCTCTCGGGTGGATCATCTTCGACGAAGGGAGACCGGTTTGCCAGCTCGATCCAAAGCTCTTGATGGCATGCTAGAGTCCAACCCAATTGGAGCAAATGAAAATGCTATTAAAGTTATAATTTTTTCCATTTGTGTTTGCTAGTTTAGGTGTTTGGTTTAAATTTTTGGGTGTAAGTTTTTAATGCCACGAATTTTTTTGTTTTCTGTCACGACCCGAAATGGTACGAGACTGGCACTTGAATCATATGAAGTCTATAGGACCCCATTTGATTCAAGTAAGACAAAAGCCCAGAAATCTAAACCATTTTTAAAGAAATGAGTAAAGGAAAACTTGTTTTAAAGCAAGTAGTTTTAACAAAATAAGGCATTAAATATCTTAAAAGAAATATCATATTTTCCCAAAAATTTCGGCAGAGTCTCCTTTGTAAATACTGGCCCCAAACGGGTACAAACATTCATAATATACATAAGGAATAAAGGCATTCCAAGCGGGAGCTAGCTCTTTGCTAATTGGCGGACACAACCACGCAATGCAATATAATATACAACGCCGAAGGGCGAGAATCAAAACTCATCAAGAAAAGCAATATCCCTAAGAAAACCAGAGAAAAACCATAATAATACAAGCACCCGACTCTAAGGTCGAAAGAATATACATTGCTCTTCTAAGTCTATAAAATATACAAGTCTGGTTGATGGAGTTTACTAGATACAACTGAATAAATAAAAGTGCAACGGTGGTCACGATACTAGTGACTCTACCTATCAAAGTAATCACCTGGAAGGTAGCAGTGTGCCATCAAGCCGCAACAAAACCTGTACGGCAAACCTGCAAGAAACTGTGGCACAACGGGGGTGGGTTATCAACTCGTGAGTAGAAAATATCACCGAGAAGAAATCGCATGTATGACTCTATCCTAGGTCATACGATAATAATATTCTCAAAATAATATAACCTGAAGCATAAAATAATGTCAAGAGTAAACATCTATACATAAGTGTAATACCAAGTGCTCGCGTCAGTACCTCAGATAACAACATATCATATATATGATGTATGCATGCATGAAAACAGAATACATCTAAATGAGAAAATGTTTTCTTATCTCAGTGAGATTTCTGTATAAAACCGAAATATCATCAATAAAATCAACAGAGAATCCGTGTCAAGTATCGACACAAAACATATATCCCAATATCTCAATATCTTGGGCTCCGGCAATACGGACTGGCCCATATCATCAAATCTCACTATCTCGGGCTCCGGCTATCCGGACTGGCCCATAACATCAAATCTCAAGACTACGTCGGTATCCTCCAGATATCCGCCGCGTCACAATAACTGGTCGGTAGTGCTCCCCTTCCAGGCTCAACGCCATCATCTGCAACCATCTTGCCCCGGGGTACCGCACAGGGTCCACCATGCACCCGCAGAAGGTTCATCCTCCTCCTCGAATCGGGTGTATGATACTGCTCAAGAGCCGAGAAAACTCATGGTGGACGCTACTCATCATATCAAGGGAAAAACACATCTTTCTCTTTTAAAATTTCATAAGTTTATACACATTCATACGCGGTTACCCAAAACCAGAAATCTCATTTAAATATCAAATCCCAAAATCGAGAGTAAATGAACAGTGATTTACCGGCATAAATCCCCATAATACTGCATGACAAATGAATATATGAATGCATCTGATATTAAACAAGGAATGCAATAATTAAACTAGTATATAAAAGCAATAACATATTGGAATTATCAGCTAGCAAGTTATGTCAATGAAGTAATACTTCTAATGCGTACGTTTCATGGCAATTACCAATGATGGTGTGCGTGAGCCGGCAAGCAAGTGTACGTGGAGTATACGCATCATCGGTAATGGTGCTGGTGTCCTAACAGCATGAGTTTATAATAACTAATGAAAACACATTTAAGCATGCAATGCGATGCGAAATGTAAGAATATACGGAAAATGAATAGTAAACGCAACATATAAGAATGAACATTTATATATATGAGTTATACAATTTTGGCATCTGAAATAGCACGAATCGTGGTTTTTAGAAAATAGGGGCTACAATGTTTTTAAGAAAAATTACGTCCTTTGAAATATTCATAGTATCTCTTGGCCTGTCTTTAAAATACTCACGATTCGTTAGTTTTGGAATAAGTATGACTCGAGCCCAGATCTAACATCTACTAAGTAAACTACAGGACAAGCTAAGAGACTAACCAAAGGGGTAAGGAAATCCACCTATGTCCGAGTCGATATATCTAATAGTCGGTGATCCCGTCTAAATAGCGCCACGTACGATAAAATATATAATACGGCATCATCGAGTCGAGAGTGCGGATCAATCATCATGTTTATACATCGTACGGTAAAATCCATCGTATGGCATCCCAAATTGGGGTACGGGTCAATATCACATATAACTCATTATTTATCTGGTATCATTATCACCATATTCTGAATTAGGGGTACTGATCTAAAGTCTAGTACATTCCGATACCATCAACACACACACACACACACACATATCCGCGTGTGTATGTAAATACGTCGTGTCTCATCACACGACCCAAATCACATCACCGATCTCATAGCACCATGCCCAATCATATCGACTCATCTCCAAGTATCATATACTATCCTCATCATATGTGTATACGTATACATACATACATACATATATATATATACATATACATATATATATATATATATATATACATACTCACATACATATGTGTGTGTGTGTATCCCCATATACGCACAAGACAATCAAGTATAAGCGTATGTGTGTGCGCGCGCGCGCAAATCATTACTCTAGCGTTTCGCGACAAAGAACTAAACTAAAGTATTTTCCTACAATTTCGCTAAAACTAGCCCAAAGTCACCTAAGCATTGTTTGCTAAGTATACACATCTCATAAAACCCATAAGTATATATATCATAACGCATTCGCGTGCTACACTACGAAACTGCGGGGGTACTATATGCCATCCACCTGACTTCCCCCGTAGATATATATCTACTCATCTTGATCCTTACGTGCCGAAGTCGATGTCACCATGCCCGTTCTTATCGTCCGAAGTCCACGTAAAGGTGCCTACACATATAAACACAAAGTATCGTAAACCGAAATCGCGCACGAAAACCAAAACGGCACACATATCATACATAGATTAAAACCTATGGTCAACTCACACAAATCAACCAAATAACACCCGATATCGACGTACAACCGTCAAGTGACCGATACAAAACACAATTACCAAAACTTCAAGTCATTAAAATCCACAAAACGTAAACAGCAACTTAGAAAACTGGTCCCAGATTTTAGTTCAGGTAAAATAGGGATAAACAAACAGTATGAGGGTGTAGTATATAAGGTATATGAGCTACAGAACCAATTTCAACACGATCCCTCACAGTTTGGCCGACCACATCATCCCAAAATCCGGTCACCTCGGTTTGGATTGCTCAGATTTGGTTCGTATTCACAGGGTGGTCTTCTAGTGTCAATCCTAGGTCAATAGGGTTGCTAGTTTTTCTCGTAATGGTCTCAGGTCACTCCAGATTCCCTGCATGCCTCAATTTCTCACAAAACCGACACGGAAGTTTTAAGTTTCAACTTCAGGGTTCAGTTCAGGTTGGGTCTGGGTTTTATACACTAAGGGGGGTTTAAGGTCACCACTTAAGCTCAATTACACCATCTCAATTCATGAAATCCTCAAAACCCCTTCTTGAAATTTTCAACCATTACTAAACTACACTTAAATGCTTCTAAACTTAAATAGATGCTAAAGTAATTGAAATACTACCCTAATAATGAAAGAATTATCTCATTTGGCAACTCAAGAATTTTCTTGAGTTGCCCCAAGTGCTCAAAATCCAAACTTTCTCGATTTCCCATGCTTGTAGTGAGCTTGTGCATAATTACCGTGAAGAGGATGCAAGGTTTTGGTATGGGATTGATGTTGTGGTGAGGAGGTAGAGGAGGGAGAGTGAGAGGGCAGCCATGGAGATGAGGAGAAGGAAAAATGATGAAGTGAAATGAAGTGGGGGAAAATGCTATGGTCAACACAAGACCCCTCACCCTCTCTTCTCTCTCTTGCCCATACCTCCATTCTTTAATATATTTCCTTTTTCTTTTCTTTTCTTTTCTTTATCTTTTCCTTTTTAAAACAAATTGAAAAACCCCAAAATGAAACCATGCACTAAACAAATCATGGTAGAATAAAATGTAACAAGTTTTGTCGCATGTCATGATGCATAATCATGCTTAATACAAGATTAGTGAAAATTAATCAAGTTTAGAAATAAACTTATATATTATTAATTATAAAAATTTATAATTTGCCTAAATCATATGAATCTCTCCAAAAATCACCATTCAATTTAATTTTCCAATATTTCCCAATTTATCGGTATTTAATTATACCATAACATTAAAACTAATCTCCATTCATTAAAATATTCATAGTATTCATTATTTTAATTATTTAATTTCCCAAAAATAATATTTTATTTTTCTGAAATGTTACAGTCTTCCCTCTTTAAATAAATTCGGTCCTCGAATTTAAATTTAAGCCCTTCAAATACTAAAACATTTCAGTAAAATGATCAAGCCGTCGGGGCTCCGAAATCATAAATACTTAAAACACATCTTAGCGCAATGCATGCGCATGAAAATGAGTATAAAATCTCGAAATTAAAACTCCGTCAAGCATCACGCAATCATCGGAGTCATGGTGAAAATACCAATGTCAAAATCCAATACGAAAACCAACATGATATACTCAAGACTATAATATGTATATAGTACACATCGTTGTAAACTCGTCAAAACATCTGAAGGAAATACATGCCAAACTTTTTTCAAATCACTGCACGATGCGCGTATCATAGCACAAGTAGCGGACGTTTATTGTAAGAAAATAACTATATATATATATATATCCTTTGTTTAATATACACGTCCCGCCGTGTTGAAAATAATTTAGAAGGGTTCCTTTTGTAAAATGTTCGTGTCATCTCGGACATACTGAAAAAATACTGAGACCGTAGCTTCTTTTTGGAAATCCTTTCGATAACTATCGATGCATACAAAAACATATTCAGGCACTGTCCTCTGACTAGTCCTGCTCAGCCACTATACCAAATAGTAAATATTATAAAATATACCGCTCCAAAAGGAATCAATCCCAAAATGTGTATAGCCACGTGCTTCTGGTGCGCACGGAAATCGAAATCAACGAATGTGCTGTACATATGCACAGAAACCAAATCTAAGTGCAACGGGTGTGCACGAAAACATCTGTCAAGGGCAACGAGTGTGCCTGACAACAATATCAGGTGTATCTGATATGCACAAGGAATCCCGATTTAGTGCATCTGGTATGCACCAAAATCGCATCAAGCGTGTCAAATATGCGCAAGAATCCAAATCAAGTGCGCAAGGTGCATGAAAACAAATATCGAGTATCAAAATCGAAATCGACGGTATCTAACATAACTCAATCCAAATCAGATATACCGTGGTATATAATTTCACAACCACATGCATCAGCGTGCACAAAATCGAATCGAAGTACTAAAAGTGCATGAAAACTACGCCGAAAGCATATGTCAAATTACCTACATATCATAGGCATGAAATCAAAATCAGGTGCAATGGGTCTGCACCAAACAAAAATCAATACAACTGATACATAGAAATACCAATCATGTGCAACAGTGCTGCACAAAATCTCCATCATGCAAATAATCGCCCAAAATACCGAAATCCAAATGATGGATACAGATATTCGAATCACCAAATCGCAAATCATAAACACTGTCGTCGATTTGTCCTTCCTTCAAAGTCGAGAATGTGTCGGTGCTTCTAAAGCTAACAGAGCAAGAAATCTACTTGCCTCCTTTTCACGATTTCAAGTTCATTATGTTAAAGGTTTTTCACCAAAAACTAGCTGCAGCCCTCTGTCATTTCAGATTAGTAGTATTTAGTATTCATGCTGCGTTTGTTGACCAAGTCAAGGAGTTGTGCTGTAGCTAAGTGGTATTTCTCTGTGCATAGAGATGCGATTGGTTAGGATAGTTGTGCAACCTTGTTGACCTAATCAAGGGCTCGTGTAGGTGGGTTTAATGCAATCAAAAAAATGACAGGCTGAACTTGACTAACGGTTTATGGTTTATTGACTTAGTCATGGTCATAAGCCGTTAGGAGTAAAAATCATATCGAGAGTTTCAAATATATGGGAAACTTGCAAAGCATGTGCATATCTTCTGGAGTGTGGTGACTTGAGTGGCTTCCATCAAGTTATCACGCGATGATAGTTGGGTCCTGATTCCCACTGATGAGTAGTTTACTCCTCGGGTTATCGCGACTAATTCTCCTTTTAAGTTTTGAAGGAGAATTTAAGGAAACAGTGGAAGCCATCCAGGTTAGATAAAGTGATTAACCAATCTAATCTTGGTTAGAGTGTACGCTGGGTGTTTCTTTTTTCTCTTTCTCTAGTTTGCGACTATGATTTACCGTAAACTAAAACTCATGAACCAAATTAACAGAACCTTCTTACACACACTGGTTTTGGATTGTCATGACTCATGGCAAAATCGCATATATCCCTGCTACTCTTACTATCCTTTTAATTTTCTCCAAAACACTCCGTATCACTATGGAGATCCATATTGTTTGGAAAGCTCATCTCGTAGAGTTACATACGAACTCGAAGAAACTTGTTCGAGGATGGCCACGGATTCTGGAGAAATTGAATAGGATTATTCGATTGTCTTTTATTTTTACCTTCCTCAGATTGTGAGGGCTCCTAGTGTTGGGAGAGTACACCTATTACGCTTATTGGACAGTCTTCTTTCAAATCTTAGGCTGGTGCCGTATGGTTGGGAAAGAAGAAAACCAATTAGTCTAAATATGGTGTACAAAAGATAAGAAATAAAGACATATAAAGGTATTGCAGTGAGGGTAAGGAAATTTGCGACTACTGTCGTGAATTTGAATAGTGGAAGAGGCATTACTAGGAATACCCGGCCACCCCCTTGAAACATTTTCATGTTTCAGTTTTCCTGTGCGGTATTAATTGAAAACTGTTTTTCCAATTAGATTTTGACTTCACGGTATGTATTTACTAGACTCGATTCTCATATATGTATGGCATTACAGATGCAGAGTGAGTATAATATTGGGAATTAGGTGATTAGATTCTCAATTTCAGAATTCTTTGTAATTGTTTATATTTGAGAAAATCACTTGGGTTTTCCCTTACAGAAAATATTTGGTTTTGAATAACCGTTGTTATGCATCAATTTTTAACATTGAATATATGTATCTTTATTTTATAAAGTGGGAAATAAATTTAGAAAATTGTGTTCTAAATATTTACCTTTATCAGTTAAGGATAAAATAAGATGCATTGAATAACGGCATAGACATTCTTAACCAAAATACAGTTTTCAACTTACAGCACACAAAATTTGAGTTAGTATATTCTAGAGACTTATACATGATAATGTATGTTGTTCGATACCCATTAGGACATGGGGTTGGTACTCATGCTATATTCCGTTTGCTTATGAATTCTCTTGTTTTAGAGATGTATTTTGTTGAAATATAAGGTCTAAATTTTGAGAAATTATAGGTATAAGAATTAAGTAGAGAACTATACATTGGAAATATCAGGATTCTTCGAGATGATCGAAGATATAGATACTTATGCTGGGTATTCCATCATAGTAATATTTTAGAACTTGATTCTCTCTCAGGTTACTCATCCATGGGTGCGCTCCTTGATGAGTAATACTGGATGGCCTTTTTGCATAAGGGATATTCACTGGAGACAATCGCATAACAATTGAATATGGTTTCATCTAAATTAGTGCATTTGATTCTATGTGGACATTGAATGGTTGCATATCTTGAGGATGTTAAGATATGGAGTTATCCGATTTCTGCTTAAAAACTGAACCCAGACAAACTCAAGGAACATTTCTGTAATGGCAGTTTGTGGGTTATTCTAAGCTTTTTAGCAAGGGTATAACATTCTATCATTTGCAAGATCAAAGCTTATTTTGTTCTTGACTCGCCACCTTTTTATAAAAGGAATCTTTTTTTTCAAAAGAAACAAGTGGGAGTATGGTAGAACTGGATGTGATTCCAGAACCACAAATGGTTACTGAAAATTTAGTAGAATCTAGAGATTCAATTGGATTCGACAATCCATTAGCTGCTCAATAGATTTAGTGGGTAAGCTCAGCCACCCGAGAGATACTTCGGTTTCCTCAATGACGGTGACATGGAGGTTTTGATAACCCAAGTTTGTCACTACTGCTGTCCTTGACTATGAGATTTGGTAGGTGAATGACTATAATGTTATTCTAAATTGAATTTAGAAGTGACGTGTATATCACTCTACCAGAGGATTGTTATAGTCAGTAGGAGCAGCGGAAGCGTGGTAGGCCATTATCTTATGTCTACTTATAGACTAAAGTGATAGATCATCTATTTTGATGAGACAGTCATGGAGTTTGACTTCATCAGAACAACATATAGACCTGGTAAGAAGGTAGTAGAGAGTGATGTCCTGGTATTTGGATGATGTACTCATGATAGGAAGTGATGTTCCTATACTGCGATCGGTTATACTGTGGTTTTCATAAGAAGTTTCTCCACATAAGATATGGACAATATATCACGGATTCTGGTAACTAGATCTATGGTTTTAGATCTAGATTTGGGAAGTGTCCCAATCAGGGTACTTGAACACCATTCTAGAGGAGTTTAGAATGGACGACTCCTGGCGTGGTAGTCTACCCGCAGGTGATGGAGTATCCCTCTCCAAAAGTGATGTCTTCTAAAATGACGAGGAGAGAGATTTGCATGATTGACATATCACTTGCTTAGGTAATTGAGTCAATCATGAGATGTTAAGTACCATACAGAATATTGCTTTTGCATTTGCTGTAGTAAGCGGATATTAATCCAATCCTCGAGAAACAAAAGGAAGTAGTAAAGAACATAAGAGGATGTTTTTAGTGTATGATAATGGCAACCTCCTGCAGGAGGCGGTTACCAGTTTAGGCTTCCAAGATGACCTGGTTGACATAGTAGCTGTCAGAGTTATAAGTTTACCCACTTCTGAGGTGCAGTATGTTGGATAGTTTTCCAAGCAGGATACTGAGATGGTCATGGCGCTGGGTTCTGATTACATCAACAATGGATACAGTCTAAGAAGCTTGTTGGATTTCATGTTCATGTTATGAACAAGGTCCCATCATATATCCAGACAAGTTCTAAGGCAGTTATCACTTATTTCGGGAGATAGTCGTTCTCCGTGTAGTTGAGATATAAAGTGATAAAGATGGAAACATTATAGCGGATCCACTCACTGAGGCAATTTCTCAAACAAATAAGTTTCTCAAAATGAGTTTTGAGAAACTGACTAGTAGAGAAGTTGGGTATTCAGTAGCACACGAGCTGTGAGTATGCGATACTGTAATAATTAGCCTTCAGTGCAAATGTGAGATTGTTTGATATAGTGCCCTCAAGTCAATTATTGTAATTGCAAGTAGGCAATTATGATAATTGAATGAGAACCTATATAGGTAGAATGGTCTTACTTGAGATGATGGTATATTATCTAGTTTGTCTTTATCATTATGTGTATACATTTTGATAAAGCCCGTAGGATTATTGCTTGACTACCAGCATTATGATGGTGATCATATATATGGGAGCTGGGTGGTCCATAAGCACATTCTTAAATGTCCCTAGTCTAGAGAGTATCAAGATTGGGCATCGATACTCTAGAGTAGACTAGTATATACTTTTTGAGACCCCGACGAGGAGCGGTGGCCGATCTCACAAACCATTGGTGTTGAGTCACCTAAGATGGTATACAGGTGCTTACTGGAGGTGAGTACACCGGACGGACTTACCGAGAACTTCTAGATAGTATTATACCTATCATCAGATGGAAGTTCTCTTGTGGCATGTGTACATGTTAGTCTTTTGACCTGAGATTTTCATTTGTTTTGTGTGAGTTCCCACTGTACTTAGATTACTACCCTACCATAGCTCAAAAGAGTCGTGCAAATATGTTTTAGTTGGGTACAGTCCCGAGCCACATGGAGGCAGTGAACAATCGTCAGGAATTCGTCTCTTCCGGTATTAGGAGTCGATATTGCGCTGTGCTGGGTTAGCCATCACCAGAAAATCTTGGCCAAGGTGGATGAGATTTACTGATATGATATCAGTAGTTTCCCAGTGGGTGGTGAGTTTCAGACGACTTATCGGGTTAGTAGGGGTCTAATGTTATCCACCCCCTAGACCCGGTATTTGAAAATCTCAGACGAAGAGACCGGACCATACAGAGATTGTCATAGACAGGCTCAGTAGGAATACGGAAGATCTTGCTCATCGACCTTCTTTTCACTCAATACCTGGGTAGCCGTTATGTAACGACTCTAAAATAACTGTATAGAATTTTCTTGTTATTGTATAGAAAAGAGTATTATAGCTTGTGTCAGAGTTAAAAGTTACTTTTGTTAAATAAAAGCAAGAAGCAACTTGTAGCTCATTGGTAAAGCCTCTACACTACTGTGACATAGCCTGTGGGTTAAATTCCCATCAGAAACAATTATTTTTCTCGGATTTTTCTTTTTAATTTTTGGAAGTCTAAGAGTTGCACGGGAAATACACGGGAAAATGAAAAGTTTCAGAAAAATCAAATAAACGCAATGAGGTGTACGCACCTAAAAACCCACGTGGCATGAATCTCGAGGAAAAACCTCAAGATCCGACCGTCCAAACCAGTCAATGGGCTAGTGCCGACGGTCATATGAGGCCCGTTTGCCTCCGTGCTTTGCATACACCCCCCCTTCGACTCCCCTTAACTCCCCTGCACTGTTTGATTTCCCTGCAATCAAACAGAGACCCTTCATTTCGCCATTTAACATCTTTTTAATACTTTTTAATCCAAAATTTTAATTCCTAAATCCTAATTCTTCACTATAAATACCATCCTATATTTTAACTCTTCACCATTCTGAAATTCTAGCAAAAATTCTCTCAAAAAGTTTTTAGGTGCAAGTGGAGTCAAGTGGAGTTAGCAACCACGCTCCTTCTATAGATCGAAGCCGTTTCCGGAGCTCCCGCGACTCTACGAAGTCCCCTCTTTTCTTCCACTCTCTTCTAGATATTACCAAGCCGTAACTCTCTCTCATCTCTTCTTCTTTTCATCTCAATTTATTTTCTAAAATGATATCGGTAAAGTGGAGTTACTTCCAATACTTTTCTTTTAAAACTTGAAAATCCCATTTCCTTTATATTTTGGTCAAACTAATATTACCACCCTACTTGTAACTTTAATTACAAATGTTTAGCTTCAAGTTTAGCCAAAATTTTCATGTGAAACGAATATAAACGAACTTTTTCATTAAAATACCATAAATTTTATTATCACCTCTTTTCGATATTGGTTAAAACAACACCTTTAGGAAAACATCACGGGGTAACGACCTACTCCACATGCACACCTTGATTTCATAGCACGATGTCTACATATATATATATATATATATATATATATATATATATATATATATAGTTGGTTCAAAGAATAACTTTTATAATAAAATAGCACATCTTTTCAAAAACGAATTTCTTTTAAAGCGGTATTTTGTAATTCTTGGCAAATACGCCTCTACAACCCTCGTTAAGAGACCCGCTAATAGATGGTACACATTATCGCACATTCTTGGACTAGTAGAGTGAGATGCAGAACTTCTCACAGAGTATTCGATCTCGAAGGGAAATAAAATACGATTTTTACGAAACGCGACTTTTCTAAACAAAACTAATTTAAATATATATATATATATATATATATATATAAATTAAAAATACGTATTTTCAATATTTTATGAAACTATATTTTTAAATGAAAAATTAAAATGTTAACAAAATACTATCAAGTTACCAAAAGGGCTAGTTTTCAATAAAATACCATAAACTTTTAAAAACTAGGCATTTATCACTAAAATACCCCAATAATTAAAATACATGTTCATGAAAACCCTAAATATTATAAATCACCCTCGAGGTTATTTTTAAAATAATATTAACATATTTTTCATAAAACCCTCTCGAGATATGCAAAACAATATTTTAAGGACTCTAGTTTAATATAGGTTTAAACGGGATCAATTCTCTTGAGCCCAGAAAGCCGGAGAAAGTGAGTGCTTTCCTATTTAGGTTATATAAATTAACGGAGTTATCAATGATAATTGTCTTGAAAAAAGACACAAATCCTGCCGTCCATGTGCAGCAGTTGCCGATTACTCCCGAACTAAGAAAGTTAAGAGTTAAATCCGTTCACAAGTGTCTGGCTCAATTTTAGTCCAAACACAAACCGCAATCCGAAATCAAACACAAACTTGAATACCTGATCATGAACATAAAAACTCGAAATCAATTCAAACTCAAACTTATATACTTGACTCGACTTGACCGAACCATGGTTATAACGTGACATGAACTTGATATGACTACTTGAACACATGAATACATCCTGAAGATGAACCTGAACATCTTAGATCCATGGATTCGGCCAAGACCTATAATCTTAATCTATATAATACAATACATGACAGTTGTACGTAAAGTTGAATGTAAATAAAGTTGTTCCATTTTAATATTCTTGTCATTCTTGTTCATAATTATATTGATTAATTACGTTTAACGTATTTATTTCATAGTAAATATGTTGCGGGCTTGCCACGTCACCGTTTCCGTATATTGGGAAGCAGGATGTGACAGGTTTTGTTGGCGGCCCATAAAAGTCAGTCTGCATGAAATCTTAAGCAATATATCACAAGAATTATAAGAATCGGCAACTATGCATTTCTTACATTTCAAATTTCTTGAATCTATCCTAACATTTTCTTTTTATCAAGGTGATGGATTCTCCCAACAACACCAGCACAAATGTCAATGGCAACACACCACCACCTACTTTACCACCTCCCTCTACATTTGCTCCTCCAATCAATGAACATAGGTGGTTTTAGAAGCCATCAAAAGACTTCTGGAGGGCCAGCAGCGGTAGACTGCTATTCTTATGAACCGTCCGGAAGCCAAAGCACCTAGAGTAAAGCAATTTTGTGCATTGCATCCCAGAAACTTTTCAGGAAAAGAGAGTCCTCTTGAGGCTGAAGAATAGGACCAGAGTATAGGGGACGACCTTGCCGCAGCACATGTACCAGACATAGCTTGGGTTTGTGTGGCCAAGCTCCAGCTCACCGACAACGAAAGAGTCTGGTGGCAAGCTGAGAAAAGCCGTCTCACACAACCCATAGAGTGAAAGACATTCTGCGATCTGTTCGATGCGAAGTTCTTCCCCGGGACTGCCCGTTTCGAGATGGAACAACTGTTTATCCACCTACAATAAGGCTCTATGTGGGTAAAATCAGTGGATGAATATGATGCCGAATTCATCATGCTTAGCAGGTAAAGAATTCGTATCAATTTTTTTCCGTAAAACACATCACTATTCTGACATCAACATCTTATCAGGTTCGCGGCACATTTGATCCCGATCGATGAGATTCGGGCTAGACGATTCCAATAGGGCTTAGACTCGGAGATTCAGACAGCATTAGCCACAGGTGACTACCAAACTCATGAACTCGCCCTGAAGGCAACACGTCGATACGAAGCTGTGGTCAAGAAGAAGAGTAAGCTCCAAACATCTGGAATCAAACGTGCTGCTACACAGATGATAGGAGGAGCCTCTTCTAGGATGACTTTTGTACCCAGGAGGCCAGGAGGATTATTTAACCATTCCAGTTCAGATTTCTGTTTCTACTGCAAGAGAACTGAACACCTGGAGAAGGACTGCAGGCATGCAAATGGCATGTGTTTGATTTGTGGCGCATCTACTCATGCTATATGAGTATGCCCATATCGTATTAATACAACACCAACACCCAGACCTGCAATTACAGCCTCACAGAGGCCAGCCATTCAGGCTCCTGCACCCCGCCTAGCTCTTCCTGCACCAGCTCCACGTAGACCACCTGTATAGTCTCATCGTCAATTCCACCAGGCACAGAGAAACGTACCTTAAGGGAGGAGGAATGTACCTCCGGCAAGGAGGAATGTACCAAGACGACAGTCTTTTACAATGACGGTCGAGGAGGCCGAAGCCACAGGACAAGTCATCACTGGTAAAATCCTCCATCCTTTCAATCTTTCAATCCTTGTGTATCGTCATACTTTTCCTATATCTAAACACGATCTCACACAACCTAGGTACTATACTAGTAGCCACCCTTCCTGCACTCGCATTTTTCAACACTGGAGTTTTACACTGCTTCATGTCATAACGATTCGTGAGAACGCATGTGATTCCCATGAAGCTACTCATTTTAAACTGGAATGTCAGTTCCGAGAATGGAGTCTTGAAAGCAACTTTAGGGTATGATCAATACCCAGTTGTAGTTTGCGGTCGAAAATTCTACGCAAATTTCAAAGTACTGGACATACCATATTTCGATGTTGTATTGGGAATGGATTGGCTGGGAGTATTCTATGCTACTATTAACTGCCGTCAAAGGAGGGTAGTATTTGAGATACCATATCACCAAGTATTCTATTTCAAAAGTGGAGATAGAACCTTGGAGCCAGGAAGCTACCATGCTAAACCGAAGAATGCAGAAGTGTTTTCTCTATCGGCGAAAGAAGAAAAGCCCGAAGTAGTTCAAGAGTTCGAGTATGTGTTCCCTGAAGACATATCAGGTTTGCCTCTCGATCGAGCCCTTGAGTTTAGTATTGATTTACAACCTGGTACACAACCTGTAATCAAAGCCCCATACCGATAAAGTCTAGAAGGATTGAAGGAGATCCGTATTCAGTTGGACGAATTGCTGAAGAAAGGTTGGATCCGACCCAGTACTTCAAATTGTGGATCTCTGGTTTACTAGTGAAGAAGAAGAAAGGTTCATACAAGATGTGTGTGGATTATCGAGCTCTGAACGAAGTGATGATTAAGAACAAGTATCCACTACCATGCATCTATGACCTTTTCGATCAGTTAAGTGGGTCTTATGTCTTTTCAAAGCTAGACCTTCGTTCGGGTTATCATCAGGTGAAGGTCAAATAGTCCGACATTCCGAAGATGGCGTTTAGGACTCGTTATGGTCATTATGAATAACTCATAATGCCATTTGGAGTGACTAATGCACCTGCCATCTTTATGAACCTGATGAACCATGTTTTCCGAGAGTATTTAGACAGGTTCGTTGTCATCTTCATCGACGACATTCTGGTGTATTCAAAGAATCGGAAGGAACACGCCGAGCACTTACGGATTGTCCTGGAGACATTACGTCAACATCGGCTCTATGCTAAGTACAACAAGTATGAATTTTGGTTAGATCAAATCGGATTTCTCGGACATACTGTTTCAGACGAAGGAATCTCTGTAGATCCAGCTAAGGTGTCAGCTGTCAGCGAGTGGCCGACACCAAAGACGGTGAAAGATATACAAAGTTTCTTGGGATTAGCAGGATACTATCGACGATTCATTGAAGGCTTCTCAAAGATCGCAGCACCCCTAACCAAGCTCACACGCAAAGACGAAGCATTCGTGTGGTCAGAAGCATGTGAAAAGGCTTTTGTAGAACTCAAGTCAAGGTTATCCTCTGCACCAATCCTTGTAATACCGGATCAATCTGGAGGATTCGTTGAGCATTATGATGCATCCAGTAAAGGATTAGGATGTGTTCTACAATAGCATGGAAAAGTTGTGGCTTTTGCATCAGGTCAACCGAAGGTTCATGAGCGCAACTATCCAACACATGATCTAGAATTGACAGCCGTCATCTTCGCGCTTAAGATTTGGCGCTACTATCTTTTGGGAGAACGAGTGGATATATACACTGAACACAAGAGTCTGAAGTATGTATTTACTCAGAAGGAACTAAACATGAGGTAGAGAAGATGGCTAGAACTCATAGCGGATTTCGACATCAACCTACAATATCATCCTGGGAAGGTGAACGTAGTTCCCGATGCTCTTAGTCGCCAGCCATTAGCAATGAACCTCACCGCTCAGTGGAAGCTACAGCAAGAATTGCATGGATTGGGAATTGAAGTAGTTGTGCCAGGTAACGCTTCATATTTGATGAACTTACAAGTCCAGTCCACTCTTGTCAATCAGATAAAGGCAGCTCAAGCAAATGATGCCAAGCTACAAAAGATCCGAGAACAAATAGAAAGTGGGCTTCGAACTGACTTCATCATCCACGAAGATGGATCCTTGCGATATGGAAGTCATTTATGCATGCTAATCGGACTTGTTCGAGAAGAGTTGATGAAAGAAGCCCACAACTCTCCTTATTCTGTACACCCCGGTAGCACGAAGATGTACAAGGATCTACGGCAACACTACTGATGGTATGGAATGAAGCACGAAGTAGCAAGGAGCGTAGCCAAGTGTCTAGTATGTTAGCAAGTGAAGACTGAATATCACAGAATTACTGGTCTACTTCAGTCGTTACCAATCCCAGAATGGAAATGGCAGCACATTATCATGGACTTCATGACTGCCCTCCCTTACAGCACGAAGGGTAACGACACAATTTGGGTTATTGTGGATCGACTCACTAAGTTGGCTCACTTTATTCCATTTCGAGTTGGTCAGTCAACCAAGACGTTAGCAAAGAAGTACATGGAGGTGAGCATAAGTCTAAAGTAAGATTTAAACCTTCAAGATGTACCATATTTAAACTCATGCAGGAGATCGTGAGATTACATGGAGTACCTGTTTATATCGTCTCTGATCGTGATACAAGATTCCAATCACCATTTTGGCAGAGTCTGCAAGCTAGCCTGGTAACGAGTCTGAATTTCAGCACGGCGTATCATCCACAAACAGATGGACAGTCCGAGCGAACAATTCAGATTCTGGAAGACATGCTGAGAGCTTATATGTTAGACTTTGGAGGTTCGTAGGAAGACCACCTACACCTTGTGGAGTTTTCATACAACAACAGCTATCAGACAAGCATTGGAATGACACCATTCGCAGCACTCTACGGTCGGAAGTGTCGTTCACCATTAAGTTAGGACGACGTTGGAGATCGTGAACTCCTTGGACCAGAGATGATCGTCGCAACTGTGGACGTGGTTCGCACGATCAGGGAAAGGATGCGCATAGTCCAAGACCGACAGAAGTATTGGGAAGATGCAAAATGTCGACATCTGAAGTTCCAACCTAAAGACCGTGTATTCCTGAAGACCTCTCCAAATAGAGGAGCAATCTGTTTTGGCAAAAGGGGTAAACTCAATCCAAGATACATAGGACCGTTCGATATACTTGCACGAGTTGGAGAAGTGGCATACCGTTTAGCAATACCATCCTCATTGGAAGGAGTGCA
This sequence comes from Agapanthus africanus, assembly GCA_030015575.1. NCBI lineage: Eukaryota > Viridiplantae > Streptophyta > Magnoliopsida > Asparagales > Amaryllidaceae > Agapanthus > Agapanthus africanus. The sequence continues at coordinate 403,259,266 of CM057351.1, forward strand.
CAACGTGTTCCATATATCCCAGCTACGACGATATGTGAGCGACCCTAGACACATACTTGATCACTCAGAACTCACAGTACAGACCGACTTAACCTGCGAGCAGCAACCAGTTGAGATTCTGGACCGAAAGGTGAAAACATTACGGAACAAGAAGGTAAACTTGGTCCGAGTGACGTAGAGAAAGAATTCACCAGGAGAATCAACTTGGGAAAGAGAAGAGGATATGTGTACATGATACTCTTACCTTTTTAAAAATTAGTCCCTATGTAATTATGAATTTCGAGAACGAAATTTTTATAAGGAAGGTAGAATATAACAACTCTGAAATCACTGTACAGAATTTTCTTATTATTGTACAGAAAAGAGTATTACAACCTGTGTAAGAGTTAAAAGTTACTTTTGTTAAATAAAAGCAAGAAGCAATTTGTAGCTCACTGGTAAAGTCTCTACACTGCTGTGACATAGCTTGTGTGTTCGATTCCCATCAGACACAATTATTTTTTTCAGATTTTTCTTTTTAATTTTTGGAAGCCCAAGAGTTGCACGTGCAATACATGGGGAAATGAAAAGTTTTAGAAAAATCAAACAAGCGCAATGAGGTGTACACACCCAAAAACCCACGTGGCACGAATCTCAAGGAAAAACCTCAAGATCTGACCGTCCAAACCCATCAACGGGCTGGTGCTGACGGTCAGATAAGCCTCGTTTTCCTCCGTGCTTTGCACACACACCCCTTCGACTCCCCTTAACTCCCCTACACTGTTTGATTTCCCTGCAATCAAACAGAGACCCTTCATTTCGCCATTTAACATCTTTTTAATGCTTTTTAATCCAAAATTTTAATTCCCAAACCCTAATTATTTGCTATAAATACCACCCCATATTTTAGCTCTTCACCATTATGAAATTCTAGCAAAAATTCTTTCAAAAAGTTCCTAGATGCAAGGAAAGTCAAGTGGAGTTAGCAACCAAGCTCCTTCCATCGAAGATCGAAACCGTTTCCGGAGCTCCTACGACGCCTCGAAGTCCCCTCCCTTCTTCCTTACTCTCTTCTAGATATTACCAGGCCGTAATTCTCTCTCATCTCTTCTTCTTTTCATCTCAATTTATTTTCAAAAAATATATCGGTAAAGTGGAGTTACTTCCGATACTTTTCTTTTAAAACTTGAAACTCCCTTTTCCTTTATAACTTGGTCAAACTAATGTTACCACCCTACTTGTAACTTTAATTACAAATATTTATCTTTAAGTTTAACCAAAATTTTCATGTGAAACGATCATAAATGAACTTTTTCATTAAAATACCTTGAACTTTATTATCACCTCTTTTCGATATTGGTTAAAACAACACCTTTAGGAAAACTTCACGGGGTAATGACCTATCCTACACGAACACCTTGGTTTCATAGCGTGATGTCTACATTTATATATAGTTGGTTCAAAGAATAACTTTTATAATAAAATACCACATCTTTAAAAAACGGGTTTCTTTTAAAGCGGTATTTTATAATTCTTGGCAAATACGCCTCTACAACTCTCGTTAAGGAACCCGCTAATGGATGGTGCAGATTATCGCACATCCTTAGGATAGTAGTGCGAGGTGCAGATTTCCTCACGGAGTATTCGATCTCGAAAGGAAATAAAATACGGCTTTTACGAAACGCGACTTTTCTAAACAAAACTAATTTTTGAAAAAAATTATATAAAAATTATAAATCTGTATTTTCAATATATTATGAAACTATATTTTTAAATGAAAAATTAAAATGTTAATAAAATACTATCGAGTTACCAAAAGGGCTAGTTTTCAATAAAATACCATATACTTTTAAAAGCTAGGCATTTATCACTAAAATACCCCAATAATTAAAATACATATTCATGAAAACCCTAAATATTATAAATCACCCTCAAGATTATTTTTAAAACAATATTAACATATTTTTCATAAAATCCTGTCGAGATATGCAAAACAATATTTTAAGAACTCTAGTTTAATATAGATTTAAGCGGGATCAATTCTCTTGAGCCCTAGGGAGCCGGAGAAAGTGAGTGCTTGCCTATTCAGGTTAGATAAATTAAACGAGTTATCAATGGCAATTGTCTTGGAAAAAGGCGCAAATTCTGCTGTTCATGTGCAGCAGTTGCCGATTACTCCCAAACCTAAGAAAGTCAAGAGTTAAATCCGTTCACAAGTGTCTGACTCAATCTGAGTCCAAACTCAAACCAGAATCCGAAATCAAACACGAACTTGAATACTTGATCATGAACATGAACACTCGAAATCAATTAAAACTCAAATTTCTATACTTAACTCGACTTGACCGAACCATGGTTATAACATGACAGAACTTGACATGACTACTTAACACATGAATACATCCTGAACATGAACCTGAACATCTTATATCCATAGATTCGGCCAAGACCTATAATCTTAATCTATACAATACAATACGCGGGGATAAAAAGGTAGATTGGTACGGAACGTATATCGTGGTATGAGAGGCCACTCAAAAGACACCTACATGAATTCACATGCCGTTGTCCCGTGGGTTATGACGGGGCCTTGTACTACATATTGCCATAGTCCACGGGGTAAGATGGACTTCTCTCGTATACATGAATAACTTTCTTATCAAACTACAAATAACCACGTCAGAATAACTATCATATACAGTTTTACCCAGCCTTTGTTTTTTTAGTTCTTATATATATGATATACTATTCTCTATTGTTTCTTGTGGTACTTACCGAGCGCTAGTTCACTGATGACATTCCTCTATGTTTTTCTTTCCTAGGAATGATCGTCAGGAGGACCGGACTTTGAGAAGATAAAGCCGAGCTAGGAAGACTTGGAACAACTTACAGCTTAGCCTGACTATTAGTTCTTCCTACACTTACTTTCTGTATGCCATTGTTAGGCATTGTTTTTTTTATTGTATCTTTTATTTCAGACAGTTGTATATAAAATTGAATGTAAATAAAGTTGTTTCCATTTTAATACTCTTGTTATTGTTGTTCATAGTTATATTGCTTAATTACGCTTAACGTATTTATTTCATAGTAAATACGTTGCGGGCTTACCACGTCATCATTTCCGTCTATTGGGAAACGGGGTGTGACACGTTACGTACAAATAGTGCCACTGACGTGCTTGTGGTTAAACCCACTGCCAGCGTATTAACGAGACTTCAGAGTCCGACATAGATGGTTTTTCCCGGTTCAAGCAAAAAGATGTAGTGACCACATATTCATACGTGCACGGTTCTGATTAGGTATGTGTGCTAGATACACGGACTTCAATTGGGCGGATGACAATACTAGCCGATTTATGATTAAGTCTGATAATTAAATCTAGTTTTGATTTAATAATTTACATATATATATTTCGATATGTATATTCTAGTATCATGTTCAATGTATTTTTCTATCTTTTGGGTATTCGTATTTTGATATGAATACGGGCATGTATTTGCGGAGACATATTCTTGTATTCATACAAGAATATTTCTAGAAGAAGGGCATCATTTCAATGTTTTTCTTTTTAAGAAATTGAGAAATGATATGGAAAGGAGAAATGGTAAAGAGTATGGGCAAATAAATTTTTAATTCACTTACAAATACTATTCAAGTATGGTTGTAGTTTTAAAATGATAAAATTCTTTTCAACAAAGGAATGCACGCATGCTTGATTTTGTAAGGATTTTTATTCATGCGACCATTCTTGCTCATCTCTTTCATGACTCTTTCTTCTTCTTAATCTTCAACCCTCTCATGAGTTGAGAATTATAAAGATAAAGAGAAAGAAAATATTAGAACACTCATACACATCACTAAATATCCTAAATTAGCATCGTAGATCTTTAGTTACTTCATGAATGAAATTAAAGCTTGAACTTGGTTCTCTCGGATGGATTATCTTCGACGAAGGGAGACCGGCTTACAAGTACGATCTGGAGCTTTTTAGAACATGCTAGAGTTCAACCCAATTGGAGCAAATAAAGATGCTACAAAGATTGTGATTTTTAACTTTTGTTTTTGTTAGTTTAGGTTTTTGGTTTAGATTCTTGGGTGCAAGTTTTTAGTGCCATGAAATTTTTTGTTTTCGGATTCCGCATTGGCCGCGGGTTAGCGGAGAGAGTACTAGGAACTTTCAGAAAATCCATCAAGATGTGGATTTATTATCATGTGTACTGGTTATCCAACGTACATCAGTAAATCCTTCAAGTACACTTGGATAATCCGAATAAATCAATTTCAAGTTTTTAGTCCTTTTAAGATACCCAAGAACTCTTTTAATTGCCTTCCAATGTTCTTTACTAGATTTGCTTGTATACCTATAAGTTTTCAAACAACAAGGGCAATATCTGATCTTGTGCAACTCATGTCATACATAAGACTACCAATAGCACTTGCATATTCAAGTTGTGCAATAGGTCTTTCACTATTTTCCATAAGTTTGATGCTAGAATTATATGGAGTATTCATTTCTTTGATATCAAGAAGTTAGAACTTATTAATAACCTTTTCAATGTAGAGAATTTGACTTAGAGAAAATCTCTTGTCATACCTCTTTATCTTGATACCCAAAATAATATCTACTTCATTTAAGTCCTTTATTTTGAAGATCAAAATTGGATACTTTTTGGTATCATTTATTCCATCTATGTTAGTACCAAATATGAACATGTCATCTACATATAAATAAATAATAATTCCATATTCATTTGTAAATTTAGAATTAATGCACTTATTAACATTATTATGTCTAAATCCAAAAAACAAGATAGCCTTATCAAACTTCTCGTGCCATTTCTTAGGGGCTTGTTTCAAAACGTAAATAGATTTTACTAATTTTCAAAGTTTTGTTTCGTTTCCAGGAAGTTTAAACCCTTCGGGTTGTTTTATATAAACTCTCTCTTTCAAGTCCCTATTCAGAAATATTGTCTTTACATCCATTTGATGTATATGCAACTTATATATTGATGCCATTGTTATCACTATTCTAATGGATGTAATCCAGGCTACCGGAGCATATGTATCGAAATAATCGATACCTTCATTTTGAGTAAATCCCTTAGCAACCGACTTTGCTTTAAAGGTTTGGATAGAACCATCCATGTTATACTTCTTTCGGAATACCCACTTACAATCAATCGATTTTGATCCTGAAGTTAAATCAATCAATACCCATGTGTCATTGGATATTATTGAGTCCATCTCATCATTTATTGCATCTTTCTAAAAGCGGAATTACTTGAAGTCATTGCTTCTGAGAATGTCTTAGGATCTTCTTCCACATTTAATAAGATGGGTATGTTCTTTATAACACTTGTTCTATCACCTTCAACAAGAAACACGATCGGTTGGGAATTAATGAACCCTGGATTAAGCACTTTTTCCTTCCTTACTCGTTGACTTTCTTATTTCAAGAATTTTTTCAATTTCTTTCCTTTTCTCACTTGACCGAGAATTCGAAATTGAAACATTTTGTTGATTATTCACATTTTCAAAAAAAGTATTCTCAAATAATTCAACATGAATAGATTCAACTATCACATTTGATTCTAAGTTCAATAATCTGTATGTCTTAGAATTGTGTGCATAACCAACAAAAATACTCTTAATGCCTCGTGGTCCCAGTTTGGAACTATGAAACTCAAGGGTTTTATAATAAGCAACCCCCCTCCCCCCCCCCCCCCCCCACACACACACACTCTAAAATATGTCAAGTTTGAATTTCTACCATTCCAAATTTCATAAGAAGACACCATAGTTATTTTAGAAGGAATTCTATTATGAATATGACATACACTTAACAAATATTCTCCCCACAAGTTAAATGGTAATTTAGCATTCAAAACCATAGCATTAACCATGCTAACCAAAGTTCTATTTTTTCTTTCCACTAATCCATTTTGTTGAGGTGTACAAGGAGCCTTTTTTTATGAGTTATTCTATGCTCTTCACAAAAAAAATCAAACTAATTCGAGAAGTACTCTCCTCCTCCATCACTTCTCAAAATTTTAATCTTCTTATCCTTTTCATTTTATACTAAGGATTTATATTCTTTAAATCTTTGAAAGGCTTCACTCTTGGCTCTAAGAAAATATACAACAGTGAATATAGATGCATCATCAATAAAAGTTATAAAATACATTTTTCCTCCCCTGGTCAATTGTCCTTTTAATTCACATATGTCTGAATGAATTAAATCAAGAACTTGAGTTTCTCTATCAATACTAGGAAATGGTCTTTTGTCATTTTTGCTTCTACACATATTTCACACTTATCACAAATTTCATTTGAACATGCTATGTAGTCATTCTTAGACATGTAATTTAAATACTTATAATTCAAATGTCCTGATCTAGCATGCCAAAGGAAAGGAGACTCAACAACATAAGCAGAAATATTAACTTTATTAATATTTAGAGTGAACATTCCGTTACAAGCATATCCCTTACCGACAAAGCCTCCATTTTTCGATATTATAACTTTGTCGGATTTTAGTACAATTTTGAAACCTCTCTTACAAACTGATACAAGGTTCTTTCTAATGTCCGGAACATGGAAGATATTCACCAAAGTCAATTTTTGTCCCGACGTAAACATTATCTCAATTGTCCCTTTTCCATACACTTTGGCGGAGTTATGATTTCCTTTAAGCACCTCTTCCAGTTCCTTTAGATCATCATATTTCTTGAACAATTCTTTGTTGTTGCAAACATGAATCGTTGCTCCTAAATCAATAAACCAATTTGTAGTCTTGTTTGCTACAGCCATGTTGAGTTCGGTTACCATGTCTATTTTCATTTTGGAAACCATTGCAGCCAACTCTTTTCAATCATTCTCAATCATGTTTGCATTTGCGTTTCCATTAGGCTTGAATTTGCCCGAGTTTCTATAACGACAATCTCTAATGAAATGGCCTTTCTTTTCGCAAAGAAAACAAGATCCTCCCTTACTTCCTTTCTTGAAGATCTTTTCTTTCTTTTGAATTTTGAGATTGTATCGGCTCTTTACATTATTCTTGTCATTAACTAAGTGAACTCTTTGTATTTGAGTCAACATTCAATCCATCCCTAACACGAGTTTCGGTTTCAATTTGGAGATGCATTTGAAGTTTTTCCATAGTAAAAGTTTCAGAACTATGCAAAATTTTCTTTCGGTATTTATTCCAAGGAGGTAACTTAGATAAAATAGCCCCCAACATTCGGAATTTTAGTTTCAAGATCACTTAATTTACTAATAAAAATCTGCAACTCATAAATTTGATCCATGAGTGGTTTGTCATCGGATATCTTGAATTCAAAATATTTAATGCCAAAATTTTTTCCATACCTCTTTTTTCGTTCTTGTATTTGATTTCCAATTCTTCGCATATTTTCTTCGGCGACTTCATGTTGGAGTAAAAATCATAGAGTCTATCCGTTGATGAGTTGAGTATATACCCTCTGCAAACCAATTCATACTTTTTCATGTTTTTTTCGTTGCGCTTTTATTTCTTCAGAATCATCCGCTTTGGGTTTCGATATTGGAGAAGAATCAGGATGTAGAATGTAGAACATCTAGAGGGTCGTCAAAAGAAAGACCATCTTGTCTTACCAGCTTGTGAAGTTTGTTCCATCAAAACGATCAAGTTTGATTGCATCTTGATGATTCAATATTTTCACACCAGAACTTGCTTCCATTTCTTTTGAATAATAATACCTTAAAATTGTTATATAATTTAAATTTTATAATGTTTTGAGGCGTATTCTAGGAATACTATCTTTAAGGTACTATTGTTCTTCCTATAGAAGAACAAGACACGTTCAGGATACAACAAAGCACTAAACTCGCTAAGGAAATTATTTGAGATTCTTAGATTGTGGATTAGTGGGCTAGAGATAAAAAATTTCAAGTTGTATTTTCTCTTTACCAAGGTTATCTATTTATATTGTGATTCATGACTTTTAATAAATAAATGTGACTATTAGTTAACAACTAATAATGTCCAAAAATCATAATTCAAGTTCATAAGTCACAACCACAAATAGACATCTTTACACAGTTTGAAAAAACAAACTAATAAGATTAAAAAATTTCAATCCTTTCAGATTCCATATGCATCTTGTGGTATTATTAGGCTATAGGGTCTTGTTCAGGCCCCTATCCCATTACTTTTCTTCTAAACAGAATGCATGTTGAGGTATGGTGAAAGGTTGGAATGTTTGGATGGTTGGTGATATGTCCCATGCATGTTGAAGGAGATTGGAGACATTCATGATAAATGTAGGCATCAGTATGAGCCTGTCATCATGTCCTTAGGAGACACACAGTTATGGCAAAGTATAATTTGCCCCGTAATTAATAGTTTTGAAGGAGCTTAATTCTCTCTTTAAGATCATTAATTATGTTTTCCACATGAAGTTCTTTATGGGAATTCTCTCTACGTGCATTTGCTGTCATTAAGTGAAGGTAATGTCTTCATATTTCGTGAGAGCATGGTGGTTAATTAAGCTATAGCTAGGAAAAGAGAAAACCCCTTGTGAGTTGTGTTTATGTTTTTCTGTTTACTTGAGTTGTATGGTTAGTGCGGTTTGCTTAAGTTTGAAAATGTTGAGTCGGGGTGTTTCAAGTCTCATTTTTGTTATGCAAAAACTTGGGTATCGACTTTGAATTCTTGATGAGTTGTGTATTCAATTTTCATCCCCCAAAAAAGACATAAAGATGTATATAGGGAAAAAAAGGTAATCCTAACTGATGGAGCTTCTTTTCGGACCTCCGTCAGATGTTGTCTTCCGTTGATCTCGCGGTGAACTTAGCTGATTATCCTTCGTTGCGTATGGGTCTCAATAGGTTTTTGGAGGAAGGGGTGAGATGAGGACGTTGTTGCCGAGTACCTGCAAAGAAGTTCCGAGGTGGTTTGGTACCACCAAGGACTCTCCGACGCTCAAGGTAGTGATAAGATCCGAGCAGAGTAACGGCATAAAAGTGTCCAGAAGGGCTTACTTGACCCCTCTGTGATGGGGGTATATATAGCGGTGGATCACGCAGCAGCAAGCGCGAGAATCTCGCCGGCAGTTACGCTCCCGACGTCACGCCCGCGTAAAGAGCGGATTGCCCATTGATGGGGATCGTGATGGCGTGGAACGTGGGACGTTGCTGGCGGAGAATCTGCGCGTGGCGAGATTTACGGAGCGGCGGTTACACCTGTGAGTGGTGGAGTTGGTCGGTCGGAGAGACTGAGAAATACGGCCTCGGCTGGGGAGCTCGGAGGCGAGCAAGAGGGCCGAGAGGGCCAAGGAGTCTTAGTCCTGTGGCAGCTCGGGGCGAGCTGAGGGGCCGAGGAGGCTCATTTGCCGGGGGCCCAAGGAGGGCCAGCTTGCGCTTGCAGGTTGGGTACAAGGGTGGCATGGTCGGCCTCTGTCGGCCCTTTCTTCTGGGTCTTGGGCACGTCAACTGCTACGTGTCACGATCTTGGGGGTTGTCAATATCGAGCATCATCATTAGCCCCCCACTCTTGTCCCGACCGGCTAGTGGGTCGGGTCAAGAGTGGACTGCCGGGCCGTCTGGGGTAAAGCTCCCTCCTAAGGTTTCGTCGGGACGCGTCCCCAGGCTGTCAGCTGTCTTTTCTTCCAGTTTATTGGGACGAGATCTCTGCGTTTAGAGAAGGTGCGCCGGTTCGTGCGTCCTGCCACTGAAGTGACGGTCCACGTGTCGAGCACCGATCAGCCGACGCGATGTGTGCAGAAATGTGGACTGATTGGGTGTAGCCCAGTGTGGGCGTGACATGTGGGGCGACCGGTCGTCGAGTTGATTTCGATCACTTGCCGAGTGTGCCAAGTGCTGCTGAGAAGGAGGCAGCTCCATGGCCCCGGAGTCGAGGGGGGATTATTCAGACTTGGATAGACCTGGTGTCTCTTATTGGGGCTTCGGATTCGCTGCATGTGATGAGTTCAGTGGCCTCGTTATGAGGGCTACAAACCCACAGCGTCTGTTGGGCAGGAAGATGCCTGCTGGGGATGACCGAGTAGAGAGGCTGCTCGGTTGATCTTGGTGAGGGCCTTGACCCCTGGCGTTGCGAGTAGGGAAGCTACCGACCATGGATAGTCGAGTCTGGAAGGATTTTGATCCTTGTCTTTGTTGGGTAGGAAGCTATCCGTTGGGATGCGCCGAGTAGAAAGGGGCTCGGCGGCCTCGCGAAGAGGGCTTCAGATCCTCAGCGTCTGATGGGCAGGAGGATGCCCGATGGGATGCGCCGAGCATGAAGGAACTCGGCGGCCTCACGATGAGGGCTTGAGATCCTCAACACCTGATGCGCAGGAGGATGCCCGCTGGGGATTCGCCGAGCAGGAAGGAGCTCGGCGGCCTCACGATGAGGGCTTCAGACCATCAGCGTCTGCTGGGCAGGAGGGTGCCCGCTGGGGATGCGCCGAGTAGGAAGGAATTCGGCGGCCTCACAGTGAGGACTTCAGACCATCAGCGTCTGACGGGCAGGAGGATGCCTGCTGGGGATGCGCCGAGCAGGAAGGAACTCGGCGGCCTCGTGGTGAGGGCTTGAGATCCTCAGCGTCTGATGGGTAGGAGGATGCCCGCTGGGGATGCACCGAGCAGGGTAGCTGCTCGGTGCCTCTTGGCGAGGGCTTCGATCCTTGACGCTGGAGGGGCCGTGAGAGACCTGCGAAGCATGCACGAGCAGGGTAGCTGCTCGGTGACTCTCGGCGAGGGCTTTGATCCTTGACGCTGGAAGGGCCGCGAGAGGCCTGCGAAGGATGGCCGAGCAGGGTAGCTGCTCGGTGCCTCTCGGCAAGGGCTTTTGATCCTTGACATTGGAGGGGCCGTGAGAGGCCTGTGAGGGATGGCCGAGCAGGGTAGCCGCTCGGTGCGTCTTGGCGAGGGCTTTGATTCTTGACGCTGGAGGGGCCATGAGAGGCCTGCGAAGGATGGCCGAGCAGGGTAGCTGCTCGGTGCCTCTTGGCGAGGGCTTTGATCCTTGATGCTGCGGTAGGGATGCTACCCACCAGGGACAGCCGAGCGAGAGATCCTCGGGCTCGACTGCCTCTGGGAGGACTTTCTGATCCCTGGCGTTGCGGTAGGGAAGCTACCCGTCAGGGATAGCCGAGCGAGGGATCCTCGGGCTCGACTGCCTCTGGAGGGCTTTCTGATCCCTGGCGTTGCGGTAGGGAAGCTACCCGCCCGGGATAGCCGAGCGAGGGATCCCCGGGCTCGGACTGCCTCTGAGAGTGCTTTCTGATCTTCAGGACGGGGACTGAGCAGGGTTACTGCCCAGTGCCTCTTGGCGAGGACTTTGATCCCTGTCGGTTGTGGTAGGAAGCTACCAGCCGGGGATAGTCGGGCAAGGACCCGACTACCTCTGGGAGGACTTTGGTCCTTGGCGGGAGAAAAAGCTATAGGGCTGTAAGAAGCCTACCAAGGACCCTTGGCCGGTTAGGGTTACTACCCGGTGCCTCTTGGCAAGGGCTTGACTGTCTCTGGAAGGGCTTTTGATCGCCAGCGTTGTGGCAAGGAAGCTGCCGCTGGGGATAGCCAAGCGAGGGAAGTTCGGGCTCGACTGCTTCTGGGGAGGGCTTTTTTATCCCCGGTGTTGCGGTAGGGGAGCTGCCCGCTGGGGTCGACCGGAGCAGGGTAGCTGTTGGGTTGAATCTTTGATGAGGTGCAGCCCGCCCGTCCAGCTGGGGATTTTTGATCTCCGATGTTGCGGCAGGGAAACTGCCCGTTGGGAATAGCCGAGCGAGGGATCCTCGGTCTCGACTGCCTTTGGGAGGGCTTTTTGATCCCCAGCGTTGTGGCAGGGAAGCTGCCCGCTGGGGATAGCCGAGCGAGAGAACCTCGGGCTCGACTGCCTCTGAGAGGGCTTTTTGATCCCCAGAGTTATGGCAGGGAAGCTTCCTGCTGGGGATAGCCGAGCGAGAGAAGCTCGGGCTCGACTGCCTCTGGAAGGGCTTAGATCCTTGGGCGAGGTGGCCCCTCGAGCCGCAGTGGCGAGCCCCCTCTGTGCGACCCCGTCAAGGGAGGGGGGTGTCAGTCTATTCGGCTGGCGAGGCGTTGATGACGGTCGCCGGAGGGGGTTTACCCGCGCCTCCGGTGAGGGGGAGGCGGCGGCTGGTATCTGGATCTTCAGGGTGATCGCTTTCCATAGCGATGGAGATCGGAAGGCCAAGTTTGTATTTTGTGGAGTTGTTCCCATAGACGGCGCCAACTGATGGAGCTCCTTTTCGGGCCTCCGTCAGATGTTGTCTTCTGTTGATCTCGCGGTGAACTTAGCTGATTATCCTTCGTTGCGTGTGGGTCTCAATGGGTTTTTGGAGGAAGGGGTGAGGTGAGGACGACATTGCCGAGTACCTGCAAAGAAGTCCCGGGGTGGTTTGGTACCACCAAGGACCCTCCGACCCTCAAGTTAGTGATAAGATCCGAGCAAAGTAACGGCATAAAAGTGTCCAGAATGGTTTACTTGACCCCTCTATGATGGGGGTTAGCAGCAGGCGCGAGAATCTCGCCGGGCAGTTACGCTCCCGACGTCACGTCCGCATAAAGAGCGGATTGCCCATTGATGAGGATCGTGATGGCGTGGAACGTGGGACGTTGCTGGGGGAGAATCCGCGCGTGACGAGATTTGCGGAGCGGCGGTTACGCCTGTGAGTGGTGGAGTTGGTCGGTCGGAGAGACCGAGGAATACGGCCTCGGCTGGGAGCTCGGAGGCGAGCAAGAGGGCCGAGAGGGTCGAGGAGTCTTGGTCCTGTGGTAGCTCGGGGCGAGCTGAGGGCCCGAGAAGGCTAATTTGCCGGGGGGCCCGAGGAGGGCCAGCTTGCGCTTGCAGGTTGGGTACAAGGATGGCATGGTCGGCCTCTGTGGGCCCTTTCTTCTGGGTCTTGGGGCACGTCACCTGCCACGTGTCACGATCTTGGGGGTTGCCAATATCGAGCATCATCACTAACTCAATCATCAATTTTTTAATATTGAAAAACTACTGGGGTGGGGTGTTGTAAAATAAAAAGGAAAAGGATAAGAAAAAGGAAGGACAACCTTCCTAGCTCAAGTCTCAAATAAGCACCCACATTGCAACACCGGCTAGACTACGGGACCTTCTACAGTAGTCGAAAGCCTATGAAATGTTTCTTCAACCGCATCAAGACTACGGGTTGAGGTAATACATTTTATATTCTAATACGTCCCCGTAGGTCGAAGACCCTTTAAGGCGAAACCTGGGTTTTTGCGCAGCGGTATTTTTAATTTAAATAAATCCGTATATAATACACACCTGAAGAGAATTGAACTTAGGTTACTATGGTATAATGTGACTTCAACCGCACCAAACCTTTGAAGTTATAATAAAGGTTGACAGAATATATTTCATATTGGAATTGCAAGGTTCAAGATATACATGGAAGGGAGGTGGCTAGCTGTGGATATTGAACGGGTAACAGTACCATGCAGAGGGGATTAAAAAATAAATAATTAACAACGGTATCATGCATATCTTAGCTATTATAAATTTATTTATGCACGTCTCCAAGGAATTGTTAAAATAACACTTTTCTAGTCCCCGAACAAAATTTAAAAATTAATTAATATGATCAAGGACATGTGGATCGATTTGTCTTATATTTGTGCAATAATGCAACTAGTTAATGCTGTGGGGGATAGTACGTCTGAAATTTTCCCACAAGATAAAAAGTACGTGCGTCTCTGCAATCTATAGGACCTATAGCACTTGCAATACTGCTTAACAAGTTGCAAGAATATTCTATATATTACTTAATTCCAACTGAGATAACACAGACTCATAAATTCCATGAAGGCCAAATTAAACGAGGAAGATGAGCTGAGTTGGTGTAAGTTTACCCTACTTCCTCACACAAAATTTAACTAACAGGATTTAGAAGAAGAGAGAGAGGGGGCCCACAATTTGAATACATTAGTGTGTGTGTCTCTCTCTCTCTCTCTCTCTCTAAACTCATATCCTGAACCCACCAAGTACCAACGCTGACCTAATATATATATGCACTGATGTAATACCCGAAGCAACATAGAAGATAATATGATTTTCAATATCCCATCGATCAGAAACATTATTCCAGGCTTTCTATCAATAGTGGGAGCTGAGCTCTAGCTACATAATGAATGATTTAAAATGTTATACAGCGAGATGAGGTAACATCCATATATTATTGCCCTAAATTATTCCTCCTGAAAATATACTCACGACTTTCGATCCTCTTGTAAAAACTAGTTATAGTATTGCCTGGTACGCACGCTATTAAATAATCTACTTAACAAGAAAAGATATCAGTATTGTATCCCTTCAATTACTGATCTGCGATTCGGAGCTAATTAAGTAAGAAATTTCTATATTTAGCTAAATGTTCTTCTCATGTAACCCAAAAGATAAAAGAAGAAGGGGGGAAAAGGCAATAATGATCACCTTCAGGCAAGAGAAGTAATTAACTTCAAGATCTAAAGTTGGAAAAAATGGTTGTATATTAAACACAGATAAGTCACTTCAATACTATGCTTAATTTTACTGTCCCAGGGATTCTCAACTAGATATAGTACAAAAAACAAGAAGAAAAGAATTCAGCCGATATGAGAAACTTAGATTCTTATCAAGAACTACTTGATTTACAAGAATTCTTGATTTAGCTATTGAGTTGAAGACTATAATAATTAATGCATATAAAAAAATTAACTATTGATAAACACTTTCATATGGGCCTCTAAATTAATAAGCGTAAAAAAGATTAATTTGGAATTGTCAACCAAAAGATTTATAATCTTATGTATCTTGAAATCCAATGTGTTTTTGATAAGTCGCACGAAACTATTTTACCCATAATCATAAGCCGATTAATGGCTTATTTACATTTACTATTAATCTATTCATGGCTTATTTACATTTACTATTAACCCATTAATTGTTTTCTTTTTGATGAAAATCCCATTAATAAAAAAGCAATCCACTTTTTCTGGATTATGGCAAAAGCATACAAAGATTACAATACCAAAAGCATTCACACTATTATTCAAAAACCACAATATACACACGTGCACCCCCAAAATCATTTCAAACACTCCTAATAAGCCACCAACACGACCCCCCAAATAATTTAAATATCAAACCCTTTAAGTAAAAGAAATTATATCCAAGCCATATTCTTAATTATACTAATAATTAGTTAGCCCTCCCCCGACCTCCATGATCTACAGCATCCCTGACCTCAAATATGTTACGAGTCTTGACGACGATATCGTACATATGTACCGTGCTAATCCTTGAGAAATCTCTTGGGACGGTGATTAGATGTACCGACGTCCTTTGATGAAATTGAAGCAAGCTTGGATCAGCAGTTGGATACCTCTCCCAACCAAGAGTTGCAAGCCTTGTTTGAAGCATCTCATTTGATGTGATCACTTCATTGGTTGGGACATGCAACAAGACCTTTCGCCGTGCCTGCGAGCTCAATTCGCCGGGGTTCTCGATGAGCTTTACAACTCCTCCTTTCTTGAACACCCAAACCCCAGACATTTTGACAAAATATTTTGCTCTAATTTACAAGAATCACTGTTTCTAGGATAATAGAGAGAGAAGGGTTAAAGGGGTTTTTATATAGTTTCACATGGCTAAGATGCATGGGGACCTGCTAGCTGTGTGGGTACAAAGATGTGCTATGTTGTTGGGGGCCACCATGAGAGCCGCACGTACACACAAATTAACCCTGTAGAAAATTCCTCGATTTATTTTTGATTTTTCTTCTTATATCTCGAGTCTTAGTGGGCATGAGATGTTAGCTCTCTGTAGAAAATTGAGGAAAATACTAGAAGATATTAATATGGTTTGATTTAATTATTATTATTATTATTAATTCTTCTTCTTCTTCTTTTTCTAACCTACCAGAATTTATTACTTAGATTTCAAATGTTTAGGAAAAGAAATTTTCACAACTTATTATGTGTAATCTTTCAACTACCTAAGGGGCAGAAATTTTCCTTTTCAGTATATACTTTTAAGCAATGAAGCATTTCTCTTTTTTTTTTGTTAAAAAAATATTAGTGGATCTAGCTAGATAGTGATCAACTATTTGTTATAGGAACGATATGTCCCTATTATATGCAATATGGTATAATATTTTCTCGCTCGTCATATCACCAAAAGTCAGCCATAGTACCGCGGTTTACTTTCCTCTATGTTTACTAGTTGAATCCAAACCTATATATACGAGGTCTCCATGAATATATATTGTGTTCCATAGACATGTTATATCCCAAATTAATGATTAACCAAAAAATATAAAGGGTCTTTCTTAACCATTGTGAAATCTTTGAAGATCTGCAGTGATTTATATATAGCCAAATTCAGCAATGTTATACCATTTATGTCTTTAGGAACCAACTCACATTATCCCAAAAACTCAAATCGAGATCTTCAAAGATTCCAAAGACAGTATATATATATATATATATATATAGATAGATAGATATATAGAGAGAGAGAGAGAGAATAATGGAGGAAAGATGTCATAGGAGGGAATTTCTTCCTATAGCGTCGAAAAAACACACCCTCCATCGTGTTTTCCGACGATCGAAATGCATCGTCTTCATCGTTATCATCTAAGATGTTGGTACACCAAATTTCATGTGATTCTACAACTTCTTTACCGTTGAATTAGTGGGTTCAAAATTAATGGTCTACCGACAATAGAACTTTTTACATTGCTAAATCAACGGTGAAAAAGTTGTAGAATCACATAAAATTTGTTGTACCCACATCTTAGATGACAACGATGAAGATGATGCATTCCGATCGTCGGAAAACACGATGGGGGTGTGTTTTTTCGACGCCATAGGAGGAAATTCCCTCCTATGGCCTCTTTCCTCCATTATTCTCTCTCTCATATATATATATATATATATATATATATATATATATATATATGTATATATATATATATATAAAAGAGACCTTGGAAGGCTTTTCGTTCAATACTACAATAAGGAGTTGTCCCTACGGCTACAGGAATCCGTAGAGACAATAAAAAGTTGCCCTACGGACTAATCCGTAGGTCCCCAAGGTTGTCTCTACGGTGCCCTACAGATTAATTTAAAAATATTAAAACATAATTTATTATTTGGCCCTACGGAACCGCAAAAGAAGTCCCTACGGATTAATCCGTAGGAGCATATATTGGTTATTTATAAAAAAAATAAAGCCCAGAAATTTCCTCCTTCCTAAAATTTCCCTGCTCGATCACTCGTCTCCCGCGCGCCTCGACTTCACCGCACTCCCGCGCGCACCTCATCGCCACCGCACTCCTACGTGCGTCTCTTCGTCGCCGACATCATCGTCGACTTCCTCGTCGACAGTAGGAACCCTCTCGTCGCCGATCTCCCCCTTGCGTCGTCGGGACAGTAGAATCGCCGGAAAAAGGTTAGTAAATTTCATTTTTTAACTTCTAATTATGCATTTGTTTGTGTTTTTGTTGATTATTGGGTTGCTACTAGGACTTAGAGTTAGGGTTCGGTCTAGGGTTTGGGTTCAGTGTAGGGTTAGGGTTAGGGTTCAGTGTAAGGTTAGAGTTCGGTTCAGGAATAGGGTTAGGGTTAGGGTTCGGTTTAGGGTTAGGGTTCGGTTCGGTTCAGTTCAGGTTAGGGTTAGGGTTAGGGTTAATTAGTTAGGGTTAGGGTTCGGTTCAGGAATAGGGTTAGGGTTCAATTTAGGGTTAGGGTTAGGTTCGGTTCAGTTCAGGTTAGGGTTAGGGTTAATTTGTTAGGGTTAGGGTTAGGGTTCGGTTCAGGGTTAGGGTTAGAAGATAAGGTTAATTTAGGTTAATTAAGTAAAATGGAGTGTATTTGTGTCAGGGTGTTGATTAGAGTTAATTAGGGTAATTAGTGATAATTTGAATGGTTAGGGTGTTGATTAGGGTTAATTTAGGTTAATTAGGTTAATTTGGGTTAATTGGGTTAAGTTTGGATTAATTAGGGATAATTTGTGTTAGGATGACGATTAGGGTTAATTGGGGTTAATTAGGATAATTTTGGTTAATTAGGGTTAGGATTTAGGGTGCACTAATTTCTTTAGTAGGATACTAGATGATAACGTAAACGTACAATTTTAGCGTAAACGCAAGAAAAATTAACCCTAAACTTGAAACTTTGAACCCTTAATAACGAAACGTAAACGTAAAACCTATTCATGTTAAATGTTCAAGTTAAAACCAATATATGATACTCGATGATAATATGGAACTTTCATATTCTCATCGATACTCATATGTGAAAATCAAAGCGCGACTTAGTCCCCGTTTATCAGTTAACATACGTTCGAGGTTCGTCGTGATATAGAACTATACGAAGGTTGTTAAATATCGGACGGTATAGTTCGGTACTAACAACCGTCGTGTAGTCTATATAACGGGAAGATTCAATCGTATGATAACCGATAGATTTGTCCAGTGTGGACAAGTTAGGAATGTGTAAAGCAAACACCTGCATTCACTTGTGTTTTCATTCGTTTCGAGTTATTTCGTCGGTACTTTTCCAGTGGTTCTCCATGTACAAAGATAGATTAGATGTTCATTTCAACGTTGTTTCACAGCTTTGAAATGATTATCTATTCTATTACAGTGCACTCAGAGAACAGCGGGGAGGTGCTGCCGAAATTTACTCGAAACGGTTGAAAGCACAAGCGAATGGGTGTCTGCTCTATCCATTCTTAATGGGATAGAAGCCTTACCCCCGACAGCCGAAACACACACATATAACACGAATACACAACAAACGCACACACAGTACATACACACTAACAACCCTACACTGAAGCGAAATCATAAATTGAAACACACATATACAGAATACAACTCATGTTTGGGTATCCTCAAATCTAACTTTTTTTATCGATAATTTATTCTTTTCAACGACAAACGCACACACAAAGCACATACACGGATTTTCTCTTTTGTCAGTAACTATCCCGTTCTAAGATTTCTCAATATAGTCATAATAACCTACAATTTATATGTTATATAATCTAATATGGCCCATGAGTACATCAGAGTTAAGGACTGGATGTATGTGGATTAGCAACAACGTATGCAACCTAAATTTGTTGCTGGAATTGCTGCTTTCATTGAATTTGCACGCACACATAATAAGATCGTGTTAGAGAAGATTCTCTGCCCGTGCGATAAATGTGCGAATAAGTACTGGCAGAAAGTAGAATTCGCAGAGCTTCATATCGTTAAACATGGTTTTACTAGACTTTATACAACTTGGTTATATCACGGGAAAGGAGAAGAAGACAATAATGCGGCAGAAGAAGAAGGAGAAGACGGTAATGCGGCAAAAGAAGAAGCCGGTAACTTCTTTCCAGAAGAAGAAATGGAGGATATAGTAGAGATTGCCCTAGGTGAATCTATTCGTACCGAAGACGACATTCCTTCCGGTCAAGGGCCGCGTGCGGATAAGTATGAAAAGTTCATGAATGATGCTAGAAAGCCAATTTATAAGAATGCAAAGTATTCCACCCTCTCATGGTTCGTCCAACTTTTCCAGATTAAGTGCCTAAATGGATGGAGCAACAAGTCATTTACAATACTTCTGAAGTTCTTGAAAGATTCTATGCCCCCGGGAAATAACGTGCCCGACAGCTGGTACGGAGCCCAGAAGATAATGTCTGATTTGGGTCTGAAGTGTGAGAAGATTCAAGCATGTCCCAAAAATTGCGTGTTGTACCGGGAAGAGAATTCAGATTTGAAAGAGTGTCCAACATGCGGAGATGCCAGGTATAAACCGAAAGATTCTGATAAGAAGCCCGATATACCTATCAAGATAGCACGATACTTTCCCATAACACAGAGGCTGCAGAGGCTATTCAGGTGCAAGAAAACAGCTGAGGCAATAATTTGGCATCGCCGTGCTCCTCCAAGTGAAGATGGAAAAATGAGTCATCCAAGAGATTCACCGGCATGGAAAGATTTCGATAGGACGCACGAAATATTCAGTAGCGATCCTCGCAATATCAGGCTCGGACTCGCTAGTGATGGCTTCTGCCCATTCAACTATATGGCTGTAAGCCACAGCACATGGCCCGTTATAATGATAGTTTATAATTTGTCGTCTTGGTTGGCTATGGATCAATCATACTTTATGATGCCTCTTCTTATCGACGGACCAAACTCACCGGGAAACAATATCGACGTCTATCTCCGACCTCTGATCGATGAGTTAAAAAATTTATTCATTGATGGTGTAGAGACTTACGATGCAAACACAAATACAACATTCATACTGCGTGCGGCTTTAATATGGACAATTAATGACTTTCCTGCGTATGGAATGCTATCAAGTTAGTCCGTACATGGTCACAAAGCATGTCCTTATTGCCATCAATATACAACATCGAAATTCTTGAATTTTAGCAGGAAGGTTTGTTATTGCGGCCATCGACGTTTCTTGTCTCTAGACCTCCCTACTGGTTAGACGTTGTTCACTTTGATGGTCATCAGGAGATTCTTGGACCTCCAGCCCCATTGTCCGGAGAGAACATGACTGATCAGTGGGATGGTTACAATAATGTGACCTTCGGG